>OZ030392.1:49926106-51126106 GCA_964023965.1 Melinopterus prodromus
TTTCGCCATTGAATTACAATGTTATATGTATGGATGTAGTTTGCTGTGGTTCTTATAGCCAACCAACGCGCGTGTTGAGTTTCTACATATGTGTTTACAAATAACTACACGTTTAACGTATGATGTCACTATTTCAATAGCGTTAAAATTTATGTAGAGGCCAATTTTGGCACATTTGTAGGGAAAGGTGTCCTGTACATCATACTAAAAGGACCTATGGCTGAGGGTAAAGCTTAGGGGGGAGGTCATTAAAGGCCCCTTTACACAGTTTTTGTTAATAACTCGAAAACTGCTGCCTCTAGCAAAAAATGCATAAAATTTTCTACAGAAAGGGTTCTGTGCAATTTTTTCTTAGGATCAATACTTAAGGAGATATGGAGAGGGGAAATGGAGAAGATAGGATACTCAACCCTGGTACCTGGTACCACGAACATCGATGTTGCACCCGACTGTTTTGAACATGATCTTTTGCCGATGCACCACTGGGTCAGGCGTACGCTGCGGTTGCAGCAAGGTAGGGCATTTCTGCTCCAGAGCCTGTGGCATGTGCCTTGGCTCATGTGCGTGTGCCTTGGCCCCATTGAAGACATGGGTGGTGATAAATTTAGATTTTGAAGAAAATTAATGTTCTATATACATCCTTGCCCACTAATTCGAGATGTTTCAAAGTAAGAAGAGGGTACCCCACTACTATTTCCACTATAGAATACATTGACCGGACACCATGTGATGATACCCTCTTCTTATTTTGAAACACCTCATACATCATTTTTCAAAATAAGTGTTGAATCCACTTGGATTGCGTAAAGAACACTGTATAACACTTAATAAAACTCACTTGTGTTTCATTTCATGGTTTACTGAGAAAATCGATAAATACAGTTGGTGATACAGTACGTCCACACGGACTTATGTTCTTACATGTACTGAGGTGACGTGACGCGTCACCAACTAACGAAACTGTCACGTGGTTAACGGCCACGCACGCGCGAAAAAATACTAAACATAACCGGCCCCCTTGGAATGCCCAAGGGCTTACAAAACAAATAAATACATTTGCAAAAACATAAAAACAAATACAAAGAGAGAACAAAACAAAATATATATGCATAGGTACAAATATGTAAACATTTGTGTCTGATCTGAACTGTCAGTCTACTCGTCACTAATTGGTAACACGCACAGCTTTATAACAGGCCTTTTAAACACAGCACTGCACATTTTTACCGTAACAACTCTGCAAACGCCATCTCGACCAGGATGTAGCTCCATTACTCTTGCCAAGGGCCATCGAAGCGGGGGAGTGTTGTCCTCCTTTACAAGTACCAAAGCACCCTGGTGGAGCAGTACTGGATGCTGAGTTCTCCATTTGACACGAGTTTGCAACTCCGTGATGTACTCCTTATGCCACCTCGTCCAGAAGTGCTGCGACATCTGCTGGACATGCTGGAATCGGCTTAAGCGCCCTTGCTTGATGTCTTGGAGATCAGCGTCCGGGACGGCAAACATAGACTCTCCTATCAGGAAGTGCGCGGGGGTGAGGGGGGTAGTATCGGAAGGGTCTGAAGAGAGAGGAGTTAGTGGTCGGGAATTCAAACACGCTTCAATCTGTGTCAACAAGGTTGTAAATTCCTCAAAGCTTAATTTTG
Organism: Melinopterus prodromus; assembly: GCA_964023965.1. NCBI lineage: Eukaryota > Metazoa > Arthropoda > Insecta > Coleoptera > Scarabaeidae > Melinopterus > Melinopterus prodromus. The sequence continues at coordinate 49,927,756 of OZ030392.1, forward strand.
ACTCGCCAACGACCCTAAGCAAATGATACTTGACTGATTTTATTCCAGCCTCCCAAAGCCCACCAAAATGGGGCGACCTTGCAGGGTTAAAGTGCCAAGTGATGCCTTCTTGATTTAAAATTGTTGCGATATTAGTATCATCTTTAATAAATTTTAATAATTCCGCGTTTGCGCCAACAAAATTGGTGCCATTGTCCGAATAAATATTAGAGCATTTGCCACGTCTAGACGCAAACCGACGCATTGATGCCAGGAATGCTTCCGTGCTTAAACTACTAACTAGCTCAATATGAGCTGCCTTTGTGGCCATACAAACAAATAAGCAAACATAAGCTTTAGTGGTCTTATAATTTCTCGTGCTACGATCTCGAATAAAAAATGGACCCGCGTAATCAACGCCGCAATGTAAAAATGGCCTAGCCGGAGTCACGCGGACATGTGGCAGATCGCCCATTTGATATTGTGCTTGTGCTGCCCTAAAACGAAAGCATTTTATGCATTTTTGCAATGTTCTTTTTACCAAATTTCTTGCGCGAACTATCCATACTCTTTGCCGTAAGCTTGCCAAGACGGCTTGTGACCCTGCATGTAACAACGATATGTGCTCTTGCTCGATCATTAGTCTGGTGAATGAGCTGTCTGGTGGTAATATGATCGGGTGTATTGCTGCGTGATCAAGATTGGAATTCCTTAGTATTCCACCAACCCTGATTAAACCCATATCATCCAGAAACGGTGCGAGGGCTATAAGCTTACTAGAGGATCTCACTTGTCTTCCCTTTGATAAATCCTCTATTTCTTGAGAAAAATAGTGCATTTGTACACCTTTCATTAAAGCCTTTAAAGCTCTATCTAATTCTTGGTGAGTTAACGGGCCATACTGCCTATGTCCTACCTTTGCTTGTACGTTGTACATGAATCTGAGGCAGTAGGCCGACACGCGTTGCAATTTTTTGAGGGTTGAGTATCTTTCAAATAATCTCAAATCATCTAATGTTGTGCATAAAACACTCGTCCTTTTTCTTTGTTCTATTTGAATATTCTTAGTAGCAGCCAAATCCTCGTAATTAAACTTGTATCCTTCGTTGTTTATGTGCCATTGGTCAGCAGGCCCTCTCAACCATTCAGGCCCGTGCCACCACAGGTTATTTTCCTTTATCTGCTGTGGATCAATTCCCCTCGTCAACAGATCAGCGGGATTTTCGAATGTACGTATATGGTGCCAACTATAAGGATCTGTTAAATCCTGTATTTCCGCTATTCGGTTTGATACAAACATCTTCCATTGGTTTGAATTTGTGCGTATCCACGACAGGACAATAGATGAATCTGTCCAGTAAAACATTTTATCAAAGTTGATGTCCAGTGCTTCTGTGACCTTGGCCATTAATCGTGATAGCATCAACGCTGTGCATAATTCCAATCGAGGAATAGTTGCGCTCTTCAAAGGTGCAACTCTTGACTTAGCACAAAGTAATTGCACACTATAGTTCCCGTCCTTGTCAATACACCTGATGTAAATTGCGGCCCCATAAGCTAACTCTGAAGCATCTGAGAATCCGTGCAGTTCAGTGTATTTTCTATTTTGGCATGTTGCTTGTCGATGAATGGAGATTTCATTAAGCTGATGTAATTGGGCTCTAAATACTGTCCATCGCGTATGAAGTTCCAAGGGTATTGATTCGTCCCATTCTATTTTACACTGCCATAACCTTTGCAGTATAATTTTTGCCGTTATTGTGCATGGACTTATCAATCCGAGAGGATCAAAAATTTGCGCGGTTTCTGCCAAGATAGAGCGTTTTGTAATGCGGTTACTTGTGATCCTTGCTGATATGTTATATTTCAGAATATCTTCATGTGAGGACCATGTGAGGCCCAGTACCTTCGCATTCATCCCAAACGTCAAGGGTGTCGTCATTTTCGACAGGTTGCATACTAGGTTCAGCGTTTGTGCGTTGTTCGATCGCCATTTGCATAGGTCGAAACAACCGCGTTTAAGTATCCCCGCTATTTCCTTGCACAAGGTTGCTGCTTCCTCTATGGAGTCTGCGCCACTTAGCAAATCGTCAACATAGAAATCCCTCTTAATGATTCGCGCTGCCTCTGGATACTCCCCCTCCGCTTCATCGGCTAACATTTTTAAACATCGTATGGCCAAATAAGAGCCTGCAGTTGTCCCATATGTTACCGTATTCAGTTGGTACGTCATCAATTCCTGTGTTGGTTCAGTTCGCCATAGAATGCGCTGTAGGCATCGTTCCTTTGGAGCTATCATCACTTGCCGATACATCTTGGTTACATCTGCTGATATAACGTAGCTATGCTTCCTGAACCTAAGTATTATGGCCAGCAAATCATCCTGGATAACTGGTCCCGTCATTTGGAGATCGTTCAATGAAACCCCCGTTGAAGTAGGAGCGGAAGCATCGAAGACAACACGGAGTTTAGTGGTAACGCTATTTTCATTTATCACCCCATGATGCGGTAAGTAATAGTTTTCCTTTCCCAGATCTGGGTCACTCACAAGGGTCATATGAGTCATTGTCTCATATTCTTCCATAAAGTCTGAGTACTGCTTGTGGAGCCTTTGATTACGTGCAAACTTCTTTTCTAGGTTGTAGAAACGCTTTTCTGCGTTTTGCCTTGATTCGCCTAGCAGTGATATGGGTCCTTAGAATGGAATTCGTACCACGAAACGTCCATCGGGTTCACGAGTAGTATTATTCATAAAATGCTCTTCACAGCGGCGTTCTTCGGGACTAAATTTCTTCTCTTCGCGTATATCTTCAAGTTCCCAAAACTTCTTCAAAGACTCATCTAAGTCTTTAGTGGTAACAAAGTTACATAAACTCTGGTGCGGTTGACTGATTCGAGTTGCATCGAGCGGTCCAGCAATTATCCACCCCAATTGAGTTCTTTGCAAAACTGCCCCTGATTTGTCAATTTTTATTTGACCTTGGCTTAAAAGATTCCAAAATATCTCAGCTCCTAGTAAGACGTCCACTGAACTAGTTTTATCAAAACTTGGATCAGCGAGAGTGATGTTCCTTGGTATATCCAGCAGGTTCTTATTAAATGTGATATGGGGTAAGTCATCTGTAATTCTGGGCAATATCAGAAGAGTAAGATTGGAACTAAAATGGCTTGTCCTTGAGTGTATTTCCGTTTGACATGATTGTGTTATGGTTGACATACCTTGATTGATTCCACATACTGTAAACTCAATGCTTCTTCTTGGTAACTGCAATCTTTTGCAAAGTGATTCCGTGATAAAATTTGACTGTGAACCTGAATCCAAAAGTGCCTTACATTGGAGTGTATTCCCGCGAGAGTCCTTTATTTGTATGAGTGCTGTTGAGAGTAATACTTGTGAGCATTTTGTGTTGGCAGAGGTATTTGCTGTTGTGCGTTTTACTTCGTGTGTTGGCGTGGGGGTGCTTGAGTTCGAGTGCGGTTTGGTTTCTTGACGTTTTTCCCCATACCCTTTCTGTGTGTAATAATTCTTGTGCAAAAGTGTGTGATGGTGCTTATTGCATTTTCTGCAAGTCGATGAATTACAATTTTTTGCAATGTGGTATTGTCTTAAACAATTTGAGCATACCTTCAGTCTTTTTACCTCTTCCCACTTGGCATCTAGAGGTAGAGCTATGAATTCTTTGCAACTGCCTAACGAATGATTTTCAGCACACTTCAAACAAGATACTTCAGTTAAAGCATGTACTCATGTTCGTTGATTCGAGGTATTATCTACTGGTTTTGTTGCTATCTGCAGTTTCTCTAGCAGGATGCATTTTTCTTTGATAAGCTCCGCAAGTTCGTCGTATTTAGGGATGTCCTTTCCACACTGAGCTTCCCATTCCCTCCTAGTAATAGGATCCAGTTTTTCTGTTATTATTGCCACTAAAAGAGCGTCCCATTTGTTCACGGGCAAACCTAGAACCTCCAATGCGCGCAAATGCTTTGATACGTTATCCCACAGGGATCTTAGATTTAAAAAAGATTCTTTTGTGATTGCAGGTAAGTGCAACAATGCTTTCGTATGATTATTTATCAAAAGTGACTTGTTTTCAAAGCGTTCGGTTAATAATTCCCACGCCGTCTTATAATTATCGGCTGAAATTTCAAGCGCGTTTATAACCTCCGCGGCGTCCCCTTTTAGTGATAATCGTAAGTAGTGAAATTTTTGAATTTCCGTTATCGTATCGTTGTTGTGAATAATTGACTCAAACGTGTCGCGAAAGAAAAGCCATTGGCTGTATAACCCATCAAAAGTCGGTAAATTCAATGTAGGCAACCTAATTTGCGTTAGATTTACCCGCGATGTGTTACTTTGCCCGTCCGCATCTACCGCACCCTTCCCCTCGCCCTCACGTTGAGCTAGAATTCGCCTAGCGGCAGCAATCGCCTCATAAAAATCATTTTCAAATATTTTTCTATCGTTTGCGTGTTCTTCATCAGAGACATCCAAAATTTCAATACTTGTTTGCACGTCATTAAAGTCATGATCCAAATCCGATATTTTGTTTAAGCGACCTTCAAGTTGTATAAAATCGATGGCACCAGTTTGGCTGGCAACAAATGTTTTAAAGCGTGTCAATTGGCCCTTAATAGCACCGCGTTTAACAATTAAACCCTTTAGATCAGCCATTTTGTGTGTGTATTACGTGAAATTGCGCAAATAATCGCTCGGTATGACAAAATAAAGCGTGTTTGAAACAATGTGGAATAGGGAGAATGAGAGGAATGCGCGCACTAACCTGTTTTTTGTTGTTATGAGTACCATCCGCTAGAGATGTGCGAGTACGTGTGTCTCCGGCGCCTGGAAACAGCTGATTTGCCTCGTGCTGAGTCGTGCGTCTTCGCCGCCTGGCAACAGCTTCTTTTGCCGGAACTTCGCTGGTTGAGCCGAGATTCGCTTGAACCTCGTGTCTATAATTTGTTTCGACGGACCATATGTTGAATCCACTTGGATTGCGTAAAGAACACTGTATAACACTTAATAAAACTCACTTGTGTTTCATTTCATGGTTTACTGAGAAAATCGATAAATACAGTTGGTGATACAGTACGTCCACACGGACTTATGTTCTTACATGTACTGAGGCAAAGAAAATAGAGTATAGTTAGAAATGCTAACTTCATGTTAAAATATCGCAACACGAAAAGAGAGAGACAGATAGATTAACATTAACTGAGCAACCTACCGTCAGGGTGCGCTCGAGGCAAAAATGCGGGAAATTTGAACGTGTGCTATACATACGTACCATACCTAATAATTTTAAATTTTATTCTATTTTTGTTTTTTAGTACTAAACAAGCAATTTAAATCCATAAAACACTTACTACACAAGTTTTGAAATAAAACAAGAAACAATTTAGTGTATTATTAGTGTATTATTATCATGAAATAAATACAAAATACATAATATAGTAAAATAAATAAAATATTCTGTATACTCTACAGATAAAATAATAATATAAAATCTTACAATAATAAATAATCAATACATAAGGTACATTTCTCACATCCATGATCCCAGCAGCAGACATCTAAAACAAAAGAAAACAGAAGCAGTATTTGTTCAAAACTACATTTGTCTCAGTTTAAAAACCTTAATATTATTAAGGGTCAAAATGAAATTAATTTAATTTGTTTTTTTAAATCTTCTTAACTTTTTCATTATGTCCTGAACTATAACTTCTCCTTGGTAATTTATCTCTTATGTATTTTTATATATATAAGCAAATAATTTTTGTAAATAATGTTATTTATGTCCATATTCATCTAAATATGGATAACGCAAATAGTGTACTTTATTTACTAGCTCCGCTATGGATAAAGCAAATAGTGTACTTTATTTACAAGCTCCGCTACTTTGTCACTAGAGAACACGTCAAAATGTTCTTCACAAATATGAAAATGTTTACAATCCTTATCTGGGTTAATATTATAATGATCTTTCCAAATATTTAATCGTTGGTTATCTTTTAAGGGAATTTAAAGAAATGTTTATTTTTATAGTTTTGATCTGAGGCGGAGAGCGTTTTGTTTTGGTAAAAGTCGGGCGCACCAGTTTGATCGCACTGGTGCAATTATTCACAATCGTAGGGCAAGCGAGTGCGAACAGCATTGGAGCGATATAGCACTGGACGGCACGAGCTACGAGAGCTCGTGGAGTAAAATATGCACTGAGTGCAGGTTCTGTTACACCGGTATTCCAACAGAACACGAAACACTCTGTGAGCGCAGCTAACAGAACACAAAATTGTGCACTGGTGCGCCCGAGTTATACCAAAACAAAACGCTATAAATATGAGTTGGTGCATTTGCGATATAGACAGGCAAATTTTTTACGTTCCTGAGATACATATGCCATTACAATGAATAAACAATGGAACTCATGAAAATATTTAAAAATATACTCACCCGATAACTAATCATGCTTCCGCTCCCATTCCTTTTCCCGTCACTTGTCCCTTTGTGTAAACAATGATCCTAAAAGCAAGTGGTAGTTTATACAAGAGTATTAAATATGTAATTTGATTCATACCTTTGAACGGAACTGACACGCACAACTCTGCAAATCACTGCAAATATTGCAAATTACGACGTATTTTCTATGATTATGACGCTTGTTATGTTAGGTTATGGCGATGCGGGACCGTACTTACGAGAGGTTAGCTATGGAACTTTATCTAGTTACATGCTAGTTACAAACTGTTAGGCTAACTTCACGTTAGAAAATTTTACGCAAGCTCCCCCTGACGGTAGGTTGGCAAACCAAAGCAAAATGACGTCACGTGTTTCCATATCGTCCATTTAAACTTTCACCCGGGTGTACTGAGGTGACGTGACGCGTCACCAACTAACGAAACTGTCACGTGGTTAACGGCCACGCACGCGCGAAAAAATACTAAACAATAAGTATTTCATTTTTTAGAAAACTGTTTTTTCAGAACTTTCATTTCCCCTCCATATCTTTCAGTATTGTTCCTAGAGAAAACAGAAAACAGTTAGATTGTAGATCAATTTAGTATAGGGTTATTTTTTTGCTAGAGGTAGTAGTTTTCAAGCAATTAATGATAATTGACCATCGGTACTCGTGGCTTACACACGAATTTTTTTCCGCTATTTTTCGTTTGATTGGAGATTCGGGAGTTGGCGTTTTCTGTGGGCACCAATTGGTAGGCATACCGTAATTATAAAATTCCAAAACGGAACAGGAATGACTTTTGAAAATTAAGAATAAAGGAAACATATAGTATGTAGTATGTATTCAATAAAACTAATATTTACAAAATAAAATGCAACACAAATTAACAAAAAATACTGGGTCAAAAATAACATATGATTTTCTGTTTCTTGGCAACCAATCAAAGGAATGTCCCGGAAAGGTCAAGTTAATAAAAACAACTGTATTCTCAGGTCGACGTAGACATAAATTGAATTATTTAGTTCCACTGAGGCACAACGCCGAAAACAAACCACCCAAACACAGTGGTGACGCACTCTGGTACTGGTATTTGAGGCGTTCTAGATAGCTTATTATATTTCAGCCTCGTCTCATAAGTAATATATATGTAGTTCCTTAAATTCCTTGTACTGAATCACACGTTTAGAGTAAAAACTGAAAAAGCTACCTGCTGCGCCGGCTGCAGGCATATGCTTGATTCACTATATCATTCTTCGTTTGTGTGCTGAATCGTACGTATCGTATCGCACAGTGATAAAATCTTGTGTATTTAAAAATGCCGAAATCATCTAAAAAAACGGCATAGGAACGATAGTGACAGTGACTATTCGGTGGACCGAAAGATTTTAAAGTTAAAGAAGAAGCTGTCAAAATTAAATGGAAAGAAAAAGGAAACGGAATTTTCCAGCTCAGAGAGCGAAGAGGTCAGAGATAGTGTTTCCGTCATGAATGAACCGGCTTGGAGAGATATCCCATCTATATCACAGCAAGTCCGACGAGAAGAGAATTTCTCGGGTTCTGAGGACAATGAAATTGTGAGCAAGAATGGACTTGGTTGTGAACACAAGACCGTCAATAAAATACAAATTATCAGTAGATAATTTAAAAACCTGGTTGTGACAGCAGTATTTGCAATAGTTTGCAATTAGCTTGCTTATGTTAGCAATGCTCGTATTATAGGTATATAATACAATATCTTCTGAGGACAATGACATTGTAGAAGGTGAGCAAGAATGGACTTGGTTGTGAACACAATACCGTCAATAAAATACAAATTATCAGTAGATAATTTTAAAACCTGCTTGTAACAGCAGTATTTGCAATAGTTTGCAATTAGCTTGCTTATGTTAGCAATGCTCGTATAATAGGTATATAATACAATACCTTATCATTAGATAAGAAAAACTTGCTTGTGACAGCATAGTTGGCAATACCTTGCTTGTGATAGCAATATTATATGGTATATAATATAATAAATTATCATTACATAATAAAAACTTGCTGGTGACAGCATAGTTGGTAATTAGCTTGCTTGGGAGAACAATATTATATGTAATGTAATATAACATATTATCGTAGATAATATAAACCTGGTTGTGACAGCATGGTGTGCACTTAGCTTGCATGTGATAGCAATGCTCATAATATATAGGTTTTTACATATATATTGTATAACATATTATCTTAGACAATAGTATAAACCTGCTTGTGACAGCATGGTGTGCAATTAGTTTGCTTCTGATAGCAATGGTCATAATATAGCTATTGCCTTGTTTGTGAACAAAGTCCGGCAATATACTTGCCGCAACATAAACTTGCTTGTGACAGCATAGTTGACAAATAGCTTACTTGTAATATCAATGCTCATAATTTATATTCATATATATTGAATAATATATTATCATTAGATATTATAAATCTGCTTGTGACAGCATGGACTGCATTTGTATATATCATAATATATGGCTGTGTTTGTGAACACAGACCTCCAATAAAGTAGCCGTAATATGATTATGACAGCATAGTTTGCAAATAGCTTGCTTGTGATAGTAATGCTCATCATATATTTATGTACAATATATAACCGAATAAAAAGAGGGGACAAGAATATATAACATATCATTGATGATAAAGTTAGGAATAAAATATAATACGTTATCATTATAATAGAAGCTTGCTTGTGACAGCATACTTGGGAATTAGCTTGTTTGCTCATATTATACCAGTATATGTTAAGATATTATTTACATATAACAAAAATACTCACTTTTTTTGAAAACGCATTTGTTTGCATGAATAATACAATCGGCTATTATAATTGTTTTCCAAACAAAAGAGGAGGTTTGTATGGAAAATCGTTTATCCGAAGAAGGAATATTGTCGCAGGTACTAATGGCGCCTACTAGTAGGGGTCATTTACTGCGGGCTCAAAGCTAAATCCAGTAGCTACTGCTGGAATCTCGCGAGTTCATATCAAAAGAGACAATAGATGACAATCTAATTTGACTCAAAGTGGAGACAGCTCTGTTCAGCTATGTAGAGTGTTAACAGCAAGGTTGCAAAAGGAGAGGGAGTAGAATTTACTCGACGATTTATAAAGGGTTTGAGCGATTCAAAAACAAAATCAGACGGGAGCTTGCGGCTTACAATTTAAGCAAGGGTTTTAATGTGGCCATAATGAAAGCCCCCACAAATTAATGGTAATTTGACGTGATTTTTTCACCTAAGAATAGCAAAAATTAGTATGAAAGGAATGGTCAAAGAAGTTAAATGGCAAGGGTCCGTCTCAGACAAAGTCTAAAGGACCAGATCAGAGCGAACAGCGTGAACAATCAAAGACTACACAAGAACCAGTACCTACGCAGGGTACAAGTCGCATCCAACGCAATGAACGGACAGGGGCGAAGAACATTAAGTAAATGTACAGGTTTGAAAAACTGCTAGACTTTGAGCCTTTCTTACAGTAGCTGATGTAACGTTACTAAAATTAAGATGGAAAATTGGCTCGGATGTTGGGTAAATTTGGTTTTTGTAAAACCTCCCGTCCATAACATTGTGCCTACCAGGCTAGAATTGGTTACTATTAACTATTCTCAAATGTATAAAAGATGGTGATATTCCGGAGAGACGAAGATTTTAAATAAGTTACCGCGATAACCTGGAAATTACTTGGGACTATTGCGTAGTTAGCGCAATGCTCTAACAAACTGAGCTGTCATTCTCAGTTTATTAAATTGGTAAAAATTACTAAATGGCAACTTTAGACACCTATTTACCAGTCGGTGTTAGAGAACCGGATAAAAAATGGCTAGATTTAAATTTAACAATGTACCTTATCAATGTCATTGTATGCCGCTTATATTATCCTCTGCTTACCTATTATTTTATCAAGATAATGAAACGGTGGTGAGAGATAAGAAAAATGTTTTTTTTGCCGGTTAGTTACCTGAATGATTTTCTGCTATAAAATAAAACAGCAGTGAATATTTGCTGCTAGAACTGCTAGAATATTTGGGATATGGAATTAACTAGCATAAACGTAAAGTACATAGTGTATATTATGCACTAAGGAAGAAATACTTTTTGGTTGCATTCGTAATTCCGTTACAATAGCAATTTCGTTGCCAAATAAAAACAAAAAACGGGGGAATTTTATCTTACCGTAACAAACTCAAGAAATAAATATGTGCAAAATACGTGAATTTACAAGAATCTTAGGGGTAAAGACTTCAGCCGGTGCCGCTGGACGCTATGATGACTCTTTATGAAATCTTTCGATTGAATTTTTTTAAATTGGAGCGTTAATGCTGTAATAAACATCTCTGATAATCTTTCGAACGACATCATTAGTGGGTACAGAATATCCCCAAAACAATTCGAAAAAATCCACAACACTTTATATTATTCAGATGCGTTATAAAACCGGATGGGGTATTGGGAGACTGAGAAAAATTAGAACAGAGTTTTCTAGAATTTATTTAGAATTACTGGCTGATAATACGTCACCCTTATCTTATATCATCTGTAGGGACAGTACAATTTTACCATCTAGTTAGGTTGGCCAGGGAGACATGGATATGGTGCAAAACAAAAATATTTACTTACAGGCATCAGTACTACAGGCATCTTTAGACAAACATGAGACGAAGTTCAGTCGAGAATGGGATATAACGGTACAAAAGGGGCGTTACGCTGCTATTTTTGGGTTATGTTAGTTATGTTTGAAAAGCCAAAAATTGATCTTTTTGCATTTCGGACGAACACAAATTGTAAAATTTTATTTCGTGCTTGAAATATCCGGAAAGTGTTGTTGGTTTGATGCTCATGACAATTTTGTGAGAAGTGGGGATAGAGAGAAGTGACGAGGGAAGTGAGAAGGGAGAAGTGGTCCTTCTTTTACCCTCACAGCTGTCGTACAAGTCATTGTAGAAAGCTGGACGCCTGGAGCGTCTTAGATATCGATGTTTCAACGTTAGAATCCAACGGTAGTATTTGTTTTGGAATTTTCAATAATTAATGTTTGACTATCAGCCATGTTGCAAATTTTGGTGATTAGCAGAAGGTTTTAGAGCTTTATTAAAGGCGCGCTTGGGTTACGACCGAGTTTGTCAAAATATAACGTTACCTGGGAATCGGAGATAGTCCTAGGGTATGTACAATGTACATGACATATTGGAGCTGTTGTCCACCAAACTTGCAGTGTTGATGGCACTAGCTACATGACGTAATTAATTGCATAATAAAAGCAATAAACATGCATTGTCTTAAAAAATGGCAAGCGGATAATAACATCCGGGCCAACTAGACGGCCTACTCTGAAACTGCCATATTTCAATCAAAATCGCAATATATGTGGAGTAACTGCTGGTGCACAGTACTGTAATAAAACCAAATATTACAAAAATTCCTGGATGATAATAATAAAAGTGGATTGAGATGTACACATTTCCGTCTCACATTACAAACCAGGCGCCTCCACATTACCCGCTGCTGAACTTACTGCTTAATTACAGTAAGATTAACAAGGAGGCGGATAGATAATTCTAATACTTTTGTATATTTTAGATAAGTCGCCAAAAGTTATAGTTTTTGGTTTTTTCGGAAACAATTAAAAATAAATTAGTTAATAATGTTAACATATGTAGAAGATAGTTCAATATTATCTTTATTAGCATCATAGGAAGCTAATTTGGAGTTAATAATTTGGATGATCGTGTGTTGAAACAAACCTTCTTATGCGAGTTATGCGACCGACAATTATAGTAGTAAAGCTTATGCAGCAAATAGTCTTAGATAAGAATGTTTCATATAAGGCACGCACGCGAAGATACGTCGTTAGTTCTTCGTCGTTAGAATCACGCTTAGACGCTTCCCGCTAAATTCGCTCAATAAATTTGTAACCAAATAAAGTGAATAAATAGACTTTTATACTTTTTAAAAAAAGGTGTTTTTATAAAGAAAATAAAACTGGCGCAGTCGGTAGGATTCGCGACGTTATCGAGTGAATAAAATCTTCGTGATAACGGCCCGTTTCAACGGTTTGTGCGAAACGAACATATAGAGTGATCCAGAATAGTGACCAACCACAGAATGAAAGGATATTTTCTTCTAACATTGTAAGTACACTTGTTCTCGTTATTGCTTTTCCCATCTTATGACCGACATCGACGACCTAAGTGAATCCCTAAAATCCATTTCCGTGTCATCGATTACGAAATTCAACGAAATCAGTTCAGCAATCAACGCAACTAAAATGCCTTATACGACAAAGGACATCACCACAGTGTACCAGGACACAGTTCCAGTGTTTGATGGAGATTCATCAATACTAAGCGCATACATCTCAGCATGTGACTTTCTTGTCAACACATTTTGGCTACCAGAAGGCGAAAGAAATGATGCAGTAGCCGCCTTATTGCTTCGGATTTTCCAAGGAAAATTAAGAGGAAGAGCTTTGCAAACCGTGAGCAGTAACGAAGAAGTAACAACCTGGACAGCTCTTAAAAATCTCCTGCTTGAGAATTTTGGCGACCAACGAAGCGAACAATGCTTATTTAGTGACCTAGCCGCTTTCAGACCAAATAAAAGCGAAGGCGCTTACGATTATGGAAAAAGGATCAAAGTAGCACTCCAACTTCTTCTTTCAAACGTGAAATTGAAGGACGCGGATGTCAATAGCCGTAATTTGAAGTCGGTAAATTATAAAAACACCGCACTTCAGATATACCTTCAAGGGCTCCTAGAAATTGACAACACTATTGGAATTATGGTGCAAGTTAAGCAACCAAAGGACCTGGAAACGGCAATGAGCCATGTAATTGAGGTAGAAAACTTTAATTACCGTGCTGGAAGGGATAATAACCTCCAAAAGATGAGCACGAAACCAAATACGCCTAACAAAAATTATAATCGACCAATGATGCCACCAAGATTCTCATCATATCCGATACCACCACGTCCGTATGTACCACATCAATCATATCCGATGCAGTCACGTCCGTATGTGCCGCACCAATCGTACCCGATGCAACCACGTCCGTACGTACCATACCAGACTTATCAACAATCGTACCCAAGACCATTGCCAAAGTCTGCAAAATATCAATTTGCTAAGTCACCTGGACAAGTAAATGAAAGAAAATCATACCAACCAACGCCGATGGATCTTGGCAGTTCTCAAAGAAGAAGTCAGAATACTTCAAACAATACCCAGAAAGCCAACTGGAACAATCAACGTTTATATTTTCAAGATACCGTAGAAGAAAATGAACCACAACAGTTCGAGCAATACTATGAAGAGGATTATGCAGAAGAGTACTCATATGAGCTAGAGCAGCCAGAACAAGAAGAGTATGAGCAGCCAGAAGAAGTCGCCGATGAAGTAAATTTTCATGTGATTGGCCAAAATGTCAAAAACCCTTAACAAAAAGCAAGACAATACGTCCACCAGTAATTCATCTAAACAACATTAACACTACTTTACCATTTTTAAAATTCTACGGCCTCAAATTTTTAATAGATACAGGATCAACTAAAACACTTATCAACACACGACTCTATAATCATTTTGGGATGTACGCAGTAAAAATTCCTTTTAAAGTAAAAACCGCACATGGACTCACGGAACACGACGACGCTGTTTATATGGACATACCCGATATATTCAATGTGGATATGAAGCACACGTTCTACAAATTTAATTTTAGCAAAAATTTTGACGGATTAATAGGTATCGACCTATTAGAAAAATTAGAAGCAGTTTTGGATATTCGAAAGAGAAAGCTAACAACAAAACATGCGGAAATGCCTATTTTCATGAATGAACAGCATAAATTTATTATGGAACCTCTACAAGCGAAACCCATTAGAGTCCCCGTAAATCAAAAGGATGGGTACGCCATATTTCCTAAATTTAAGCTATTTCCCGGAGTAGAAACCAGAGAATCCGTAGTAAACATAATCAACAATGAAGCTCTAGTGATTGCCGTGAACTACACAGACGAGAAGATTGGTCTAATATTTCAAGACCCTGTAGATGTCACACATATCGACGAACTAGAAGAATATTATAATTACGAACAACTAACAAAAGGTCAAAATGAAGATCTTGTTCACCTTCAAAGAAGAAACGTCCAAGAAAACTTGAACATCAAAGGAATGAACATAGAGGAAGCAGCAACAATTAAAGTACTGACAGAAAAATACAAACATATTTTCCACATTGAGGGACAGCAGTTAACTTTCACACACTGTATTAAACACAAGCTAAACTTAAAAAACAGTAACCCGGTATATGTAAAAATGTACAGGCAACCAATTGAAGTAAAGAGAGAAATCAAAAATCAAGTATTGGAACTACTCGATCAAGATATTATTCAAGACAGTGTATCACCATGGAGTTGCCCTGTAAACGTTGTCACAAGAGAACTGAACGGAAAAATCAAAAAAAGGATGGTCATTGACTATCGACGACTGAACGACCAAATGATCGAAGATAAGTACCCAATCCCGAACATCTCGGACATTCTTGACAAATTAGGAAGATGTCACTACTTTAGTAGCATCGACTTAGCCGCGGGGTACCACCAGGTCGAAATGCACCCCGATGACGTAGAAAAAACAGCTTTTTCCACGGAGCAAGGACACTACGAGTTCAAGCGCATGCCGTTTGGGCTAAAGAATGCCCCAGCGACGTTTCAACGTCTTATGGACAATATCCTGAAGGGATTATTAGAAGATACATGCCTAGTGTACCTCGATGACATCATTGTTTTTTCAACGTCTCTGCAAGAACATGTAATAAAATTGCAAAAGGTATTCGACCGATTAGAGCAAGCTAATTTTAAAGTAAAATTAGAAAAATGCGAATTTCTACGCAAGGAAATCAAGTATTTAGGACATTTAATAACCAGTGAAGGTGTTAAGCCAAATCCAGATAAGGTTGATGCAATAAAAAGGTACCCATTGCCAAAGACCCGGAAGGAAATAAAATCGTTTCTCGGACTACTAGGATATTACAGGAAATTTATTCGAAATTTTGCAGATATAACGAAACCATTGACGAAACGATTAAAGAAAGGAGCAACAATAACTATTGACCTGGAGTACGAAGAAGCATTTGAAAAATGTAAAAACTTATTAACTAATGAACCAGTCCTTCAGTACCCTGACTTTACGAAGGAGTTTATTATCACCACCGATGCTTCAAATGTTGCCATTGGGGCAGTCCTGTCTCAAGGAAAGATCGGACAAGACAAGCCAATATGCTACGCAGCAAGAACGCTTAGTGACTTTGAGCAAAGATATTCAACCATAGAGAGAGAGCTCCTAGGAATCGTTTGGGCGATAAAATACTTCAGGCCCTACATTTATGGAAGACATTTTAAAATCTACACAGACCACCGACCCCTTGTCTGGCTGTGGAAATTGAAGGAACCCAATTCTAAAATGATGCGTTGGAGACTAAGACTGGAAGAGTATGATTTCGAAATAATACATAAGAAAGGTAAACTGAACACAAATGCGGATGCTCTTTCCAGAGTCACTATTGATCAATTAAACGCTATAGAAAATGACAGTTCAACGGTCCGTCCCACTGTTGGAGAAGACCTAGATAAACTCATTTCGGAACTGTTACGTGACGAAATTGAATTCACACCCGAAGATTTGCCTAATACATCATTTGCAAATAGTAATCCAAGAAATAAGGTAAGCAAAGGCAAAGACATGGAGACCCTTAGGCGATTTCTCGCCCCTGATGATGATGGAAGTAACACTATACACTCCAATCAAGATGACGAACCGCAGAAGTCAATCGAAATTAGCCACACGCCAATTGACAGCAAGAAAAACCAATATTTTATTCAAGCAAATAATTCGTCGAATAATCAATGCACTAAAGTATTACAGAGTACTAAAGAAGATAGAAAAATAACGTGCGCAAAAATACAATTAGAAAATAATGAAGAACAAATTCTCAATTTTATCAAAGAATATATGACCAACAGCAATGTGAAGCATTACTTACATTTTGACAACGATCAGCTATATAACGATTTTTGTAAAGTATACACAAGACATTTTAATAATAACGGACCTGATTTAGTGAGATGTACGAAGAGAGTGCAAGTCGTAAATGATAAAACTGACCAACTCGAACTACTGGAAACCCATCACACTGGAAAAACAAATCATAGAGGAATTGAAGAGATGCTGACCCGGCTTTCAAGAAACTATTGGTGGAAAAACATGAAAGATAGCGTAACCAATTACATCAAAGAATGCGAAGTATGTAGTAAAGCTAAGTACGACAGACACCCATCAGTACCACCACTTCAACTTACAAAAACACCAGATAAACCATTTCGAAAATTATTTATGGATACATTTACGATCGGTAAAGCCAAATTCCTTACAATCATCGACACATTTTCAAGACTTGGTCAGGCAGTGCCGGTACCGGGAATAAATGCAACAGATATTGCAGACGCTTTACTAACTTACTTCCAGTATTATGGGACCCCGGAAGAAATTAGTTGCGACAATGGAACCGAATTCTCCAATGATGTTATTAAACGTCTGCTGCAAGAACACAAAATTGCCGTGCACTTCGGAACCCCCAAGAATCCAAACTCCCAAGGAAACGTTGAACGATTTCACTCGACAATTATCGAACACATTCGCTGTCTAAAGGAAAGAAGAAACGACCCTATACATGTCCTCGTGAAATTAGCTATAATTGCGTACAATAATAGCATATCTAAAACAACAGGTTGTGCACCGCTAGAAATAGTATTCGGTCATACAGCTCTACGTGATCCAATGGATCTATTATATTCAAAGGAGTACTATCAGGAATACGTAAACGATCATCAAGACCGTATTAAGCATCTTTATAGAACAATAGAGGAGAAAAACAAATCGGATAAACAAAAGTATATAAATAAACGAAACGAAAACGTGAAGGTAAAACCGTTTCAAATTAACGAAATGGTGTACATTCGAAATAATGGTAGGAATAAATTACAGAACCCTTATGACGGACCTTACAAGATTTTAAAACTGAATGACGACGAGACCGTAATTGTAAAAACAAGACGAGGAGATAAGAAATTCCATACAAGACATTTGAAACACTCAATTGTTTCAGGTTTGCCGGATGGTGCGTCCGACAATGCCGAGGAGACGTAAAAATAGAAAAGATTACTAAAGATACCGGATTGTTGCCTGTTCGACTTGGAACAGCCCAAATCGTGAACAGTCATTGGAATATTGCAGCTGTCTATGAACTCAAACCATTAATCGAAGAAATTGAAAAAATTAAGCAAAATTATGATTATTGGATGAAAGCGTTGAAAACCTACAAACATAATGATCATTACACACAAGAAATGCACAACTATATCACTATCCTGACGACCAATGCAAGAAAGATGGCAAAGCTGAAGAAGCAAATACTACCAACAGATACAAGGCGAACCAAAAGAGGAGCAGTAAATATCATAGGAAACATGGTAAAGGCGATTACGGGAAACCTGGACAACGAAGATGCCAAACGATATGACAGTGCAATTCAAGAGCTAATAACATCCCACAAAGAAATCAAAACAATCGTCAGTAAACAAATTACATTAGCACAACAAGCGATTCTGGAATTTAATAACTCAATTAGTACCATTCGAAGTAACCAAATTATTATTCAATCAAGAATGATACAGATGGAAAATGCAATTAGAAATTTTACTTTCTACAACCTCCAAGAATTTAAGCAAATCACAATATATGCTATTTTTAATCAACTAATATTTATGATCAATAATATTAACGATATCATGGAAACATTAATCAACGCAATGACATTCGCTAAGTCAAATTCATACCATCCATCTATAATGGACCCTGAAGACTTGATGCACGAACTAACTCACATAGGCACCCTATTGACATCGATCAAGCTGCCCATTGATACAACTATCGCCAATACTTACTATTTGGAACGCGTAATTACAGTCAAAGCTTACACCAAATCAACTAGTATAGTATTCATGCTCATGATTCCTTTAGTGGAACCAATTCCCTACAACTACTACACCATATCTCCTTTACCTATAAAAGGAAATACAACAAATTTTCATTCGATCCTCCCTAAAAGTCCTTACCTGGCAATTAACGAGTACAGGTTTGCATCTATGCATGATCAATGTTTAGAAGTCGTACCTACAGAGTATCTGTGCAACTCCGCTGTCGATTCCGCAATAAACGAAGACTCCCCGTGTGAAGTGCAACTGCTATCGTTCTCCAACAACTACGAAAGATGCATTTACCAAACAGAAAATATCCACACTGTATGGGTCAACAAAGTTGCACAAGACCAATGGATCATGGTGTTCCCTGCTCCAAGGAAAGTTAAGAAGATCTGTGGAAAACAACAAGAACTTGAAGTCCTCGAAGATACCTGCCTCATCAAACTAACGCCGGATTGTTTACTAAATGCCGATGGTATTATCCTCAGAACATATGAAACCCACTACAGGACAAACAGCAGACCCGAAATCCCGGACATCAACCTCACTCTACAAGGGACTCAACTGCCGACCTCGAAAACAGATTTCAAGGAACTACAATCAGTACACCTGGAGAACATCACTAAGATCACCAAAAATCTAGATGACCTCTCCGACGACTTACGTCAACTGCAGGATCCTGAACTTCACGAAAGGCCAATAACAGTTTGGACAATTGTTCTATATATTTTAATATTTTGTATTTTGCTAGGTGTATTAACAAAGCGCTATTTCCAAACATGTGCAAAGGCAGCAAACACCGACCCTTCGAACGACCTCAAGGCCGCCGATAGCAAACCAGAGGCCGCCCACGGTAATCCAGAACCCGAGAGTCATCACCTGACCTTCTCAAAATGAAGCTCCAGATGATGCTTCCCTCTTCGGCCGGAGGAGTTATGCGACCGACAATTATAGTAGTAAAGCTTATGCAGCAAATAGTCTTAGATAAGAATGTTTCATATAAGGCACGCACGCGAAGATACGTCGTTAGTTCTTCGTCGTTAGAATCACGCTTAGACGCTTCCCGCTAAATTCGCTCAATAAATTTGTAACCAAATAAAGTGAATAAATAGACTTTTATACTTTTTAAAAAAAGGTGTTTTTATAAAGAAAATAAAACTTGCGGGAGAAATAAAATTTTGCTGTTTATATCTCTAAACATCTACAAATATATTATTTATGAGAAGAGGCTGAAATATAATTACAAGATCAAACGAACTTACCTAAGTGAAGTTCAATCTTGATTATATGAAGTCTCGTCGAAATAAATAATCACCCACCACTCCCTAATTGCCCCTTAAGTAACAGCAAACATTTTTTTTCAAGACTCTGAAGAAATGAAATAGTGATTCAGGCATATGCCCGCAGCCGGCGCAGCAGGTAGTTTTTTTCAGTTTTTTTACGCTAAACGTGTGATTCAGTACAACGAATTGAAGGAACTACAAATATATTATTTATTTCGACGAGGCTTCATATAATCAAGATCGAACTTCACTTAGGTAAGTTCGTTTGATCTTGTAAATACTCATTACATTTAAAATTATAGAATAAATTGACTACACATATGTAGGCACAAGATGATATGCTACTTCGACTATGTTTTACGTCACCCAAATCTCAGACGTGATAGAGACTTAGTACATACTTGGTTCTCCAAAAAAAAAAAAAAACCCGAATGATGTGACCTTTTGTAAAAAAGAAAAAATATAAAAAGGTTGGATTGCTTATTGAACCACTCCTATGTTTCGATACAGGCTTCTTCTCTAAATACAAATACTTATTATCTGTTTTAATCAACTTATAAAATTTCAAGCCAGATTTTGCAGAACACTAAATATTGCTCTTACTAGTGAAGTCAAATTAGACACTAGTAGTGTGTATAACGATTCTTATTGATTTTATTCTTAATTTGTTATTCTTACACACTGACATGTGTATAGCTTAAATATTGACGCTATTTATTCATTTAAAATTTTCTAATTTGTTTATATTATATATATTTGTCTATACACTGTGGGCAAAAAAACGGTACAAATGTTCAATTACTCGTATTTCCAAAGATTTTTTAGTAAATTCAAGCAAGCATTTCTTTGAAAAACTAATTTCTTTTTATTGTTGAGGATTGAAAACATACCATAGTCGCAATTCCACTTCTTTTCTGAGTAAAACAAAAAAAACGATGGTTTAAAATTTCACCCGGTATATGAGAAAATCTCCCTGTATACTATGCTATAACATCTCTACTGTCCTTTTTTACCAAAAAAAAAACAACAAATGTCATTACCTATTAATTTTATTACACCTTTCATTTCACATTAAATTGGCCCGATGTTCTCAGAAATGTTGCATAGCCAAACATAAAGCAACATAACTTTGTATTGAAACGTTCTGTTATTGCGAATATGGGATGGTTTCAATCATCACACTACAAGCAACTTGTTTTTAAAAGAAATATTTGAATTGACTAAATATTATTGGAAATACAAGTGATTAAAAATTTGTACCGTTTTTTTTTTTGCCCACAGTGTATAAACAAACATATTATGAACTTTAGTACATAATGTTCTAAAATCAATACTAAAGGATTGATACAACTCCCATTATACAACTTCAGTTTGGCATATGATAGAAAATGTGCAGCAATTTTTTGAAAATAATAAATTTATATTCTGTAATTATAAATTATTATTAAAGCAGAACAACAAAATGTATACATATTTCATAGTCAGTTGAAGGCACACCCCAAGTTGTTCGCCTCGGAACAAAATTATCTGCATTGATATATGACTACCCGAACTAATTACCTACAATTTGATGGATGATGGAAAGTTATGCAATAACTTTTTAAAAAGTTAGAAACCTTTTATTTACGCAGCCAACCAAAATATCAATTCCCTCCAGTCGGTGCTCCACATAACATCGACATTTGGGAGGTTTTCACCTACAATTTTGTATATAGGAGAAACATAATAATTTTTGTAAAAGTTATAAACTTTTTTTCTGTAACTAAGACTGAAATTTGTAACAGCAGTGTCGTGCGGTCCATACGTGCAGGGCGTGTAGTGCACACTGCACACCCTAAGATTTAGGAAAAATAGAATGAAAAATGTTAAAGTAGTCAACCAAAAAAATGATATATTATGTACATTGTACATCATACACACATATAAAGTAATATTTCGTCATAATAGTAATTTAAAGTAATTTACACCACATGGAGTAATAAATCCGGTCCAACTCCAATCACATCATTGCTAGAGCCGAGCGCTCCCGTCCGGACACCCGCCTTTGCGACTACTATATGTTTGTTTGCGCTACTGCCCCATCTCCGTGGAGCGACAACCGGTGCACTTTCGGATAAAATCGGTGATTGCAGAATCATTGCTGTTTTACACGTATGTAAAATAATATATGAACTATCCCAAACTCTACCATTCACAAAATAAAACTATATACTAGAGACTGAATACAGAGGACACTACCAACAAATTTTAATCGTACTTTAACTATGCATTCTTTAAACTCCAATTCTTTAACTCCAAGTTATCTACTAGATGAAGGATTCTTAACGCCTGCGTGGGTATTAAGAGGGGCGTTTAGCCATATACCAGTTACATACAAAACACTGGCGCATAAAAAGCAGATCGGAGCCGAAACTATTGCACTGATGTGTAAAAGTAAGGTACTGTTGGAATGTGTAAGCATAGGGCATTGTTCTGGGATAAATATAAAGTTCAACAGCGCTTGGTTTAATAGTGAACTTAGTTAGAGAAAAGATGCTAATTTTTTACACAATATACTGGTTGATTTAATATGCTTTCATGGTGATTAAGCCCATGGCATTAATCCCAGAACAGGAGTTAATTTATGGGTGACATTTTAAGACATAGCTCTTTAAATTTGACCCATCCGTTGTCAAGTTGATCTGCTTTTTATGCAATTCTGCATATCGGCTATCGGTCAACGGTGTAAAGAAGGTTTCTGGAATACAATCCACATGAATGCGACGGGGCGAGCAAAATAATAGTGTAGCAATTATTTCACAGATGGCGCAGAAACTTGCCCTATAGTGAGTGTGTACATGTACAGCCGTGGAAAATTCAATGGTAACAGGCTTGCCGCTAGTGTACACCAAACGTAGCTCGGAGATTGTCGGTCGTCGGATACCTACCTGCTAAAGTCATAAAACCAAAGGGTTACTTTTGTTGTGTTTCGTTTTATTTTTCTGTATCTATGAAATGAAATCTTATTTCGTCTATTTATATGTTTCCGATATCCGAAACTGACAAAAGTGCACTGTAATATTTAATGTATTTTTTGCATGTAGTTGTAAATCGTATTTGCCCCGGTTTCTTCTTTGCTGCTGATATGCCCTTTAGAACTGATACTACAGTATTGTTCAGCATTTTAGCTTAATTATAAAAATGTTGTTATTTTTATGTTTATTAAAATTATATATTTACGTTCTATAATAACATCCACACACAATTTTCTTTTATGTGTGGCATGTAAGGGCAGGATTTACAATCCAATATGAATGATATCACATCAGAACGATATGCAAATAACTTTGAAAAATTTTATAACAAAATCATTGAAATTTCAATCTATATTTATGTTACTCAATCGTTTTCGCCGTATTGCAAAAGTTTCAAGTCCACTAGTTCCTTGTATAATATTTTGTATATTTTTATTACACTATGGGTCGCGTTTTGTTCCTTAATTTACTTTTTTGCTGGCCTTTCCGCAAATTAGGCAAATATTGAAAATATGTATCACATAACGTTGTGACTTCGTGCCATCATGACACACAATTTCGAAGAGTTACAATGCCCTATCTCGATGCCTATCATCTAGCTATTTAATTAAAAATCGTAAATTTGTGAGACAACCACAATTAAATCGATTTTGGCTGATACAACAACAAAGGATTTTGCCTGTTTTCTTAGTCCAACAAATTGACGATACATATGTTCCGTTTAGATTGACATAAATGTATCATTTCCTAAAACATCAGGTCATACCAACCTCAACAACATATGAAATAAAAGCACTCCTGCAAATTTATATCAACCTCCAACCTAACAGAACACTTTTCTTATTTAATACATGCTTATGTTATTCCTATATTATTAAATGTTTGTTTTTATGTTATTACATATATTTATGTTATGTTATTACAAATATCATTTTTTTACTGTTATACATCTATCTATTATTTTTATCTATACTATACTCATGTTATATTTATATTATTTTTGTATGCAATTTTCATTACTTACCATAACGTAAATTAAATAAATATAAAGCATTTTGAGATAAAAGTATATTATTTCGGTCTGGGACTAAGTAGAAACCGAGAAAAATGAGTTTTTTCACTTACAGGAACTTCCTATCTGGAATTACCTCCTTTAAAAATTATTGACAGCGGATATCGGATGTAGTAATCGGTTTGCCTTGATGCATACACCGACGTAGCCATGATGATGAAGTATTTCAATATGTGCCTAATTAAAATATTTACAATTATAACTAACGTTACTATGTATTTTAGTATAAATAAAATAATACTGCAATTGCATATCGAAACAAAATATTAACAAATAACAATCTTTAGCTACGAGCGGCAGTTTCGCTCCGAATATCGAAAATATATTACCTATATAAATACGAAACTCATATTCATACCATCTATATACAGAAAACTTAAAATGAAATGAAACAGAAGTGACTCTTCGGTTTTATGACTACCAGGTAGGTATACGACGACCGACATTCTCCGACCTACGTTTGGTGTACACTAGCGGCAAGCCTGTTACCATTGAATTTTCCACGACTGTACAATGTACATGCCTTCGGAACTCTGTTTTGGTATGTTTATATTATATAAGGAATTATATTATGTATGTTTAGACCGCTCGCTCGTCTAAAAACTGAATGCTGGAGGAGAGTTTTTATGATCAATTGTAGTAACGTGTTTCGGTGGCCGTTATTAATTATTTAAATGCGTATATATATATATATATGTATATATATATGGTGCGTGGTGCGTTTACATACCTAAATGGTGTGTACTTACATGCTTAGTACCACGAGTACCATATAATTATAATTATGCGAGCTTTATAAGATGTCAATTTGCACAAAAGTAGTTTGTGCGGAGTTTCCCAAAGGAACGAGTGCGACCTGTGAGTGCGATAATAAGATATAAAACGAGTATGGTATTTTTCCACTTTGGATCTATGCCTTCGTTTACGCCGGGCGCTAGTATCCGGTCGATTTGAAATTTATTGTCGTTTGGAGATAAATTTGAGACATTCAAAATGTAACACGTATCAGCTGATGTACTGACAGGCATTTACGTGTAGGTATAGACCATTTTTAATATCAATATGTCTGATAAATTGCATTTATAAGTTCATGGGCTTATCCAGCTCAAATCGGAAGGGGGGCAGTTTTCTAAATTTAGCTTGCTGTAGGTATGGGTAAGGTGAACAGAATTTGAAGAAGAAGAATTTCGCAAAGCGGGACCGTAATTAAATGCTGCGTTATTATTATCAATATGATTTTGAGTTGGGTTGGATACACAGATATATTAATGTTACAGTTTTTGTGATGCTGATCAAAACATAATTATTTTACTAAATTTAGTTCAATTAGATAAATGTTTGTTATGTTTTTTTTTAAAATAATATTGTAAATTTTATTCATCTTGCGATAGACCGATTTTCTTTTTCAATTGTTTATGTATTTCTGTCATATATTAGGTCCATTTAGGCAACTTTATATCAACTCTATGATAACTCATTTGATGTATCAAACAGTGAATAATAAAAATATCATTTGTTTTAATGCCTTTGCAATCTACCTTATCCATAAGTAATTCTACAAGCTCCCTTATGTTTACCTACCAAAGCAGGTGCGCCATCTGTTGTTGAGCCAGTAACACACTCCAAATTTAAGCTATTTTCGGCTAAACATTTTGCAATCGCCTGGAAAACAAATTCTCCTCTAGTTGTGCCTTTTAAATGTAAAAAATTTAACATTTCTTCAGTCACTTGGAATGAATAATTTACACCGCGAATAAATATTACAAGTTGGGACGTGTCAGAAACATCTGTGCTTTCGTCAAATGCAAAATTATATGTTCTGAATTGATGAATTTTATCTCGCAAAGTGAGTACAATTTCAGCTGAAATGTCGTCAATACGACGATATATAGTTTGACGTGAAAGACTTATAGTGGAAAATAATTTGCTTTTATCGGGCAAAGCATCTTTTGTAACTGCTTTCTTAGTCCTTTTCACCGGTTCACCATCCGAAAATAGTTTCATTTTCTTTGCAATTAACATGGCAACAGAATAACTAGCTTTGACAATGTTAGATGGTTGTTTTAATAATGATCAGGCAAGAAGTCTCTGTCGGACTTGTTGACACAAAAAAGGGATTTGTTGGGGGACGACCAGCCAAACTAATCACAACCTTGTATAATTTGCAACGCTTCGACTCTTTATTAGGATCTTCATCAGGCAACAATTTACTAAAAGAAATTAAGAGCAATCAGTGATATAGTTTTTACAAAAAAGAGCAATTATAAATTCAATGTACTTACAATGGTTTTGTAACAAGTACAGTTACTAGCAGCTAACATCGTACAATCAATCTTTAGTGGGCTTAAGCAATTAAATGACATCCACACTGTGGAGTGTGGATGTCAAGTCCGCAATGTTTTATACCTAAGTAGGGGAACAAATTGTTGGTTGCCTAACGAAACCGATTATTTCAGTAACATTTGGCGTTCGTAGCGCACTTGTGTATTATAACAATAACACACGCAATCATTTATTTAATATTTGTATATACGTACAATGAGAAACAAAAGTTTCAATAGAAACATAAATCGCCCGGCGGGCCGCATTATTTAACGTGATGGGCCGCATGCGGCCCGCGGGCCGCGTGTTGGCCAGGCCTGTGCTAAACAAATGTTCTAATTTACTGGATTTGAACAATACAACAAAATATACCAAGTTGAGCGGAACGGTTTCAAAATCAAGGCTAATTAGATTTTCAGATTCCGTTACAGACAAAAAAAAAGAAAATATCAAAGCTTCTAGAAAAAGTTAAAAAATATTACATATCACTGCAATTTTAATTGGGATTTGATCTATGACAGGAAAACTTATAAAGAAATCAATTAATTGTTAGTTCATCAGTAGGTACAATATTATAACCGTAGATTTTCAATTTAATCCATCAACAAAATTGACAGAAAAACTGTTGTAGCTAGACTGAGAAATTTATTTACAGTAGAGCGCCGATAATCCGAACTAATTGGGACCGAAGATGATTTGGATTATCAAATATTGCAGCTAAACAGTGGAAAATACGGGTATTGGATACAAAGATATAAAACAAAAGCAACATTCTTCTCTAAACAGGAATCGACAAAAATTGCTTTTCATTTGGTTAGTCAGTGATTTATTTTAATATTTTTTTCTTTTTGTGCGTTCGGTCTCGGATTAGCGAACGTTCGGATTACCGAGGTTCGGATTATCGACGCTCTACTGTACCTCTGACCGCTATCTATTTCATAAATACTACTAAAGCAAAGCAGTGAAAAACAACGCAGTCGGATGTGTTTTTTGTGAGATATGAAAAAACATTGCGCCAATTGCTAAGAGAAAATTATTATTATTTTTATTAATTATTAACGTCATAGTAACTATAATCTGCTAAGTTGTACGAATTATAATGTTAATTTAAAAATTGTAAACCTTATTCTTGGAATACTGTGTATTATTACAGTTTTGTTTAGTTATTGCTAATTTGGCTTTGTTTAAATTAAAGCTACAGGCTTTACGACGAAATGTAACATGAACTGTATATTCATTGAGCCGACAGAATTGATGTTGACAAATTAAGTAATATTAACCTATTATTATTATTAATATTATTATTGTAAGTACCTAGGATGAGTAATTTAAGATTTTGTTTGGGAAATGTTTTAACTACATCAATAAAAATACTGTTACTGCTATAACCAAACGCTTTGAAAAATAATGTTGGACAAAAAACAAGAAATATGTACTAATAGACAAAAGACAATGTATATCGTAACTAAAAAAATTCATAAAAAGCCATTTGTAAACACTGCGGGGCGCGGGTCAAAATGCGAAAAAGCGGGGTGTCTTCTGTTATTCCTACTACTATTGCGAAAGCAGAACGAGAACAAGGACGACATTCGGCGGAAGCGAGAGGCAGTGTATGCGCGATGGAACATCGCACATAATATCGATCCATGCAACGAAGACTATAGTAACTATATAGGGATTCTACTTGAGTTACGATAGTCTTCGTTGCATGGGTCGAATTATTTCGTATTTTAATATGAAATTAATACTTTCAAATACAATAGCTAATAGTAACACATTGGGTAAGTTAATTTATCACAAAACGCGTTAAAATCGAGCAATTGGGAGTCGCTATATCTATAAAAATAATAGAAAAGCTGCGAGCGCTTTTGATATGAACGTTCGTTGACAAAGTAACTCCCTCCACTAAATGTCGTAAACGAATGTTTATACTTCTCACCGTTAGATGGAACCACATCCCGGGCGTTGTGGAAACTCAAGGCCGATGGCTCGATTTTTCTGACACAAACGCCCCTCTTAAGGGTTGCCATGGCTATATGTTAAAAACATCAAAAATTTGTCATTCAAATTGTAAATTTTAAATCGTCAATGTAATTATTGGCGATTAAGGTTATTGTGTTTGCTAATTAATTGTCTGTACTGTCACTCAACTACGAATTGTATATCAATTATTGACGATTACGGTTATTCCTTTTTACAATTAATTGTCTGTATTGTAACTCCACTCCGAATTGTTTGTATTGTTATTCATCCCCGTAGCGACGCATTTAACTTGATTACGTCAATATATTTATTAATATTTTAAATTGGAGGAACAAAACCATTATAGGACATAAAATATTGTATGTACCACGGGCATTACTTGATGTTTATACCCTCGGGCGACAAAGCTCGAGGGCCGACAGGCCCGAGAGCTCACAGTCGATGCTGCACGCGTGAGCGATATGGTTCCGTACAATCCGTACTACCTATATGCAAATGTCTGTGTAGCGGTTGTTCGTAAAGAACGGACACCGGACAAATAAATTTGTGTGTTCTGTCTCTAGAATATAGTTTTAATTTATCAATGCTAGAGTTTGCGATGGTTCATACATTATTTACATACATATAAACAGCAATGATTCTTGAAATCACCTATTTTAACCTAAAGCGTGCACCGGTTATCGCTGCACTGAGACGGCAGTACCGTAAGATGCGTGTCGAGACGGGAGCGCTCGGCTCTAGCAATGCTATAAAGTGATTGGACCGGACAGGTGCTCCGGTGTTATTACTCCATGAGGTGTAAATTACTTTAAATTATTATTATAAAGAAGTATTAATTAATATGTGTGATGATGTACATACATACATAATATATCATTTTTGGCTTACTTTAGTTTTATGCTTACTACATATATCTTCCCCACTCTCGCGAGACATAGCGAGAGACCGCGAATTCGGAGAGTGTGTATAGCACATTCACCCAAATACGCTAACATTCGAACTGCCAGAAGTCGAATAGTTGGATAAAAATCACGCGTTCGACGAGTGTCTCGCTATAAACCACTTTATTTATTTGCGTTCGCGTCGATCCATTGAATCTCGGTCTACTGACGCGACTCAAAGGGTTTTTGTGTGTACCTGAAGGTTGTATTTACGACAGGGGTCTGATTTATGACATCAAACACGTGCGGTGCATCAATGCAGCCCGAAAAGTAGGTAACGAATGGAATAACTATTGAAATAAAAAGATTACAAAATATTGAACATAATAAATTTATATGAAAATACAAATAGTTAACATTGATATTACATTTAATATCCGAAAGTGTTTTTTCTTTTTCTTTTTGTGGCGTCCCAATTACTATAATTTGCAGGAAAAAAATCACATACGCAAAGTAAAATGGAAAATATACCAGATGATATTTATTTCAGTAGGCATTATTGAAGAAATGCAAATGCATATCAATAAAATAATCATCCGTATGATAAGATTACTAATGAAAATTAAAATTAATAGCAATATTAAATCAACAATTAATTAAAACTAAAGAATTATTTATCTCTTTAAAATAAATCTTATCAGTTCCAAGTTATTCCAGTCTTATTTTTCTATGAAGTCTGAATCTATTGTATCGTTTTGGTACAGCTCTTTGATTACTTGGGCCGGCTGACAACTATATGGTAAATAGGTATTATTTTACCCTCATTAATGGGGGGTAATAATAGCTCTCGACAATCGCAAATTACTACTGCGATCTACATAGGGCAATTACGAAGTTATTGGTCAAAATAACCACATCACCTAAATAATTGTCCAACCGTAAACATTATAAAAAAACAAAAAATCAAACAAAAGTTCTTTGATTATTTTAGCTATTGTCTAAATATATTTATAATATACAGAGTGCTTATTTTATTATAGAAACTGGCAACCTATTCTTTTTCTAATAGAACAAATATTTTTATATTTTTTAATTCAAAGATTAATTTCATGACCTTTTTGTACGAATATTTTTTACTCTACGCATCATTTTTGAGTTATAAGCAATTAATCAAAACTCATAAACTTTTATTTTAACTAAACGGATAAACAATAACAGAAAAATTAAATAGAATTAAATTAAATGTCCAAACAGCAAATTAAATCAAAGTACAGGAGTTTTAGTTAATTGCTGATACATAAAAATGATGCCTTTTATTAAAAATGGTTCGCACAGTAAATTGGTGAAAATAATTTCTGAATTAAAAAAAATTTAAATATGCAGTATGTTCTATTTGAAAAAGGAAATGTTACCAAATTTAGATAGTATGTCTAAAACTAAAAAAATGTTTATTTGTTTACGGTTGGAGAATTATTTAGTTGTAATTTTGACTAACTCTGTATGGATATGCACTATAACATTTGATTTATACCGCAATACATTGTATAAAATAATAATTATGCAAATATTAATTTTTGTCTATGGAAAATCATATTACTATGTAATTAATTCCGTATATGACCATATACCATAGATATATGGTATATAATCAGAATAATAAGTCAATAACAATTAAGAATTTTTTTTAATATTTTTTTTTTTAATTCATTTAATTATTAATTAATAATAACCACAATTTCAATGAAAGTACGTATGTATTAAATATTTCAAATATTTCTTAATTACTATTGATTTATTATTCTGATTGGATACCATATACTAATATATGACATAGTAATCTGATTTTCCATGGACAAAATTAATATTTGCATAATTATTATTTTGTATAATGTATTGCGGTATAAATCAAATGTGCATAACTAAATAATTCTCCAACCGCAAACAAATAAACTTTTTTTTCGTTTATCTAAATTTTTTTAACATTTCCTTTTTCAAATAGAACATACTGCATTTTTTTTTTAATTTTTACTTTATCATACGCAGTATGCTAAAGTATTGTAATCATGCCGAAAAAAAATTGAGATTTTAGCGGAAATAGGTCTTTTTGGGTCCCCTGAACATTTTTGACCAAGGTACAAAAAATGTCTGTGTGTGTGTGTGTGTGTAAATGATTTTTGTGGCGACGGTTCCGGACAAACTAGTAAAGGTATAGGGATGAAAGTTCATATTAAGACGTTTCATGACAACTTACAGCTGAAAAGCTTTTAGTTCAAAAGGGTCCAAAGGAACTGGTAGTTTATTCTAAGCCTTTTTCAAGGATTTTGCAAATGAGCCGCCATTTCTGTAATTTCGTCAAAATAGTTAAATAATAGATTAAAGTAGAGGAAATTTTGAATAATTTATGCCTTTGACATTTTTTGGTAAAATTAATAGTTTAGCTGCAAGAGCAAATTCTATTTGATCGAGATCGGTCGCATCTGCATTGATATGAAATTACATAGTAGCCAGAATTTTGACAAATATTTTTTGTGCTGTCACACTCGAAAACAGCTGATTTCATCAGAGGTTGGAGAACCGGTATGGATTGTTGCCGCTCTAGTGCGGCAAAGTTCAAAATACAAATTTCAAATAAAATGAGATCACCAATTTGATTGTTTGTTGATAAGAAATGTCAACCCGTATTTATATCTAATTCTAAAAACGATCAATTGAGAAAATTGTAAATTAAGTATAGCGATGAGTGTAGTTTTATTTTCGTATGTTGGTACGGATGTCACATCTACAGTGTCATGAACAAATATAAATCTGTCAGAATTTGAATTAGCTTTTTAAACTTGACGTTTCGTCTCAAAGTGGTACCAAACTAACATTTCCTATACAGAAGTATAACCATTTTTTATTTATTTTTTTAAATTTATATATACTCAAAAAGCAACACAAAAAACGTTGTATGTCGCTCCTGCCGAAAACTACATAGCGCGAGTTGCTCACATGCGAAGGCGACACTCCGCCTTCGGTGACGGGCCGCATCACCGCTCGTCGCGCTATTCCGTACTTTCGGCACTTGTGACATAAATAACTATTATTCTAATGACGTAGTGTAGGTAGTGTCAAATGCTGATGCTTTGATAATACCTACGATTTATCTCAATAAAATAGATTCTCATGCAGCTAAACTATTAATTTTATATATTGTATGATAAAGTCATGTGCCTGGCCACATCAGAATTTTTTTAATTCAGATTATTTTTACTAATTTGCTGTGCGAACCATTTTTCATAAAAGGCATGATTTTTAGGTATCAGCAATTAACTAAAACTCCTGTACTTTGATTTAATTTGCTGTTTGAACATTTAATTTAATTCTATTTAATTGTGCTGTTATTTTTTATCCTTTTAGTTAGAATAAAACTTTATGAGCTTTGATTAATTGCTTATAACTTAGAAATAAAGCATTGTATAAACAAATATTCCTACAAAAAGGTCTTGGAATTAACCTTAGAAATAAAAAAAATATATATAAAAATATTTGTTCTATTGCCAGTTTCTATAATAAAATAAGCACTATGTATATTATAAATATATTTAGACGATAGCTAAAATAATCAAATAACTTATTTGTTTTTTTTTTTTGTAATGTTTACGGTTGGTTGTTGTTTATGTTTTGTTTATTTAGGTGCTGTGGTTATTTTGACCAACCCTGTATACTGGTATGATATAACAACGATATTATCAATCAATAACTTAGTAATTGCCCTATGTAGATCCCAGTCGTAATTTGCGATTGTCGAGAGCGATAAAACAAGAATCACTGTTGAATGTCTGCCGACAGTCAATACATATTTATTTTCGCCAATGTATAAGATGCACCTATGCAACATTCCTCCCAACTTACCAGGTAGTTCTCAGCCTGCCGAAATAATCAAAGAACTGTACCAAAACGATACAATAGATTCAGACATCATAGAAAAATAAGACTGGAATAACTTGGAACTGATAAGATTTATTTGAAAGAGATAAATAATTAATTCTTTAGTTTTAATTAATTAATTATTGATTTAATATTGCTCTTAATTTTAATCATCATTAGAAATCATATAATGCGGATGGTTAATTTATTGATATGCATTTGCATTTCTTCAATAATACAGAAATAAATATCATTATCTGGTATATTTTCCATTTTAACTTTGCGTATGTGATTTTTTTCTTGACAAATTATATATATATATATATATATATATATATATATATATATATATATATATATATATTATATAATATATAATATATATAATATAATAATTGTAATATATAATATATATATTCTCCACAAAAAGAAAAAATAATATCGGATATTAAATTTAATACCAATGTAAACTATTTGTATTTTTCATATAAATTTTAGTGTTCAATGTTTTGTAATCTTTTTATTTCGATAGTAAATCATTTATTCCATTCGTTACCTACTTTTCGGGTTGCATTAACGCACCGCAGTGTTTGATATCATAAATCAGACCCCTGTCATAAATAATACCTTCGGGTACACACAAAAAACGTTTTGGGACGCGTCAGTAGACCGAGTTCAATTGATCGACGCGAACGCGAATAAACAAAGCGGTTTATAGCAAAACACTCGTCGAACGCGTTATTTTTATCCAACTATTCGACTTCTGGCAGTTCGAATGTTTGCGGATTTGGGTGAATGTGCCATCCCAATTTGCGGTCTCTCGCTATGTCTGGCGAGAGTGGGGAAGACGTATTCGGGTGTCCAGTCACTGCACGCTCTGCACGTATGGACCGCACGCCATTGGTGTTGTTACACAATTCATACTATGACGGAACTGCGACGACCCGGCGCGGCTCCGGCAAAACAATGTTGTCCGATATTCCGTCAACGGGGCCGTGATCGGCACATCCCGTGTCGCAGCCGTGACGGTGTAGCATGAATGGTTACATATAAAATA
This sequence comes from Melinopterus prodromus, assembly GCA_964023965.1. Taxonomy (NCBI): domain Eukaryota; kingdom Metazoa; phylum Arthropoda; class Insecta; order Coleoptera; family Scarabaeidae; genus Melinopterus; species Melinopterus prodromus. The sequence goes on from OZ030392.1 coordinate 49,961,776, forward strand.
CATATGATGATCTTTTCCCGATACCCGGACCCGCCCCGTGTCGTCGCTGTTCCGTTGTAGCTTGAATCATCCGTGAATGGAAATAACGGAGTTCTACAGATACACTAGGGCCTCGATTTGCGTCGGCTCGATTTGCGTTGTTTTCGATTTGCGTTGATCGAAAATATAGGACCGTAAATCTGGTTTGCGTTGTTATGATTTGATATGCGTCCTCACAGACGAAATAAATCGGGGATTCCCTCGAACACACTGCGTTTAAACGTCCGTTTGTTTACAATTCATCGGTTCCCAACCTGCTTCGGCTGTCCTTCTTCTGCTTACAGCGCGGTAGTGTGATACTTCACTCCGCACGTGCTGCTTGGGGGTCGCGACTAGAAATGCAGAACGGTAACATTACCGCGGTAATATTACAGGTAATTTTGGTAATATTACCGTAAGTTACCGGAGGCATAAATTCTCGCTGGTAAATTACCGCGGCGGTAATTTTACCGGTATTTTTGGTAATATTACGGTAAGTTACCTTTATTAAGTTATCGCAGCGGTAATATTACCGTAAGTTTTCGTAACATTACGGTAAGTTAACATTGTTGTTACAGCTGCGGTAGTACTACCGGTACGTTTGGTAATATTACGGTAAGTTACACTTGCTAAGTCACCGGGGCTGTAATATTACAGTTACCGGTAATATTACTGGTAATATATACTAATAACTGGTAATATTACATCACGGTAAGATGCCCGTAATATTTTGTATGAGACATTATTTCGTATCAAAAAGTAAACCCGACGTCTGCGGAACGCATCTCAAAAATTTGTATGGTGTCTTATGGAAAAAAGTGATTCGATTTGCGTTGTTTCGATGTGCGTCGCATTTTTCCGGAACGTAACCCCGACGCAAATCGAGGCCCTAGTGTATGTCATTATTTATTAATTTATTGTAGATATGGTAACGGTATCATGTGCTACTGAAAATGGTGCAGTTGGTACATGGGCAGGTGACCTGGTGTTTTCAAACGATGAGGACGACTTTGAGTTTAAATTGTTGACGATGACCGTGTATGGTTACTTTAGAAGCAGACCATCGTTACCGGAAGTAAAAATTATGCAAAAGAAAATATCGTTGGTTTAAAAGTAAAAGTCAATAAAAGTAACATTTATTTGGTTTTCAATATACATATGTTTATTAGTGATTGAAATATGTTAGTATACCTTGACAAGCGAGAAGCTGCATCGCGAGTACTGCACACTAGTGATGTGCAAAAAGTATCCATCGGATACTAAAGATCGGATACTTAAGCAAATTGAAAATATCGGATCTTTCTATAAATGTATCGATTACAAAAGATACTTTTTATTACTACTAGAGATTTGAGTAAACAGTCATGGTCTGGTAATAATTCAATCATGCCATCTAGCGATTACGGTACGTACAATGTACAGTACTCAAGCCATTTAAGAAAACGATCGAGTTAAGCGCTGAAAAGATAGTGACATCATGTCAAATAATACCCATGTTACACGATATTGAGAAAAAGTCAGGGGATTACAATCATCTATTCTCATTGATTTAATAAATGCTTAGTTGGATTGTATCAAGACTAGATTTCCTAGAGATGAATATAACCCCTTCTTAGCCCATTGAACATACCTAGATCCCAGGTTTAAAAAGGAAGCATTTTCTGACTCATCAGCCTTAGATAAAATAGGAAAAATGATATCAAGTGGAACTGCTGGATTAGTGTAAATAGATCCTGTCGAAAATAACGCTGCATCAAATGTAGCTTCTGCACCTAACAATGATGACTCCATTTGGCAAGATTTTGATAAAAAAATTGAAATATCACGAAACCCCGACTTTCTAATAGTGCAGTAGAGTTGCGGCAACACAATAAAGAACCTGTTATTGGGAGACATGACAATGTGATGCAATGGTGGAAATGCAGAGAGGTAATGTACCCTAGACTAGCTCGTCTGGCTAAAAAAAACTTAAGTGTGGTTGCTACATCTGTGCCCAGTGAAAGAGTGTTCTGTAAGGCAGGTTTAATTGTATCGATATAGACGAAATCGTCTAAAGGCAGAAAATGTCCGGAAAATTGTGGTTTTGAGCGGAAACCAGGATTTACTGTAAACTTCATATTTATCATTGTTTTATTTTATATTATTGATTAGGATTAGGAAACAGAATGTAGGTTTTATTTCTTATTATTAAATGTTACTTTTTCTTTTTACATTATTTAATTCTTTTAAGGATTTTACATCTTTTATATTTAAAACAGCATACACATCTTCTTTAAATATAAATTATTGCGTTGGTTTCTTATCCGATACATGTGACTTGAGTATCCGGTAGTATCCAATACTGAAATGTATCCAAGTTGCACATCACTACTGCACACGCTCTTTATATTCACGCTCGGCGCACCATTGTCGATGCAACTTGTCGAAGGGATAAGTATACCTGTCATCGTACAATAATAGCTTGCTAAAATAATGACTTACTTTTAAACCGATGCATGTACATGTAATAGCATTACATAATTTGTAGATATTTGAAGGACCAAATTGTTTGGTTAGTATGTTGAAAATTATCACTCCAGAAGTTCAGCTTATTTGGACGTATGGACAACGGCTTAAATTAATAATACACGCTTTACTGTGTTTGGAGTGTATCACTGCTCATCTTTTGCATTATTTTATTAAATATGATGCACCAAGCAGGTTATTATTATCTGTAGGTTTGGAATCTATATAGGGTGTATAGGAAATAAGTGCAATATTTGGGAAGGGTATCATGCACTCACTGTGTTTAAGTTAACAATCAGCTTACCAAACAATTTGAACAAATTGCTCAAATTGAGCATCGTTGATCGTCAAGTAATCTTCTGTACAGCATCACCAATTTTCAGTAAATGAGCATCATGTCAACATACTTACTACTTGTGAAATTATCCATTTTGATGACACAAATACAAGATAATAGAGAAACCCGCCACGTAACCGATCAACCAGAAACGCAGGGGACCACCCACGGCTCAGCTGATTACGGTGTAGGTCAACTACTAGTGAAACGTGAACTGTTAAATTCTGCACTTGCATAAATAAATACGCAAAACTGGTGCCAGATAGAGAACAAATATTTGATTTTGTTATTCAAATTATTCGCAGCTCTATCACTAGAAATCATTGCACTCATTTCGTATACAGCCTGTATACAATGTTCTTTCGTCTCCTGATCTTGTGTGTACATGCAGTGCCTTAACGAGTACGCGGCAGACCGCAAACAACGCTAGGGTCCAAATCTAAAAAAATCTAAATAAACAGTAATTGTAATAGTAATGGTAATGGTAATAGTAATAGTGATAGTGATAGGTATAGTGATAGTAATAGTAATAGTAATAGTAATAGTAATAGTAATAGTAATAGTAATAGTAATAGTAATAGTAATAGTAATAGTAATAGTAATAGTAATAGTAATAGTAATAGTAATAGTAATAGTAATAGTATTTTTTTTTGTTGCCCCAACGCCTCCTTCTCTCCCCCCAGATGGCCAAACACGCCCCCGCGAGACCCACGACATTTTGTCGCAAGCCGTCGCGTGACCGCCCCCGATCACCCGGGGACCATATATTTTTTTTTATCGTTATTTCGACATAATTCAATCACTTAATACAGCTTTCTTCTGATATAATTGAAACGTAACAACTCAGATTCTTAACCTACATAACCAATATACACAATCCACAGAACAAATTGTTTTACTCATAACAATCAAAGTAAGTGACTAAGGACAATTATAGTTTCAAACATTTCCAGGTACACTAAGCCAAATGGTTTGTCAGTGTGGCAACATGTGTCACAAACTATGTGTTTGAATCAACGCATTCTTCAACTTTCCGGAACACCAAAACAATAATAATAACAACGACAAAAAATAATATAATATTTTCCTTTCACAAATAAATCAAAAAAATAGTAATAGTAATAGTAATAGTAATAGTAATAGTAATAGTAATAGTAATAGTAATAGTAATAGTAATAGTGATAGTAATAGTGATTTTTTTTTTTTTTTGCCCCAACACCTCCTTCTCTCCCCCCAGATGACCAAGCACGCCCCCGCGAGACGCCACGACTGTGTCGTGCCGCCGTCGCCAGAGCGCCCCCGACCACCTAAGGATCCATGAATCAAAAAATTTATTAAAGCATAACGATAATAATGTAACAATTTGTTTTATACAATCAATAATCAGTATCAATAAACTACAAATAGACAGTTGAAAAATATAACTCGAATAATAAATTCAAATACAATTCAGAGACAAAAGTTCTTACAACTATGTTCTACCCCTACAAGCACAAAATAATGATACAAAGTTTCAAAAACAAGGTCGACATCATATCATCATAAAGAAAAATATAAATAAAACAGGCTTGAGCAAAAATTGCAAACACTAAGCTCAGGGAGCTTGTCAGTGCTAAAAATAATCTAAATTCGATAATGATGTGAATAAGAAAATTAACAATTGACAATTCTATAATGGTCGTTAGTATCAATATTGATCCATAAACCAGTCTTTTAGTGCTTTCTTTATATGCCTCATTGAATGCATATTTCGTAATTGAGTTGGCAGTGAATTTATTAGGGCGGGGATCAGATTTCTTCTTAATCTGTCACCATATTTGTTTGTCGTTCTGTCTCTTTGTAATAACCGTTCATCCCTCAGTTGGTAGTTGCTATTCACGACTCTCCTGTAATCTTTATTTTTATAGTTTTTCAGGATAATTCTGTATTTGAATAGGTTTTCCACGCTCAATATTCCCAAGTCCCTGAAGTCCTCCGACTCTGCACGTCCTCCCTTCGACATGTTTCTCACAATGGTGTTTTGCGCTCTCTGTAATCTATCTAGTAAATACGTAGATGCCTGCCCGTATGCTGTTATACCGTAGTTCAACAAGGATTCGACAAGCGCAAAGTAGATCATTTTTATTGTTTTCATGTCCATTATTTCTTTTAGCGCGTAAAATTTAGTTGCCAGGTGCCTCAGTTTCTTCTTCAGTGCGGTAACATGTCCTATCCACAAAAACGACTCATCAAATATAAGGCCCAGATATTTGTGTTGTTCTACCCTCTCCACTTAGTCTCGACAGTCGCAGTCACGGATGATAGAACTTTCGTGCAGGCATGAGTGATCATGGATGAACAAGTTTGTAGAGACGGTGGACTTCAGATGTGGGGATCTGAAGTGCATCATTTTTGTTTTCTTAGCATTTATGCTCAGGTCTTTGTCGTGGCACCACATCTGAAATTTATACATCTCGGCTCTGAGGTTCTCGATAGCTGATTGTAGAGAAATGTTTGCTGACAGTATTAATGTATCATCTGCGTAAAGATAAAAGTTGCACTTTCTGAAACACGATCCGATATCATTCACATAGATTAAATAGATGAGAGGACCCAGTATGCTTCCCTGTGCTACGCCCTTTCCCGTATCTCTGGCTCTCCCACATATTCTGTTAAACTGCACCGCGAATGATCGTTCCATCAAGTAACTCTCAAACCAATCTCTCGGCATGCCTCTAATTCCTACCCTTTCTAACGTGTCTAGGATTTTTACTCTGTTGATATTATCGAATGCCTTTGAAAAGTCGACAAATACTCCCAACACATGCTTTCTCCCGTCCAATTTATCGTTTATAAAGTCAGACACGTCCTCCAAAAGCTCTGTCGTTCCTCTTCCCTTTCGGAACCCATATTGCCTATTATCTAGCAGGTTGTTGTGCTCTAAGTAATCTGTTATTTTGTTATGTATGTGCCTCTCCATGATTTTATCCAAGGATGGTAAAATTGAGATGGGTCTGTAGTTTCTAAAATATGTACCATCGCCACCCTTATGTATTGGTTTTACTAGAGCCTTCTTTAGTCCTTTCGGAAATTTCTGTGTATTGATAGAGGTGTTTATAAGGTTCTGTATGGGGGCTATCAGTAGTACCAATTTTTTTTTAATATGTTCCGCCTTCATGCCGTCCCATCCAGGCGCTTTATCAGTTTTTAAATGCTTAACTATATCTATTACTTCTCTGTCTTCAATCTCTGGTAGGAAGAATGATCTCATGGGAGGTCTTATTGTGTTGGTCAGGCTATATTCGCCTTGTATGTTTTCAGCGCATTGTGATTGTAGTTCCTGTACTTGTTGGATGAAAGTATCTGCAAATTTATCCGCAATATCTTTGTCACATCCCTGGAATTTGTCTACAATATCAGCTTTCTGGACATTCCTGCCTCCCGTTATGTCGCGCAAAATTTTCCAGGTTTGCTTCATGTCTGATTTATGTCTCTCCAACTGACTCATGTAATACCTTCTTTTTAAGCTTCTCAATTCCTGGCTTATCCGATTCCGCAACATGGTGTACTGTTTTCTTAGTTCTGACTTCTCATTCCCTGTGCTTCGTTTATATTGTTGAAAGAGTCTGTCCCTCTCTGTCATGGTTCGAATAACTTTGTTGTTTATCCATGGTTTAAATGGCGTTTCCCGTCTCTTCTTAACTATGTCTCGTGACGATTCAGATTCTGCTTTCTGGAAGGATTGTCGAATAACATGATAAATGTCGTCCACTGATGTCATCGATGATATGTTCTGTGCAGTCACGCATTGAGCCAATATCTCAGAAAATACGTTTTCATTTGTTAGCCTAACTGTGGTAAATTTATTTTTGTCTTTAGCAAATGGGTATTTTAGCTTCATCGCTCCACATATCATATAATGGTCTGATAAGTGACACGTTACTACAGCGCAGTTCATGACATATGTTCCTCTATAATGGATGTGGTCTATGCAGGTTTTAGTAATAATATCTTCTCTCAGTGCTTCTCTTGTAGGTACCGAAATCTTATTTTTAAACCCCCTCTCACTCAACATATTCTGGTATTTATCAGTTATGCTATTGCTTTGCAGTGTGTTTATGTTGATATCGCCGCATATTACCACTGTTCTATATTTTGTATTGTTGATGTACTTTTCTAATTCTGATATGAACACATTTTCGTTTGACGTGGGTGGTCTATATAGTGTCAAAAAGTGAACGGCTATGTTAGGGCTTACCTCGAGATCAAAACTTATACCTTCCGCCGTTGTAAATTTCGTATCTATACAGCTAACTGATCCATATTTAATACCTTTTTTTACATATAAAATCAATCCACCCCCGCCAATATGCTTTCTGCAAAATGCAAATTCTTGAAAGTCTGCTAACTCAAATAACTGCTTAACTTCAGCATACTCTTCTTGCTTTATATTTATCTCGGACAACACAATTACATCCAAGTCCCTAATACTATTCTTTATCATCGTACAAAATGTATCAAAGTTTTTCTTTAGTGACCGAATATTTAAATAACAAAAGCACAAGAATTCTCCTACCTTATCAGTCCATACCGCTAGCTCTCGTATTATTTCCACTTCCGATTCATTCGCTATGTCCTCTTCAATGTAATACTGATCCATTTTCCTATCACTACTTTCCTCCTTCTTCCTTAACACTGCACAAATCGTACCACTCAGTCAGACGCACTCAAAAAGAAAAAAAAACACAGGAAAAGGTTATGAATCTACACAATCATTTCTAGATCCCGCCGCGAATTAATTTTTACAATCTGACTTCTTTCCTTCTTCCTAGTTAATATATCTCCGTTCTGGATCCACACAAAATCCCATTTGGCCTCTCTCGCGCGTTCTTTGTCTCCCATAGCAGATTTTTCTGAGCTTTAGTTAAGTATTCCACTATTTTCGTATTGAAGTCATTATTACCATGGGCTGTTTTCCTGAAGTTGCGGAATTTGTTTATGCAGGTAGTCTTAGTTTTGTAGTTATTCAACTCGACTATTATCTGTGTGTATGCCTTTTTACTGTTTCTTGTTGTATATGCTCTATTTATATTTTCGCTGTTAACCATAATGTTATAATTCTTAAGTACGCTGATTACATGGTTTTCAATATCTTGTTCTCGTGTTAAATCGGCGCGACCTTTTCCTTCTGTGTCTGTGGTTGCTCGAGCGTTTATTGGACTGTCTATATCATCATCGTTTTTTTCTTCTGTTTGATTCTCATTTCCAGGGTATTCCCATATTTCAATATAGTTCGCGTAGATTTTCTTTTCGATGCTATTTAGCCTATTTTTCAAGTTTTCTATTTCTTTGTCCTTCTCATTGCAAATATTGACAAGCGAATTTACCTTTCCTTCCAGACTTGAGATTATTTCTTTTTGTTCTTTCAACACTCCATCATTCGCTACTATCTGTTCACTGATTTTATCCAGTTGGATGCTGTTTTGTTTCTCGACCTTTTTAATTTCACTCAGTTCAGCCAGGATTTTGTTTAAGTCAGAGGATTTAATTGAGGTGTCATCTTCGTCTCCTACTTGTGAGGCAGAGGAAGCACTTCTTTCTCGCTGTGTAGTTCTTCTAGGTCTGCATGCTTCGCATCTCCATTCTTCTCTTTTTCTTTTACTAAGTCCTGAGTACGTTGACTTCTTGAGAGACGAGCAGCCGAAATGGTAGTTCCCGTTGCAGCCAAAACAACACAAAAAGTCGCCGTCACTGGGTAGATCTTTGTCACAATTGTCGCATTTTGTCGCAACCATAATTTATTTTCCAAAATTCTCGGTAGTGTTTTTTGCACTATGGAAAGTGAAGCCGTTTAGTACGCCTTTCTCAAAAACTTTTACTTTCGCGCTCTTTTGATAACTCGTATACCGGTACTGGTTTATTTCAGGGTAAAAAAAAGTATGTGAGTAAATTTTACACCTGACCATCCGCGTTTTAATCAATAACTCTGCCAATACTGGTTGAAATCCATTAAGACAAATTTTGCCAGACTCGCGAAAATTATCCGCACAAGGTGGTATTAGTCACAAACACAAAAACACTGTACTTCCCAACTCAAAATCCAGTTTGTTCAGAGCACTCGTCAACACGACCTATCACCTCAAGATTCAAATAATAATAGTAATAGTAAAATAGTAAGTTCAAATAGTAATAGTAATAGTAATAGTAATAGTAATAGTAATAGTAATAGTAATAGTAATAGTAATAGTAATAGTAATAGTAATAGTAATAGTAATAGTAATAGTAATAGTAATAGTAATAGTAATAGTAATAGTAATAGTAATAGTAATAGTAATAGTAATAGTAATAGTAATAGTAATAGTAATAGTAATAGTAATAGTAATAGTAATAGTAATAGTAATAGTAATAGTAATAGTAATAGTAATAGTAATAGTAATAGTAATAGTAATAGTAATAGTAATAGTAATAGTAATAGTAATAGTAATAGTGATAGGAACAGTAACAGTAACAGTAACAGTAACAGTAACAGTAACAGTAACAGTAACAGTACTAGCAATAGTAATAGTAATAGTACCTAATTGAATTCAAAGTGTCTTTCAATGGCTATCGGGAGCTGCCGCAATAAAACAACTTTACTTTCTTTGCTGACTTTTCGGTCTATTCTTCAAACCTTATTCATAGCTCAAAATCATGACAAAAACTTAAAATATACTTTAAAAATGAAACTAAAACCACTACGCATCACACGCGTGTGTCGGCACGACGGACATATTCAAATACGAAGGAATAATAGGGATAATTACCAAGGAAATAAAGTAATAGTAATATTAATAGTAGTTTTTGCCGCAGCGCCGTAACTGAAATCAAAAATTCAAAAAGAAAAGTTCTTACAACTACGTTCTACCCTTACAAGCACAAAATAAGCACAAAAAATTTCAAAAGCAGGGTCACGAATCATGTCATGGTACAAGAAGAGATCAATAAAAGAGGCTTGAGCAAAAATTGCAAACACTGAGCTCAACGAGCTTGTCAGTACTAAAAATAATCTAAATTCGATGATGTGAATAAGAAAGTTAACAATTGACAAATATATTGGTCGTTAGTATCAATATTTATCAAAAACCCAGTCCTTTAGTGCTCTCTTTATATGCCTCATTGAATACATATTTCGCAATTGAGGTAACAGGGCATTTATTAGGGCGGCTTTTATCACGTTTCTTCTTAATCTATCACCATATTTATTTGTCGTTCTATCTTTTTGTAATGACCGTTCGTCCCTCAGTTGGTAGTTGCTGTTCACGACTGCCCTGTAAGCTTTATTTCTATAGTTTTTCAGGTTAATTCTGTATTTGAATAGGCTTTCCATGTTCAATATTCCCAAGTCCCTGAAGTCCTCAGGTTCTGCACGTCCTCCCTTCGACATGTTTCTTACAATGGTGTTTTGCGCTCTCTGCAATCTATCTAGTAAATACGTAGATGCCTGCTGGTATGCTGTTATACCGTAGTTCAACAAAGATTCGACAAGCGCAAAGTAGATCAGTTTTATAGTTTTCATGTCCATTATTTCTTTTAACGCGTAGGACTCTGTTGCGAGGTGCCTCAGTTTCTTCTTCAGTGCGGTTACATGTTCTATCCACAAAAACGACTCATCAATTATAAGGCCCAGATATTTGTGCTGTTCTACCCTCTCCACCTGGTCTCGACATTCGCAGTCAAGGATGACAGAACTTTCGTGGAGGCATGAGTGATCATGAATGAACAAGTTTGTCGAGACGGTGGATCAGGTGGTCAATTCTTAGCCTAGCGTGACTTCACGAATGCGGGAAGTCGCGTATGACCTTGGATGCAATCAGGTCGAACCGTATTCTATGGGCGGTGTCGGCAGTGTAGTGGCCTTTACTACCGTACGTAGCGCAAGTACGTGCGCAATAACATGAACATAACGCTGTCTCTCTGAAACGGTAGTAAAGGACACTTCACTGCCGACACTGCCCATAGAATATGGTTCGAACTGTTCCCGCATTCGTGAAGTCACGCTAGGCTAAGAATTAACCCCCAGGTCTTTGTCGTGGTACCACATCTGAAATTTATACATCTTGTCTCTGAGGTTCTCGATAGCTGATAGTAGAGATATGTTTGCTGACAGTATTAATGTTTCATCTGCGTACAGATTACAGTTGCACTTTCTGAAACACGTTCTGATATCATTCACATAAACCCTTTCCCGTATCTCTGGCTATCCCACATATTCGGTTAAACTGCACCGCTAATGACCGTTCCATCAACTAACTCTCAAACCAACCCTTTCTAACGTGTCTAGGATTTTTACTCTGTTGATATTATCGAATGCCTTTGAAAAGTCGACAAATACTCCCAACACATGCTTTCTCTCCCGTAATTTGTCGTTTATAAAGTCAAACACGTCCTCCAATAGATCTGTTGTCCCCCTTCCCCTTCGGAGCCCGTATTGCCTATTATCTAGCAGGTTGTTGTCCCCGGCGCACTATGTCAAAACAAATGAATTTCTAAAATGTGAGCAGCCTATATTTTTTTGCCATTTTTTTGCTAATTATTTACCAACAAAGATTTGTTTTGGTTTGTTAGTATCCGAGATATACGGGTACGCCGCTGACGTGCCAGCAACTTAGCGGCGCACTATGCCAAAACAAATGAATTTGAAAAATGTGAGCAGCCTATATTTTTTTGCTAATTTTCACATCGACGTACCGACACAATTTTATGATTTTTTGACTGTAACAGAAGATTCCATGTATCCTAATCGTTTTGAGTTTTATCAACTGTTTCTGAGATATCGTGATTGTTGATGTAAAAAACGTGCATTTTGGTAAAAATAATTCAAGGAATTCTGAATATCGCACTTTTCGAGAGTTACTATTGATTTGCGATTACAAATTACAATGTTACAATATGATCACGAATAACTGGAGGTTTGCTAAATGTTACATAACTTAAGAATTTAAATGGAATACAGATATTAAACTAGCTTTCGAAAAATGCCTAACTCAACAGCTACAAAGTTAGTAAACATCTAGTTTCGACGAATTCCAACAATCGCACAAATATAATGACCTGAAATGAAATAATTGCAAACTTCAATTATGAAATACCCAAACAAATATAGTCATCCAAAAACTTGTTTGTTTAGGTACCAATGAAAAATTGTTTAAAATTTGTAATAAACATCTGTAGTTAGTATTTTTATTATACGTGAAATAAATTCGCTTTTTAAAAAACGTGCTTTTCATCCAAAAACGATAAGTCTGTGATCCTAATTTTTTAAAGAATATTAATGCGTTCTTGGTTCTTGGGTAGTATTTTCGTACACTTAACACAGTAATAAAGTTACAGTAATACTGTCATAAGGTGCAATAAATAAATAAAATGGTTACTGAAATGATTAATTTATTCCGTTTACAATTCTCAACAAAAGGTAGGTCAGTACGTGCCCATATTTGCCGGTTAGGTTAATGTGCTTAAGTCTTCGGATTCTCGTTGGACATATGACATTTTCCATCATTTCTATAGAAATTATTTGATAACGATCCCTTATTCTTCCTGTTTATCATGTTTGCCAGAGCGTTTGACTACATAAACAATTTAATGTCTTTTCTTAAATATTGATTTAACAATTTTGGAGTGAAACAATTTTAAACATGCTGCTGCATGAAGAGAAGAATTATTACATTTGTGGGATTGTTGAATTTTGTCGTACCATCTAGATATTTAATATTAATTTATGAATTGTTGTGTTATATGTCAATGTCGAATTAGATGCTTAATAAGTTTTTACTAATTTATCCATATTTTGAAGTATGTTAACACATACAGGGGGTTCCATTTCCAATTTTTAAGTTTTGCGACGTTTAGCATACATTCAGTTATTCAATAATAACTGACTTAAGGTGCGCTACTTTTACTCTGCAAAAAGAGTTTTTTTTGATTCCTTATTCCTTGTAAGTTACCTTAGAATATTTTTTTTTTAAATACGGGCGTTTGTCATTCTTGTCAGAATAACTCGGAAACAGTTGATAACAGCCTAACACAAGTTTGTTGTCAAAACAATTAGGATACAAATCTTAATCAAAAACTGCAATAATCTACCCACTGTTCCATTAAAACCACGGAACATAGGTTTGTATTGGTACGTCGTTGTAGAACATCCTTTATATGTATATGAAAATATTTACTTTCTATGGAGCGAATGATTATCCACAACTTTTCTATATGGAAGAATCGTGTGTTTCTTAAGACCATTAATGTACATTGTATCTAGCCACTCTGTATATGTATAACAAAGCAAAACAAAGTTTTTTGGTAAAAAATTTGCAACAAAATATAGGCTTCTCACATTTATCAAATTAATTTGCTTTTACATAGTGCGCCGCTGAGTTCCCAGCTCGTCAGCGGCACACGCCCATATGTCGGACACTAGCAAACAAAAAAAAATCTTTTTCGTCAAATACTAGCAAAAAATTAAAAAAAATATAGTGAGCTCACATTTTTCCAATTCATTTGTTTTTATATAGTGCGCCGCTAAGTTTCCGTCACGTCAGCGGCGCACCCCTATATCACGGATACTAACAAAGCAAAAAAAACTTTTTTGGTAAATAATTAGCAAAAAATATAGGCTGCTCACATTTTTGAAATTCATTTGTTTTGACATAGTGCGGCGCTGAGTTGCCGGCACATCAGCGGCGCACCCCTATTTCTCGGATACTAACAAAGCAAAAAAAAATCTATTTTGGTAAAAACTAAGCAAAAAAATATAGGCAGCTCACATTTTTTAAATTCATTTGTTTTAACATAGTGCGCCGCTGAGTTGCCGGCACGTCAGCGGCACCTCGGTATCTAGAAGACTAACAAAGCAAAAAAATCGATATTTTAGTAAAAAAATATGGATATAATGATTTTCATTTTGCAAAAGTGGCCCCGCTGACTTGCCCGACTTGATATGTTCCTCTATAGGCAAAACTGGGAGAGCTGAAGGTGATTCATCGCTTAAAATCGTATGAACCAAGTTATGAACGTACCGCGTGAATAGGTTATTAGCTGTGTATATTAAGTTGCCTACTAGGTAGTTCGTTCATGATTAATATTTAATTATTAAAAATACTGTCATTTAATTGTGATAATTGTCCTATCTAATGTATATATCCATCATTAGCATGTTTAACAGAAGCAAAGTGAAAACATACCAACGAAAACATCTTGTTCACATCACACGTTCGCGGTCGAATTGGAGGTTAGGTTGCTACCGCTGTCATTCGTTCTTATGGTTCTAAGAATAGACGTACTTTTTTGTCTTGCCCATTTAAATTATACAGCAGACGTATGAAAAGTATGCTATTTCGTTTTAACACGCGTCAATATCTAGAAATATTCTGTAACGTATGTCTAAAATAACAGCTGAAATCTATGAGTAATCTTCAGCTCTCCCAGTTTTGCCTATATATTGGATGTGGTCTATGCAGGTTTTAGTAATAATATCTTCTAATTTATTTATGCAGGACCATCTCAAGTTGTTCCTTTATATCTATACTTAATTCCTGTGAAGTTTGAGATTGGTCAATACATGTTGACACGTGTTCCAAGGAGTGAGGCATAACTTTAATTTGAGTATATTAACAAAAATAAAAAATATGTTTGTGTTTTTTACTTAATAACTCCTTTTACCAAAGTTTTGGGTCAATAGATATCAGAGCAAATTCACACATTTCAAGATTTTAATTTGTCAAAAGTTTTAGTTTTAAACAATTTTGCCAAATAACATTTTGTGCTAATATTGAAAATAACATTACTCTGTCGAATTCTGTTATTCTGGACTTCCCGGTATATGATAAATGAGTTGAAAGGTCTTAAATAGTTCGATTTAGGGTCTCGAACTTTTATGGAGAATAATGTTTCCTGAGAAATACATTATACAAAAATTTACAATAAATTATAAATATCGCAGTATTTAACGTATTGCAGTTAGTGAAATTTATCTTATTACGTTAAAAATCTATTTTTCGGTTATGGGGGGGTGAAAGGCTGTTGCCATAACAACAGCTCCGTACCCTCGTTACGGCACTGTTAACATGCACCATGAAGTTTTGTATTAGCCAAAAGCAATTGGATTTTCTACCAAATAAAGTAGAAATATTGGTCTTCCAATAAGTAATGCCATAGAAGTCGCGAGAATATTGTACTTTCATAAATCATCACTACAGAAAATTTACATACTTTCATTCTCACTAGCAGTGGTATGGATTTCAGCTGTTCGTTCATGTAATCTTCAGATATTGTCTCTCAAGAAACTTTGTGCTATATACAGTGCACGCTGGTTAATGTGATCACATCAGGACTCGCAGTTTTTGTTAACTATATCCGATTGATAATAATAGCCGAATGCGCATGATCACTGGGTTTAGGTTTCTTAGAAAAAAGGACTCGTGCGCGTGCATTATCTTGTTGGAAAGGCGGGTTTTCCAGCCGTTGACTAAGGCAAGAACATGGGCTTCACAGAAAGTGTCTCAAATTAACGAAAGCTTTAACTAATATGGGAATATCGGCCGTAAAAACCGACCCTATATCCCGCCTGCAGACCAAAAACAACAGTATGGTCAAATACTGGAGAGAACAGCGATTTGTGGAGCCTGCGATTGCTAAGCGGCTAACGTGCCATAACGGCATAGCCCCCGATTTTACGGACTTCCTGTCTTGGCCTCCTTCGATGTTGTGTCGCTCTTTACCAACATACCATTGGACCTGGTATGTGATATTGGGAGGGAGGAGTGGACCCTGGTGGCCCCCAATACGTCTATCCCGGTCGACAATTTTTTGGAGGCCTTGATCGGTGCTGCCATCACTCGTATTCTGTTTCGGCGCCTGGATGTTCCTGAAACGAGTTTTGCAAACAAGAAAATTGTAATGTCGTTGACTGTGTTGGATTGTTTGTTAACGTGTCGTGTGTGCTCTGTGTTTTCGTTTTCGCCTTAAACAATAAAGGCGAAAGCTTAAGTAAACCACAAAGGAGTCTTCTTTTTATATTATCCTCTGGCCGATACCCCGCCAACCATACACGAAAGCTTTAACGTATATAATCTTTTAGGTTTGAGATTTATGAAGTCCGCACTAGTTGAAACGCAAAATCATTGAAAGTTGTAAATAATCCGTCCGCCTATGAAAATAATAACAATAGATTCAGGGAAATGTCTTAGATATCATATAAAAATTTGACTGAATCTTAGATGTGATTAAGAAATTCGTCATGAAATGTATGCATCAATTTTTCCGAAAGTATTAAGCTTAGCAGAACAAATTATACATCATACTAAAGACGAAAGATATGGGTAGATGATGAACAAAAATATTGAATATGTAGGGATATCATCGATATAGATATTACCGAGATATTATATCAATATCCATTTTGTCAAGTCGTCTGTCAGCAGCAACGTAGGCAAATGGTAATTTTAGGCAAAAGGATTTTGACTAGGCAAAAGCTATTTGCCTAGGCAAATAGATATAAAACCTTTATTTATATTTTTATAGCTATTAGCCTAGGCAAATGTATTTGCCAAGACCGTTGTTAGGCAAATAGCATTTTGTTTTTAATCGCGTTTATTTTAATTATGTGAGGCTGCGGGGGTTGCAGTGATGTTTCAAACACACAGCCGAACCAAGTACATATTATTGTGATAAGGAACGGAGATGAAGTTAATAACGCTGTCAGCAGTCACATAACCTCACATAATTTGAAAATTGTAACACTATGCTGACTATGCGCGCTGCCGTCTTCAGTTCGTCTAAACGCGCACATTTCACGGTCACTTGCTAGTAGGGTTACACTCTGTTCACTATAACAAGTCGCTTACGTCATCATTTTTTTCCGTATGAATAAAATTGGCACATAATAAAGAATAAAAATTTATTGCTGCCATGTGTATGGCAATGCTTGTCATCAAAGAGTTTGTGTTGGTTATCAGAGGGAATGGGCAGGTTCACTTCAATAAAACTAACAGAGCACTTAGTATTAACTTTTAATGTTAATTTCAGAGGAGGTACACAATAACGTGTTTACCGCGTAAAACCTATATTTAGAACTAAAGACTAATGAGGAGTTAGCAAAGCGTCCTTTAGTGAGAGTTGGCGCATGCGCTGTCAATGGTATGGTAAATGGTACAATATGACGTATATGTAACATCCAACAGTTTGTGTAATACAAATGAGGATAACCAACAGAGAGAAAGGAAGGGAGAGACCCCCATTGATAATGCTACGGACTTCTCTAACCGTGCGGAATGTATTTTAGTGTAGCAAAACCTGACCGACCGATTTCTAAAAGAAATGCAAATCACGTTAGCGGTTTATTGTAGAAATTTAATCAGTTAACTGTATATACTACGTATAACTGGAAAGGACCCGTAATGGTCAATAAGTGATGCCCATGCATTTGGTATGGAACCTGTAGTGCAGTGGGCAAGCTATCTCTTTCTATCCATACGGTACTATCACCCTATGCGGTTTGAATTTAACCTTTTTATTTGTAATATCTTTACTCAATTTAACACATTAATTGCCACATTAATCAAGCCTTAACTCTTGCAGAGACTTAAATACATGAGATAATAATCGCAGATTTAATAAAAATTATCTTTTATTCATATTTTCCGCCTAATTAAAATTTACAGACTAGGTACTATCGCGAACAACGGGGACGCTCTAATTTGCACTGATTAAACTGGGCTTCGTAATGCCATGTCAGTACGCTTGTCATGTCACATTAATGTCATCTTGAACTTTGACGTCTTAAATAAAATGTCGCAATTGAATGAATTTTAGAAGCCATATTCAAACTCGACTACATGATAAACTCAGCATTTCCAGAAATTGTTATTGAATTAAGTGTCGGCAAGATACCTGCGAAGAATAAAATTGTAGGTTGAAAAATACTGTCAGATTTTAGACATTATAGGTAGGCTTACCATACGTCCCGGTTTGACCGGGACAGTCCCGGTTTGAGACATCGGTCCCGGCGTCCCGGCCGGTTTGGTACTATGCCCCGGTTCAAATTCTTAACAAACTTTTATATCAGTAATCAGATCAGTACTCACAAGAAGTAGCAATATTGAGTACTGCCAACGATACACATAGTGAGTTGAAGCCGAAAATTGTTTATATCCTTTTTAAAAACGTTATTCCATACGTCAAAATATAGATTATCTCGAATAGTTAGTCAACCTTTCACTTCTATAGTGAACAACTCTTAAATCGCAATAATTTGCATTGACTATCTGTGTAAGTTTGAAATATATTAAGAGACTACGGCTATGGAAAAAATGTTATAACTTTGACCGAAATTGTTGTATGTATAGTATATCTTTGCTTAATATGTTACATTGTAGGTAATTCATCGTTGTATGTACCCATACACTGGGGCTATTAAAATAAAAAGATGTCTGGTGTCAGCAGAAGGTATTATCATTATTAAAAAATAATTATTACTTTTAATTATTTAAAATACATGCATCGTTTCCGCACGTTGCGATAAAAAAGCTATTCTTCTTTTGTCAAGCTACTACTCATATTTTCAATTCGGTAGCAGAAACTGTAAATACGTGGGCGCTTCCAAAAGAATCTGCGTATGAGAAACCGACCTTCCAAAAAATCTCTGACCCAAGTGTTTTAGTATGCAGAAGGTTAAGATTTGGAGTTTTACTATCATAGTACATACTTCATGAGAAACTTCAATTTAAGATAACTAATATGACGACTACAGTAACGTTTGTTTAATTTTTTTGTTGTTATTGATTTTAATTTTGAATTTTTTCTCATAGGATGATTTTTATGCATCAAATAAGTCATAATTACTGATAAATATGTCAATGAGTGGAATAACATACAAGTTCACCCGATGTTTTAGCTAATTACTAATTTTGATTATGATTTTTGACCGAAAATTTAACTTTCTTCCCCTAACCGGTTCATTGAAAACTTTTTCAAACGCTGTTCTATAATTTTCTTATATATAATAAAAACTTAACGATAACAAATACTGTCAAAGTAAATTTTACACAACTAAAACTGTTGAGAATATACATAAGTGCCCAATTTCACTAGAGTTTAGTTTCACTTAGTAGGTACTAATTGGGTACTAAATCCATACAATAGTTCAAAATGAGTCGACATATTTTACGACAAATGGCTTTCGGTGACGCTCGAAAGAACTACCCGTGATTTACGGGTGTTCCTTTGAGGTACCAATTTGGGGGTTGGTGTTTTCTGTGAGTACTAATTGGGTACTAATTCCCTACAAAAGCTAGAATAGATTTGACTTTGATTTTCGACAAGTGGCGTCCTGAGGTAACGCGCGCAATCTTTGTCCCCCGATATCGGGGGGCTCCTGTGAGGTAAAAGTTCAAAATGATTCGAATTGTTTTACGACAGGTGGCATTCTGAGGTGACGCTCGAAAGAACTACCCGTGATTTAGAGGGGTTCCTTTGAGGTACCAATTAGGGGGTTGGTGTTTTCTGTGGGTACTAATTCCTTACAAAAGCTAGAATTGATTCGACTTGTTTTTCGACAAGAGGCGTTCTTCTATGACGCGTGCAATCTTTTCCCCCCGTAATCGGGGGTTCCTTTTGAGGTACTAATTTGGGGGTTAGTGTTTTCTGAAGGTACTAATTGGGTACAAAATCCTTACAAAACTTCAATGTAATTCGAGTTGTTGTAAGACTCATAAGTTAAAGAGGTTCCCTTGAGGTACTAATTCCGTGGTTGGTGGTAGCAATTGGTACTAATTGGGTACTAATTATTTAGAAAGTTTCAAGTCAATTTGCGAAAAGTGGTGTTCTGAGGTTACGGACGTGGATTTTTAACATAGCCCTTGCTGTTATGCTTTTTTGGTCGATATTATAAGTTTCTACAACGTCAGCCCACGATATAGATCTTTATTAAAAATGAACACATTGCGAACAAACTAGGTAAGTAAAAAAATCTTGTAAGCTCAACATGTTACTAAGTTTGAATTAATTAACATTAAAATAAAACTAATTACTTAATTAAGTGGTTAATTCAAGTTGTTTCTCAGCCTTGCCGTGATTTACTGCCCGAGTTTTTATTTCACGTAAATAATCACAGACAAAGAAAATAATGTGATAATAATTAATTACAATTTATTTTGTACCAATTAATGCTTACGTTTATGTTTCATAGTTCAATTCGATACGAACAAATATATAAGTTTGGCCCGGGTTTTACTCGAAATGCCCCTATGTGCGCTGTTCAATGGAGTAGTAGCGGTGCTACGCAATCTACTATACTGTCCTTGGCCCGTTCACGGCGTCTATACTCCGTACCGGGTCGCAACCGGCTGGGAGCACTGCCCGTCGCCCGACCGCTCTGCTCGGCGCTAACATTTTAAGTGAGGCCCGAACGACGAAATCCGCAGGACTCCTGAGAATACAGCCGCTCATAATTCGCCATCTAGATCTCAGGTCGATTCAGTCTATCAAGCCAAGCTATCCAGTTACAGCTCTTTTTAAAATTGTTACTCAATGGTAGTATATACAGTTCACTGGCTTTAATAGAACAACAATCAATCATTCCATCTTTAGATTTAATCGGATTTAACCTTTTTGCTTAGCACGGCAGTATCAACTATTGATGTATAGTAGCGGTCCAACCGTGTTCAACATGCGAACCCTTCAAAGAGATGATGATCGGATAGTATTTATAAGCCCGTTTATGCAACCTTATATTCACAATTCATATACTATACAAATAAAGCAATATGGTATGTCATATATATCAAAATATCGCTTCCTTCCTTGGCTGGGTTGAACCGTCCACCATTGGGATAAAGGCCTCCCCATTCTAAGCATTAAAGAAAACGAAAAAAAAACATGAATTAAAAAATAGCAGATCCTTGTTTTGTTTTGTTTTGATTTTTATTTTTTTTTTTTGCGGGGGGGTGGTGCGGTCATTCCACTCCGCGGTGACCAGCCGTATTGGAGCTGTTAGTAAATGTGGGTTTACATATACTTTCTTTTTCTTTTTATTTACTTCTCTCTCTATCTCTTTTAATAGGTCTGTACAAGAATGCATTAGTTTTCGGTATCCCAATTTTTTGCAAAAATCTCCTCTTCTGTTTTCCATCTGTCCCTATCCTGTGTTTTGGTTGTCCAATCGGTCATGAACTTTTGCAGGCATACAATTGATTGTCTCGATTGTTTCTATTCCCAGGTGTTGGTGGTTTGGTCATACTACTCATTTGAATGAGATTGCGTTGGAGGAGAGTATTGTTATTTGTTTGTGTACGTTTTGTTGTTTGCATTTGAATCTTGTCTATTTGCGTTGCTTCGACTATATTTATGTTTTTGAGACTTCTTTTCACCCGCATCCTCCGAAAGGTTTCTCTATTTTGCTGCCATTTGATCGATAATTTTCGTTATTTCTTCGTCTTCGAGAATTTCTTTATTTACTACTAGTCGGTTCCAGTTCATGATGGCGTGGTGATCTTTTCGTAGATATAGAATTACTGGTCTGAGTTTTTGTCTTTCTTCGCGTACTTCTTTAGGGAGGTCTTCCGTTATGTACATTTCAGAATTTTTGAGTTGTTGTTTGTTTCTGAGTATTTCGTAGGCCTTTCTAGTTGCTATAAATCTAATTAGCACAGGTCTTGTTTTTTCTGGCGATTCTTTTAATTATGTCTACCTCTTGAATTGTGGTTGTTATTTTCAACGTCGTATTAAATATCTGCAAGCATGATTCTTCTAAATCTTGCACATTTGCTCCCAGTTCTTTTATTCCATGGATAATTATATTTTTCATTCTTTTCTCTCTTTCATGCATTTCTGGCTCTTTTTTAGTTCTTCAATCTGTATTGTGTGCTTGTCTATTTCATCCACTACACTCCTATGTTTTACATTTATTTCCTCTCTCAGCTGGCTAAATTCGGTTTTTAGGTCCGTTTTCAGATTTGTTATAGCTTCTAAGAGTTTTTCTGTATCCATCTTGGTTTATTTATAGTTACCTTATATTTTGCATTTATTTCCTTCTTCCCTCCTTTCTTTTTTTATACAAATATGTATATTTTTTTGTGAGTTAATTTTTTATTTTTGTTTTTTATTATTATTTTTTTCTTTATCTTATATATATTCGCATAGCATGTATAGGGTGTTTTAGGGTTTGACAAAGGTATTTAGGGAGGGTCTAGGAGTACTTTTCACACCTGTGTGCCGTTCA
This sequence comes from Melinopterus prodromus, assembly GCA_964023965.1. Taxonomy (NCBI): domain Eukaryota; kingdom Metazoa; phylum Arthropoda; class Insecta; order Coleoptera; family Scarabaeidae; genus Melinopterus; species Melinopterus prodromus. Next base: position 49,983,864 of record OZ030392.1, read on the forward strand.
AGGTGGCTAACTTACAGACATGAGGGCAACGGTAAAGGATTCGCTATATTTACCTATGTGTCGGAATGGTTTCGCTCGACTGAACCAGTAAAAAAAATTATATGTCGGCCCATGTAAAAAATCGTATTCTTACTTACTTGCGATTTTCAGCTCGCCCAAAGTTGCAGCTCTTTTGGTAGTTTATCCTGGTGCTGGATTTTTTATCTTTCCACTGATATACAACACCCCCACCGAACTCGCAATAGGGTGTTGTCAAATCGCAAGCTGATTACAACATCCTCTAAGCTGCTCTAAATACACTCTTACTATTGAGCAGGGTCGAGAAAAACTGCCTCAAGCTGCTTAGATAACGCTGCTGGAACTTGCTGTAACCTGCCCAGACAGACCCAACGAACAAAGCTATGGACATATTATCTCGGTTCTAAAAATCGGTTTGTTTTACCGTTTTTAAAACCGCACATTTTAAAATATTTTTAAGTAACTCTTTGTTTATCATGTATCCACATCCTTCATCGTTAATATGGTGAAAAAAGAGTTCTGCGAATCTTAATACCGGTGAAATTAATGCAAACATAACATTTCATGACGAATTGTTTAAGTTAATTCTTTATTTATATTTTTATTTTAAAATAGAATTTGTTCTTTCATAAATATCAATAAAAATATCATCAAAGATTCAGTAAAAATTTTGATATGATGTTCAGGACATTTTTCTGACTCTTTTGGTATTAATTTCATAGGCGGGCAAATTATTTCGCTAATCAAATCTAAAGTGTCTTTTTCTCCAAAAAATTATTTTTTAGAGACAAAAGTGATTTTGAGTAAAATGGTTATATCTGATTCTTCACTTCCTTAAGAAATTACAGTCGTTTGAAATACTAACAAAACAAAACAAAAAATAAAACAAGTACATGTCTAGCAATGCGAAGCCGATAAAATAACTCATTACAACAAGAAAAAGTAAATAAATTTAAGTAAAAACAATAAAAATAATAAAACATAAATTGATTGAACAAATGAACATAAAACTCATAAAACTTTTTACTGTGTGTGTGTGTGCCCGTTTTTTTTGTGGCGACGAATCCGGAGAAACCTCTAAAGATATGGGAACGACACTTCACATTTAGAAGTTTCAAGACTAAACTTAGAGCTGAGCATTTTTCAACGATTTTGCAAATGAGCTATGACTGTAATTTAAGTTAAATAATAAATTAAAGTATAGGAAATTTTTATTAATTTGTTCCTATGAAATTTTTGGAAAAATTAATAGCTTTATTAGTTAATAGTTAGCCAGGATTTGACACCGTTGACAGTATTGTCAAACCATCAGTTTGACACGGCTGTATAGTCATCAGATTTTTCCTTTTTGCATGTTTACGTTAACGATTTAATCACGGTTTTACCAAAAGATAAAATTCATCAAGTCTTTAATGTTTTAATAGAGGAAATAGAGACTGATAAAAACTACCCTTTCTTGATTCTAATAACTAATGAAAATACTATAAAAACAAATTCGTACAGGAAAGAAATTAAGTTAACAGGATTATAAATTTTAATTTCTAAATTTCTAAATTTTAATTCTGACCACACCATACCAGTGTCGTGATGACACAGGTTGTCGCTATTATAAAAGGTTTAAAAGATCGGGCCCTGGGACTGTCTGAAAGGGAGTTTGACCAATCAAATTTCCGATTGATAGCAGAAATGCTAACAAAATGTAATTACCGAAAAGTTTAAACCAGAGAGTTTTGTGAGGAAAGGGTTGATGTTTAATATTTAAACATTCACTTTATCGAAATGGTCGTGTGATGGGAAACTCTTGAGTCCGGGTTCATGTTCGGTGCAAGAAAATGAATCAACAACAACAAATAACTTCGTCAAATTTCATTGTTTCCCCTAATCGCGGTGCTACCTGACTCACTATCTGACAACACTGCATTTGAGGCAGTGTGACTGCCCTGTGGTATATTTAACAGATGTCAACCCCATATCGCAAGGGCTTCCTTGAACTTTTTTCATACAACCAATCTATAAATATTTCCTGACTTAACCCCGATCGAAGATGTATGCAACATAATGGAAAGTTTAAGAAGTTAACAAATTAAATTAATCATCCTTCACAGTTTATGGAAGTTGTCGGGAATATTAAGTTGCTGGAAACAATAGTCTAAGATAACATGAACGACCAGATGGAATCCATGTCGCGGCAAGTCAGACAGTTAAATCAATACCTATTTTATTTGTTCTTTTAATGTGATGAGTTATTATTTATTGGAAGCCCAATCTTCTTAGTTAGACACACTTCCAAACACCAATATGTATCTGATCAAATATCTGTTTTCTTATTTTCAGGCTCGTTGCGTTGTATATCAAAATTTCCGATGGCAAATTCCCTAGGCATTACTTAGCTCCGTGCCTTCGATGTATCCATACAAGTCTTGTAGAAGGAGCTGAAACTGAAATTCCAAATATGTACAGATCCAGAGGAATGATTAGTTTAATGCTATGTATGTTAATTTGTAAAACAACTGGAATAAGTTCTGAATAATACTTAAAGGGTGGTATGAATAAAAATGAGTACATACCTTATGCTCAATTAAAGTACGAAGTAAATTCGCCAAGTAATTACAATAAAAGTCTGGAGCAGATGCTAACTAAGAGCACGTACTTCTAAATATATTCTTTATGAGTAAATATCCAATTTTCGTATGAAGAAAATAAAATTCATGCCTCAATCGCCGGACTTTCTAGTACTTCTAATCCATATATTTGAAGTCTGACGTAACTGTCAAGGCAGAGTTTATATTTAATTTTCGTTCCGTAAAATATTGTAAACATGAACGACGACCTCGACCCGATGCTATGAAGGTTTACATGACATTTCAAACGAGACTGCGTTGCAAACCAGTTTTTTGAGTTTTGGGAAAGAAGATGTGTGTTACCAAATTAGTAAAATAAGAGTGTTTTTAAGATATGTGATATCATATCGTTAAGCTCTCTAAAGACATCCTTATGAATTATTCTCCTCATGAAAGATTTTTTAACACCTCCTGCTCTATCCCCACAAACCCCTCCATCCCCCACTTATATTCCCTCCCGAAACTCCATAAACAAAACCATCCTGTTCGTCCAATAACCGCGTTTTACAACTCTCCTACCATCCACATATCCAAGTTTATCCTCAATATTTTTCAATCCACTGATTTTTCACCTACCAATACCGTGAGAAATCCTCTGGAGTTTATCAACAACATAAAAAACTGTGACCCTTCAGGCTGTATTCTTATTTCGTTGGACGTATCTAATTTGTATTCTAATGTCCCCCTGGATATTACCCTTGACCTTGCTGATAATATAATTTTCCCCAATGCTCACTTCCCTAATGCTAACCATGTTTCACATTTTAATTCTTTATTAAAACACGTTATTTCCCAGAATTCTTGCACTTATGATGACATATTTCATAAAATCGCCTGTGGTCTCCCCATGGACATGCCCCTATGCGGATTTCTCTCCGATTTGTTCCTCGACCATATTGAGAACGAATCGGAAACGGTATCGTTTATGTTGTTCACGTTTTTGCCTTATGGTCCGGCAACCTTAATGACCTCGGCGGGATGCTTATCTACATTAATAATTTACATCAAAAGCTAAATTTTTCTCTTAAGGTTGAATCTCAACACCAGTTGAATTTTCGTGATGTGATAATTGTGAGGCATGACAACCATTTATCCTTTAACGCTTTTAGAAAACCTACTACAATTCCCACGATCATACCATATGACTCTGCCCACCCTCTATCTCACCGCTTGGCTTCCGTCGGTTATTTGTTCCGTAGAGCCCTGAGCCGTGATCTGAAAATGGTTTTCCTTTGGGTCTCGTTAACAAACTTCTACACTATACCTACATTTCCCTTGACCCCCCCCCCCTATACCAAGCGCGATAAGGGTTACAAACTTGATTTGTTTGAACAATACCATATGGAATATTTTAAAAAGAAAAATCATAAAACATCCTTTTAAATGATTAAGTGGAGTTCTTTTACAAGCCACTTTTCTCTTACCTTTAAATTAAATTTTTATCCTACACGATGCGAAAAAGTCGTTTTCGCGTCTCTATGCAGACACGAAAGATGTTATTTGCTAGCCAGCCCCAGCCCGGCCTGTAATGAACACTTTTCGGGGCTAGCCCGGAAAATGCAATATCTCTGTCCAATCAAAACAAAGTTTCGATTCGGTTTGACGTTTGTGATTAAAACGTCAACGGATTTTATTTGTCAAACGCCAGTATGTGAGAGATTAGTCTTTAGAAACGGGTGATTTTATTACGATCTTGTTGTGTAGGGTAAAAAATTTGGTTTTCCGGTCCTCAAGAAGTGCCCAGGCTCCCTACGCTCGGCTGTGCAACTCTTCTCTCGCCCGGAAAAGGACCACTTTCTCGGCTTGGTACACAATATACTATTTCTCAGTAGTTTTCTGCCCATGTGTCCCATATATTTTCATTTTGTTTTGTTTTTGCTTTTTCATTTTAGTGTAATTGACTGTTTTTGGTTATGTTTTCATTTTCATATTTGTACTTTATTAGTTCCTGCCGTCAGGAATGTGCGCGGGTAGCAAAGGGATTAGTTTTTGCCGGTAGGCACGTGCGCGGGGTTGCAATTTAGTTAGTTTTTGCCGTCAGGCACGTGCGCGGGATGCAATTTAATTAGTTTTTGCTATCAGGCACGTGCGCGGGATGCAATTTGATTAGTTTTTGCTATCAGACAGGTGCGCGGGATGCAAATTGTTGTTGTTTGCAATCAAACTGGTACGCGGGATGCAATTTGATTAGGCTTTGCAATCAGTCAGGTGCGCGGGATCCAATTTGATTAGTTTTTGCAACCAGGCAGATGCGCGGGATGCAATTTGACTAGTTTTTGCAATCAGGCAGGTACACAGAATGCAATTTGATTAGTTTTTGCCGTCAGGCACGTGCGCGGGATACAATTTGATTCGTTTTTACCGCGAGGCTGGTGCGCGGGATGCAATATGGTTAGTTTCATCAGACACGAGCGCGGGACGCAATTTGATTAGTTTCTGTCGTTAGGCATGTGCGCGGGATTCAATTTGATTAGTTTTTGTCGTTGGGCACGAGCGAGGGATGCAATTTGATTAGTTTCTTCCGTCAGGCAAGTGCGCGGGATGCAATTTGATTAGTTTTTGCCGTCAGGCTGGTGCGCGGGAAAGCAGTTTGATTAGTTTCTACCGACAGGAAAGTGCGCGGGAGGTATTTTGATTAGTTTTTGCAATCAGACAGGTGCGCGGGATGTAATTTGTTTAGTCTTTGCAATCAGACTGGTACGCGGGATGCAATTTGATTAGCTTTTGCAATCAGACAGACAGAGATGCGCGGGATCCAATTTGATTAGTTTTTGCAATCAGGCGGATGCGCAGGATGCAATTTGATTAGTGTTTGCAATCAGGCAGATTCGCGAGATCCAATTTGATTAGTGTTTGCAATCAGGCTGATGCGCGGGATTCAATTTGATTAGTTTTTGTCGTTGGGCACGAGCGAGGGATGCAATTTGATTAGTTTCTTCCGTCAGGCAAGTGCGCGGGATGCAATTTGATTAGTTTTTGCCGTCAGGCTGGTGCGCGGGAAAGCAGTTTGATTAGTTTCTACCGACAGGAAAGTGCGCGGGAGGTATTTTGATTAGTTTTTGCAATCAGACAGGTGCGCGGGATGTAATTTGTTTAGTCTTTGCAATCAGACTGGTACGCGGGATGCAATTTGATTAGCTTTTGCAATCAGACAGACAGAGATGCGCGGGATCCAATTTGATTAGTTTTTGCAATCAGGCGGATGCGCAGGATGCAATTTGATTAGTGTTTGCAATCAGGCAGATTCGCGAGATCCAATTTGATTAGTTTTTGCAATCAGGCTGATGCGCGGGAGGCAATTTGATTAGTTTTTGCAATCAGGCAGATTCGCGCGAAGCGATTTGATTAGTTTTTGCAGTCAGGCAGGTGCGCGGGATGCAATTTGATTAGGTTTTGCAATCAGGCAGGTGCGCAGGATGCAACTTGATTACTTTTTGAAATCAGGCTGATGCGCGAATGCAGTTTGATTAGCTTTTGGAGTCAGGCAGTTGCGCGGGGTACAATTTGATTTGTTTTTGCCGTTAGCGCAGGTTCGAGGGATACAATTTGATTAGTTTTTACTGTGAGGTTGGTTCGCGGGATGCAATTTGATTAGTTTCTGCCGTCAGGAAGGTGCGCGGATTGCAATTTGATTAGTTTCTGCCATCAGACACGAGCGCGGGATGCAATTTGATTAGTTTTTGCCGTTAGGCAGGTGGGCGGGATGCAATTTGATTATTTTTTGTCGTCGGGCAGGTGCAAGGGATGCAATTTGATTAGTTTTTGCAATCATGCAGATGCGCGGGAAGCAATTTGATTCGGTTTTACCGCGAGGCTGGTGCGCGCGATGCAATATGGTTAGTTTCTGCCGTCAGGAAAGTGCGCGGGTTGCAATTTGATTACTTTTCGCCATCAGACACGAGCGCGGGACGCAATTTGATTAGTTTTTGTCGTTAGGCATGTGCGCGGGATTCAATTTGATTAGTTTTTGTCGTCGGGCACGAGCGAGGGATGCAATTTGATTAGTTTCTTCCGTCAGGCAAGTGCGCGGGATGCAATTTGATTAGTTTTTGCCGTCAGGCTGGAGCGCGGGATGCAGTTTGATTAGTTTCTACCGACAGGAAAGTGCGCGGGATGCATTTTGATTAGTTTTTGCAATCAGACAGGTGCGCGGGATGCAATTTGTTTAGTGTTTGCAATCAGACTGGTACGCGGGATGCAATTTGATTAGCTTTTGCAATCAGACAGATGCGCGGGATCCAATTTGATTAGTTTTTGCAATCAGGCTGATGCGCGGTATGCAATTTGATTAGTGTTTGCAATCAGGCATATTCGCGGGATCCAATTTGATTAGTTTTTGCAATCAGGCTGATGCGCGGGATGCAATTTGACTAGTTTTTGCAATCAGGCAGATTCGCGCAAAGCGATTTGATTAGTTTTTGCAGTCAGGCAGGTGCGCGGGATGCAATTTGATTAGGTTTTGCAATGAGGCAGGTGCGCGGGATGCAATTTGATTAGTCTTTCCAATCAAGTGCGCGGGATGCAATTTGATTACTTTTTGAAATCAGGCTGATGCGCGGATGCAGTTTGATTAGCTTTTGCAATCAGGCAGTTACGCGGGGTACAATGTGATTAGTTTTTGCCGTTAGCGCAGGTGCGCGGGATACAATTTGATTAGTTTTTACTGTGAGGTTGGTTCGCGGGATGCAATTTCATTAGTTTCTGCCGTCAGGAAGGTGCGCGGGTTGCAATTTGATTAGTTCTTGTCATCAGACACGAGCGCGGGATGCAATTTGATTAGTTTTTGTCGTCGGGCAGGTGCGAGGGATGCAATTTGATTAGTTTTTGCAATCATGCAGATGCGCGGGATGCAATTTGATTAGTTTTTGCAATCAGGCTGGTGCGCGGGATGCGTTTTGATTAGTTTCTTCCGTCAGGCAAGTGCGCAGGATGCAATTTGATTACTTTTTGAAATCAGGCTGATGCGCGGATGCAGTTTGATTAGCTTTTGCAATTAGGCAGTTGCGCGGGGTACAATTTGATTAGTTTTTGCCGTTAGCGCAGGTGCGCGGGATACAATTTGATTAGTTTTTACTGTGAGGTTGGTTCGCGGGATGCAATTTGATTAGTTTCTGCCGTCAGGAAGATGCGCGGATTGCAATTTGATTAGTTTTTGCCATCAGACACGAGCGCGGGATGCAATTTGATTAGTTTTTGCCGTTAGGCAGGTGGGCGGGATGCAATTTGATTAGTTTTTGTCGTCAGGCAGGTGCGAGGGATGCAATTTGATTAGTTTTTGCAATCATGCAGATGCGCGGGAAGCAATTTGATTAGTTTTTGCAATCAGGCAGGTGCGCGGGATGGGTTTTGATTAGTTTCTTCCGCCAGGCAACTGCGCGGTATGCAATTTGATCAGTCTTTCCGTCAGGCTGGTGCGCGGGATGCAATTTGATTAGTTTCTGCCGTCATTAGTTTCTGCCGTCAGGAAGGTGCGCGGGTTGCAAATGGATTACCTTTTGCCGGCAGGCACGTGCGCGGTATGCAATTTGATTAGTTTTTGCCGCCAGGCTTGTGCGCGGGATGTAATTTGATTAGTTTCTGCCGACAGGAAAGTGCGCGGGATGCAATTTGATTAGTTTTTGCAATCAGACAGGTGCGCGGGATGCAACTTGATTAGCCTTTGCAATCAGACAGATGCGCGGGATACCATTTGATTAGTGTTTGCAATCAGGCAGATTCACGGGAAGCAATTTGATTAGTTTTTGCAGTCAGGCAGGTGCGCGGGATGCAATTTGATTAGGTTTTGCCATCAGGCAGGTACGCGGGATGTAATTTGATTAGTCTTTCCAATCACGCAATTGCGCGGGATGCAATTTGATAAGTTTTTGAAATCAGGCTGCTGCGCGGATGCAATTTGATTAGCTTTTGCAATCAGGCAGTTGCGCGGGGTACAATTTGACTGGTTTTTGCCGTGGGTGATTTTATTACGATCTTGTTGTGTAGGATAAAAATTATGTGTGCACCACGCCCAGAAAGTGGTTTTCCGGGCCTCAAGAAGTGCCCAGGCTCGCTACGCTCGGCTGTGCAACTCTTGTCTCGCCCGGAAAAGAACCACTTTCTCGGCTTGGTACACAATATACTATTTCTCAGTAGTTTTTTGCCCATGTGTCCCATTTTCATTTTGTTTTGTTTTTGCTTTTTCGTTTTAGTATAATTGACTGTTTTTGGTTATGTTTTCATTTTCATATTTGTACTTTATTCAAACTATTATCGTAACCTTTAAATTTAGATTTTATTTGGTGGTTGGCACTGGCTCATTTGTGTCAGGTTTCGTACTATAGATTTACTCGTTCTCAGTACTGTCCTCGTCTCCGCTGCGGCGTGTACTGATTGACATGTATATTGTCGTGTGTTTTTAGTTTTAGACTTTTTACTATGAGTATTGCTATTTTACCATTTAACATTTTAGTTCTTAAATCATATTTCTTCGTTTTTGTGTTACAATTATTGCGTGATTTCTATTGATTATTTTATGTTTTTGCTGCTTTTAGCTGATGATGATCCAGAGATCCAAATTAGTACCAAAGTAAATTAAGCTATACGTGCAAAATTAAGAGGTTTTAATTAACTCCATTTATTTATTAATTCGTTTTTTTTGTTTTCATACAAACTGGAGCATAAACTCGCACTTTATGCTCGTGTTTATGAGAACACGCTCGGAGCGCAAACTCAGTTTAATTCATATCACCCAACGTATTCCATTCTCATAAAGGTTTAAGGGGGAATACGTTTATAGGCTTCAAAGTTGCATTTTTTATTACTTAATACATTAGTACCTACCACGGTAGACCTATACACGGTATGTTGAAGCGCAGATTACTGGCCCCCACCACTTGAACTCAAGTGACGTTTTTACTTTTTATACACTAACGCCTCCATTTGAATGCGAGCTCACGTGACGTCATGCGCTAGGAGAACGCGTTTAAGGATCTTGTCCAGCATACCGTGTTGTAGGTTTACCGTGGTACCTACAATATCTCAACATCATAACTGTAGTTTTAAAGCAAAATTGTACGCAGTTGACCACTGCGCAAGTTAATACCGCCATTTTTTTCATCAATTACGTGCACAGTTGTCAACTGTGCATTCTGACACCGACAAGCATATTCATTACGACTTAATGTAGATAGGACATCGTATCTTAACTTAACGCGCGCTCCTACGACTTCCTGACGCCTCCTTGGCAAATTTAACCTGACCTCTAAAAAAATTTATTGTACCTACGTGGTTATCCTCCCGCTAAAGCTATTCCATTGTTAAGCGAGAAGAGAACAGATACCACCCTATAAACAAGTGTAAAACCAAATTAGTTAAAAAATATATACGTTTTGTATTATTTCTCAATACAGTTAGTGTGTAACGAAGAGTACGAAATGGAAGAAGAAATGGTTATTTCCATTACCATAGTAATTCTTTTTCTCATACGTGGTGAAAGAATCTTAGATCAAGAATTAGTCATGTGATAACCATTTTAATTTTGTATTTGTTAAAATATCCCTTTATCAAAGGAATTCTTTAACTATTTGCTAGTTGAAATTGACCAAGTAATAAAAGCTTTCAGGTAGAATGACTGACTGACAGTGGCTAAATATGGCGCTATTGCAAGATACTTAAGGAGCCATAAATTATATTCACATTAGGATTCAGTTTACAGGTAATACAAACTATTTCTAAAGTCTTTACATGACTTATGATGAAATCGTCGATGAAAGAAATAACATTGTGGCAATAATAACAGACTACAAGAAATGGTGGAGCCCATGGCTGTAAATAAAAACAGAGAATCTCGACAATCTTTAAAAAGATGACGAGAGTAGACGAGAGTAGAAAGGTGACCTTAATGCATTTTTCTCTATTGTAGCGGAAATCAAAAAAACATTCATGAGATCTCCTTTGACAATGGAGGACCAAGCGCTGTTAATCATAATCTTCCTTACACTTTACCATCTAAACAAAGATTACATGTGTTTGGATGAGACAGTTGTGCCAATTTGCATTGACTGTATAAAGCGATTTCAGACACCTTCAGATGAAGACTGCTTCCTAGATCCCAGAGTCATGGTTGTTCTCTTGGACTACATGTGGGAACATCTTACGTGGAATGAATGCAGTAGGGACCTTTTCGTCCGTAGTGGCGGTGTTTACTTACTCTTCGATGTGCTTGAGGTAAGTTTCTCTCGTCTAAAGCCTAAATGCGAATATCACCTATAACTGGAGTGGGTCATTTTAACACTTTAGCCTCTGATCGGAAACGGCTACCCGGGAAAAGTGGCCCACCCATACCAGAAACACACCGGTAAAATATTTTTTATTGGGCAATATCTTTTGCTCGTTCTTTGAGCGTCAGTTTTTGAAATTTTAGGTAAAAACACTAAAGGTGGACGCGCACATCATAACTTCTATGTGTGCATCCACCCTAAAAGTTTAGCCTTTTTCTAAAACGACTGGGTTACTAATGCGTTCTAAGGGTCGCTTGTGATGAAAAATTATCATAAAGGATCATAAAGGAGCACAAACTCAAAATTGGGATCCCAGTTCAAACGCTCCGGGGGGGGGGGGGGGGGTAAAAGTACGTGCTTTCGGGCAAAACAAAGCAGTGTTTGTGAAGTAGTTCTGTGCTCAGTTGCTAACACCAAAGCAAGTGACCCAGAGCCCACAAGCGCCCCCTTTAGCCCTTACTGCACCCTAACAAATACGTATAAAATTTTAGATAAGATTTAAATTCAAAGGATTTTCTTAAATTGATATATTCTCTTTGAATTAAAGAATTCAAACTATTTAAATTAGAGTTTAACTATTACAACCACCCGGCTCTAATATAGCTCTTCCAGACTCTCACTATCATTCAGCGAGTCATGGCGAGAGACCGCGAATACCGAGGGTCACATTCAAGTCTTTACTAATGCACATAGTCGGATAGGATCACGCGTTCGACGAGGGGCTTCGTCCGGTTCCCCTCTAATTGTAGTCTCTCGCATCAATCTATCCACGGCCGGTTTTTGGTCAAAATCAAAGCGTTTTTTTTTTCTTATCAAATGAAGACGAAGAACGTATGATTTACGAACACATGTTGTGAAGCCGTTTGCGCATCATTGCAGCCCAAAAACCAGCTAACGAATAGAATCTATCATTTAGTATTAAAACAAAAACGTCATGGTAGTTAATTTTTAAACATTTTGAACAAAATAAATTTATTTATTTCCAAACACTGGTAGTAGTGGGTGGTAGTAGGTAAATTTTAACATTTTTACTTTTTTATGGTTCCATATTAAAAAGGCCTGACAGGTCACAATTTTATAACGGACAAAAAATCTGATGTGGCCAGGCACATGACAATAATGACATCATACAATATATAAAATTAATAGTTTAGCTGCATGAGAATCTATTTGATTGAGATAAACCGTGTCTGCATTAAAATAAAACTATTTAGCCAGGATTTGACAGTATTTGGATACTATTAAAAGTAGGTATTGTCAAAGGTATTGTCAGCATTTGACACTACCTACTGTCCTTAGAATAATAGTTATTTATGTCACAAGTGCCGAAAGTACGGAATAGCGCGACGAACGGTGATGCGGCGCGTCACCGAAGGCGGAGCATCGCCGTCGCCGTCGCATGTGAGCGAGTCGCGCTATGTAGTTTTCTGCAGGAGTGACATGCTTTTTGAGTAATAGCGTTTTCTTTTGGTAAAACTTGGGCGCACCAGCTCACAATTTTGTGTTCTGTTGGTTGCTCTCACAGAGTGTTTCATGTTCTGTTAGAAACCCGGTTGGAAACCCGGCACCAGAATCTGCACTAAGTGCACATTTTTCTCCGCGAGCTCTGGGAGTTCGTGCTGGCGAGTGCAATATGGCTTTAATGCGTGCTCTGTTGGAATCGCACTCGCTTGCCCTTCACTCGTGAAAAATTGCACCAGTACGCTCGAACTAGTGCGCCCGAGTTTTACCAAAAGGAATTGATATAAACATGTATAAACATGTGTCTCAAGAATAGTGAGTTTTATATTTGCGTTTCTGCCGGTTGGGGATCAAAATCAATCTTTTATAAACTATAAGTTAATTAGATATTTAATTAATTAGGTACCGTAGTAAGAATACGAAATTGGACTTTAGAGTAGTCTTGCCAATGAGGCCCCAAAGAAAGGGGAAGGGGAGGCAGTTTTAGCATTTAAACACATATTTTTTTGCCATAAAAGAACCTTTATCTAATATTCTACAAGACTAATGAGAAACCCTTGACTAAGTTAGAAGAAAAAAACTGTATCAATTCTTCGAAGATTTTCATTCGACACTTTTCCTTTTGTTCTGGAATTCTGTTCTGGAAATAGAATGCTTCAAAAAAGTCAGTAAAATAAAAATTCCGGTCTGCCAAATGTTGGAAATATTTCAAAGTCCTTATTATTACACAGTGTGTATTAGACGAAACGCAACCACTCATTATATTTCTTTCTAAAAAGATTCCAATAAAATTTTTGGCAATTGCTTAAGCTACAAATTTGAAATGCTTAGAAATGAAAAAATAAACAGGATGTTAGTAAATAAGTACGACAAACTTCAGGGGGTGATTCTGTTTGAAAAAATAATGACAGTTTGCTATAGAACGTATGTCCGCCAATGCTTCGTGTTCTGAGATACGGGGTGTAAGTTTTTTTCTTTTTTGTTTTCTTTTTTTTGAGGCGTAGTGTGAAATCTTGTGTCACGTCTGAGGGAGGTCATTTCAACATTTTTTGTAGCTTTGTGCATAATTAAAATTTTATTTGTGTTATTTTCTGTTATTGTTTTAGTTTAATGTTATTGTTCTTTAAAAAAAAAATGAGATCATTAAGATGTTTTATTTTTTGTATAAAAAACGGTGCCCCCTACGAAATAAGGCAGAGAGAGATTTTTTGTCACAAATTGAACGAGGAATTCCAAAATGATTTTTAATTTGAAATTCCACAGTGGCGTACAATTTTTTTTTTTCTTAAAAAGAAGATATCATTACCCGTATGCGCGCCACAATGATAATCATAAAATTCTTAATTGCATGTCAAAAAATGCGCAATAACTACCTCTTAAAACCCACTAAATTTCATGCATATCTTGACCGGTTTCAGAGCAATAAATCGTCAGTTTTTATGAAAAACTTTAACACCCCCTCAGTAAACGAAGCGTTTGCGGACGTACGTTATTTTTTAATGCAGAATCACCCCCTGAAGTTTGTCGCACTTATTTACTAACACCCTGTATATACTCAAAAGTATTTCGTATTTTTAACTTAAGTCATTCTCAAATACGATGACCTAGACGCGGTAGAAATCCTTTTAACATTGTTTAATTGCTTTCGTTTAACATGCGGTGTTCACAGTTCATTTTGTAGTTCAAAAGAGTACCAGTAAAACAGGAAAAATATACATATTTAAAAAAAAAATTAATTTGGTCTGCTTCTTACAAATACATAACCCTGTATATTCAAAAGTAATTCAACTTTCTAACTTAAGTCTTTTATTTGGTTACTTTCTTCAAAACTCTGAAGACCAGATATTGACACGTTACGTTTCTTCATGTTATAACGGTATATAGTAGAAGTATCCGGAGTATTAGGTTATGTTAGAAAAAGAAATGGGAAATTACAGGTTATTCAAAGTAACATCTCAAAAAACTATGAAAACTGCAGTCTGCACCACAAATTTAAGAAGTACCTACATATTTAGAGGACATATGTATATATTGACGATGTCGTATTTAAGAATGAACTATCGGAGTTTTTGAATATTAAAATATTTAAAAAATTTATTTGTTAAGAATAGCTTTTATTTTAAATTTTTATATGGTTAAGTTATTTATTAGTTATTTTGTAATTATTAAGAATGTTCTGTTGTTACTTTAAATAATTATGTACGTACTTCTATTAAATGTTGTTGCAAAAAGGTTAATACCATACCTATTATTTACAATTTTCCCTATTATTTATAATTTTTGTTAGTTGTTCCGAAATGTTATATCAGTATTATCGCTATATATTATTTTTGTATAAAAAAATAATTCTTCTTAATTCAACGTTATATATGGGGGCCCCCAAATTCAAAATTGCCCAGGGCTCCATGATGCCATCACGCGCCGCTGGGTCCATGCTTCCAATGTGATTGTTCAATCGGTACCGCGGGTACCACCCTCATGTCCTCTTCTATCATACCGTTGCCTCCTTTCTTCTACTTTTAGATATACGGGCAATAGTGACGGAATTACCAGAACCGCCACGGTAGATACGGTTCTGTAGGCCGACGTCACTCCGATTGCTGCTCTTCCTTACACTAGTATGAGCAGCTGCCTTCTGTTTGCGAACTTCATGTCGTCCACCCAGACCGGTGCCGCATAAAGCATCACGGACTCCGCCACGGACGCGAGTACTCTCCTCATCGCCGTTACGCGAGTACTCTCCTCATCGCTGTCACGAGCTTTCATTCTATTCTCATCCCAGGTACAATGCGCTGTTCCTGGGCTTGATTAATATCCCGTCCACGGTCAGCGTCACCGTCTGACACATCCTTCTTCCGGTTAGGAGCACGGCCTCGGTTTTCTCTTCAGCCAGCTGTAGTCGTCTGTCAGCCAACAAGGCGACGATTCTCGCAATGACCGTAGTCGCCCACTCTTTGAGCTCGGCACAAGTGGCGGCGGTCTCTACCATTGCTAGGTCATCCGCATACGCCAGCAGTTCTACTCCATGCAGCTCCAGCCGCAACACTCCATCGCAGAAGACGTTCCAGAGCGTTGGCCACAGGGCCGATCCCTGGGAACACCGCTTGTTATCATATTCTTTAGCCCGTTATTATATTGATAAATACCATTTTTCGGACATTTACCTATTCATATTGGTCAAACCTAGGATTAACGCGTTAATCCTAGGTTTGCCATATTTCGGGCTTTTATAGTAACATATACATCATTTGTTCCGTGAGTGTGTGCCACATTGCTTTGTAAGTACATGTAGCCAATTTTCTTCCTGAATTACTATTTTTTATTATTAAAACCGACAAGCGATCTCGGTTTAAAAATTATATAAATATTTGGTTTCATAAGAACTATCCAATGATACCTCATAAGACTGAGTTTTTGGACGTTATTGCTAATGCCCATTCAAACATTCGGCTGAATTATGATGTGAACCGGGTTTCATGCCTAATATTACTGCGCGATTATGTGCCCAGTTAGAAATGTTAAAACGTAGATACCTTAATAATCTATACTTTATTCTCGTTTGAGCCGGATGTTGCAAAACCTTGCTAAACTAGGCATTTATAACGCACGCCCAATTGCACCTAACCCATTAGTGCAGGAAAACGCATTTTTTCCGATATTTGCTCATTCGATAGCTTTTAGTTTTCCTATGTTTTCAGCAGTCCCCTATTGCTGTAAAGCTTATTGCGCTCAATATATTAGTGGACCTGACACAGCAAGGCATGACTTTTGCTTTCATCGCAACTTGGCGTGGTAGAAATGGTATCTCTGGGATAAAATTACTACTAGACGTCTTTCGCCAAGGTAATTTTGATAATGATACCGTGACCGCAGAAGGAGTTATAAAAGGTATCCAACTCAATTAATGTCGCCATTCTGGTATGCTAAAAATATTCTGTTTGATCTTTAATTGTAGACACGCAATTTCCACTGATGGGGAAAAAGCAGAGCGAGTTTACCTTCGACCGGTGGGATTACGCAGAGTGCAGTCCAGCTTGCGTGGACTTTCTTGCATCGACTAGACCTAAAGTCCACGCCCTTCTACTAATGTTACACTGTTCGCCATCAAAGAAATTGCTTCGCGAACATTACAAAGTGTCGTATACTGAATTGGATAAACTTGATAGGGTTGGATCAACAATAATAAATGTAATAGATTTGATAATTGATATGGTTATAGGTGTCGCTTCTTTTAGCAGAAAATTATATGGCATTCAAAATCTTTGAGGTCTGGACAGAAATGAATACCTTAGTAGCGATCACTGGGATGAGACTTCTTATTTTTGATCAGTGTGTTATAGCATTCCAAGTCCAGAGATGCCATAAATGGGCAGAGGTCATCCAAAGAACTCAATATGACATCTTACGGAGTATAACGAACGAAGTGAGATACTTTACTGGTTTCAGAAGTAGTTTGACAAATGATCAAATTCGATAAGACGTTTTTGCAATTGAAGAGTGTGACGACTACAAGGTCAAAGCCCAAAGTTCATCCACCTGCAGAACCAGTTGTAAGCGATCAGTCGCAACCGAACATGCAACCAATCATTTCAATAACAAACGTAAGGCTAAATGTGATATATTGCTAGCTTACGTTGCAAAGTTGCTAACTCTACTAGTTTTCTTCATTATACAATAATGTATACGGTTTATAACACCGAGTTGTATTATTACAGTTCTGATAAAATAGGCGTGTCCACTAGCGAGTGCCGAAATAGTTATTTATGTACCTGTTATCTTGTTTATGTTGTTAATAATAAGTCACTGTTACTATTATATGAAACACTTTATTTGCGTTGTCATCATGCGTACAGCTACATCGTGATATCTTATACTCAACGTGCCACGTAGGCCAGCGTCGTGCTCTAGCGACATCTATCGGTATTATCTTAGACGGTAATGTAGATAACTATCTACAACATCTCCCTTAACAAACATAAATCAAACTTATCTTCTAAAGTAATGGTATAACATTGTTTACAATGATTAACAAAAAATCATGTTTATTTAAATTTAGACATTAATAATACAGTTAATATTTAACATAATCTTTGAATCTAATAGGTTGTCTAATTGTCCGTTTTGGTCGTGAGTCGTGAAATATGTCATTATTCGTTACCGGTCTGTCGTCACTATTAGTACTGTCATTGTTACATTCATTGTTGGGTTCTTCATCTTTCTTATCCTCCTCCGTATTTTCGAGATTTTTGTCCAGTAATTTGTTGAATATGTCACTTTCCGAATATTGATTAATTTTTTTTATAAAGCGTCTATTTCTGGATAACACATGGTCTGTCTTGTGGATCTTGACTTCGTAAGACCGTGGTTTTGATTTGCTTACACCCACTATTACTGCAGGTTCCCAAATTTTATCCAAATTTGAACCATAACTTTGTCGTCAATATTTAGTTGTGGTAAGTCCTTCCTCTTCTGGTCATAATAATCTTTTTGGTTTTCCTTCAAAAATTTTTCGTAACTGTCATTTATGTATTCAGGTTTTAGTTGTTCTGTTTTGATAGGAATATTTGTTTTGATTCTTCTGCCAAATAAGAGTTGTGCCGGTGATGGTAGTCCTTCTCGTATTGGTGTACCACGATACTCCATAAGTGTGATGTACATGTCTTTTTTATCATAGAGTGCCTTTTTTAGTAGGTTCTTGATGGTCTGAACATGTCGTTCGATGAATCCATTTGACTGAGGATATCTTGGTGATGATGTGATGTGATCCACTTGCCAATCTCGTAGGAATGTTGCAAACTCTCTGCTGGCAAATTGTGGTCCATTGTCGGAATACAATAGATCGGGCTTTCCATGTCTTGCAAATATGCTTTTGAAGGTTTGTATTGTGCTAAAACTGGTTGTCGAATTCATGGTAATTAGTTCCGGAAATTTGGAGTAAATGTCAAGTATTAGTTAGTATTGTTTTCCATAAAAATAAAAGAAATCTGCTGCTACTATTTGAAATGGTCTAGTTGGGAGTTCTCTGTTAATTAAGGTTTCTTTTTGTAGTGAATTTTGGTGTTTCAGACAAGTAATACAATTTTTTATTGTATCTATAATTTCCTTAGTCATGTTAGGCCAATATACTGTTTCTTTTGCTTTTGCTTTAGTCTTTTCTATGCCTAAATGTGAGTAATGTAGTTTTGAAATTACATTCTTTCGTAGCTTCTTTGGTATTATCAGTTGATTTCCTTTATAAAGTAAAGTTCTATTCAATTGGCTAGATTTGGCTAGATTGCCATATTGTAAACCTATCTTTTAATTGTTGTTACTTAGTAACCTGTAGTAACCCGTAACTACAAACATAATGAGAACTGAATTTTGTCGATATTTTTCATCTTGAGCACAGTGTTTTTATTCAACTGAAATTCTTCAGTCACTGCCTTTATAGACCACCCTTCTTCCAACTTAGTAACGATTCACGCTCTCGTTATCGATGTTGTTTCGTGTTTGACATTCCAAAATGACAGAAATATGTTTCCTTGGAAACGATTAATAAATTATCCCTTTTTACAATAGCCCTCAATACGTGTACGCTTTTTTATTGAATAGAACTGTACATTATTCATGCATTATTCATTTCTACTATTTCTGATCTTTCTGACCAGTATGGATGTAATTCTGAAGGAATTTGGTTTTTGTTATTCGGCCA
This sequence comes from Melinopterus prodromus, assembly GCA_964023965.1. NCBI lineage: Eukaryota > Metazoa > Arthropoda > Insecta > Coleoptera > Scarabaeidae > Melinopterus > Melinopterus prodromus. The sequence continues at coordinate 50,002,913 of OZ030392.1, forward strand.
ACCTTCCTTGATCTGTTTTAATAATTTCTGTAGCTCTGAATCTTTTTCAGTTTCTTGTACTAGGTCAGTAAGGTTTTTTGTATTTATTTCGTAGTAGTTTATTAGGTTAACCTGTGATTCTGTGTCATCTTCTATAACTTTGAAAGTTTTATCATCAATACCAGTTCTGGATAAAGCATCAGCTATAAATAAATTTTTTCCAGGTGTATATTTTACAGTTATATCAGTAATAATCTTTGCAGTCTCAATGGACATGTATTTAAAGGTTTTTTTAAATATATGTTCAAGTGGTTTATGATCGGTCTCTATGGTTACTTTTTTTCCGAATAAATACTGCTTAAATCGTTGACAGCCAAAAACAATCGCCAGACATTCTTTTTCAATCTGAGCATAGTTCTGTTGAGCGGAAGTTAATGTCTTGGATGCATATGCAACAGGCCCGTTTTGCAGAATTACAGCGCCCATGCCAGATTTTGAGCTGTCTACTGATAGCGTAATTGGTAAATTTTCATCGTAGTATTGTAATACTGGGGTTGAACTTAGAATATTTTTCAAATTTATAAATTCTTTGTCATGAACTTCATTCCATTTGCATTCAGTGTCTTTTCTAGTAAGCATTCTTAGGTTTGCTGTTTCTTTCGACAGATTAGGAATAAATTTTGCTAAATAAGTGATCATTCCCAGGAATCGAGTCAGTTCTTTAACATTTTTGGGTGCTTCAATTTTCTTAATGGCCTCTACTCTTTCTGGGTCTACTTCAATGCCTGATTTTGTGAAAATATGTCCTACATATTTAATTCTATCTAGTCCAATTTGACATTTGTTCTTATTGAAAACTACTCCTGCTTCCCTAGCTCTATCTAATACCATTTTCAAGGTCTGGTCATGTTTTTCTTTAGTATCTCCAAAAATAATTATATCATCTATATAAATTTTAATATTTTTGATTCCTTTGAATATATCATTAAAGGTTTTGTGAAAAATTTCAGGAGCTATAGAAATTCCAAAGGGTAGTCTTAAAAACTTGTACCGTCCATATGGTGTTATAAATGTAGTCATTTCTGAAGCTGCTTTTCCAAGTTTTATCTGCCAGAATCCTTTATTAGCATCATGTATACTAAAATATTTTGATCCTCTGATCTTAAATGCTAGTTCATCAAATGTCGGCAATTCGTATCTTTCTCTAATTAAAGCATTGTTCAACTGCTTTGGGTCTAGGCATAATCTAATACTTTTATCGGGTTTTAATACAATTACTACTGGGGTTACTATTTCAGTTGGATTTTCATTCCTTTCTATAATATTCAGTTTTATTAATCTATCTAGCTCATGCTTCAAAGGCTTTAACAACTCGAATGGCACTTTCCTACATGCTGCAATACTTGGAGTATAATTATCTCTTAGTTTGAAATTACAAACTTTGCCTTTTATTTGACTTATTCCATTGAATACATCTCGATATATGTTAAATATCTCATTTACTTTTTTAATTGTGTCTATTTTAGTTTTCTTTAATAACTCTAGCTCTCTAATAGTATTAATTCCAAGCACCGGTGTAGAATGTACTGCTACGATATAAAATTTTAACCATTTCTGTTCTTTTCCCCATTTAATTCTTAGGTTACAGTATCCTAATGTTTTTATAGGTTTGCCATCATAATTTGTAATGTTTATACGTTCATTTGTCTTTATATCTTGTTTAGACAGAAATGTTACTAAATGCCTTGGAATTACATTGATGTCTGCACCTGTATCTAGCTTGAATGTGATAGTATTTTTATAATCTACAAAATATACCTTCTCAAACCAATGATGTTCTACTGTATTGATCTTATGTATAGTTTCTACTGCTAGGTTCTCGTCAGAGTCTTCGTCGTCAGAGTCTTGTCTTATTGTCTTTACTGTTTTTACTGTCTTACAAACCTTGGCAAAATGATTATATTTTTTACATTTCATGCATTGTTTTTGATATGCTGGACATTTACCAAAAGGGTGTTGTTGTCCACATCTGCCACACTTCTTCGTAGTTGCTGGTGTTCGGTCCTCTTGCCTCTTGTAGATCTTCTTGGCTTCCGTCTTGTTCCGTTTCTCCTTGTCAACCGCCATGACTTGAATTGGTGCCTCTTTCATCCCCTCCATTAGCTTACTTGTTTCCTCTGCTGCTCTGCAAATGTCAATGGTCCTCGTGAGGGTGAGCCCCGTCTCGCTTAGTAGTCGGTCTTTCGTTTTTGGATCCAACAATCCGCATACAATGTGGTCCCTGATTAAGTCGTCCTTGATCGCACCGAAATCGCATTCTTGAGCTATCTTCCTTAGGTCCGCAATGAAGGTTTGGAATGTCTCCCCTGGATTTTGTTTTCTTGTGTTAAATTTATGCCTCTGCACGCTTATGTTAGGTTTTGGTAGGTAGTGGTCATCAAACTTCTTTAATATTACATCTAACTTTAATTTGTCCTCCTCACCTTCAAATTCAAAAGATTCATATAATTCTCGCGCGTCTTGCCCCACACAATGCAAGAATGTGCATGCTTTGACTGCTTCGTCTTGCTTTTTCAATCCTGTGGCCAAGATGTAAAATGTCACATTATGATCATGTAGGACACAAAAAAAAAATATTTTCTTTTCTTTACGCTGTACCGAAAAAAAAAATTATCTCTAGTTTAAGCAATTAAAATTCAACAAAGAAAAATATTTTGTATCTAACTAGCGCATGACAATTGAAATATTGAAATTTCACGAAGATCGCGATATTTTATTTTTTATGTATCTAAACAGTTGCATGCATTTTGGGCTGTTATAGTGAAAATCCTTTATAGTAGAGTTATAAAAACACACTAAATTATTGAGAAAGTAGTATGTTTTACATGTGAGTGGTGCAAAACACTTCAATATCATCAATTTATCACTTTTTGAGTGTCCGCCGGCTGTTAGGTTTATAATGTTGATACAACAAATACCTAAAGGGATAATATACATTAATATATAATATATAAATTTGTCCATAAGACAAAATTACAAAATACATCGTGAAATACAAATTTCCAATTCTCACATTTCAATATTTGAACATCTTTCGTCTTTAATATGCTGTATAATTTGCTGTGCCAACTTTAACGCTTATTACTAGATATTGGCGCAAGCATTTTAGGACGAATTTTGTAATCACATACTTTAATTAAATTTAATAATAATTTCATCAAAGGTTCAGTAAACATTTTTTATTATGGTATTATTGGTGTTATTTTGTTCGGCGAGCGGATTAAGATGGGCTTCGAAATGAGTAGGCAACCAAATATACCTCATATTTTTGTTGTCAGTATTTCACCGCAATGATTAGGTATTACCATTCAAATTATACGTTAAACTGAACATGAAACCTTTTCCGATACATAATACAAAAAATATCCGGCGCAATTCTGTCGAATCTAGGTGACGGATTTTAAGATTATTTGTGGCTATGTCGTAGTCTTCTTGCGTTCAACAAAAAAACGCAGATATTCACAGAATTCGTCACCTACACTTGACAGAATTGGCCAATCAAACGACGTCATTACGTCGTGTGATTGGCTATAACAAAATCATGCATTAATAGAAGCGTGCATTAATAGAGTTGTTTAATAAACGATTTCCTATTCACTAAACTGACTCATAAATAAACAATCGACGGAAAAAGTAGTATAACTTACCCTCACATGGAGAGCGGCACAACCCTGCTGGGAGGGGATTAATCGCGCGAGTGTCCCCCGTGAGCGGCGCGTACCATCGCTACACGACGTGGCATGGAGTCTATCAATTGCTGTATTGTAGCGAGAGGGGTGGCCAACCATGCCGCCTCAACTCGCCTCCATAGCTCCTCAATGTTAGCTGTGGGAGCCGGATAACGTTGAAGTCTCTGACCAATCATGTCCCATCCATGTTCGATTGGGTTCAGGTCCGGAGAACGAGCTGGCCATGGAAGCATTCCTATTAGTGATGTAAAAAAAAGTAACTACTAGTTACTTTGTACCGGGTACACGGCGAGATACAAAGTAACGGGTACCGAACGCATACCCGTTACTTTTACTATCGGTACTGGTTTCGGGTGTTCTACCGGTCGCCTGTTCGCAACGGGTACCGATATGAACGTATACCCGTTCTTTTACTATTGGTAGTGGTTTCGGGTGTTCTACCGGTCGCCTGTTCCACTCGCCTCTGCACTCACTAGATACCACCGTATAATAACAACTGAACGTCAACTTTCCGCTATGCAACCAAGCATACCCCGTCGCCGCTTGGTTTAAATACCAGATAGGAACTTTAGAATAAACTGTTTATGATAAATTTCCTGGGTATTATTTTTGAAAAACTTATTATCTGTTCCTTTAGTTTGTTTGATTGAAAAACTGAGTCCATTGAAAAATATAAAGTTATGGATACTGAACCTGCGCCACCTATTAGGAAATAGGACGGTTCAGGTAATAGGAATTCGTTGTGGCTTTGCCGTCGTCGCGTAAAAACTACTGAACATTTATGTGAATCCCATAACATTGTATCGTAACTTTTGACTCCATTTAACTCAACCCTTGGCAAATTATTAGATAGTAAGTCAGTGAGCGTGCGAACATTTTGTGGTTTATAATACATAACTCAACTTGTAAATAAGATGTTGACGTAGTGTAAACAGAAAAGGTACCTTACCTGCCACAAAGGTAGTTTTTTTTATTCACTGTCTAGATGCACTTGTTTTTTAAAAATTGAAAATATGTTCGAAATTAGTCTGTAACCAAGAAGGGCTAAACCCCAAAAAATGAAAGCATTATCGAAAAAAAAATAGTTTTTATAAGTAGTAGTCCACCTATCTGGGGATAAATATTTTGTTAATATTTATTCATTTATGTATACATTGTATACAACTAATATACATATAAATACTATATAACGCGTTTACTATATTACTTTTCTCAATTACGCACCGGAAGAGTATTCAGAGAGAAAAGAAAATATGAATAAGGACGAACAAAACAAAATTGAAAAAAAAATGCACAGAGAGAAAGGCAGCAACGAGAACGAAATGAGATCTTCTGTCCATATAACTCAAGAACTATTGAACGAATTATGATCTATATTTCTTGATTATTCTTTGAGATACAAATAATTTATATGGGGAGTTCTATTGAAAATGAATTAGGTAATATTTTTGAGTTATATAGCTAAAAAAAAATCAGTGTAGGTTTGCGGCAAATACGACTGAAAATCAACTAGTACTGAGTACTCAATCGGTACTACTTGAACAAAGTAAAAAAAGTAACTGGTATAAAGTAACGGTAGAAAGTAACGGGTAAAAAGTAACTAATAAAGTTACGGGTGCAAAGTACCTAACGGGTACTAAGTAACGGGTAGTGTACCTAATAGTAACGGGTAGGAATGGGTACTCGAAAGTAACGAAACTTTACATCACTAATTCCTATACGGTCCTCGTCCACAAAAGTCTGGACAACACGCGCGATGTGCGGTCGTGCGTTGTCGTGCATGTAGAGCAGACGTGGGCGCCGCCGAACATAGCGAAGCACAACGGGTCGTAGCACCTTATCCACGTATCGTTGACCCGTCATTGTGTGCTGTACACGCAGCTGACGTATACGTCCAGCATGTGTAATCGAACCCCATACCATAATGCCCGAAAATCGGTGGATAGGGCGTTCTTGCTCGAACTGCTCGAGTAGACGCTCACCATGTCTCCAACGAAACCAAAATTCGCGCGTCACCGGTGTCAACAGAAATCAGCGTCAATAGAATGTCGAGTAATCAAGAGGGATATTGCTCTCCATGTGAGGGTAACTTATACTACTTTAGTACTACTTCCATACCAAATTTCATTGCTGTAGACACACGCGTTTAGATAATGGAGGGTGTGGCCGTGAATTATTTCCATCAGTGTAATATCTTTGCAATGATACCGTACACGACCTAGGTTCTGATTTGAAATTCCAAATCCGAATGCAGTTATGACTACTTCCGGTATATTCCGGAAATCATAACTGGTACCATAAAATACGTCATCCGGGAGGCGTATGTTTTGCCTTTTTCCCCTATCATCTATGATGGCATAACCAAGAAAAAACATTTATCTGTATTTCTGGAAGCTCTCCGGATGACAGTGGATTCTCTTCAACAACAAAAAACGATCTTCCGGCAAAAAGTGGCACGTAACTTTAACAAATCCTAAAACTATAACATTGAAAACCTTAAACATTTTACTAAGCGTTAAAAATCTCAAACTATTACGTAAGTACATGTTCAAAAAAGTAGTAAGCACCAGCACACGTTTCACTCATTGTACTTATTCAAAGTAATTGACATAGATAAACGTAAACATGCAGTCACACTGACATAGATGAATTCGCAAATGACTATGCACTTTTGCTGCTGAACGTAAAGTACAGTTTGTGATGATGCCACACCTGCGGAATTAATAATTTTGTCTAGCTAGCGGAGCAGAATCCACAACCCTGGCGGTGCGGGCGATAGATTGTTTTCTAAACTTAAATAATAAAAAATTACTTAAGAACAATGTCTACTCAAAGTCGTCTTATAAGAATTAGTATTGTTGGCCATTGAACATGAATTGAGTAATACATTAGTTCTGAAAGAAGTTTTTTGATTTAGCAGAAAAAATGGTTCGAAAGAAATAATTTTAATTTAGGTTTAAAGTTTGTATATTGTACTAGTATTCTTTGTACTAGTTTTAGTCGCTTACATTAATTTGTTTTACCGGTGGACGAACGACCTAAGAGCTAGCGCGCTCGTGTTTTCCACCGCTGATCATGAGATAGCACTGACATCAGTTGGATCTGGAAATCGATCCTAACGCGATCAGGTGAAAAAACACATGTGTGTGGTAGCTCCAGATGTGCGCAGTGAGGTCTTTGGTAGGCCTTCAGTATTCAGTTAGCTATTATTAATATCATTATATAAATTTCAGCTTTGTCGAAATAACGTAAATTTGTATTTCTTATTGGACTTTTAAAAGTGTCTAATATAAAGTGTAAAAATGTCATATGTACACCATATAGAGTCGAACCACTGACACATAGGTACGTATATCCTTTGGAAGTTACACTCTTCAGTTATGCATAAGGAGTTAAAATAAAAATCCTTTGTTTCAAATGGCTTTATACACTTGCCATTAGAAATATATGGAGAACCAAAGAAATCAGAGATTGCAGATTTCTGGAGTTATGTTGGATACGATCTTTTTAACAAACATAATTTGAGTTTGTGGTTATTTCCAGTTTCACCGGTAATGGTGTCAACTTTCATATTTCTAATGGAACACCTGTATTCTATAGCAGTTTTGAAATCTTTGTTAAATTTTAGGTCAAGTGTATGATACATACCGTATACCTAGCATGTGACATTTTTTACATATTTATTTTTTCAATAAAAAATGACACCTGCCAGGTTGAGTTAAGTTATTTATAAATTACCGCTGTGACCATTGGAATACATATTTGGCAAAATTATTGTGAAGGTTATTATCGACACATCGACAGAATTTTTCGAATAGTTATACAGGCTGTTGAAATTATAAGTCCAAAGTTGAACTCGAGAAAAGTACTAAAAGTTGAGTTTTCAAATGGCTACCGTACTATATGAATGCATTCTGGAATTCTATGGAAAATTGTAGATCAACTTGGTGCAAAAAAATCGAAACCTTAAATGCATTTTACCTACTTACATCGATGATTAAAAATAACAAAGAAATTGAAAACATCGCTAAATCTAGATTGCGTCGAAAAACAACTGAACAATTATAAATAAACAGAAATTCACTGAGCAAGGGGATAAAGTCAGAAGAAAATAGGTGGATTGCTCCTACTGTGCCATACAGATATCCACTATATCTACGACTTTGGGGATCTATTATAACCAAAGTGTATGAGGACCTAATAATGATTTTGTTTTCTGTTTACTAAAATAGAAATAAATAAATACTTTGTTAATGACCTTTTATTTTCAATTTATTCTGTTTCGTTGTTGCTGTTCTTATAATTTTATAAAAACTACTTTAATCAGAATGACTAAAGCCTTAAATATCCTGTAAATGAAATTCTGTGTATTTCTAGTTCTTCAGTTGTTTTCCAACAAGTTTTGGCAATGTTTTCTATTGTGATTTGTAAAATAACTTTTATCGATTTATGTAGGTAAAATGCATTTTAGGTATAGGAAATTTTACACAAAGTTGATCTAAAATTTTCCGTGATAGAATTCATTTTTGAAAAAAATCGAATTTTAGTACTTTTGCGAACTTTGATCTTATAATTTGTACACCTTGTATAACTCTCTCACATGTGTTGATAATATGTTACCTTCACAACAACTTCCTTTATTCCAATGGTCACAGCATAACTGAAAGTCGTCTTGCAGAAAAAATTTAATATGTAAAAAATGACACATGTAAGGTATATGGTAAAGTACTTACAGAGTATTGCATTTGAAATATCAAAGTTGGGAAGTCAGGATTTGGTTAATAAGATCGTATCCGATAACATTAGACTACAAATTTTCAATCCCTGATTTCATTTGGTTCTCCATATACATCTAATGGCAGCTGATCGTGAAAGACCCTGTATACTAGGTACTATACTGGACCGATTTCGCCCATTTTCTCCGGGTCAGCACACAAAATTGAAAACAGAATATATTTTCTTATTATAATCGTTCACTAGCTCATACCGCTTCACACTTTGCACAAATACACTTTGTTTATTATGCAAACTACACTGTCACGTTTGCGGCTTTTCGCATTTTACTGCAAAACTGTAGCGATTTCGTAATTCTATCTCCGGTACAAAATTAAGCATGTGGGCTAGTTTTCATTTGCTACCGGCAGAGTAGAGTTGAGTCATGTCAAGCTGCCGAAAAGTATAGCCACAGAATACATTTCTAACAGAGTACTATCACAAATAATCTCACTCCGCCTCACCTGACACCGTTGTGTCTTATCGCATTCGTACTGCCTTAGTCCTAGAAGAACTCTATTTAAGAAAAAGTCGAATATAACGTGTTGGTGTAGAATTTTATGAGGAATAAATTTATACAGGAGCTTAAATTCTAAATCGTGACCATTTTGCGGTAAAATGCGTAAAACCTCAAACGTGCACGTTCGGGGTGACTTTTATGGTGGGTTTAGTCAGCTTTCCGTAATCGCAAAATGGCCGAAATTTAACCCTACAATGGATGCAGGCGATAGGAAAATAATTAGCAGTTTATACAGAGAAATTATGAATTCCTTAATGTAATGATTCGCATGTGGGTGCGCAATAGAAAAAGTCAGATATAACCCTCAAAATGTTTGTCCAGTTACAATAAATATCATCACCGTACCCTACTCGAACACGGCAAAATACCTCGGTATGACGCTAGACACCAAGTTCCGCTGAAAAGCACATGTTAATAAGAAATGAGAAGAATTGGGCATAAGATACAAGAAAATGTACTGGCTTATTGGTAGGAAGTCGTCTTTGTCGACATATAATAAAGTCCTACTTTACAAGCAGATACTTAAACCTGTGTGGACCTATGGTATTCAACTGTGGGGCTGCACTAAGCCAAGCAATATCACCATCATTCAACGCTTCCAAAATAAGGTGCTAAGAAACATCGTGGGTGCACCGTGGTATATATGAAACAGAAATCCCCACAGGGATCTTGAAATGGAATTAGTAACGAACGAAATTGGAAAGTTTGCAGAGAATCATTAGAACAGACTTCTCCAGCACACGAATGTCGAGGCAATTCAGCTTCTTGACAATTGCGACAGTGTACGAAGATTCAAAAGAACCAAACCTTTTGAGTTGGTGAAGTGAAGTTCAAAACGCAGAGCACAGTGTTATGTGAGTGATAGCTGATAGGTGAACAAAGCAGAGCAACGTGCAGTGTGTAAAGTTTAAAGCGTCAGCATCCAAATTAAATTTAAGTTACACCAATGGGGAACACTTAATATCGTACACTCTTTTTACGTAGCAATTTAGGTTAGATTAATATAGCTAGATAGTCATCAGACTAGGTGTTATACACAATACCTGTGGCGTGCCTGTTGCTGTTAATTAATAAGAAAAAATGTTTGTTTTAAACTGCATATGATACTGAATGGCAACAAAAACCATCCTCATCGGTGATCCTTCTAATAAAATTGTATCTCGGTGTATTTTTTATGTATGTTTTGGCAAATAAATATTTTATATGATATAAATTCTGTTTGATAGGAAGCGCCATCTTGTAATTTGCTTGAAAAGTTTAGTGGCACATGGTCTTCTGCTTTTCATCTGGAAGTTAGTAATGTAATATTATTAGTTTCTTTGCAACACCCTGTTTTGTCCCTGTGAAATAGGTCTTAATTTACATTGTAAATAATTCATTAATACAATTTTGTTAGTAGTTTAATGATCCTCCGATAGATTGCACTAAATTGGGGAATGATCTGAAAATTAAAATATTACGTCCCTTTCTAGGATATATTAATTTAATCCCAGTCAGTGCTGTCTAAACCAGTATACGGTTTCCCTATGTTTTAACTTGTTAAGGTAAGACGTTAAATTGCGTTGTGACTGCGAAAAGCTGACTAAACCCACCAATAGGGTGTTTAGGACCGGCGTTATTGGCTAGGTTATGGTATGTAGTTTGCACAACTACAACGGTATATTTATGCAAGATTTGAAGCCGTACATAGACGGGTAAATCGTTCAATAGCTCTTTGAAAAAGGATATAGAAAAATTATCAAGCTTGGATCCCACGAACACGGTTATATTAAAGACTGTTTATCCAAGCATGATAGTTTTTCTATCACCTTTTTTAATTTACAACGAAGCATGGACACTGTGGAAGTTTTCATTAATCAAATCAATAGCTCTTAGTATATTACCAAATGTACTTATATCAATAACTCCGAAAATATAATTACCATATTTTTGCCATTGTTTAGGAACTTACAAAAGAATATAACTTCTACCAGAATCTGAGAGATCAAACATTATCGGAAGCCCTGACCACGCTCGAGGAAATGGTACTCTTCGCCAATACAATGGATCGAACGTTCAGGAACAAATCTAAAAGGAAACAGACTGCACAAATATATGACTCTACAAGGTGCCACGTAGACAGTAGTTCAAATATCCATATTACTGTTATGCACGGTGCTGCCTTCACGGTAATACGCTAAACTTTTAAGTCGATAACGATATTTTGATCAAGTGACAGTAAATGATCCTATACCAATTAAGTACGCCGACTAAGGAAATTAAAACGAGGCAATTGGTTGCGCACGACAGCAACAATTCCCGCAACTGATTGTAGGCGAATATTCCATTTAAAAAGTATTACGCTTATCCGGTCGCTTCTTTGACGGGAAAATCAAAACAAGCTAAACAATGTTCGCGACAGAGCATCCAATGTCGCGAGTGGTTGTAAGTGGTTATTGCGTTTGAAACGAACGATTTCCACAGTTTGCTCATCCACGACTTTTTCCGACTCTTCCTACACTATACAATAATAGATATAAATATAGATACAATATAGATATAAACCGCGAGCATGAAGTTTACACGCGAGCCGTAGGCGAGCGTGTAATCATGCGAGCGATTTATATCCGTTATGTGCGAGCTGTCATTATTATACAACGCTAGTGTCATTATAATCATTGGTGCGTATAATGATGGGTATTATACCGGGTGATTCAATTTCGAACCTCACTATGGGGATCGCTTATTAGTGGAGATAGAGCATATGTTTAAATTTGGCAAAGTTCCGTATTTTTGTGCTAATAAATTATCTGAAAAGAATATTGAAGCTATCATTTTTCATTTTGAAGATATCCACAAAAAACTGAAATGTTAAGATGTCGTTTTTAATTTTTTATTCAAAATCAAATGTAGCTAGACATTTGAAACGAAAACATTCTACAGGTACTTTTTAACAAGGAATGCAGTATCATGTTTTAATTTGAAATAACATCAAAGAAGGCGGCGTAACTATGGCCAACTTTTGTTTTTCTTATGGGCGCCATGTTGAATTTTGGCATTTTCCGATAGTCGTGTTCTTTTTCAACCCAACCCAACCCAACCCAACCTTTTTTTTTTTTTTTTTTTTTTTTTTTTTTTTTTTTTGCAGGAGAGGAAAATGCTTTATGCACACCACCGACGACGGTGCAATGTCGGTGGTAGTGTGGGACTCACATCGTCGGTTACCCACTAAAAACCTCTCCTGTTCCTGCCACATATCCGGAATGGAACTACCCGTAGGGGCTTTAACCTTCGTTCCGTGTGGCCTTGTTTCCAAGATTTACTGGTTTCTCACCATTCTCTTCTCAGCGTCGTCTCTGGACATTAGAATTGCTGTGACGTATCCGTCCACCGTTCTCCAGCTCCGTTCGTTCATAAGCATTACTTCTATGGCGCTCTCGGGTGTAAGCGTAAGTCCCAGCTCTACCTCTGCCTCAGCCTTCGTCTCCATGCTCGCCGCGCACTCGAAAAACGCGTGGTTTGGACTATCTTCTTCCTGGCACATCACACATGCGTTTGTCGCCCTCTTTTTCGATCGATACAGGTAGTCGCCGAACGCACCGTGTCCGGTGAGGAACTGCGTTAGAAAGTAATTTGTCTCTCCGTGGCCTCTAGACGTCCATGGCTCAATTTCCCCAATCAGCCGCTTGGTCCATTGGGCTCTCGCTGTGGTGGCATTCCATCTGTCTTGCCATCTTTGTATAGTTATCGATCTTTCTGCTTTCTTGGATACTCTGTCCCCTCCGTTTCGGATCCTCACCCGCTCCTCTATCATGAGGTCCATTGGTACTACTCCGGCCAAAACGGAAACTGCCTCCGACGACGCTGTCCTATAAGCGCAGGTCACATTCACATGTAGTCGTCTCTGCAGTGCGACCAGTTGGTCGCGGTATTTCTGGTACTTAAGGACTCCCGCCCACACTGTGCACGCATAGAGTACGATAGACTCCGCTGCTGTAGCCAGGATCCTTCGTTTCTTCGTTATTGGGCCTCCGATGTTAGGCATCAATCTCCTCAGCGCCGCGATGGATTTTTCGGCCTTCTTAGTAATGTAGGTGACGTGCGCCGTGCACCTGAGATTGCGGTCCACGACCACCCCCAGATATTTAAGGGATGGACTCGTGGTGATCGTCAGTGCACCGAACCTGAAGGAGAGGTCACGGACTGTGTTTCGGCCCCTGGTGATGGTCGCCTCCGTTTTGTGGTATGCTATTTGGAGCCCCTTCTCTCGAAACCACCTCTCAACATCCTCCAGTGCCTCCTCTGTGTCCTCGACCAACATCTCGGCGCTCCAGCCCTGCACCACCACCGCCAGGTCGTCGGCATAGCCCACCAAGTGGACATTCGGCTTACGTGGCAGGTCGAAGATGTCGTCGTAACCGATATTCCACAGAGTCGGTCCAAGGATCGATCCCTGTGGGACCACACAGGTCATGGCATAGTCCACTCCCTCGTAGGTTATTGATCTGTTGTTCAGATAGCTCTTGGTACATTCAATGAGCTCTTCGGGTAGTTCCTTCTCAGTCATAGCGTCAATAACAGTCTTCCAGCCGATGGAATTAAACGCGTTCTTCACGTCGATTGTGACCAGCAGACAGTATCGTCGCCTGCCTTGTCGGAACTTGTCACACTCCAGGCTCAGGCTATTCAGCCTATCCAGCGCGTCCGTCGTGGAGCGACCCTTTCGGAATCCGAACTGTTGGTCCGCCAGCTTTCCCCCATCGAGGTCCAGCACGATTCTGTTGCGAAGTATTATTTCGAAAAATTTGGCCCAGGCATTTATCAAGCAGATGGGCCTGTACTTAGTCTCTCCTCCTTCGTCTGGCTTAGGCTTCTCGATGAGGGTCAGTCTGGCCTTCTTCCAGGTCAGGGGGAACACCCCTTCCTTGATAAGTCCGCTGAACATCTCGCAGAGCAGGTCCGGCCTCTGTGCTGCCATGAGCTTTACAATCTCCGGCGGAATTCCGTCTGGGCCTGTGGCCTTTTTGGGTCTCGGGCTTTTCGCGGCGCGCTGGATTTCGTCCTCCGTGACTTGTGTGTGGAGTTTTTGACTGCGAGTTCTTATTGTTGCTCTAGGCCACTTGGTGTTGGGTACAAGAGGAAACAGCTCTCGCACCACGACGGTCGCCCTGTTTCGTTCCAGCTGCAGCCTGGGGAAGGTTCGGAGCTTTTTGCACACGATCTTGTAGGCATCTCCCCATGTGTTGTCATTTAAGTCCTGAAGGAGGGCTTTCCAGGCCTCCTGCTTGGCCTTCCGGATTGCTCTCCTCAGCAGCATACGCTCCTCTCTATACCTTTCTTCCGCCCTTATCGTGTCTTCTGCGCCTGTCCGATCTCTCGTTCTTATCCTAGTGACTATCCGTCTATATCGGTTACATGAGGCTCTATGGTCCGCGACTTCCGTGTTCCACCAGTACATTCTCATTTGTCGCGGTCTTGGTTTTCTCTTGGCCCCGAACGTTTTGTTGCAGATGTCGTAGGTTATATTCTGTAGTTTCTTAACAGTTAATTTCCTTACTTGTTGAAGGCTCTGGGCAATGATTGCTGGGGCTCTCTCTAATTTTTTTTCGGTGTACTGCCATTTGCTTTCACTGTGCGTAGTCTGTTCCATAGCCATGTCGCTAATCAGGATCTCGATGTTGAGGTGGTCGCTGAGATTTTCGCCTTCGCTGACTCCAAGATATGTCCCTCTTCCTTAGCTCTGTGTTGCAGAGGGCCAGGTCCAGCACAGAGGCACTCGCGCCTCTACGCCAAGTGGGGGCTCCAAAGACATTCAGAATGTGCAAGTCGTGCGCCGCAATAAAGTCGGCCATCACTCTACCTCTAGGTGTATCGAGGTTTTCGCCCCAAGCCACCGATTTCGCGTTAAAATCTCCTGCTAGTAGTATCTTCTTTGTCCGGTTTGTCCTGAGAAGGGTACCCACGTCGTGCAAAGTATTGGTCAGGTCGTCGACTCCTTTGTTAGGGGAGCAATAGGATGCGATGAGAACGGTGTCCCCCCACAGAGCGGACACATAGTCATCTCCCTGGTGGGTCCTCGTTGGCCTGACCTGGTGGAGTATCCTGATGACAGCGGAGGAGTTGTTACTTGTGAAGCAGCGCTGCCTATTGATGCTTCTCACATTGGGCTCAGTTATGATAGCTATGTCTATATTTCTTTCGGTCAGTGTCTTATTTAGTAGAGACATTGCAGCGTAACTCCTATTCATATTCGTTTGTAAAATTCGGAGTTCCCCGTTATCGTTGCTGTGAGCTGCATTAGTGATTGGTGTACTCATTACTGCTGTTTCTGGTGGTCTTGTTTGGGTATTGACCCTTTTCTTTTGCTGTGCGTAACTGTTCGGAAACCCTCTTCATCGGTTAGGATGACCGTTGGTTTCCTATGTTGTGCGGTTTTTTCGTTATCCTCTTCGTGAGTTGCCTCTTCACTAGGTTGGGTAAGTTTTTCCGCTGGCTTTATTCCTCTATGCTTCTCGTTTTCTTCTCTGGCCATCTGCCTCACCAGTTCTCTGTACTTTGCGCACGACATGGAGTTCATTGAGTGGCTCTCTGATTTGCAGTCGAAGCAGGCTCTATTGTTCTCGCATTGTTTCGCCATGTGGCCATAACTTCCGCATTTATGGCAGAGTATTTCCACCTTTCGTTTGTCTATGTCCTTGTTACACTCCCTCTTAGTGTGTCCGAGTTCGTGGCATGAGTAGCATCTGGCAGGAATGTGCATAGCCTGGGCCTGCCTCTGTTGCCAGCCGATCGTCATATCGCACCTTGTCTTGGTGAGATAGTTGGCCATATCTTTCGGTAGGTCTACTATAGCCGTGAAGCCGTCTTTTTTGAATTTGTCTCGTATCAAACTGATACGATGTTCTCCTTCTTTAAGGGCTCCCACCTTGGTCTTACTTTCTATGCCTGCCTTTACGTCGTTTTCGTCGGTAAGGCAGTCCAAGTTTCTAATGATGATAGTGGAGTTCGGGATTCCTCTCTCCTCCACCTGGTTGCATTTTCCTATTATTTGCTCGGCAATAGTCTTGAAGGTCTTTGCGCCTTGTTCTTTGGTTTCCCAGATGTCAAACATTAGCATGCTTTCGTTTCTACGTATGTTGGCAATTTTTACGCCGATCTCATTTGCGTTTATTTCCTTCTTGAGCCTTTTTATGATCTGTCCGTCCTCCTCTGTGGTCTTCTGGAGTTTTATGTTTATAGTTTTCTTCTTGTTCTCTCGCGGGACGTACGAAGGCAGTTCTTTATTTTTTTCAAGAGCGTTGGCATAGGTTGTTTTGTTGTTGTTTTTTTATTCCTGTACAAAACGTACTTCTTTCCGGTGTCGTGACCCAAGAAGGCTAGGGCTTTGTTTGTCAGGTGGGCGTTCACAGTAAGGGGCTCGACTATAGCAATGCGTGTCGCGTCAGGGTGTTTATCTGCCGTCGTGTTCACTAATTTCTGCACATAGTTGTATATCATGTTTAAGTTTTGTTGTTTGTCGCCAGATTTGTGGTTGCCCACCCCGATGGCCATCACCGTACGGGTGATGTTGTCATCTTCCCCTTCTTCTTTGGCAATGCTGGTATTGGTAGAGATCCTCCTGCATTGCCCCTCGCTTACTCCTTTCCCAGTAAGGTGGTTACCTATGTGTGGATTTGCTTCCACTAATGTTTTAATGAGCGGATTGTCCCCCAGTGCTTCATTGTCGCATGGTATAACTATTAGCTGCTCCTTCTCGTTTTTGATTGGATTTCCTATAGTTTTCTCAATGTTTTTAAAGGATTCATCCTCCCATGGCTGGTCCGCTATGCCGGTAAAAATTTGTAGGGTTTTTTGTAGAGCCCGAATTTCTACTGTTTTTATGGTGTGTTGCTTGGGTGTCGTATGCATATCTTCAGTTTGCGTGGCCATAGTTCTCGTGGTTGGCGCGGGGGTCCTGGTTACATCTTTGTTGTGTGAGTGTTGGCTTTTTTGTTTGTTTTCCTGCTCAGCCGGTTGCAGTTTCAATGTCGTGGTCGCTCCGGGGTCTTGGGAACGGCCGGCCATAGCCTTTTCGAGGTCTCTCTGTTTGTGCTGCTGGTAGGTCACCTGGTTGTGGAGTTTCTCCGCCTTTTTAGCCAGATAGCTGAGGTCGTAAATCGCATCTTTAGTAATTTTTGGCGTATTTTGTATTATAGTACCGTGTAGCTGGCTCGTCTTCCTGAAGATTTCCGCCAAGATTCCGTCCAGCTCCTTCGTGACTTCATTATGTTTCTTTCTCTGGTCTGGGCTAATCTGGTCCGGTGACGATTCCAGTTTCTTCCTCTTTAACGTGTCTCTCCGCTTTGTCCCTTCCGTTGTTTGGATGGGGGTGCTACTTGCCTGAGCCAGGGATTTTGTGACCAGGGTATCTTCTGTGAGGTCATATATTGTACTATTGAAGATGTCTTCGTCCTGGAAGCCCCCTTCGGTAAGTTTCGTCAGCAGTTCTGGGTTCAGCACCGCGGTGCTCTCCGCGTGGAGACGCATGGAGGCGTTCGACCCGACGTCGGTCTCTTGACTTTCGTCGGAGTCGTCGCCGGGTATGGAGATGTCCATCCCAGCCATGGGGATGCTGAGTTTCTTGGAACGGCGAGGTTTTATCGATGCCTTGTTTTGTTCGTTTTCGTCTTCCTCCTCGCATCCGAAAGTCAGCCTGGTCTGCGTTATAGAGGGTCCTGGTGGAGGGGTCCTCCTAACTGAGCCACCCTTTTCGAAGGGGTTCTTGTGTATTGGCCCGAAAGGAGTATCCGTGTGCCGTTGTTTCTGGGTGGTGTTGTCCCGCGGAGTGCCGTCCCCGCTGCCCTGGCTAGCATGGCCTAGTAGTAGTGAGTCCGCTAGAACTCGTGAGGGGGACTCGCCCTCACGAGGTTTTGGTCGGGGCGCTGCTTGGCCGCCGAACCCATCCGAGGCTTTGCCTTTATTGTGCTTCATTGGGGGGGGGGGGTTCCATTTTAACCCTACTGGCAGGGGTGCGGTGATTGGAGGGAGACCCCCATGTGGCAGAGCACCGCCGGGCCGCTACTTAATTCACGGCCGTGCCACATGGGGTCCGGGGCCGTTCGCGACCGCGTAACGTGCGGCCATCCAAGTCTCGACACGGCCAACATCTTACTTTCCGTTCGTAGCCAGGGAATCGCAGGGTCGTCTTCATGGGGCAGTCAGGGACAGCACATCATCACAGAGAGTTCCAGGTCGAGGTCCGGGCCATGTCCGTGTCAGCGCCAGGTCGTCATCAGGAGGCTTCTTGGGATGTAGGAGAAGGACCCTGCTGAAATAGCGTGCTTCAGCAGGGGGCTCGGGAACCCCATGCACGCCAACGCACGAACTACCCGAAGGCAATATCCCTGAGGAAGAGAGGGGACCCTACTTTGACGGCATGTCTCAGTAAGGAGCTCGGGAACCCCGTGCACGCCAACGCACGAATACCCGAGGGTAATCCCTGAGGGGAGAGGGGTGGTGATAGGGTGAGTCTGATATGGGGACGGGAGTATCAGACACAGGTCGGGAACCGCGTGCACGCCAACGCACGACTCGCTCGTAAGCGAGGTCCCTGCGGGAAACCTTTTTTTTTTTTTTTTTTTTTTTTTTGACAGGAGAAAACCTACTCTAGGCGCCGGCAAGGGTCTCATATGCCGGCAGTGTGAGATTTTTACTCACTAAAAATAGTACTCCTCATAGTCCCTTTCTGGGTAGAGCGGAAGCGCCTTGAAGGGCTTTATCCTTCACTCACCCGGGAATGATCATATCTAATTGTCAGTGTCTTTCATTTTTAGCGTCTCGGTCACGTATCTTTCTATGTGTTTCCATTTGTCATTGTTATCCAACATTTGATCTATTATGTTTCGGGTTGTGATCGTCGTACCTACATCTACGTCCAGTTGTCTTTTTTGGGCAGAGAATCTAGAGCATTGGAATAGTGCGTGGGCGGGAGTATCCTCCGTATCGCAGCTGTTGCACCGGTTGTCTGCTTTTTTCTTAATTTTGTGGAGGTATGAACCGAAGGGACCGTGGCCTGATAGAAATTGGGACAGGTGGTAGTTAATTTCTCCATGTGGTCTGCTGTGCCAGTATATTAGGTCTGGAATGAGTCGTTTCGTCCACTGGGCCTTTATTTTCTCTCCATTCCACGTCTCCAGCCATAGCTGCATCGTGGCCTGTCGTTCTTCGTTATTCTTGGATTTTCCGCTCTTGAGTCGGGTTCTCTCGCCCATCTGTAGGTCTATCGGTATGACACCAGCCATTACCGAGAGGGCCGCCGATGAGACCGTCCTATAGGAGCACGTGATCAGAATATTGAGGCGTCTCTGGACTCCGAGAAGAATATCCCGGTATTTTTGATGTTTCAATGCGGTTTCCCAGGTCGTACACGCGTATAAGATAATGCTTTCCGCCGTGTGGGCTATCAGTTTCCTTTTCTTCTGTAACGGACCATCTATCTTTGGCATTATTCTTTTCAGAGCATTTGCCGCCTTCTCTGCTTTTCCGGCGACGTAGATGACGTGTTCTGTGAAGCGCATATTCCTGTCGATATCCACGCCCAGATACTTAAGGGACTGCTGGGTCTTGATTCTGTGTTGACCAAATGTGAACTCCAGCTCATATAGCGTATTCCGTCCTCGGATGATGGTTGCCTCAGTTTTGTGGAACGCTATGTTGAGGTCGTTCTCGTGGAACCACTCTTCCACATCCTTCAGTACTGTCTCCGCGTCAGCCACAATTCTGTCGCCGCTCCATCCCTGGACCACCACTGCCAGATCGTCGGCATATGCAATTAGGTGCGTGTTTGTTTTTCGCGGGATTTCCAGTATGGAGTCGTATGCGACATTCCACAGCGTGGCCCCCATTACTGATCCTTGTGGGACTCCTCTCCGCATTGTGTACTTCTTCCCCTGGTAGGTGATTGTCCTCTCTGTTAGGTAACTTTTGGTGCAGGCGATCAAATATTCAGGTATTTCTTTGTTTTGCATTGCCTTGACGATTTGCTCCCACCTTACCGAATTGAAAGCGTTCTGTACATCAATAGTTATTAGCATGCAGAACTGTCGCTTGCCGTGATTGTAGCGGTCGCAGGTCTTCGCTATTTCGATCACTCGTTCGATGGCTTGTGTTGTAGAACGTTTCTTGCGGAAGCCATATTGATCTTTTGAAAGTTTTCCTTTGAAAGTTTTCCAGGTCTGATACCAGTCTATTGCGGATTACTGCCTCGTAAGCCTTTGCCCAGGAGTTTAGGAGGCATATCGGTCTGTATTTCGTTGGTTCGTCGTTCTTCTTGGGTTTTTCTATAAGAGATAGCTTTGCTTCCGTCCAGAGATGAGGAAATTCGCCCTTCTTCAGCAATCCATTGAAGAATTCAGAGAAGAGTTTAGGTTTGGTCTGGATCATCAGTTTTACTATTATGGCGGGGACGCCATCCGGACCAGGAGCCTTTCCCGTTTTAATCTGGCTACCGACTTGGACAATTTCCTGGATTGTGATGGGCGTGTATTCTTGGTCTGCTCCACGTTTCCTTTGCTCCTTCCAGTCGACACTCGGTGAGTCGGGGAAGAGGTCTCGAATAACCTCGTTGGCTTTGTCCTCTGTCAGCTCTAGTTTTGGGAAAGTTCCCATCCTCTTACACGCTATCTGGTAAGCGTCGCCCCATGGATTTTCGTTTAGGTCTGCGAGAAGGTCACGCCAAGCGTCCCTTTTTGCGCTCTTAATAGCCTTTCTTAGTGCTTTCTTGCTATCATTAAAATTCTCGGCAGCAACGGCGTCCACCTGCCCATTGTTTCTGTTGTTCCCAGTGAGTACTCGTCTGCATCTGTTGCACTCCACTCTGAGCTCTGCCGTTTCCTGTGTCCACCAGTAGAGTCTCATCGGGGTTGCTGTTTTTTTCGGTCTTTTCTTGCCGAATAGTCTGTCGCAGATATCTGTGGTTATGTTGGTTAGTTTCGTTGTTGTTAGAACTTTGACATTTTCAAGACTGTGGCCGATCGTTTCTTGTGCCTTTTGTAATTTTTGATCATTGACTGTCCATTTGAGGTCTCTGTTTCCTTTTTGAACATTGTTCCTCGTGTTTTCCTCCACGATCCTTATCAGTAGATCGTGGTGGTCACTCAGGTTTTCTTCCTCAGATACCTTCCATACGATGTTGTTTCTTTTGAAGTGTCTGTTTACTATGGTGAGGTCAAGTATGGAAGTGCTCTGTCCCCTCTCCCAAGTTGGCACTCCGAACTCATTTAATAGATGAAGATCGTTCTCGGATATGAAGTCTGCTATGATTTTTCCGCGCGGCGTATCAATCTTCTCGCCCCATGCTACTGACTTTGAATTGAAGTCACCGGCCAGGAAGACCTTCATGTGGCTGTTCTTTCTAATGAGAGTGCGTAGTGCCTGCAGGGTCTCGCTCAGATGTTCTATTTCCTTGTTTGGAGAACAATAACAGGCAATGAAAACTATCCCTCTCCACTCAATGTACACAAAATTTGGTCCGTTTCCGGATCTCTGGGGCTTCTGGTGGTGTAGGATTCTTATAGCCGCGTCTACGTTGGTGCTATAGAACCACCTGTTCTTGTCCACACTGGCTTTGTGGGGTTCGGTAATTATTAGGATGTCTGTGTTGTTATCCTTCGCTGTTTTGTTGATTAGAGTTGTGGCTTCTCTGTTACAGTTCAAGTTCGTCTGTAGTATGTTCAGGGTTTGTTTTCTGGTTTCGTCCCTTGGTTTCGGACCCCTGCGGGAAACCCAACCCAACCCAACCCAACCCAACCTTTTTTTTTTTTTTTTGGAAGGAGGGGAAATGCGTTACGCACACCACCGACATTAGACATATGCCGGTGGTAGTGTGGGACTCCGCAAGCGACTACCCACTAAAACCCCTCCTTTTATTGTCCTCCTATCCGATCGGGACGGAAATACCCCAAGGGGTTTTTATCATCGTTCTTCTCAGGAGATAATTCTTTAGCTACTCATGTCCAGCTCCTTGTTCAGCGTGCTCACGCAGCTCCCGCTCTCTCATGATCTCCGTAATGTAACTCGTAACCTTCGTCCACGACTCCTCATCCTTCAACATACACTCGGTCATGTTTTCCACTCCTATATCAGCGTCCATCCTTTCGTCTAGCTGTCTCTTTAGGTCCAGCACCTGCGAGCAGCGGAAGACTGCTCATTCATTTGTGTTTCTCTTCTTGATTTTATGAAGATAAGACCCGAACGAGCCGTGACCGGTCAAGAACTGGGTTAAGTAATAGTTCGTGGTACCATGTGCCCTGTTAACCCAAGGGTCCACCTCCGGGATAAGTTTCTTCGTCCATTGTGCCTTCGCTCGCTCGGCCGCCCATCTGATCTGCCATGCGTCCAACGTCCGCCTTCTAGCTTCCACCTTGCTAGCCTCTCGCTCCCTAATATCTCTTCGCTCATTTATCAGCAAGTCTATGGGGATCGCACCGGCCACCACCGCGAGGGCCTCGGAGGACACCGTTCTGTACGCACACGCAATCCCCATGTTCAATCTGCGTTGAACCCCCGTCAAGATGTCGAGGTATTTTTTGTATCGGAGGGCACCAGCCCATGCCGTACAGGCATACGTCATTATAGCCACCGCTGCACCGGCTAGGACTCTTCTTTTGGATGTCCAGGGCCCCTTTATTCTAGGCATTAGTCTTTTAAGGGCTACAGCTGCCTTTTCAGCCTTGCTCGCTGCGTACAGGACGTGCGCCGTGTATCTTAGATTTTTATCCATTACCACTCCAAGGTATTTAAGCTCTCGCTGGGTTTTGATCAATTGGCCACCAAAGCTGAACTGCAGATCGTATAAAGTGTTCCTGCCGCGCGTAATGACCGCCTCGGTTTTATCGTATGCTATCTCTAGCTCCTTCGTCTCAAACCATCGCTCAATGTCCCGAAGCACCTCCTCAGCCTTCTCCACAATCTCCTCTCCAGACCATCCCTGGACGACCACCGCCAGGTCATCGGCGTACGCCAGTAGATGTACCCCCGGCCTACACGCCACCTGGAATATATCATCGTAGGCAACGTTCCACAGTGTCGGACCAAGCACGGACCCCTGTGGGACACCTCTTTTCATCTTGTATTCGATGCCTTCATATGTAATGGATCTATGATTCAAGTAGTTTCGGGTGCACTGGATGAGATACTCCGGAACATCCTTTGCCCTCATTGCTTCGACCACCTTCTCCCAGCGGATGGAGTTAAATGCGTTTTTGACATCTATTGTCACCAGGAGGCAGAACCGTCTTTTCCCGCGCGCATACTTGTCGCACTCTCCAGCGAGGTCGTTCACCCGGTCAATGGCGTCCACGGTGGAGCGTCCCTTGCGGAAGCCAAACTGATATTTCGACAGTTTTCCGTTCCTTTCCAGATCAGCGGTAATCCTGTTGCGGACAATCCCTTCGTACATTTTGGCCCAGACATTTATCAGGCAAATCGGTCGGTACTTTGTAGGGGGATCAAGTATGTCTGAGGGTTTAGGCTTTTCCAATAACGTTAGGTCGGCCACCCTCCAATCTTCTGGAAAGGTACCAGTTTTTAACAAGCCATCGAAAAATCTCGCGAAAAGAGCCGGCTTTGCCAGCACCATCAGCTTAGCAATGTTCGCAGGAACACCGTCCGGGCCCGGTGCCTTTTTTCCACGCAGGTCCCTAGCAGCCTGAATGACCTCATCCTCCGTCAGTTGTATGTAAGATTCTCTCATCCTTCTTCTATTTGGTTTATGCCATACGATGGTTGGAGCCTCCGGAAATAGCTCGCGGACACACTTTGCGGCATCCACCTGATCAAGCTTCAGCCGCGGCAGGGTTTTCAATCTCTTGCTGACTATTTTATAGGCATCTCCCCAGGTGTAGAAGTTTATCTCCTCCACGAGTTTATCCCAAGCTGCTTTCTTAGACTTCTTGATAGCACTTTTAAGTTGTCTGCGGTACTCAGCGTAGACGACTTCTTTTTCTTGCATAACTTGTCTGTCTATGCCCCTTTTTGCTCTGCACCTTGTTAGCTGTCTACGGGATTTATTGCACGCAGTTCTGCAGTCTGCCACTTCCTTGTTCCACCAGTACAGTTCCATCTGTCTGCCATTGTTTTTTCTCTTTAATCCAAAGACCTTGTTGCATACGTCCCTAGTGACGTTGTTCAATTTGTGGGTGGTGAGGGTCTCTATATTTTGCAGCGAGGATTTGACTACCCGCGGGGCATCAATCATCTTCTCTTCACTTACTCTCCACCTCATTTTTGATTGTATGGTGGTAGTGCCCGCATACTGGCCTCCGACTGTGATTTGGATGTCGCGATGGTCACTCAGATTCTCCTCATCCAAAATCTCCCATTCCATCTCCCGGCGCCTCATTTTAGTGTTCGCCAGCGTTAGGTCCAGCACTGATCTGCTGTCGCCTCTCTGCCACGTCGGCTTGCCAATCTGGTTTATAATATGCAGATCATTTGAGGCAATGAAGTCCGCCATCACTTTACCTCTAGGGGTATCCACACTTTCTCCCCATGCCACCGACTTGGCGTTAAAATCACCAGTGAGGAGGATGCATTTCGTCTTTTCCGCTCGAAGAAGCTGGCTAATGTCTCGCAACGTATGCTCAAAATATGCCATTTCTTTATTTGGGGAACAGTAACATGAGACGTATAATGTATTCCTCCACGTAACATGCACAAAGTCCTGTCCCCTACCAGATTTCGTTGGTTTTTCCCGGCTAAGTACTCGAATTACGGCATTAAGGTTACTACTGGTAAACCACTTGTGCTGATCGATGCTTCTTTTATGTGGCTCAGTTATCATCGCCAGGTCGATCTTCCTCTCTTTCAGGGTTTTGTTAAGGAGGGTCATGGGCTCATAGCTGAGATTCATATTGGACTGAAGAATCTTTATTTCTTCTTGATTGCTGGTTTTATTTATCGACTTTGTGCACATTAGAGGAGCTGTAGAGATGACCGTTGTCCCATTGCGCTCTTTTTTTTGTATGCGACCGTACGGAAGCCGTCCTTGTCTGGTTCAGGAGGAGCTGTTGTTTCCATTGCTTCTCCTTCCCCATCCGCAGATTGTACTTTACGCACTTCTTCCATCAGTGGAGCTATACTTTTCCTCCTCCCCTGTTTTCCTTTGCCAAATTCCGTAACTGCCTTTTCCATCTCTCTTACCAGCTCCCTGTATACGCGGCATGCCATGGTGTTCATCGCGTGGCCTTTTTCTTTGCAGTCAAAGCAGCTCTTATCCTCCTGCTTGGTCCCGCAATCTTTCGGTTTGTGTCCAATTTTGCCACACTTGTAGCAAAGCATCCCGCTGTCCTTTTTCCCATTCTTTTCTTCTGTGCATTTGTTTCTTGTGTGCCCAAGACCGTGGCACCGGAAGCACCTTATCGGAACCAATATTGGCTGTGCCTTTCTGTCGTACCAGTTGAATTGTAAGCTTACCTCAGGGCTGGCAATTTGTGTTGCCAAACCCTTTGGCAAACTCACTATCGCCGTATATTTATTTGTCCTTAGTTTTTCTTTGACCAGGGTGACTCTGTGTTCTTCTTCCAGTAGTTTGACACCCGTGGCCACCTCAACAGCTTTTTTCACGTCCTCTATTGTCGTGAGGAAGTCCAAGTTGCGAATTTTGACAGACGAGCTCGGGGCCCTCCTTTCTTCGACCTGGCTCTCACTGCCTACTATTTTCTCTACTGCCTCCTTGAAGGTCCTCGCAGCTTTATCTTTGATTTCTTGCAATAGAATGGTCAATTTTCCATCATTCTTTGCGATCGATATGATCTTAACGCCAATATCTTTGGGAGTGATTTCTTTCTTCAGTCTCTGCATAATTGACTTATTTTCTTCCTCGCCTCCGTTTAGTGAAACGTTAATAGTTTTTGTCTGTCTGTCCCTAATGTTTCTCTCTAACAGGTTTGGTTTTGCCGTCTCCCATCTTCGTTTGTTTTGCCTGACTTCTGTCTTCTTACCATAGATTCTGACCCTATTGATCAGATTGTTCGCGTAATATTCGGCCGCTTTTCTAACTATATCTTGATCATCGTTTGTATGGCCAACTATGGCTAGTTCTTTTGTTTGCGGGAGTTTTCTCTCGACTGCTTCCAACAAATTTTTTGTGTTTATCTCCGTTCGAGTTGCCACGTCATCCTCCGTGTCTTCCACTCCCATTCCCACAATGAGGATCTCTCTACTTGCATCCGTGTCATCTTGTTCTTCTTCAGATATATTGAACGAGCTAGTGATTTTAAAGCATTGGCCCACACGAATTTTCCTGTCCTTTAAATGCTGTTCGATTTGAGGGTTTTCTTCCATATATGTTTTGATTATAGGGTTTTTTTTCAGTTCACCTGGCTCGCATGGGATAGCTATCAGTAGTTCCCTCTCATTTTTGAGCGGATTTCCAGCATCCACCACGGTCCTCCGGAACAGATCCTCGTCCCAATCCAGCGGTACGATCTGGGTGAAGTTATCATGTGATTTAGGTTTAGTGTGCAGCAAGTCTCTTATTTTCTCCTTCTCCTCATTGAAATCAACTGTTTGGGTGCCTGTTGTGCATGACTTCACAATTCTGTCATTTGAAGTTTCCACCGCGCTTTGGATTTGCAGTGCAGAAGCTTCATCCAATTCCCTTGACCTCTGGTACGTCACTTCGCCATGCAGTTTCTCCGCCTTCCGTGCCAGGTATCTAAGATCGTAGATTGCGTCCTTTGACGCTTTGGGGGTATTTTGTATAATGGTCTCCTCCAGTTGTGTGGTTTTTTTGAAGATCTCACACAAGATGGTGTCCAATTCCTTGGTGACTTCTTGGTGTTTCTTCCTTTGCTCCGGGCTTATGTGATCTGGAGAGATCGCTATTTGTTTCCTCTTCATACTTTTTTTTGAGACTTGCAGCGGGGTACTACTTTCTCGTTCGCTCATTATCTCGCCCTGGGTTTCGTTCGTAAGGTCATAGATACTGCTATTTAATAGCTCCTCATCCTGGAACCCTCCCGTGAAGAGCCCTGCACCCTGGTCCTTCTGCATCAGCACAGTTTCCGCGCTGCTGATGCTTATACTTTCATTTTTATCTATGCTCTCATCAGAGTCCAATCCGGGTATTGAGATATCCAGTCCAGCCATTTGTATACTGAAGGTCCTCGATTTACGACTTTTGGTCTTGGTACCTTCAGCTTTTTGACTTTTTTCGTCTTTGGGTCCCGTCGGGGTGAGCGTATCGTCTATTGGGCTTCTCTTCAGCAGGCCACTCCTGCTAAAGGGATCCCTATCTACCGTCACATATGGAGTTCCAGGTCTGTTCGCTCCTAGACTTGTACTAGAGTCCAGATTTTTGTCTGTGTCTTTGTCATCCCCTGTTTTCCGGGGAGTATGTTGAGGTTCTTTGTCTTCTTTTTTTTTGGGTTGTTTGTTTATGCGGTCCATGTGAGGGGTTAGCCAGCGCATCGTGCGGGGAGGGGCAGGCCGGCAGCACGAGAACGGGTATACCCTCGGGGAGACTTTCCCCTACCCCAGTTCCTTGAGGCCCGTGCTTTCGCCGTTTCTCCAACCCCGGAATACTCGGACGGGTTGGGCCCGCTCGGAGCAACTGTGGGTTCCGACACCCACAGCCCACCCCGCACTCCCTGACCAGGGTCCGAAGCGGCTGGTTCCTGGCAACATTCCGGATCGGTTTCGGCAGTTTTCACACATCAGCCCGTCGTAACCCTCGACGGGCACTCCCCACTCCTCCAGAACGTCGTCCGGTCATCATGTCAAGGTACTCGCAGGGTCGTCATATATCAGTCCTGGACATGTACAATCTTGACAAAAAATTCATTATCGTAGCCGGGGGAATTGCCAGTGTAGTGCAAGGTCGTCTTTTTCTTTTTTGTGGGCGCAGGGGAGCGCACAATTTTTTTTTATTTTTTTTTTTTTTTTTTTTTTTTTTTTTGAAGAAATTTTTGGGATGTTTTGGGGTGGGAAGTGGGAGTTGACCCCTAGCCCTCGATACCTAATAGCGTCGGGGTCAGAAACAAGGTTTAGTCAAGATTAGACCGATAGAAAAGAATTCGGAGAGAAGGAGCCGTCATAGGATTAAGAAAAAATGACGGTCTCAGCTCGGGAACCCCGTGCGAGCCACCACATGAACACGACTCACAAGGTGTGAGGTCCCTGGGGAAGAGATCATTTAGCTTCGTGCGGCCAACTCGACCCTGCCACCGGGGAGACCCCGCTGACCTGGCCGAGCAGACAGCCTTACTAGAGCCCAACCACCACAACAAGACGATCTCCATTGGAAGGGAACCCAACCCAACCCAACCCAACCCAACCCAACCCAACCCAACCCAACCCAACCCTTTTTTTTGTCAGGGGAAAATCTTAATGAAGACACTGGCCAGGATCTCATAGGCCAGTAGTGTGGGGTTCTTACCCACTAAAAACCCCTCCATGTACCTCTGAAGCACCGTAGTATCGCTCCCGCATTTCTTCGCGGTACTCCGAGCATCAGCTCTTACTTATGCTGCTTGTCCTTGGGCGATTGTGGCTCTCTCGTGAAGCGTGTCCTCCAGGTCCTTCTCCTTCAGTATCGCCCGGAGGGCGTGTGCAACAGCAGTCCATGCTTCCTGGTCCACGAGCATGGTTTCCACGATGTTCTCCGGCGTCGCGGTTCGCCCGGTAGCTGTCTCCATATACTCTCTCTCCTCCCTCCAGCGCGGGCAGTGGAATAGCACGTGCTGAGCCGTATCTTCCTCCTGCCGACAGTGAACGCAGGTGCTGGTCGTCACCCTCTTGTATTTTGCCAGGTAAGCTCGGAAGCAGCCATGGCCAGATAGTGCCTGCGTAGTGTAGTAGTCGAGTTGTCCATGACTTCTATTTATCCAGGGCTCGATGTTCGGGATCAACCTTCGGGTCCAGGACCCCTTCACGCCAGCCGACCACCGTTCCTGCCACCTTTGCATCGCTGCCTCTTCCACTTGCCTTCTCCGCAGACGGTCCGTCGATCTGATCTCCGCCAGAAGGTCAACCGGTGGAACGCCCGCCAGGACTCCCAGGGCGTCCGTGGAGACAGTCCTGTAGGCAGCCGTCGTCAAAATGTTCGTCCTTCTAATGACTCCCTCCATCTTGTCCCGATACAGTTTCCACCGCAGTTCCTTCCTCCACACCGGAATGGCGTAGAGGGCCGAGGAGAGCACCACCGATGCGATCAGCCTCCGCTTCCGCTGTGTGGCTCCACCAACCCGGGGCAGGATCCCCGAAATCGCTTTGGTGGTCTTCGCTGCCTTGGTTATCACATGCTGTATGTGGGGCGTCATCCTAGTATTTGTACCTATAACCACTCCAAGGTATTTAACCTGTCCGACAATGCCAATCGTTCTGCCTCCCACGGTGATCTCCACACCCAACTTCCTGGCTCGATTGTGCAGCACCACGATCTCACATTTTTCAGGGGCAATATCCAAGCCAACTTCCCGTAGGTGATCCCCGATTTGGTCGGCTGTTCCCTGCAATACCTCTCTTACCTCTTCTATGGTTTTGCCCCTGGCAACCACCGCCAGGTCATCGGCGAAGGCGATTATGTCGATACCGTGTCTCCTGGGCAATCTCAGGACTTCATCAAAAAAGATATTCCAGAGGAGGGGTCCGATAACAGATCCCTGCGGCACTCCTCTTCTCAGTTCAACAGTTTCCTCTCCAGTGTCTATAGTTCTACCAGACAAGTAGCTCTGTATGCATCTAATGATGTATGGGGAGAAGCTTCTCTGCTGCATGGTCCCGACGATGGTATTCCAGGGGGCGCTGTTGAAGGCATTGCGTATGTCCAGAGTCATCATTACGCAGAACTGTCGTTTCCCCCTATTCAACTTTTTCGCCCGCTCAGCCACCTCCAGTACTCGGCGCAGTGCGTCCACTGTTGATTTCCTTTTCGGAACCCGTACTGGTCTTCAGAGAGTCCACCTCTGGTCTCAAGCTCCTCAGTGATTCTGCCTTTGAGTAGATGTTCGAAAACTTTGCTTGTCGTGTTCAGCAGAGACAGCGGTCTGTAGTTGGTCTTGTGTTCCCCTTCTTTCGCGGGTTTAGGAATCAGCACAAGTCTGGCGTTCTTCCATTTCCTAGGGATGTGTCCAC
Organism: Melinopterus prodromus; assembly: GCA_964023965.1. NCBI lineage: Eukaryota > Metazoa > Arthropoda > Insecta > Coleoptera > Scarabaeidae > Melinopterus > Melinopterus prodromus. The sequence continues at coordinate 50,033,027 of OZ030392.1, forward strand.
TCGGACGGAGTTGAACATCCCCAGCAACTTCCTCGAGTGGGTGGCGATGGCCAGCCTGATCACGTCCACTGGTACTCCGTCAGGTCCCGGGGCCCTTCTCGTCCTCATTCTCCCTGCTGCAGCCAGGAGCTCTTCCTCTGTGAAGAGAGGTATAAGGTCCTTCCTGACAGGAATGTGGGTCCATTCGTTCACTTGGTCGGTCGGAAAAAGGTCGCCCACCACCTTGGCTAGATCCGGTCCGGACAACTGGCACAGCGGGATTGCTCTCAGCTTTTTCGCCACTATTTTGTAGCCAAGCCCCCACACATCATCCTCGACCTTCGTCACCAGCTGCTTCCATGAGTCGTTTTTAGCACGGCGGATCTCCTTCTGGTAGTGCTTCTTCGTGGCTGTGTATCGAATGCTGGCCTGTTGTACTTCCTCTTCTGCACCATTTCGGTGAGTCTTGGTGAGTTTCCGCCGTGCTTCAATGCACTCCCTCCGCGCTTGGTTCAGTTCTTCGCGCCACCAGTAAACCCCTCTACGGCCACGGGGATGTCCTCGCCTCGTCAGGTTGACGTCACACACTTTCCTGAGGATGCCCGCCAGTCTGTTGGGAGTAAGTATTCGCTCGGTCTCAAGCTGTTCCGCCAAGGTAATCCTTACCCCATCTTCGTGGGCTTCTTTGAACGTCCACCCCCGGTGTCCGGTCGGTCTGTCCGCCGCCGGTGCATCTCTCTCGACGTCCCGTATGTGGAAGGCAATGTACCTGTGGTCACTAAGCGTTTCTTCGTTTAAGACGCGCCATTCTCTTGTCCGCTCCGCCACCCTTGGTGATGCCAGTGTGACGTCGATATTTGATTTCTGGGTGCCCCTCTGCCAGGTAGGCTCATGACCCCTGTTTAACACCTCAAGATCTCTGCTTCCGGCAATCTCCATAAGTATGTGTCCCCTTCTGTCCTCGGACGGCGAACCCCATGCCGGCGACTTGGCGTTAAAGTCGCCTGCCAGGACACATTCGTCGGCTCGTCGGGTAGCATCGATCGCGTCTGCCAGGGTATCCTCATACTGCTGTATCGTTGAGTTAGGGGAGCAGTAACAACCCACGATTCTAACTCCGTCGATCACAATCCAGACGTGGTGGTGTCCTTTCCCGGCCTCGGAGATTTGGACTCTGGGGTTTATTCTCCCTATCGCCACTGTCCCCGCCTCGCTGACGATCCAGTTAGGTCTGCCATCTAGCCGGCCTCTATTGGGTTCCGACACCAGGGCAACGTCGCAGCCCAAGGCCGCCGCGTTGTGGAGGAGAAGGTCCGAGGCCTCTCTGCTCCTGTTGATGTTTGCCTGGAGTACGTGGATCATTTTAGGGATGTTGGTGTGGCTCTTTCCTCCGATGCCTCCGTCTCCATATGCAATTCTTCCTGGTCAGCCGCTCCGGTCGTTGGGCTCTTTCTTCCTTTTCTCTCCACGTGACGCCACTCAGCCGCGGTCCTTACATCAGCTGGCCGTTGTACCCCCCCAGCTGTGGGCTGACGCCTAGCTTTCCTGATATCTATAACCAGCCCGCGATAGAATGGGCATGTCATATTCCCCGTCCTGTGGCCGTCGGTCTCACAATCTCTGCACCTTTCTTCGTTCTGGCAGGTCGACAGAAGATGGTCGCTCTGTCCGCATCTATGGCAGGTTTTATTCCTACTGACCTTTTCTACCTTACACTGAGAATCTTGGTGCCCGTGCTTCCCGCACCTTCTGCAGCTTACCGGCTTGACCAGGTCCTCCACCCAGCAAGTGGTCCATCCGATTTTAAACCTTCGGAGCTGAATAAGTCTGCTTGCTTCCCATCTGGGGAGTCTGACAAAATCCGTCTGCCCGCCTCTCGTTCCCGCGGACAGGGTTACGGAAATCCTGTCTGTGATCGTTCCAGGGATGCTCTGTTGTATAGCCTCGCTCACCTCTCTCTCGTTTGCAGCCGCATCGAGCCCTCTGAGGAGTATCGTCCTTACGTCCCTTCGCCTCTCCGCAACTTCTGCCTTTTCCTGCAGGCAGCTTCTTATCTCGTTCTGGAGGAAATCGCTCCCGCCCTCCTTCTTTTCTGTGACCAGGAGTGTAATATCACTGTTTGTAGTGCATATGACCTTATCTATCCTTATATCCTCCTCTTTCGGTATCACGGACTTCCTGATTGTCTGCCAGAGTTGCGTGTTAGATTGTTCTCCGCTAGCCTTTATTGTAATAATTCTTCGGCTGGTTTTTGGTGCTTGGGCCGTGGGGTTTTCTTGGGCTTACTAAGCCTGTCCGCGTAGCTCATCCTACGCGTGAAGAGCGTTGCCTTCCTTCCGGTGTTCCGCAGCAGGTATTCCAGAATCTTGCGGGTTTCTTCAACTGCGCTCCCTGCTATCCCTGTGATGGCACACTCTCGGATGCCACGGGCCTCCAGCAGCTTGCAAATCTTAGCTGCTGTTAAGTATCTAGCCTCTCTCCAATCAGTCTCGGTTGCCCGAATTTCCTTGCTCTGTATAGGCGCCACCTTTGATATGTAAATCGCCGTGCTTCTTTCGGCGCTCATGTCCGTATCTAGGGTTCTCACACTGACCCGGTCCTCCACCTTGAGAATGTTTCCAGGTTCCAGGACTGCATGCTTTAACGCGTTGCCTATAATCTTATTATTTTCCGTCAGATTTCTGAGTAGTGGGTTATCCTCGATTCTGTCTTCCTCCACCAGTACTACGATCTCTCCAGCGCCTGCGGACTCCATCTTCAGCGGGTTTCCCTCCACGATCTGCGTTTGGTGGAAAACATCCTGGCTCCAGGTTCTGCTCGCAATCTTGGAGAAATCATACAGGCTTCGCTCGCCCTCCTCAAGGTGATCCTCAAACTCCTTGTCCAAGTCGTACGTTTGGGTTCCTGCTTCCGCGTACTCTGGGACGTCTGGGGCCGGCTGCGTCGCCGTTTCCGGTTGTGTAGGTTGTGGACGTAGTGCCGTTGTGCTGGTTCCCCCCGTACTTGAATTTTCTATCATTGCGACTTTTTTTTCTAGTTCTCTGACTAGTCCCAGAAGTTCTTTGATACCCTTTTTCATGGTAACCGCCGTATTTTGGCAAATAGCCCCGTCCAAGGTCCTGACCTTCCCTCTTACCCTTTCCGTGATGGCCCTGATTACCTCATTTGGCTCCTTCCTGGGGGGTATTTGTAAATGTCTTCTCCCTGCTGGGAGGGGTGAACGCCATTTTTCTTTTCTTGCGGTCCCTGGGTGGTGGTGTATTGTCCACCATAATCACCTCCGGCCTTCCTGGGTCCAGCCCAGTGCCGGCAAGGGGCGTTTGGAATGGCGAGAGGTATGGTGTGCCGATTTCTCTTGGGTTTTCAAGTCTCTGCTGTTTTGGTGGAGTTCTCAGGTCGCTTCCTCCAGCAGCGCCTACCTTGTCATGCCCGGCCGCAGCCGTAGTGGCCTGCGGTGTAAGTGGTGGTGGCGGTGGTGAGTGCATCACCTTGCCCTTCTTGCCGAAAGTGTAGACCATTTTGTCCGCATCTCGCTTTGCATGCGAGTCGGAGCTTTTTTTTGGCATCTTATTCTTCGCTTTGCCGGTTTGGGTCCAACCCCCAACAAATCTCAGGGGCTGTGTGCTGGTTTGCTGCGTCTGCTGCCGATCATCTCCGCTGGCAGGGCCTGGTAGTGCCGAATCGTGTACCTTATTCGTTTGCCTGGGGTCGTCGTCGTTTAATCCGTCCGAATTTTTTGGTCCATACATAGTCCCACGAGTAGGGCAGAAATCAGGGTCCGGCGGGGTAGTGCTCCCTTGCCCCGCTAAGGGTGCGGCTATGCTGAGGCGTTGCCTGGTGCCTCAGCTGCTCCGTTCTCGACCAGCTGTCGTGTGGCCATCCATCCTTCAGCACGGGTCGCCTAACACCTTGGATTACGTTCCAGAATCATGTCCGTGGGGGTTAGCAGGGGTCGTCATCATTATTTTCGTCCAGGAGATCACAGGCTTGTCAGAGAGATCCAAATCGACATCCGGGGACATGTCCATATTCGCGCCAGGTTGTCCTCGGGAGGCTTATAGGGATTTGCAAGGGATAGGACCCTACTGAAACGGCGTGCTTCAGCAGGGGGCTCGGGAACCCCATGCACGCCAACGCACGAATTGCCCTAAGGCAATATCCCTGAGGAAGAAAAAAAAAACCAACCCAACCCAACCCAACCCAACCCAACCCAACCCAACTGGACCTGGGTTACAGACCGCCGGAGTCGTTACCAAGCAACGCCAAGAAAATGCACTTGGTTCAAGCGGCGCCCTCAGCGTTAGGTTTGCCATGTAGTTGATTGTGGATGTAAAATGCCGTTTACCAATAGCGAAAAGCGTGATATAATAAGGGTTTATTATTGTTCTCTTAGAAATGTCGCATCGTACAATATTCCTAACATTGGACGGAAATTTAGCGGACCATGGATCGTTTAGTAAACCCTGCAATTCTTATAATCCTCATGGAAATGTTGAAACTGATCAAAGAGGTATTTTAGAAATGGTAAACGTTAAATTACCATAATTTGCACTGCTTCAACTACTGGTATTTAGATAAATGACGATCGTCGGACTTAAAGCGGGAAGTAGCCCTAATTTGGAATTGCCGCAAACACGTGTTTGCAGACCATTACGAACAAAGAAATTGAAGCCGTACCAACCCCACATAAGTCAAACTTTGCAATTGTACGAAATTCCAAATCGCTGGATTGCTAATGGTCGAGTGGTGGATCCCCTGATTTAAGTCCTCTGGACTATTTTCTTTGGGGAACTGTGAACGACGAAATTTATCACGATACTCGCAGAAATATCGACGATCTGCGGGATCGAATAACACATGCAGTCAAAGTTATTCCGGGAAGAACAGTTAGAAGACCATAACAACATGTAGAAAAGCGGGCACGCTTTTATGCCTTCAAGAAAATAGCGGCCAATTTGAACATTTACTTGAATGTTTTTAATCCAAAGCACTCTTCTGTAACCAAGCTGCAGTTGGTTACTTGATAAGCACGACAAACAACAAGAAAGAGAAGAACGCGTTTTTTTTATTATTAAACCATTGTTTTAAAAAATAATGCCAACATGTTATACATTTCGAAAATGAGAAAAGACACAACTATGGGAAAATTAAACTCTTAACTATATCACGCTCTTCGTTATTGGTAAACGGCATTTTACATCCATAATCAACCACAATTAAGGGATATTTGGCTAAATGGCAAACCTAACGCTGAGCGCGCCGCATGATCCGAGTGCATTTTGTTTGCGTTGCTTGGCAATGACTTCAGCGCGGCGGTCTGTAACCAAGCTCCAGTTAGGTGCCTGAAGGTTTTGTGATTATTACACCATTATTTTAAAAAAGAATGGTAACATGTTATATATTGCGGAAATGAGAAAAAAAAACGACTATCGGAAAATGCCAAAATTCAACATGGCGCCCATAAGAAAAACAAAAGTTAGCCATGGTTACGCCGCCATCTTTGATGTTATTTTAAATTAAAAAATGGCACTGCATTCCTTGTTAAAAAGTACCTCCAGAAAGTTTTTGTTTCAAATGTCTAGCTTCATTTGGTTTTGAATAAAAAAATTAAAACGATATCTTAACATTTCACTTTTTTTGTGGATAACTTCAAAATGAAAAATGATAGCTTAAATTTCTTTTCAGATAATTGATTAGCACAAAGATACGAAACTTTGCCAAATTTAAACATAGGCTCTATCTGCACTAATAAGCGAGATCCCCATGGTGAGGCTCGAAATTGAATCACCCGGTATAGTCATAGATACGTATGCAATGGAATTATTATATGTGAGTCGTAGATAAACAAATTTTATGTTATAAGTCTGGTGGTACCGATGCGATGCACAGCTAACAGCGAAGCGCTATATTTCACCAAAAATTATTAAGATCTCATTTTTCTATGATTGGCGACATTGCTTTTCCATTGCCAACCTATCCTTAACCTGTAGTCGCCTAACTAGAAGTTTAGACTGAATTGAAAGACCCGACATTTTCGTAACTAGGTGTTAACGTAAACAACTAGTAACTTAAACTACTAGTTTGTTAACTACAAGATTTAACCTTGCATTGGTGGATCCACCCTAAATGGGTTGAGCGCTTACGTCAAAATAGTTATATAGTAGTTTACGATTGTTAGAAAGTCGGGCCCGTTACTATACCTTTTGCAAAGCATTTTGGAAAAATTCTACGGACGTTGTCGATAGCAGAGCAAAATTCAAAGTGCGAGATCGAGGCGCAACAATATTTTCACGCAATTCTTAATAATGCTATATAGAAGACCATATAAAAAGATGATCTACAATAAAACTAACTTATCTCGAATTTATTTGAATAGATGTCAGTTGAAACGAAGATATTGTTCATCCTAATTTTCAACTCAAAACAGACAAAAAGTTAGTTTGCAGTTGCCTTTTCTTTGTTTGCTTTATTTGTTTTTATGAATATGTAGTATTATTATTAGTTGAATGTTGGAATATTCATCATTATTTCTTGGCGCTGGCTTCTATCTGTAAAATCTGTAACCTTTCTATAAGCGTTTCCAGCTCTTGGACTTAATTAAAGTTAATAATAGGTGAAAAATCGCCTTGGTCAAACAGGCAATAGTTGCGGGTAATTATTTTCAAGCTATTAATCGTGAACAACTGATCGCCTCGCTCTAATTTCCTTCATAATTTAGGTGCTAAAAGGTTTTTTGACATTAAACAAGCCACCATTAAAATGTATTTTTAATATACAGGTTGTTCATTTTATTATGGAACGTTGATACACTTTTCTTTTTCAAATGGAATACCCTTCTTACATTTTATAATTCTAAGACTAATTATAAACATTTTTATGGAATCATTTTTTTATAAGTTACATTATTTTTTAATTATAAGTAATTAATAAAAACTCCTGAACTTCAAATTAAGAAAATTTTCCCACATACATACAAATTAATCTTAATCAAACGGATAAACTATTTTTCTAGTTTGGTACATTAATTTTATTAAATTTAGAAACTTGATTGAAACGGATTGCTGAGGCTACATTCTGTTTAAATGGATCAGTAAACAGACACAGCTGTAGGTATTGGTCAACAGACAATCCATATTGGGCTAAGGAAATTGATACCAGTTATCCTCAAAAACTAAACGTTTGGTTAGGCGTCATTGGGGACAGATCAAGAGGCCCATTTTTTATTAATGGGACATTGATCTTTGAACGCTATTTAGGTCTATTTTAAAATGAAGTAACACTCATCTCCAAGATATCTTCAACGAGGAACTAAACAACAATTGGTTTCTACAATATGGTGCCCCAACGCATTACGTGTCCAAGTTCAAAATTATTTAAATTCAATTTTTCAGCAGAGGTGGATTAGAAGGAGAGGATCCATTTAACCTTGGTCGCCGGATTACCAAATATTGGATTTTTCTATGTGGGGACACCTAAAGTCCAAGGTTGACACCAATAGCCCGCAAACTATTGATGCGTTGAAGCAGAGGATAGTGGACGAAGTTCAGCGTATTACTGTCGAACATTTAGAAAACTGTTTACGGGAATTTGTTGATAGGTTGGGGTATTGTCAAGCCGCTCAGGGATGGCAGTATGAAAATTTAATTTAATTGCTTGAAAATTTAATTTCATTGTTTTGTTATTTTTTCTTGGATTTGTTATTATTTATCCGTTCGGCCAAAATAAATGTTTTGGAGTTATGATTAAATGTTGATAACTAAAAAAATACGCAGATGATGCGATGTACAGGATGATGTACAGGAAAAGTTTTCCATACTTCCATAATAAAATAAACACTCTGTATGTTAAAAATATATTTAAGCAGAGCTTGTTTGTGTTTAGAAAAAAATTTTTCACACGGTGGAAGAATTATGTAGGTGTTCCGGTAATTTTGACTAATTTTAATTAATTGATTACAACTCAAAAATGATGCATTCTATAAGAAAATTCAACTTAAATAAAAATAAAAACCTCTTCTTCTTTGCTGGTTTTTATTGTACTCGAGACATGTTTCGATCTTAACAGACCATCTTCAGTCGGGAATCTACAAAATAATTGAAAAACTTAATTAACTGCACTTAATTATAGGAATCAATCCAAATTGGGTTACACAATATTATAATATACTACAGTTTGTATTTTAGTAATAGAAACTACTTACTGTCAGGTAGCAGAGTCTACGTGGTCATAATTTAACATTGTTACAATTTTCGACATCTTAGCCAACTAATAGGGGGACGTAAGTATGCCATGCGGTTTACAAGTTTTTGAAATTTCCATAATAAAATGAAAAAAATATATTTGAACGATAGATTCTTAAAGTCAAAAAACTTTTGTTTGAATGTTTTTTGAATTTTTTTGTAGCCGAAGTGTTATGTAGGTGTCCTGGTAATTTTGACTAATTTTAATTAATTGCTTAAGACTCAAAAATTACGCATTTTATAAAAAATGTATTTTAATAAAAATTGTTTAGAATTAGTCCTAATATCTGTATATCACCATTTACTATATATTAGTGCTAAACTTAGAAAATGTAAAAAAAACAGGCTGTTCCATTTGAAAAAAAGTTTACGAAATTTCTATAGTAAAATGATATATTAAAAATGTTTTTGAACGATGGATTGTTTAATGTCAAACAACTTTTGTTTGAATTCTTTTTTGAAGTTTCTTACCGTTGGAGAATTATTTGGGTGTTCCGGTAATTTTGGCTAACCCCCTGTATAAATACATACATACCTACTGTGTGTTTTAGTTAGACTATACTTTTTTAGTTTTTCTTAAAGCTAAAAGAATAAATACTTTCTAGTTTACGGGCTATAGCCCGGATATAAATAAAGTTTAAATAACAACCAAAAATTATAAATAATATAAATCACTATAGTCCTCTATGTCTAAACACAGAAATTATTGATTTAATTCTGAACTAGCCCCAACTGATCGAGTTTCATATCATCCACCATATGACGGGCATTCTGTTGTAAGCTTTGAAGCATTGATGTTTCGGATACAAACATGTAACACAAGCTCTCCAAGAATAATAAAAAACAGAAAATATCTTCTGGAGTGCAACACACAGAAAAGTGATTAGTCGAAACAGAAAACGTAATTTCTTGAACTTATTTAATGGATTCAAATGCATAATCACTTGGACGTAGAAAATTAGGTATATACAAGAAAATAATTTCTTAGTTGAAGTCAATAATCTCTCGTCTATATACGAACCTACCAACCACTTCATTCAAATAATTCTCTCTTCTATCGGGAGATTACATCTCTGTGTGAACGCATTAAATATAATGGTATATATTTTGTATTTCTTTCAGAGACCATTCAAACAGCGTGTTAGTATAAGGAGCAACGTCGTCATTGATCCAAATAAACCTAAGGAAATCAAACCTGTTTCGGCGAGCTCAAGCATGGAACGACAAAACGCGGTGAGATAATCATTGACCCACCACCAAAGGGGGGTGGGGTCATTTTTGTACCATATTTGGTAGAAATGTTGAGATTATTATGTCACATTCTAAGTATATTTACTAACGTACGTACATTTCGGAAATTTTCAGATGACTGTAGCAGCTTGTAGCAACCCAGACTTTGGTTCCTTTTCGGAATCTGCACTATCTGGATTTGGAGAATTCATACCATAGAACTCATTGCTCCATAAATTTGGACTTTTTTATTATATATATTTATATATGTATATATTCTATTATATATTATATATATTTTTATGTATTTTTTAAAGCTTACACGTAAGTAAACGTATACAAATAATAAATAAACACGTTTATTGTATTTAAGGCTCCGTTCTGAAAATGTCGTAACTACAAAACGACATATCTATACCGTGTGATTCAATTTCGAGCCTCACCATGGGGATCTCGCTTATTAGTGGAGATAGAGCATATGTTTAAATTTGGCAAAGTTTCGTATTTTGTGCTAATCAATTATCTGATAAGAAATTTAAGCTATCATTTTTCATTTTGAAGATATCCACACAAAAACTGAAATGTTAAGATTGTTTTTAATTTTTTATTCAAGACCAGTTGTAGCTAGACATTTGAAACAAAGACATTAGGTACTTTTTAACAAGGAATGCAGTGTCATTTTTAATTTGAAATAACATAAAAGATGGCGGCGTAACCATGGCAACTTTTGTTTTTCTTATGGGCGCCATGTTGAATTTTGGCATTTTCCGATAGTCGTGTTTTTCTCATTTCCGCAATGTATAAGATGTTACCATTCTTTTTTAAAATAATGGTGTAATCATGAAAAAACCTTCAGGTACCCAACTGGAGCTTGGTTACAGACCGCGGAGTCGTTGCCAAGCAACGCCAACAAAATGCACTTGGATCAAGCGGTGTCCTTAGCGTTAGGTTTGCCATTAATAATTGCCATTAACCAAATAAGCCTTAATTGTGGTTGATTGTGCATGTAAAATGCCGTTTTTGAAAAAGGAATTATTATATTTAGTCACAATATAACAGCAGATGGAACACAACTAGACCCCGCAAAAATTAATGTTCTACAAAGCTACCCAACACCTGTAAATGTTGATGAAGTTAAAAGATTTGTAGCATTTGCTAATAATTATGGAAAATATATTCCACAATTTGCCGAAATTGTAATTCCTCTAAACACATTTAGTAGAAAACATCAATGGTCAAGTGACCATCAAAATTCTTTTTATTTTCTTAAAAATGCACTCCCACAACCACCAGTTTTAGAATACCCAGATTTTTCAAATGATAATCAATTTATTTTACAAACAGATTCAGCAATAAGGAACAGCAATAAGGGCAGTTTTATCAAATAAGAATAAAACTATTGCATTTGCAAGTCGTAGTTTAAATAAACATGAACTACATTATGCTACAATCCAGAAAGAATTAGTAGCGATTTATTGGTCAATTACTTTTTTTATGCCTTATCTATATGCAAGGCACTTTAAAGCTTTGACCGACCACAAAGCGTTAATATATTTGTTCAATTTAACAAACCCCTCAAGTCGTCTCACCAAATTTCGATTACGTTTAGAAGAGTACGATTTTTATGTAGAGTACAAGGGTACTGATAAATATAACTGCAGTGAGATTTGCCTACGGCGGCAAAAAAGCTAGGGCCTGCTCTGCCGTCCGCGTGCGGCGCACGCGCTGCACACCAGTATTTTGCTAATATTTCTGTATGTGTGCTACCCATTTTTGCGCTCTTCCATTTCAGCAATGGTGAATAACGTTAATGCTTGTTTTCTTCCTACAGTTTGAAGCTTGCTGTGGGGTGCACCGACAAAAGAATTTAACTTTAAACAAAAGGAGCTCGTAGTCTCGTCTGTTCTGATTATTTATGTTTGTTGTTCAAGTTTCTATTGTTGTTAACGTCAAAGTTACAAGATCTTAAAGATAACGCTGCCTCTTCGGCAGCGCCATCAGAAATTAAAGAAAGCCATGGATACCGGCAAAATTTAATTAAACTGTGAAAGTAATGATCAACATGTTAATAGCGAGTATTGCGTCCCCTCGCTTGAATTGAATTTCTATAAACACATTTCCTTAATCACATCGCAAGCTGTTAACTTTATATTTTTAATTTATACATAAATATGAAAATCTATGAGAAAATTTTCTAAATAATTTTGTTGTTGTTTTTCTTGCACCGCTATACTCCGAAGTTAAAATAAAATGTCATGAAATAAAACTTATTTTGATTTCTTAGCCTGCTTTTAATTTCGTTGGTACTTCATGTTTAGGTTAATGTTAATTCTTTTTAAAAATGAGACGTTTGGTTATATAGAATTTTTATGACATTCCCTAGTAGTGTTCCATTCTAATTGCCAATTATAACATTTCAGATCTCTATTATTTTCTTATTTTAGTGATAACTGATAACACTCCTTCTTGTGTCGCGTCACGGGCACTTCACAAGTTCTTAAGGAATTGCGCTCATATGAACCATATTAAAAGAATAACATTTGCTTTCTAAAAAAAATCTGATGTGGCCAGGCACATGACTTTATCATACAATATATAAAATTAATAGTTTAGCTGCATGAGAATCTATTCTACTGAGATAAATCGTAGGTATTGTCAAAGCATCAGCATTTGACACTACCTACACTACGTCATTAGAATAATAGTTATTTATGTCACAAATGCCGAAAGTACGGAATAGCGCGACGAGCGGTGATGCGGCGCGTCACCGAAGGCAGAGTGTCGCCGTCGCATGTGAGCGAGTCGCGCTATCTAGTTTTTGGCAGGAGCGACATCAACGTTCATTGTGTTGCTTTTTAAGAAATACGTATTTAAAAAAATAAATAAATGATTTCTGTATAGTAAATGCTAGGTTGGTACCACTTTGACGAAACGTCAAGTTTAAAGGTGCGTTCCGATTGGTAGGTAATGGTAGCTAATGGCGGTGGTAGAATACGAAATTATAGTATTTCTTACATATCGTGATAATGACACATTAGTTTGCATGTACATAAACATGAGTCACTAGCAATTTTCTATTGGAAATACTATAACGGCGTCTGCTACCACTGCCATTATCACTAATGAAAACGCACCTTCAAAAGGTAATTCAAATTCTGACAGACTTATATTTGTTCATGACACGTCCCTACCAACATACTAGAATAAAACTGCACTCATCGCTATACTTTATTTATAATTTTTTCAATTTATCGTTTTTAGAATTAGATATAAAGACGGGTTGATATTTCTTATCAACAAACAATCAAATTCGTGATCTTATTTTATTTGAAATTTATATTTTATAATTTGCCGCACTACAGCGGCAACGTTCCATAGTGGTTCTTCAACCTCTGATGAGATCAGCTGTTTTCGAATGTGACAACACAAAAAAATATTTGTCAAAATCCTGGCTACTATGTAATTTCATATCAATGCAGATGCGACCGATTATGCGACCGAAATTACAGAAATGGCGGCTCATTTGCAAAATCCTTCAAAATGGCTTAGAATAAACTACCAGTTCCTTTGGACCCTTTTCAACCAAAAGCTTTTCAGCTGTAAGTTTGGTAACAAAACTTCTAAATATGAACTTTCGTTCCGATACCTTTAGTAGTTTCTCCGGAATCGTCGCCACAAAAATCGTTTACACAGACATACATACATACACACACAGACATTTTTTTGTACCTTGGCCAAAATGTTCAGGGGATCCATAAAAACCTATTTCTGCTAAAACCTCAATTTTTTTTTCGGTACGATTACAATACTTCATCATACTGCGTATGATAAAGTAAAAAGTCAGTTGCATATGGATTTTAGTTTGTTCTTATGTTTAATCAATATAATTTTATAATTTTTATTGTTTTTACTTTGTAATGGGTACTGTTGGTGTTATTTTTCGGATACGCATTGTTTCATATCTATTTTATTTTTAGTTGTTTTGTGTATATTGCAAACGACTGTAACTTCTTAAGGAACTAAAAAAAAAAAAACAAATATGTGTCTAGAAAATAATATTTCGGGGAAAAAGTGGGACACCTTGTAAAAGGAAAGTATTGTAACCGTGCCATGTAACCGATGGAACGATAACTGAACTTTTTCCAAAGGGCGCCAATAAATATTTTGCACACACAAGAAAAATATCGCGCGCCGGCCCTGAGGTGGGGAAATTAATTTGTGCTTAAATTAGCCCACGTTCTACCCCCCTTGTGACTGGGCGGCTGGTAACTTTGTAGTCTTAAATAGGAACCCTTAATCTTTATTGCCGATCCGGATAGTACATAAAATATGAAACTTTTAAAGGAAACATTTTTTTCGATTCATGATAGGAAAGCGCTGTAATAGAAAAAAAATTATTTTTCCGGTTATTTTAATTGAGAAACAATACATTCGATATTGCAATACATTTGCATGAAGTTTCTTTTTAAATAGCGTATTAATATTTTGTCTACTATCTGAACTCACATAGTACACAGAGGAATAATGCAATAATTCTGTTAACTAAAAGATCTAAAAATCTAAAAGGGGTATAGCGATTAAAATTATAGCGAATACGGACAAGCTATTTTCATGGATTTTCATCAATATTTGTAAGAATTATGACGTCATCGATATTTTTTTTAAATGGTAACTAATACTTTTTATTTTTTATTTTTATAGTAATGTTTAATCTCTTTTCAACGGTATAAAAATTTTATTGTTACATCAGAAAATTTTCAAGAAAAATTATCATTCAAAACTTTTTTATACTGGTTATAATAATCGAAGTAATCTTGCTGTTTAGCCCTAGGAGTTAGTCACCTTGGTTACTTGTTTTGAACAAAATCCCCATAAATTAAAGGCCATACAATTGAAATTTAATTCTGTGTTAATGAGTTGGTAGTTTTTATTGAAAAATGAACAAGAATACCTTTGGCATGTACGTTTCATTCATAATTGTTTATCCAGTTATTCCGAATATAAAAAGTCAAAATTTAAAAATGATAACAAAAACTTATTTAAATTTCGTTTACAGAATTATAATATGCTGAATCACAAGTGTTCAAATTGTCGACCTTGCGCCACTTGACAACTTATAAACCAAGTCGTTTGTAAGACGCACCCACGACATTTCGAACCTGTTCGGCAGTTATTTGTTGACACTCGTGTTGTATTTTCTGTTGAAGGTGTTCCAAATTGTTGGGACTATCTTTATAAACTTTATTTTTTAAATAACCCCACAGAAAATCAAGCGGTGTAAGATCTGGTGATTTAACTGGCCACTCCATTCGCTAAAACGAACGAAAGAGTCGCCCCCTGGTGGTAAAAGAGTGAGTTACTCTGGACGGGATATGTTAGGATACGTAGTTAGGATACGTACACAAATGTCTCCAGGTAAACCGTTACAAAACGAGTGGCGCCGTGTATTAAAAATTGGAAAATCGATATCAAGCCACATGTTGTGCGCAAAACATTTTAAAAACGAGGACTATGTTTCAATCGAGGCGAGTACTTGGCATCACTTTAGTTCTGCATAGGTATTACTTATTCAAATTCAGTATTATTTTAATATTAAAGTCCTAACCTAACAAAATCGGAAGCTGAAGAGGGGAACAATCCATTCTTGTACCTTCCAAAAACGTCGTTTGGAATAAAGCGTAATGCACTTTTGGTAGAAAGTAGAGAGAGAACACTAAAAAATCGTTGAGGTAGATAAGTAACTATATTTTGTGAAGTTAAATTAAATAATTAATGTTGTTGTAGAGATCGTAATAGACAAATTGAAGAAACAACCAAGGAAAATATTATGTAAACAGTTGTAATGAAGATAACAGTTCTCGATTATCAGAGTTAATCGGGGCAGGTGCTGGCTTTACATACACAAAATCTTGGCTATATATTCTGTCTGTGAAGCTCGGACAGTCCGCACGCGCGCCAAATCGCTGCGCGAATTTTTCGTGTGTTTCAGCGTTTTAGCCACTTGTGCGAACGTCTTACCACTGCTAGTGAGTTTATCTGTGTTTTAACACAATCTTTGGGGCTTTAGGTGAGTTTTATTACTCGATTTTTCCGTTTTTCGAAAACCCTAACCCTACTTTTTACCGCGTGTCTTCCGGTACCAACTTTTTGGTGCGGAGAACGCCAGGATGAGCGCCGATTCCGGCGCGGCAACGCCTAGGGAGGAAGGGCGACCGACCACTGGGAGCCGCGACGAGGGTGAATTCACCCAAGTGCGCCCCAAGAGGAACCGGCGCCGCCGTCCCTGGCCCGATGCAAGGAGGCGTCAGGATGCGGCCAGCAGGACCGACACCACCCCCGCACAGCCCTCCACCTCGACGTCCGGCCAAAGTGGCCAACCTGCTCCGGGACAATCCCGTTCGAGCTCGACGAGGACCAATAAGTCCCACACAGGACCGAGGCCCAAGGGCAGCCAGCGACAGGAACGTCGAAACGACCCGCAACGTTCTGGCAACTACGGAAGACCCGCTCACCAAGGTGGCGAGAGTCTGACCGGTTTCAGGACGGCGAGGGATACCACGTCCAAGCGACCACGACCCGTTGCGTCCACCGATCCTTCCCCAAGGATCAACAAATGGGCCAGGCAGGGTACTGCGGCTAGCGTTAGCCGATTTTTCTACAAGGAGGCGACTACCAGCCACCTCCGAGTAGCTATCATTGACGGTAGCAACTCCTTGGGCAAGCTCAAGGAGTCTGACTACGCCATCCTCAAGGCTGACCTTCTGGACTTGGTTTTCCAAGAAGTCATGAAGCCGGCGCCCAACTTCATACCACATTTTGCCACGATTAATTTCAGGGGTGAGATGATGCGAGTTCACTGCGAATGCTCGGACTCGCTGGAGTGGTTGAAGACCAACCTCCACAAGTGTGGACCTTTAGAGGGAGTCACCCTCAGGATAGTCAAGGAGGACGACTTGCCGAGGCTGTCCAGAGTGCAAATCTGGGCTCCGCTAAGTTCCGGCATTGCCAAATTCGCCTCCTTGGAGCTTCTGATACGGGGCATTGCCGTACAGAACACACACCTGGACATTCCCGGTTGGTGCCTCTTCCACTACGAGGAGAAGCCAGATGGCCGACTCCTGGTTTTCGGAGTGGGGAAAAAGGACACCGACTGGCTACGAGCTAATGAAGGTAAGCTTTGGTTTCTACTAAAGCCACTCAGAGCCCGTGTTTCTAGGTGGCAAGAGCCCGAGACCACGGCTGACAACACAGCGCCAGCTGCTGATTCCTGTGCCACACCTACATCAGTGGCGACAGTCAACACGCCGACAGAAATGGACACCTTAGAGTCCTCCGTCGCCGGACCCAGTTCCAGGCTTGACGCCCCCGCTGTCGATGCCCCAAAGGAGGCCACCACATCACGGTTGGATGCGCCCCTCGACTACGTTGAGTCACCGACTCCGAGCCCAGCAGACCTTTCTGAGCAGCAGGCCTAACCGTCAAAGTGAGGCAAATCTTAAATGGAGGTACCCCAAGGAAGGACGGCACCTTGAGGGCAGTACAATGTAACCTCCATCATAGTCGTGCAGCGTCGGCTACTTTATGCAGGCACCTCGTCGTGATGAGGAATACCATAGCTCTGATCCAGGAGCCTTGGACTGCAAGGTCCAAGGTTCTGGGTCGTAGTGGACTTACCGGCTCTATTTTTAGTTGCGACGGACACATCAGACCCGGGACAGCCATCTATGTTCCGAGGCAGTTCAACGCCCACCTGCTCCCGCAGCACACAGATGGAGATACAACCGCCGTTAGGCTGCATTGGTCAGAGGATGGCAGACCCCAGGACCTAGTGCTGGCTTCTGTGTACCTCCCGATCGAGGACCTCCCACCATCGCGAGGTATGATCAGTCTGGTGGAAACCTGCGCCCTCAAGGGCTGGCAGCTCGTGATTGCCTGCGATGCTAATGCACACTCCACATCCTGGGGGAGCATCGCGGACAATTATAGAGGCATCAGGCTGCTCGATTTAATTTCCAGCAGTAACCTAGAGATAGCTAATCTGGGCACGACTCCTACATTCGTGAATGCACGGGGTCAGACTGTGATTGACATCACACTAACCACCCCAGGCATCTCACATCTAGTCCAAAACTGGGCAGTGTCGGAGGAGGTTTCCATGTCCGACCACAGATGGATTACCTTTGACCTTGCCTCATGCAAGGCTAGTCATAGATTGGCGAGGGACGCCAGAAGGACCGATGTCAACACCTACCGTGGACACCTTTCTGGTGAGTTGCACAATCTAACTATATCTTGTCCCCAGGACATCAAACAACTGGAGCAATATTCATCCTCCATTAACAACGCCCTCATTCTGTCATACAAGAGGGCCTGTCCGTTAAGGAAGGTGGCCGGGCCCGGGCGCGCCACTCCGTGGTGGTGCCCGGAGCTTACACTCCTTAGGGCCCATACCAGAAGGGCGTACAATAAAGCTAAACGCTCTAAGACGAACGAGGACTGGACCTCCTACAAGGTCAACCTCTCGACGTACAAACACACAATCCGTCAACGACAGAGGAAGTCATGGCGGAGTTTCTGTGAGGATGTCGAGAGCGAGTCCGTTGGCGGGAGGTTACGGTCACCTTCATCCCTAAGCCAGGCAGACAGGATTATTCCATCCCAAGGTCTTACCGTCCAATCAGTCTTTCATCCTTCTTCGTGAAGTCCATAGAGAGACTGTGCGATCGATTCATCAGGGACACTGCGCTCATTACAGAGCCACTTCACCCCCAACAGCATGCGTACACCCAGGGCAGATCCACGGACACAGCGCTGCACAGCGTTGTCAGCTACATCGAAAGATCATTTGACGCCAAGCAGTCAACCCTGGGCGTATTCATTGATATCGAAGGAGCTTTCGACCGTACAACCTTCAGAAGCATCAACGGAGCCCTTTCCGCGCGTGGGGTACCGGTTGTGGTAAGAGGTTGGATCAATTGTATGCTTAGACAGCGCGTAGTGAATCTAAGAGTGGGCGAGGCCACTCTCCGGGGGAAGGTTGCGGGTGGTTGCCCGCAGGGCGGAGTTCTCTCCCCACTGCTGTGGAACCTCACGCTGGACAGCCTTCTCCGACGGCTACACGATCTTCACTACCACACAACTGGCTATGCTGACGACCTCGTCATCCTCGTTAGAGGCAATCACATTGACACCCTCTCCGATAGGATGCAGGGAGCCCTCAATGCCGTCAAAACATGGTGCGTAGAACACTCCCTGTCGGTCAACCCGGCCAAGACAGAGATGGTGCTCTTCACGAGAAACCGGAATACCGGGAACTTCAGGCTACCAAAGCTTTGTAACACAACACTGCGGCTGTCTGACGAAGTAAAATACCTTGGTATTATCTTTGACAGAAAGCTGCTATGGAATAACCATTTAACCAATAGAGTTAAAAAGGCATGCATTGCTTTCGGTCAGTGTAGGAGAGCCATGGGACGTACATGGGGCCTCTCACCTAAGCTCACGCTCTGGATCTACACGGCAGTTATCAGACCCATGCTCACATACGGAGGTGGCATGGTGGCCCAGAGTCAAGCTGGCCTCCACGATCACCAAACTGAATCGCATTCAAAGAATGGCTTGCCTAAGCGTCACGGGCGCAATGAATTCAACCCTTACTGTAGCGATGGAAAACATGCTGTACTTGCCACCCCTTGACATCTTCGCAGAAGAAGTGGCTCTAGCAACTTTATCCAGACTCCGCACAGTGGGGTACTCCTGGGACAGACATGCTGGTGGCAAGAGGATCGAACTATGGAGGAAGGTCACCAAGGGTAAGCCCTTTTTGGAGTGTCCTACAGATTACATCCCACCCCACTATGTTTTCAGGAAACCATATCTGACCCACAACACAGTCCTTGAGGCTGATCTCAGTAGAAGCCTAAAGATCTACACGGATGGCTCTAAGAGACCGGTACAGGTGCTGGCATCTTCTCGCACGACTTCCAGGCTCGCCGGTCGATCCCGCTTGATAAATTCCCTTCGGTCACACAGGCGGAACTTTTCGCCATCAAAACAGCCTCAGACATCATTAGTCAATCTAACAAGTCAGGCAAAAACACTATATATTATATATAGTGTTCACTGACAGTAGACAGTCCATTCTGGCCCTTGAACGGTGTCGCTTCACATCGGGGCTCGTACTGGACTGCCACAACTCCCTGGTGGAGGCTACCAGGAGAAATACCATCACCATCAGTTGGATAAAAGGGCACTCAAAAAACAATGGAGGCAATCGGTGCGCTGACAGACTAGCATGAAGAGCTGCTGGTCACACAGCCATTGCACCGGAACCCATCATCCTTCCCTCAAACACTGCCCTAAGGAACATGGTGAAGGACATTACCCACAGCAGTTTCACTCACAGGTGGGACACCACGCCAGGCTGTTCGTTGGCCAAGGAGACACTCAGGTATCCATCCACAACGTTAGCCAGGAAATTCTCTGAACTGCCCAGAGGTAAGCTCCGGCTTATAACTGGACTACTCACTGGTCATTGTAAAGTACGGAAGCATATGTTCAATATGCGACTGACTGACACGTCCACCTGCCGAGCTTGTTCGCAGGACGATGAGACGGTAAGACACATACTGTGCGAATGCCCCGCCCTAGAAGACCATAGGGTAAGTGCTCTTGGGGACCCATGGCCTACCATGGACAGTATTCGAAATGCTCCTCTATCGTGCCTCGTAGCCTTTGCCCAGAGCCTGGGCTGGCTTACGAGTCCAGAGTGAGCATAAGAGGTTTGCACAAAGGGTCCAGTGGGGCCTAGGTGCTTTGGGCCTTCCCAACCTCTCAAACCTACATACATACATACATATATATATATATATATATATATATGGACGATGGAAGCCCTCTTGCATAACCAATTTGTCCAATTTTACAATCCCGATTTGATTGATTCTCCAACCATTTTCTTTAACAAAATATTACGTTTTATGTAATAATATTCATAAGTGTTCTCTTTTTCTGAATTAATAAAATAAAAACAAACTTAATAGAGCTTTTATTTAAACTGTATGAAGTTTACATTACTACTACACATACAATGTACGCTACGAACATTTTTCAGTGGACGGACCACGCTTAAATAAATTTTATACATTTGACGTTACGTTTCGAATCAATCGAAGAAGTATAATTCTTTGCATGACTCGATCGACATGCACTTTTGCTCTAGCAATTTCAGATTCATTTAGTTGCTTTTTCCTTTTTAGAAAAGGGGATCAAATTAATTTTATGTTTTGTTCTGCACACTCAATTAACAATCCTTTGTCAATACAAACGTTTCCTTTTTTTCCCCAAACTTGTTTGACGTCTGTATAACGTAACATATCAGGTTATCGAAGCTGTAAACAATTTTATGAATAATAATAGTTGCTTTACTCTACAATGTTTAAATACTTGTAAATAATGAAGGTATCCCCATTATGCTTGCATTTATGGTTTGCACCCGATTTGCAGGAGCATCTGCATTTCCACTGCTTGCGATCTAAAACCCAGTAACTTGCACTTAAAAATTATTACGAAGATTATTATCATTACATACCATTTGCATTTTAAAATAGAATTTCTACAATATGCCGCTCAACTGCTAACTTTGAGGTGAAACACTTCGCGATTTTCGCCAATATAACCGCAACCAATAGTGTGTCCAGCCGCAAACAGTTTTTGCCTTCTTCAAAGTACTTTTTTTGAGTTTTTCTTGTTCTGTATATAACTAAAAATGCTGCTAAGACTGATTGAAGTTATATCGACTATTGTATGTTGTATGTTGTTATTGTATGACGTATCCCGTCCAGAGCGGCCATAACTATTTTTTTGCAGCGCCCCCTTTGAGTGCCGACAACTCCTACCCGCACATTAATTTTTTTGGGATATTGTGTATGCCCTTCGACCGTCCAATGCGGATTTTCTCTAGCTCAATATCGACAATTATGTCGATTCACCAAACCGAACTACGATAATGTTGCTTCGTCTGAAAACACTATCCGATTGGCGATCATTGGATCTTGGGTGCAAATGTTCATCATGGTTTCACACAATTCCAGTCTGTGGTCAGCGTCGGTTTCGGTTATGCTTCGGCAATCTGATGAATAAGTTGAATTTTGTAGGGGCGAAATTTTTCTACTTTTAGTAAATTTAAAAGTGATGTCATGGTCTAAGGCCAATCGACGGCTGCTTTAACGTGGATTTTCCAACAAAACATCCACTTTTTCTTCGTCCGTAACTTTTTCCGGGCGTCGAGACCTGGATAAATCACGTACAGTTCCTTTTTCCCGAAATTTGATATCAATTCTGCATACCGTTGACTGGCTAATTCGTTGGTCTGGATATTTTTCTGCAAACAGGTTGCACACTTCTGCATAGGTCCTAATTCTATTGCCGTAACCGATCATAATGAGAACTTCTATTCTCTGCTGCTCTGTTAATCGTCTCATTTTGTGACAGTTACTAACACTGCGATATGTAACGTAACTATGGTAATTCATTCTCAAGGCATCAAGCGCGTTGACTTGATTTTAAGATTGTTTTCTTGATATGGCTCTCCTTTGAAGTCAATTTTCTTGAAAATTTTCTGATATAACATAATAAAATTTTTATACAGTTGAAAAGAGTACTATCAAAAGAGAAAATAAAAAATATTGGTTACCATTTAAAAAGATATCAATGACGTCATAACTTTTACAAATATTGATGAAAATCAATGAAAATAGCTTGTCCGTATTCGCTATAATTTTAATCGCTATACCCCTTTTAGATTTGTTTGATATTTTAGTTATTAACAGAGTTATTGAATTATTCCGTTACTAAATTTCCACCCTGTATAAATATTTTATCTATGGACGTTTGTCCTATGCGTTTGTCACTGTTAAAATGACAGCACGTGATGAAGAAATGGTAAAACATGAGCAAAATAGATTGCGCCAAATATAAAATTCCTAAGTGCTACATATCTTTATTGCGAAGGGCGGTTCAATTAACAGAAGAAGATGCGGGTGAAAACCAAATTACGCGAAACATAGAATGCTTACAGGAGTTTCTAGACAATACTGAATACATTGTATCCTTATTTCTCATAACATACGTATGGATAATTTATTTATTGTATGTTATTCCCTTAATAAGCAGAGGGTGCAAGATCTCCCCTACATAATAAAACTGACCTATAGTGTATACGATAGATGCAGCTATTATGAAAAGTATGTTCCCTACTTATTGAGACTGTTGGATATATGTTGCTTTCCACCACTCCTCCAGAGGTCAAGTGACGTTTTGACCTATGCGGATCACATTATACAGTATATATCAATGCTGGGTAAGTGGTCGCATCATCAAAAATGAGATTCGCAAAAGTATTTTTTAGGTTATATCATCGTATCTACACATAACACGGAAATACGGAATTTCTTGTGCAATGGATTGCAGCGGCTATTCAATGTTAAAAGCACCCATATAAATTGCATCAGCAAGGCCGTTCTCAATCAGATGTTAGCCAAAAGTCAATTACCAGTTTTGGTGGCCGATGTTATGCACATGGCTGACGACGACCTATACAATACACTATTGGTGCTCGTCTGGAACCTTCTCGATTATTCTGACACATGTAAGTTTTTAGAGATTTTGGCTGAAAGCTGTTTCATGTTTAACCTGTTGCACCTGATTTTTAAAATAAATTAATTATTAGATATGGTCTTCCTGGAGAAAAAATTAATAGATTTGATCTTCACCCGATGGGTTCCTGCAGACGCTGATGCAACGTCAAGTCTGGGCTCCTTGAATCCTCCTATCCATTTCAAATTATCAAATGAAATTGTGTGGCGACTGTGCGATGCCTACCTGATAGCCTCCAAACCAATTAAGGATCGACTGGGTTATACTGTTTCTAAATACGCGTGGGAGTAAGAATAATTATGTGTAGTGATATTGTGGTTAGATGTCGATGATGGTTAGAAAGTTAGGTTACTTTATAAATACAGCGGCCACAAAATTATGTGGGAAAAAACACTTCTTTTGCAGGATTTCTAAACTTTCAGAACTTACAAAACTATCTAAAGAAGAAGCAGATTATCATTCCTAAGCTCACTGAGGTTGATCTCATGTGGGTCGCACTATGGTTAAAATATCAATCTAGCACGAAATTATTCAAAAATTGACCATGTCAGCACATGCTCGCAAATGAGTAGCCACTTCAAAACAGACAGATCATGATCATGATTCAGACAAACACTTCTGAAAAGCATCATAAAGAGACTAATTAGCCAACAAGACAAAAATGTTATTTTGAACTAGTTTAATTTTATTGGCGATTATCTGCGTAACTAGAATCTGGCAGTTGGTCTCTTACTATATCCACACACACCTATCAGAATGTTGGATTCACCAATTACAGTCTGCAATTTGATGGGGGGTTTCTTACTTTTAATGCATATTCTCCTATTAATCGTTCTGAGCAGTGTTATTTACTATTTAAAGAGAGACTATCACTCAGAACGGATTTACTTTTTAGAAAGGTTCGAATTTTGTACAGGCATCTTGTCACTGCGAAGGGTTACAAGAAAGAACGGAACATCTTACAGAAGATAGTATCGCATGCTGCAACAACGACAGATGTCGAATACAATTTTGCCTTGATTTTTGGTGAGTTGATGATTATAGTTTACCCGACCATTGTCTTTATTAGCTTTTTTTCATTCCGCCATTGAATTACAATGTTACATTTATTGATGTATTTTGGTATAGCTGTTACCGTCAAACAAAGCGCTTAAAGTGTTGGGTTTCAATATGCTATCGTGTAAGAAATAGTGGAACGAACATACACTTATTGTCCAGAATTTTATAACGAATAATTTTGTACAGAACGTAAAATTGCATAATCGTGCACGTGTTGGTGTGGGTTTTAGGGATCTCAGGCTCTAATCAAATTTGCGGGCGCCATATAATATTAAAAACTTACCTTCACTATCAAAGTTGAAACGAACAGCAAATTAAATTTTCTCGACGTTACCATCCTCCGACATGACAATCGTTTCGAATTTGACATTTACAGAAAGCCTACTTCAATTACCACAATCATTCCCTATGACTCATTCCACTCCTTATCCCACCGTCTTGTATCACTTAGTTTTTTGCTTCCTAAGAGCTCTTTCATATCCTATATTCTACAACAGCAAACCTAAAGAACTAAAATTTATAAATTATACCCTCTCTACGCCAGGGAGACCAGTCTTCAACCAAAACTTATTTACAAACCTTTTACTTACAACCAATCTAATATGTATTAAACTCTCCAAATAACTTAAATCTTTTAACATTTTACCAGCATTTAAATCCAACACTCAATTGTTCAATTTATTGTCAAGTCAGCGCAAGCTTATTAGACGATTATTAGAAGATTCATCGCGTCGTGATAGCGGTGTCAATTTGGTATCATGTGGAAACTGCGATGCAATTTATATTGGACTGACTGGTAGATCATTGCGAGGCGACTCAAAGAACACAATAGTCAAACTTCATCCAACTTATAGAATAGAATTTCTATTCTATTCTATAGTATTTATTGGTTGCCAGCAACAAGTCATAATAACAATGTGCACAGTGTGCACACTACACAATATAAAAATAGGCAGTTGTGGCTCATCGTCAGATATATTTCCTCGGATTTGTTAGGTGGTATATTCTTTCATGTTTGTGAAGATATTGTCTATTGTTGCATTACGTCTGGTTGGATGAAGTACCAACACAAAATTCAAACTGGTCATAACATTAGTTATAAAAATGCTAAATTACTTCATAAATGTCAAAAGGGCCACCGTTTAGATATGCTTGAACAATTACAGATACAACGTCACGGGAAATCTCCCCATAACAGTTTACTTAACAACCAGACTTAATTTACCTACAAGCCTCTTTTTACTTATCTCTAATTATGCTATGCCTCGCCTTTGTTTCTTTCCTAGTCAAATCATTTTATATTGTTTATTTTTCGCGTCTACTGCTGGCTGGTTCTGGTTTTCGAATGTTCTATTCCTCCAATGTTTTTCACATTTGCTGTTTATAACTTGCATCGCTGCAGTTTTCGATATTATTCGTCTACGTCTGACTGGCAAACAAACATTTTTCAATTTTAGTCTCTTGCACACATGAAACTTACACGTTTATTACGTTAATTCTGAAACGCATTGTGGCGTTTTTGTTGTTTGCATTGTTGTCGTTTTTCCGCTGTTCTCAAACGTAAGTTATTTTTCGGTTTGTTTCTTACGATTTGTAACGTATTTTTTGACAGATTCTTACCACGTGCTAGGCTGATCATGGTATTTCACGGATATTGTTTTTTACATGAGTTCTTTCAACTTTTCTCAAACCTTTGAATATTGAATACTCCATTTGCATCCCGACGCTTGTGTTTACTTTTTGACGTGAGTTTTATACTTAGTTAATTTTTGTTCTCGTTTGCTTTTTAGTATTATGCTACTGAAGATGACAGATATGTCGAAACTAGTACAGTAAATTAAAAATTTACTTCGCAAAGAAAATAGGCATTTTATTCTCCTGTATAATATTAAAACCCAACACTTTCCATGTCGGATCCCAAAATTAAAACTTTAAGGGATTTATATCACAATGTTCCATTATTCGTCGAATTTATAACAGGGAAATGATCAAATATATAAATTATAATATTGAAAATAATCCGATCTTTTTTAGTACGTTGTCATTTTTTTGCGATTTAGTTAATATTGAAACATGAGACAAACAATTTAGTTTTTAAAGTTATATTGGAACCAATTGCACCATGGAATCTATCGTAAAAGCGTATCGCAATAATGTTTTGTTTCCAAACAACTACACTTTTCACTCACACTTTTGAAATATAATTCTAGATTAACGTAAACAGATTTCACACCAATGAAAATAGAATTCATATTGACAACGACTACTTTATCGCAGTGATTGCCTATATTGCCATAATAAAAACAGAATTTGCATAGTGTGCTTGTAAGTTGATTTGAGTTTCTTTAGGACGGATGCATTCTGCGTTGACGCGCGTCATCTTTACCCTCCGCAATTTTGAGGTGTTCTTTTGAGGAACTAATTTGGTGGTTGACATTTTCTGATGGTCCCATTTAAAAAATAAACTACTCGTCAATTAAGGGTGTTCCCTTGAGATACCAATTCTCCGGTTAGTGCTATCAGTTCGTACTAATTAGATACCAATATTAGGAAAGTTCCACTTGATTTGCAAAAAGTGGCACTTTGAGGTGACAGACGTAAAAAGAGTGAATAAACTGAGTTCTATAGACATCTGATTAATAATTAATTTATTCTAGACATGGTAACAGTATCATGCGCTTCTGAAAATGGTACTGTCGGTACATGGGCAGCTGACGTTGTGATTTCAAACGATGAGGACGACTTTGAATTTAAATTGTGGTCGATATCCGTACATGGTTACTTTAGGAGAAAGCCAATGTCCCCGAATGTAACAACTATGCAAAAGAACATATCGTCGGCATAAAAGTAAAAGTCAATAAAATAACATTTATTTGGCTTTCGATATACTAATGGTATACTATTGTGATTAAATATACCGTGATATCAAAAATTTTATCTTGGTCAAGGGTTGCCATGGAATGTAGAACAGTTGGTTGTCTTAAACCATCTTAAATCATCTCTTTGAAAATGCTTTGAAATAATTATGTCGTTGTCAAGCTACAGTGACATAATAGTCCGGGAGCCAGGGGTCTATTTTGACTTGCGTTTTATACAGCTAGATTCTCGACTATATTGGTAAATAAGCTTTCATTGACAACGAAAGTGGAGGTCACCTGGCGCACCTGCGGTGGACGCACAGAACAGGGTACTAAACATGTAAAAAAAAATGTTTACACATACATTTTATACAATGTGAACTTTTTTCTTGTATTATTGGCATTCATTAGGATTTTTATTTATTTTTAGAAGACTGTCAGCTGTGCGATAGAGGGGGGGGGGGGGAAACGTCAGCTGAGCGGGTAAACTTGTAAAAAACAAAAAATTTTGGTATTTTTGGAATTTTGTATTTTAGAATCCACCACCGGCGCACTGAAAAAATGTTCATGGGGAGAAAAGGAGGCATGAACCGTGATTCTTAAAACTATTTGGCATGCCCAATGATGTAAGTCTTACAGCGTAACGTACATTCCAAATTAGAGCTAAATATCTCAAAAACTACAAGAGCTATAAAGAAAAAACTAAAAAAACTTAAAATTTCAACACCCTGTAGATCGGCAACGCAGCGTTTGCGGACCTATGTTTATATGAATTTTTAGTCATTAATAAGCCAAAGAATTACCCCTTTTCGTATTTACAAGATATTTAGGAACACCCAAACGACAGTCTTTCCACCGCTACAAATGTAGCTGATTATCATCATTATATTTACATACGTGTCCAAAATCATGTAAAAAAATTTCAATCAGCATAAAATAATTTTATAATTTATAATTATACTAATTAATAATTTTAGATTTTGACACTTAAAAAATGATTGACATAAATACGATAGGAGCTGGGACAGTCATTTTAAAATCCATGACCACCCTCGACCAACGTAATTTTAGATATCACGGTATTCTGTTAGTATACACAGTGGGCAAAAAAAACGGTACAAATTTTTAATCACTCGTATTTCCTATAATATTTAGTCAATTCAAATATTTCTTTTAAAAACGAATTGCTTGTAGTGTGAAGACTGAAATCATACCATAATCACAATAACAGAACGTTTCAATCCAAAGTTATGTTGCTTTATGTTGCCAATTTAATGTGAAATTAAAGGTGTAATAAAATTAGTAGGTAATGAAATTTGTTTTCTTTTGGTCAAAAGGGACAGTAGAGATTTTATAGCATCGTATACAGAGTGATTATTTTGTATACAGGATGAAATTTTGAAACAATGTTTTTTTGCTGTTTTTACTCAAAAAAGAAGTGGAATTGCGAATATGGTATGTTTTCAATCCTCACTACATAAGCAATTAGTGTTTCAAAGAAATGCTTGCTTGGATTTACTTAAAATCTTTGGAAATATGAGTATTGAATATTTGTACCGCCTGTTTTGGCCCAGAGTGTATAACTTCTCAAGCGAAAATTTACATCAAGCGCGCTGCGCGGAACTCGTCTCGCACTCTTTGTATTCACGATCTACACACCACTTTCTGTGCAACTTGCCGCTACGAGACGTATACGTGATATCGTACAATAATAGCTTGCCACAATAAGACCACGATGTTAATTGTTGACTTACCTTTAAACCGACGCATGTATAAAGCATATCATTACATAAATTGTAGATATATCAAGGACCAAATTTTTTGCTCAGTATGTTGAAAATTATCACACTAGAAGTTCAGCTTATGTGGACGTATGGACAACGGCTTAAGTTAATAATGCATGCTTTGCTGTGTTTGGAGTGTGTTATTGATCGTGTTTTGCATGACTTTGTTAAACATGATGCACCAAGAAGGTGAATATTATTTGTAGGTTTGGTATCTACTATGCAGGGTGTATACGAAATTAGTGCAATAATTGGGAGGGGTAATGTAACTAATTATGACGAACAAGAACTCTTAATAACATTATTCAAAATAGAAAATAAACTGCTTCCGGGTTATGCCGTGGGTCAAGAATTGCTCGCTTCTTCAAAGCTAATTGAATACTGAGTATTCTGGCCGTGAAAGCCTACGTACTTAATTATTCAAAATTTTGCAGTTTTTTTCTCAAATTTTAATTGTCTCTACCCATATGTTTTCATAATATCTATTATACTACGGCAAAAAGTGGCACGCAATTATCGCTAGTGTGCGGATTTTACAAAATTCTAAATAACGATATGTTCAATGAGTTAACAATGAACTTGCCGAAATAATTAATCAAATTGCATAAGTTGACCACCGTCGGTCTCTAAACAAGCTTCTGTACTAGGGATGTGCAGTACTGATACTTTTGAGTAACGAGTCGATACCGGTACTTTCTAATCGAGTATTCGTTACTTTGTATTCGTTACTTCAACTGATACTGATATTTTTCAAGTTAGCAATCCTACATAACATATGGCAAACTAATACCTTTAATATTTCACCTTCTTAACATTCGAAACAAATTGTTTCCTTATTGTATCCGATACAAATTACTGGGCACGGACATAAGATCTTATGTTTAAAGAATGTCCAAAACCGCCGCGCCGTCGCACAGTGTGGCATTTTGGGAATCTAGCAGGACAAAACCCACAAAACCAATAAACTATATTTTGACTTTTTATGTATTAAAATCAAAGATAATATGCTAAATCAGCCATACGTCAAGTTGGGCATCGTTCGGCTACATGCCTTAGTGTCTATTACTATTCAAAAACTAATATTGTTCAAACGCTTTGGTGAGTGTTTTCGTACGATATCAATTGTATACACTTTTACACATGTTTGTGATAAACTTCTAACAGGGATAATTTATATCAAGGTATGTACTTTATATCATAGTATACAAATTATTCATTGAACAATGTATCTTTTATAAACAACCACCGAAATGTAGCAAAATTATGGTCAGCAGTGTACGTTGTGTTAGGCTGCTAAAAGTTTATTGCGCCTAGGTGCGCGGTGATTATTATTTTTTTATAATCATATAGTCCTACTGATTATATACAATCAAATATTCATTGCTATAGCTTGCTATTGTGGAAAAGACAGGGTAATCATGTCAATCTTACCACCCTGAACAACTTTTGATGTGATAACGTCACGATGTTAACGAAATACATTTTTTGGAGGACAAAAATTCAATAAGAGATCGGTTTAAAACTCTTCCATGAGTTTCTGCTCCCAACCCGACAACCACCCCCACCTTGGATTTTTTGGAAAGTACTGATTTTATGATATTTGGCATACACTTTTAGGTTGATCTAAGAACAAAAACAAAGAGAACATTTTTATATATGGCGTTCACAAAAAATTGACCATAATATTTTGGTTGATATACGGGCTGTCCCAAAAGTGCGGTGCTGGAAGATTGTGCCTCTGTTAATGATGATATTTTAAAACTGACTTTACCCAGATATTCCGATAGCATGGGCGCACATTTTACAATTATTTTTGAATATACAAGGTGTTTGCTGAGATAAAAACTCATGTTTTCTTAAATGGAAAACCCTACATTTGTGTATTTTTTTAACTCTCCTAATTTTTTAGAACAATAAGTAGGTACTAAGATAGTAGTAATATCAAACCAATTGTCTTTGAGTTATTGCTTCTTTTGTGTGAAAACAGCACTTTAACAAAGTACAAAGTACTTCTCAGCTACTGTAGATGTCTGCGATATGGTAATCATGAAATCATGAAATTCAATTTAAGACAGAAATCTCCGTTAATTTCAATATAGTATTTAACTAAAGTGTGTGTTTAAGTTACATATCCGGGCATTCCTAGTAAATCTTAGAAACTCCGATATTATTTTATTTAATATTATTAGAAGATGGGCTTATAGCAATTATTATATTATCTTATATTATGACTTATACACACAACGAAACTTTGTCTCAATTCGAAGCAACCGTTGTTAATTCAAAACAACGGTTGTTTTATATATACGCAAGAATATTTAACGTTCATGGAAGAAAACCGTTGTTTTGGCCGGTTGTCTTACTTTAAGACTGTACAATTTTAAATAGATACAATACTTTGTGTGAAGAATTTGTTATTTTAAATAAAAAGGTTGGATAATTAGTTATTATGAAATCAATAATATTTTACACGGGATGCAATTAACGCATCCAAAGTAGAATATTGTGATTTCCAGCTAGAGAAGACACCCGGTGACCCGGTGTCCCTTCTTAGCCTCTTTCCATCAATATTAGAGCTGATGGACCCGCTAGGAGACCTCTCTTACGATGAGAAACTAAAGAGCCATCTATCGGCATCTTTGATATTATTTTCAAAACAACGACTTTCTTAAATCAAAACATTCGTTTTCTTAAAGCGAACATTTAGGTGGTTTTCTATTAAAGAAATATTGTTATTATAAGTATGTGTCGTCTTAAAACAAACCAATTATGTTAATAATGGTCTTTTCTTAACATTAGACAACCATTTCTCTGTGTGTCTTCTGAGAACATGGAATCGCAAATTGCTGTATGAGCATTATTATATTATGTTTTTGTTTTTGAAATATTACCGTAATTGAGAATATCGCAAAAAATATGGCACCATATAGAATTTCAAGAATTACGTCACTTCCGGCAATATCGGAAGTAATGGTATCCTCGAGAAAATTAAAGACAAAACAATTGTGGTCTAATATCACTCCAACAACTTCCATTGGTTTAGTTTCATAAATAAAGAAGTTAGCAGTTTTATGCCACTGGGTTCGCAAATTGCGGCACTGTGCCAAAGATAAGCATTTATGAGCATTATGTTTTTATGTTCGGAACATTATCCAAATAGATAATATTGCAAAAAAATATAAGTTACCGTTTAGAATTTCAAAAATGAAGTCACTTCCGGCAAAACCGGAAGTAATACTACGTTCAAGAATAACAAAAATGAAACTATTTGTTGTGTGATATCACTTCACCAAATTCCACTCACCTCGTTACATAAATAAAAAAGTTATTAATTTTGTCCAGCTAGATTCG
Source organism: Melinopterus prodromus (assembly GCA_964023965.1). Lineage (NCBI taxonomy): Eukaryota > Metazoa > Arthropoda > Insecta > Coleoptera > Scarabaeidae > Melinopterus > Melinopterus prodromus. Next base: position 50,065,184 of record OZ030392.1, read on the forward strand.
CAAAATGCCACACTGTGCGTCGGCCGCATTTACTAGCTAATTTATTTGGAAAACATGAAACATCTCCGCACATAGTAGCACCCGCGCCGCAAGCAGTGCACGTACGAGTGGTTGCTGCCTTCTGATCTCAGTTCTCTGTTTGGTGCCGATTGGTATCAATATCTATATGTAATCATTTCGGGTTCGTTACTGGATACTTAGAAGATACATACACTTTCGGTACCGTTACCAGATTTGATACTGACTGTAATGATTCGTAATGAAACTACAGTAATACGTTATTCGACTGTTTATTTCAATAGGTAATACACGAATGAATGTCCGCAAATGGACGGACAAGTATAACATAAAAACTAGTTTCGGAATCTCGCCGGCTTAGTACGTCACACAAAATACATACAGTATTGACCTCTATCATTTGTCACATACACTACACTACACATCTCTCCGTTTAAAAAAATACATCAATAATCACATAAATTTACAATCACACTTTAATTATACATTAAACGATCGGGCGGTTTAATTTGTCGTTTTGGTCTTACATCACCCTGCTTATCTTCTGAAACAACAGCATCCTCACTAGCTTTTGTGACATTTGCTTCAGCGACTGTATCAGAGATAGGTAAGGGTGGTAATGAATTTTCATTAAAACTATGATCCTTCCATATCTGATTTGAATGTCTCTTGCTCACCTTTCCCAACTCTGGTACATTACAAAAATATACGCACGTTCCCACTTTTCTTTCAATTATACCTTCTAACCATTCATTGCTTTTTCGAAAATCTCTTATCAATACTCTCTCTCCGACCTTAAATTCTCTGTTTCTTTCACTACTATTATAATATCTTTGTTTTTCTTGCTGATTACTTACATTAAATTTCGTATTTGTCATTGTCGAATTTTGCACATTTACTTTATGAACTAAACTAAACCTATGAACAATATCTCTACCTAACATAAGATAAGATGGTTTTTTCTTAGTTGTGCAATGTGGAGTATTTCTATAATCAAACAAAAATCTATACAAAATTTTGTTAATGTCTGTACTGTTATTATTAATTATTTCCCTTTTTAAAGCATTTTTAACTGTTCTGACTACATTTTCTGCAGCTCCATTAGAATATGGTGAATAGGGCGCAGTAGTAATTTGTTTAATACCATTAGCACTCAAAAATGTCTTAAATTCTCCAGATGTAAATGAGGTACCATTATCCGAAACAATTAGTTTTGGCAAGCCAAATCTTGCAATTAAACTATACAATGCTTGTATTGTAAATGAATTATTCATTGTGCAAGTTGGAAATATTTCAATCCACTTTGAATGTGCATCTAACACAACAAGGAAAAATGTATTATGAAAAGGCCCAAAATAATCTAAATGTACCCTTTCCCATGGTTCCTTTGGCCATTGCCACAAATGCAATTTTTCTTTTGGCGGATTATCCTTTATAATTTGACATTTCTCACAATTTCTAGCAATCTGTGTTATATCCCCACTTAGACTAGGCCACCAAAAATACATTCTTGCCAATTCCTTCATTTTCTGTTCCCATGTGTGATTTATGCAAATCTCGCAATAAACCATCCCTTAACACATATGGTATAACAACTTTGTGGTTCCACATAATTACCCCTTGACTCATTGTAAGTTCATTTCTAAATTTAAGCTAAGCTCGTCATTATCTACACTAGTTGGCCATCCATATTTAGTATATTTAGTCAGTTTACGAAATTCGGTGTCTTTATTTGATTCTAACCTAATTTTCTCAAAATTAATTGGAGCACTTTCCTCGTCAAACATTTTAATATAATTTACACTATTATCCAGCAATTCAACCTCATCTCGAATCGGTATGCGTGACAGACAATCTGCTACATTTTTCTCTGACTTTACATACTTGATCTCATAATTGTAATTACTCAAGATAACTGCCCACCTTAATAATCTATTTGCTGAATAAGCCGGGATACCTTTGTGAGGATTAAAAATATATACCAACGGTTTATGATCTGTAACCAATAAAAAATGTTGCCCGTATAAATACTGATTGAATTTACTTAGTCCCAAAAATTATACTTAACCCTTCCTTTTCGATTTGTGAGTAGCCCTGTTCTGACTTACTCAACGTACGTGAAGCGTACGCAATCGGTCTTTCGTCCCCGTTTTCATCAACATGCGATAATACTGCTCCTACCCCATAATTACTCGCGTCCGAAGTTAGTTGTAGTGGCAATTCTGGATTAAAATGAGCCAATACTTTTGCCGACATTAATATTTCTTTAATTTTATTAAATGCAATATCACACTCTTCTGTCCAAACCCACTTAATATTTTTCTGCAATAAATATAGTGGTTGCAATAAAGTAGATAAATTTGATACAAACTTTGAATAATAATTTATTAAACCTAAAAATGATTTTAACTGCGTGACAGTAGTAGGAATTGGCGCATCCTGAATAACTTTAATTTTTCCTTCGTGGTATGAATTCCATATTTATCAATTTTATACCCTAAATAAAATATTTCATTTACTAAAAATTCATTCTTTTCCATTTTTACTTTCAATCCTTCCTCGTTTAATCTTTTTAATACCAATTTTAAACTTTGAATATGCTCCGACATATTTTTTTTACTTACTAATATATCTTCCAAAAAAAAAAACACAATTATCTATTCCTGATAGTAAAGTTTCCATCACTTTTTGAAAATGAGCCGGCCCAGAATTTACGCCAAAAGGTAATCTAGTATACTGGAATAATCCTTTGTGAGTGGATATAGTAATTAGACTTTTTGATTTATCATCCAACAAAATTTGTTGATACGCTTGTGATAAGTCAATTTTAGGAACAGGATACCGTTCCACTTCTAGAACAGGATTTATTGTTGTTTTGAAATCCCCACAAATTCTGACGCCTCCGTCTTTCTTTAGAATGGGCACAATAGGTGTCCCCCAATTACTGAAAACCACAGGCTCCAGTATTTTTATATTTACTAATCTCTCTATCTCTTGTTCAACTTTATATCTTAATATTAAGGGAAGAGGCCTTGGGCGAAAAAACTTTGGTGTTACATTATCTGCTTTTAATTTTAAACTTATCTTCCCCTTATTAAATGTACCTAAACCTTCACTAAAAACTTCATGATATTCCTTCTGCAATTTTTCTAACTCCTTTTCGCTTACAAAATTTACTTCATTTCTCTCTTGAATTTCTAAATTAAAAATCTTTTAAAAATCTCTACCCACAATAGGTGGTACTCCATTTTTAATTACAAATACCTCAATTATTGCTTCTCTATCATTATAATTAACCATCATATCCGCGAAACCTAACGGCTTTACAGAATTTCCATTATAAACATATAAAACCTAATCAGTAGGTTTCAATTTTAGATATCCAAATTCTTTAAAATATAATACATCAGAGATGGCTGAAATACATGAACCGGTATCAATCTGAAATTTCAACCTTCTGTTTTCAATCAATAAGTCAGCCAGAATTGGCTTACCATCAGACGAAATGTTAACAAAATTATTATCTAAATAATTGTGTTAAACTTTTTTTTCTTTACGACAATTTGAAGCAATGTGTCCCTTGTGGTTACATTTATAGCAAGTTGCGTTACGAAATCTACAATTTTCCACTAAATTATTCGTGCGACCACTAGCGAAACACTGTTTCTCTTTTTTATTAACAAAATTATACATAGATGAGGCCTGCTTAAAATTATTTTGATGTACCTTCCGGAAATTTTGCGGATGTACGGCCATTTTGTTTGACATCATAAAAACTGGCTCTTTCTTCATCTGCATAATGGAGTCCTGGGACGTCACCATCTTGGTTGTGGCAAGTGTGACAGTTTCCTGGAAGCTAACTGTAACTTTTTCCTCCATTAATCGGTTCTGGATCGGACCTTCATCAAACCCTACAATAAAAATATCTCGAAGAACATCTTGCATTTCCCCGCCGAATTCACACATCGATGCTAGACTTCGCAATCTAGCTGACCATTGCCTGGGTGTCTCTTCTTTTTTCTTTTTCGCCGTATAAAACTTCCATCGACTTTGAAATATACTCTGGGTTCCCTTGAAATGAGTATCCATAATTTCGATAACTTTTTCATACGGTTGTTTTTCGGGTGCGTCCGGAAATGACAGATTATACATTAATTTGTATGCTTCTTTATTTAATGCGTTTAGCAACATCGCCCTCTTCTTAATATCATTGGTAACTTCATTCGCAATAAAACAATTATCCATACGTGCCTTGAATATTCCCCATTCGTCTACACTTGGATTAAAATCTCGCATGTGCCCATGTGCACCGCTGGTAGATGGCTGAACTTCCACCATTTTCCAACTAAATAAATCTTCTTCTTAAATAACCAAAATACAACTTCTTCTTCAACTCAAAATAATAACTTCTTCTAACTCAAAATAATACTTCTTCTCTAAATTTTCCGTAATCTTCGTCGCCAATATGTAATGATTCGTAATGAAACTGCAGTAATACTTATTTGACTGTTTATTTCAATAGGTAATACACGAATGAATGTCCGCCAATGGACGGACAAGTATTACATAAAAACTATTTTAGGAATCTCGCCGGCTTAGTACGTCACACAAAATACATACAGTATTGACCTCTATCATTTGTCACATACACTACACTGACTATCAGTAATCATTCGTGCTTTGTTACTAGATATAGGTACCGTTACCTGACTTGATACTGAGTATCAGTAATCATTCGTGTTTCGTTACTGATACTTGGTATCTACACGTTTCGGTACCGTTACCAGACTTGATACTAGTATCGGTGATCATTCATGTTTCGTTACTGATACTTCGTAGGTACCTACACGTTCCGGTACCGTTACCAGACTTGATAGTGAGTATCAGTAATCAGTCGTGTTTCGTTACTGATACTTGGTATCTACACGTTTCGGTACCGTTACCAGACTTCAAAGCGAGTATCAGTAATCATTCGTGTTTCGTTACTGATACTTGGTATCTACACGTTTCGGTACCGTTACCAGACTTCAAAGCGAGTATCAGTAATCATTCGTGTTTCGTTACTTGATAGTTGGTACGCGTTTCGTTTTCGTTACCAGACCGTTACTGATCGTGAACATGATAATTTACTGTATTTAATTGTACTGTACTTGTGATACCAGAATTGATACTGATATTTGGTTTAATGCCAATTTTACGTATGGTGACTTGTGATTAGCGCATAATCTGCTATCTTGGGCACCTTGGGCATCAGGGTGGCGGTATCAAATTGATAGGCGGGCTGATTCGCGGAGAACGGATATATGGAAGTGGTCGGTGTTGCAAAGAATGATTTGCCTGCACTAACTGCTTTTTAGGGATTATGACATTGGATCACAATTCCGTTGGCGGGATTATTATTGAGTTACGTTTGGTGGAGTTTACACGTGTTCTATTTATTTTTCAATTTTATAATAATATTTATTTCCAACTTCATATATTTTTCTTCCTTATTACGGAAATTCTAGTTTATACATTATACTAGAATTGATGTTTCATTCGTTGTGCTTGTTGTGATTGATACCTAACCTGATGTAATGAATACTTTTATAAGTAGGTACTCGTTACTTGCAATATTTGAAAGTAACGAATACTAAGTAACGAATTGATACCTACTATTTGCACATCCATATTCTGTATTTCCAATTTTCAATTAAACAACTGCGTTTAATGTCTTCCTAAAGTCGTTCAGCTACCGCATCATTCAGCACACATTCTCCGTAAATGGGCATTTTCTATATACTCACAACTTGTGAAATTATCCATTTTGATCATACAAACACAAAATAACATATATAACCTGACACGAAACCGATCAACCAGGAACGGGACATAACATGGCTCAGCTGATCGCGGAGTAGGTCAACTATTAGTCTTCCTTAAAACGTAAATGGTTAAATTCCGCATTATCAATATCAATCTTTTCAGGCTATCCCTAGAAATTATTGCACTCATTTCATATACATCCTGTATATACTGCTCTCTGGGTTGCTCTTTGGATCTTCGTGTATAATTGCAGTGCCGTATCGAGGACGTGGCGAAAGGGCGTAACAGAGTCAGGGTCAAAATTTAAAAATAATTGTAAATTTTATCTTGAATTAACGTTATTTAAAATTGTAAATTAACATGATGTAAATCACAAAGCCACAGAAATATTTATTCCAAGCGTGTTTCAATTCATTGACAAAAGAAAATTCAAGAAACTATTCACTGTTTATATTTTGTAAAATGATAAAAGTTCAGATAATGTATTATTTAAAATACCGCACAATACTTGAACAGGTAGTGATTACTATATTTTATTATAATGTTGGTGGTTTCTTGTGCTCACCTCTCGCAATATTGAGAAAGATTAGTTTTCTACGATTTTCATAATATTTTTTATTTAATTAATTTTCCAACTTACCCACAATCCATAAGGCAAAGTGTATTTAATTACATAATTACCAATGAAATAAAACTGGCGAATACTGAATGGTAGGCTGGTCCTTATATTAAAAATTTTAAATTTATATAGAGCGCAAAAAGTGTAAAATATTATTTTACGTAATTGTTTTTACAACAACTTAATTTAAAGCAATAGTATTATTTAACTTTTATGTCTAGATATTAATGCAAGTCACTTATTACCAAGTACGTACTTAATTTGTCAAACATAATCTAAGCTAGCTACCTAATTGACTATCCAACAAAATTGAATGACTTAAAATTGCTAAAATTCTGACTTGTGTCTAGTTTTTGTGACAAAAAATGCATTTTTGCTATCTTTTAAAGTTTTTATCAAGACCACGACCCACCACGGTCTGCTCACGCGCATCTACAAGTGACGTCATTGTGAGAAGTAGCGATCGTTGTCATGGTAGCCAATATGTTGTTGTGACGTTCAAACCTTTTTGACAATTAAAGCGTTGGCATGGTTGTTAACTTGTTAACCTAAATCATCTACACAAGTCCAAAACGGATGGATTTATTTGGTTGCCTAGGTGTCCGTGGCAACATCCTTCTCGAAGTGACGTCATGAGCAGAAATGAACGAATGTGAGACACGAAGTGAGCAGAACGTAGTGCACCATGATCAAGACTCAATTCAGAAATTCCTTCTTTCATTGACAGAGTCTACGAAAAGAATTCAAAATTTTTTCGAGAAAGGTGGCTGTTCTTGATAATTAAGGTACTTTACTCTTATGTCAAATTCCTACAATCTAAATTGCGCGGTATATGGTAAAAAAATTGAAAGCTCTGACGATTAAATTGGTTTTAGAGTCTCGAACTTTTATGAAGAATAAAACTTTCTGAGAAATAGAAAATACAAACATCAATAAAAAATATTGAGAAGTCGGCAACAAAAAAATATATTTGTTTACTTTTCAATATTTTGCATGTAATACAACCCTCTTTAGTAAATCTATAATTATTTTTTATAACTATTATAACAATATTATTATTACTTACCTACTTAAAAATTACTTAAGTTTTAAACTAAAGAACTACTATACTTACTGTTAGTACAAGTTATATGTATAAGAGGAAAATTGGCGCAAGAGTAGTTTTATAACGAGTGCGCCACTACGTCTTATAAAAGGAGTGTTATAACTATTTTTTCTACTTTGCGACATTAATTTTACATAAATTTCAAAAATTGCGATTATTATCTTACAGTCTAGAGTAGATTTATCTTTAACAATCTTGGAAAACTAAAAGTTGCTATTACTGTGACCCCGTCAGACCCATGACATCGGACAAAGATGCACGTTTAATGCGATATGTTGGGTCATTAATCAAATTGTTCTCATTTCATATGTCGGGGGACAGACAACGGAGATATTCGATTCATATGTCGAAGTATGTCGGTGAAAAAAAAAACCGATATGTTGGGGCTAAGACCTCAAAGTAATTTAAGGTAAAATTTTTACAAAACTTTTTTCCGTGACCCGGTTATTTTTATACTTTTTCTTTGTAACCCCTTAAAATTTTTAAGTCTAGCATCTGCGTCTGTTCCAGCATACACTCGGTACGGCACTGTTAACATGCACCATTAAATTTTGTATTTACAAATCAAATTATTTCAATATTATATAGCGTGTCATAACTCATAAGTAAAAGAACACCCAGAACGATTGGTTCAAAATTTGGTAAAACTGTTTGAGATCCAACAAGTACCTACACAAATTTACAATGCTTGTCGTTCTAACTAGCTGTGGCATGGATTTCAGCTGTTCGTCCATATAATCTTCAGATATTATGTCTCAAGCTAATTCAAATTCGTTCCGCAGAACTTCTAGCGGCTGCAAAGCGCCTTAATCACGTTCCTATTACGTCCCTTACATATTAGATAAGATACACAATCAGGAAATCTTGATGCGCATTGTAAATGGTTTTTAGGTTCTTGGAATTTCACCGCCCCCACCCTCTCCTACAGTACCCTACAAATGAGGGAAAATGGTCCCCAAATTTACAATTTTATAAGTTTTATAAAGTTGTATAAGTTAGGTGATTTATTATTTTTCTGACAGAAATTACTATTATTGACGTGTTTTTTTGTGATTTATCAACTAATTTTAAAATAAAAGCGATTACCATTTGATTACAGACAAAAATATACGATGTTACGAACTCATTTTCCATTTGTTGAAAAAATTATTAAATTATTGTTTTTTTTTTGTCATTTATTACTAATTAGCAATTGTTTAAACAATTACAATTAAATAAAAATATATGTGGCTTAGCACATATTTTTGTAATTTTGCAAAAATTATTAGATTATTGGTATTTTTTACAATTTGGTTAAACAAATATCTATATTTTTTTCATAAATTGTTATTAGATTATTGGCAGTTTATTAATGACATATGGCATTTTATAACTAAATTGTAATTGTTTAAACAAATATATGCATTGTTACAGATATAGGTATACATATTTATATTTATTGCAGAAACTATTATTAAATTATTGGCATTTTTGTTATTTATTAACTAATTTGCAATTCCTTAAACAAGTTAAATTTTTTCAACAAATATATTTTTTTGTTTTTTCTTTTGTAGAAATTATTATTGTTGCATTGTTGGCATGTTTTTGTAATTTGTTACTTAATGTGCAATTGTTTGAACAAATAAATTTGTTTAAATATTAATGTACCATGTTAATACGTATTTCTTGCCAAAAATTATTATAGGATTTCTGGTAATTTTTTTTACCATATTGGTCAAACAAGTATTGTGGTTGCAACACTAATTATTATTATACCTAGATTATAATTGAAAATAGGTTAACAAGTTTTGCAAGAAAAAAAAAGACAAGAAATACAATAATAATTTTAGGGTATTGATACGTGAGTATCATTGTATATTTTTGTTTAAAGAAATGGTATTTATTTCAACAATTGCGAACAAGTTAATTAATGACTGACAATGCCAACAATGTAATAATAATTTCCCAAGAAAAAAGAAAAATATGTCCGTAATATTGCACATGTTTGTAAACAAATGGTATTTGCTTAAACAATTATTGCCAATTAGTAAATGACCAAAAATTTTCCTAATAATAATAATTTCCTTTAAAAAATAGAAAATATGTCCGCAACATTGTATTTATATTTGTATAAACAAATGGTATTAGTTTAAACAATTGCTAATTAGTTAATAAATGACAAAAAGCGCAATAATAACTACTGCAAAAAAGTTTAAAAATAGGTTCGTACCATAGTATATTTTTGTTTAAACAAATGCTAATTGTTTAAACAATTTCATATTAGTCAATAAATGACAAAAAATATGTCATGGATCCAATAATAATCAATTCTGCCAAAAACAATAATAAAACACGTAACATTGTAAAATTGAAAATTTGGGGTAACGTTTGTCTCATAAGTAGGGTACTATGTGGAGGGTGGTGAACAAAAATTGTTGTGGATTTGTTCCTTGGGGAGTTCTGAACAATTTCTGATAATCTTCCGCAACTTTTTTTCTAAATCCGGAAAGTGAAAAAAAAAGGAAACGAAGATGGTTTTTTGCAATGTATTTTAAATGGGAAATTTGAGGTGCTCGGTGGCACGTGTTAACGTTAACCGATTTATCTCAAATTTTGGGGGAATTTTTTTTTCTGGGAAAGGATGGGGTGGATCGTGGTCCTCTAGCGAAAAGTCCGTTTTTTGGACAACCCTAATGGACATATATGTATGTATCTAGGGAATTGAGGCTGGGAAGTCCCATTGCACCTAGGCCCCACCGGACTCGCGAGCCAACCCACGCGCTTGGCAAAAACTACGAGGCACGATAGAGGAGCATTACGGATTCTAACCATGGTAGACCCGGGGTTCCCAAGAGCACTTACCCGCTGGTCTTCTAAGGCGGGGCATTCGCACATGATCTTACCGTCCTTTCGCCCTCCGCCCTCGGCAGGTGGACGTATCAATCAGTTGCATATTAAACATATGCTTCCATACTTTACAATGACCAGTAAGTAGTCCAGTAACGAGACTGACGTTACCTCTGGGAAGCTGAGAATATTTCCTAGCTGTCATGATGGATGGATATTTGAGTGTCTCCATCCAACAGCCTACTGTGGTTTCCCACCTAGGAGTGAAGTGGGTAATGCCCTTCACCATGTCTCTCAGGCTGGTGTGACAGGTTCAGGTGCAATAGCTGCGTGACTGGCAGTACTAAGTGCTAATCTGTCTGCCCACCGATTACCTCCGTTGCTTTTTTGAGTGTCCTTTTATCCAGTTGACGGTGATGTTGTATTTTCTTGCTGCCGGTACCAGGGAGATATGGCAACCCAGAAGAGCCTTGATCGTCTCGTCCACTCAAAGCAGGATGGAGTGCGTAAAGTCACTATGTTCTTGTCAGACTTGTTAGATCACTACGATGTCTGACGCTGTTTTAAAGGCGAAAAGTTCCACCTGGATATTTAAGGAAATTTACCAAGTGGGATCGGCCGACAGACCTGGAAGTCTTTTGTGAAGATGCCAGCACCTGTAACGTTCGGTTTCTCAAAGCTATCCATGTTGATCTGCAGGCTCTTGCTAAGGTTAGCCTCGAGAGCTGTGGTGTGGGTTAGTTTCCTCAAATCATAGTGGCAGGATGTCATCTGTAGGACACTTCAGAAATGCCTTAATACTGGTTACTCTCCTCAATAACTTGACCCTCTTGCCACCAACATGTCTGTACCAGGAGTGCCCCACTGTGCGAAGTTTGGGCAGCGTTACTAGGCGAAACGTCTTCTGCGAAGATATCAAGGGGTGGCAGGTGCAGCATCTTTTCTATCGCAGGGGTTGAATTCAATGCGCTCTTGACGCTTAGACAAGCCGCCACCAGCAACCTTTGCCCGAAGAGTGGCTTCAGTCACTCTAAGAATCACCACTTGCTGTCTAAGCATACTGTTGATCCAACCTCTCATCACCTCAAGTACCCTACACTTGGAACTGGTCCTGTTGATTCTTTCGAACGTTGTTCGGTCTAAGGTCCCTTGCACATCAACAAATACTCCCAGGGTTGACTGCTTAGCGTCAAGTGATCTCTTGATGTAGTTGACAATGCTATGGAGCATTACATCAGTGTAAGCTTTGCTCTCAAAACACGGTCCTATCTGTTTTACAATCTGTGAACACTGTATTTGAGGCAGTATGACAGCCCTGGGGTATATTCAGGAAGTGGTAGAAGTTGTCCCATATTCGTCCCTTCTTACAGCGACTGTAAAACCGTATTTCTCACAAAGATGTCAATCCCATATCGCAAAGGCTTATTTAAACTTCTTTCATAGGCCACTTCCGACCTTTTAACCAAAACTATTTCTTGATGGGGATATGTATTTAACGTAATCGAAAGGAGTATGATCTATAGAGAGAGAGATGCTCACGAAGATGTATTTAACGAAATGGAAACATTAAGTTAAGAAATTTAACTAATCCTCCACAGTTAGTGGAAGTTCTCCTGAATATTAAGGTGCTTGAGACACAATACTCCATGATTAGATGAACGACTTGATGGAATCCATGCCACGGAGAGTCAGATAGTTAATTCAATCATTGTCATTAAATCGTATTCTTTGTTCTTTTAATGTGATGAATTATTATTTATTGTTAGCCCAATATTTTCAGTTAACTACAACTCCCAACAACATTATGTATCTGATCCAAAACATAACAAATATTTTCTTTTTCAGGCTCGTTGACTTGTATGTCAAAATCTTCAATGGCCAATTACCTAGCCATTACTTAACTCCGTGCCTGCGATGTATTTACAGAAGTCTTGTGGACGGAGCGGGAACTGAAATTGCAAATATGTACAGATCCAGAGGATTGATTCGTTTATATCTGTGTATGCTACTTTATAAAACAACTCTTTTAAAATTAGCCTTCAAATCTCATAAAGCCTTAGGAACGGGAATACCTTTAGGGCCTTTAAAAATGCATTATTTTATTTCATAAAGACCTACAACATCTCAAAAACCTAATTGCAAAGTTTTAAAACAAAATTCTATGTCGTTGTAATGTTACAGAGTGGAATTGTAAACCCATTCGCACTAGACAAAGAAGAGCAAAATAGGTGTTTCTTCGACCGGTCGGACATAGAACATAAGATATTTCGGATCATATGCTTTTTGTTCATCTAACGTTCCTCCTACACGATGCGATGTGTGTGGCTAACGTTGACCATGGGTGACGCTGCGCGTAGTGTGCGCATTCACTTCGTTAACATGTTGACATTTAGCGCTTCAGTTAAGGGCGCTCCTACACGATGCGATACGTATCGCCAACTTTGGTCATCGGAGTGCTCCACGTAACGCGAGTCAGCTAACTCTATCAATGTGAACATGCGAAGTGGATGCGCAGAGTCGGGTTTTTCTATGCACGTAGCATTCAAACTGTCCAACATGTAGGAGCGGCCTAAAGCGGACAGGATCGAAATGTTGGCTATTTGAGTAGACGGAGTGGGTCTCGCTACGTGGAGCATCACCAATGAAGTTGACGACACACATTGCATCGTGGAGGAGGGGCCTAATACTAACCATTAGACATAACAAAAAATACTTACTATTTCCTGCAAAGCTGGGCACAAAAGCGTGAATCCGTTAATCGTTAATTAACAAAGTCAAATTTTTCGTTAACGAATTAACTTTTAAGTTAACTTTCAAAACCATTAACCAAAACCGTTAATTCAAGTCCGTTAAATCGATCATAATTAAACATTTCAAATTGCTATAGGCATTCTGTGTATGTTTGGACTTTGTTTTGTTTACATGTGTGACCTACTACTTTGTGCGACGCGGCGTGCGTATAAAAAGCACGTGCGTGAATTGTTTTGGTTTTAGTTACTTTTTCTAGGCACGAAAAAATATGTTTACAAGTTATATTATGATTGTTCGTAGTCAAGGGGGTGAAATAAACCTCTTAATTCTTGCTCTTCAGTTTATTTTGGTTTTATAAAGGATACATGTTTCCGCTATAATGAGCCTTCTTCAGTCCTAAATTGTCTAATTTGCGGAGAATCATACAAAAATAATGTCTCTGTCGAAGTCTTCTGTTGCTGTTGTGTATCATGTCAATATTTCATGTGTAAAAGAACCATAAATCAGTTGGATAAATGAGGATTAATTATCACAAATCAAAGCAAAAGTCGGCGTCTGTTGTGAGAAGTGAGAATGAGAAATGAGAAATAGATCTCATTTCTCACAACAGACGCCGACTTTTGCTTTGATTTGTGCTAATTAATCCTCATTTATCCAACTGATTTATGGTTCTTTTACACATGAAATATTGACATGATACACAACAGCAACAGAAGACTTCGACAGAGACATTATTTTTGTGATTCTCCGCAAATTAGACAATTTAGGACTGAAGAAGGCTCATTATAGCCGAAACATGTATCCTTTATAAAACCAAAATAAACTGAAGAACAAGAATTAAGAGGTTTATTGCACCCCCTTGACTACGAACAATCATAATACGACTTGCAATATGGATTTTACCACATATAAGTTATATTATATTAAGTTTTTTGATTCCATGTAACTCAGACGCTATCCAACGAATTTTGATTGGACTTTCGCCCAGACATATTTTGTATTTTAGGGATTATGCAGGAAAAAACAACCTTTATGTATTGGATAATATTTGACTTTTATCGCAAAAATGCAATTAATGTTGGATGTATACATACTATCTTCCGCGAGTATATCTTCCTATTTATTATGTAATAGTAAAATATCTACATTTTTTAATGTTGCTACTTTTTAATAAATACCCATTGTTACAAAATATAAATCTAAACTAAAAAGGAAACCTTTTCGAAAATGCCTTTCTTCTAATTGCAACCACCTTAATCGGTCTTTTCAATGTCTTTTATAAATCTTGCATCTCGCAAGTAGTTACTTTAGTTACCACTATAGCTAGTTTGAAAAATTTCCTAAGGCAAGTTTAACTTATGCAACCTCTGTTATTAGGTTATACTCAACATAACCTTTTTTTATAAAATTTAACGATTAACGGTTAACGTTAACTTCCGCTACATTTATAGGAAATTAAGGGACTATTGGTTAACGAAGTTAACCAATTATTAAAATTTTTTCGTACCCTGTACTTCGGGGTCATACGAGAGAAAGTGATAGGTAACTCTGTTGTTATGAGAAACAAATATTTTAACTATTATTTACTCCTATGACTTATTTATAGTAAAAAGGGGGTTTTACGTTGTCTCTACACGTGACCCATGCATGCAGCGCCAATCTATTTCACTCTGCCTTTGTTTTGTCCACCTAAAGGTATTCCCGCCCTTCAATGAATATAGACAATATTATCCATTTCTGTAGTTAAGGCGTGTGTTAAAACCACAGAGATCATAATTATACACTAGAACGCGTAGGATGGGTACGTGTGGATGCACAGTGGACCCCACCTAATGTAGCCCGTGCCCGTGGTCTGCCAAATGGAAGAGTGGGGACTTATACAATTCTGTGGTTAAAACTGAATTCTCAAGCTTATGTTTAAACAAATCTGGTGACCCCAATGCATTTTCCTCTATTGTAGTGTATATCAAAACAACATTGATGAAATCTCTTCTGACAAGAGAGGACCAAGTGGTGTTAATCACAATCTTCTGTACACTTTACCACCTGAACAGAGATTACATGTGTTTGGATGAGAAAGTTGTACCAATCTGCATTGACTGTATAAAGCGATTTCAGACACCTTCAGATAGGGACTGCTTCCTAGATCCCAGAGTTATGCTCGCCCTCTTGGACTACATGTGGGAACATCTTAACTGCAATAAACGCAATACGGACCTTTTCGTCCAGCATGGGGGTATTTACTTACTCTTCGATGTGGTTGACGTAAGTTTTTATAAATATTTATTATGAATGCTATAAACAAGCCGCACATAAATAAATAAATAAATAATAATAAATAAAAAATATTGATACAAATTGCAAACTTCACAATATTACAACCTTATATATAAAATTAAAACAAAACAAAAATAGGAAATAATAAGCTGCAATTGGATCAATCCTATGGTGCGGAGATACGATTTCAAGTTATACTAGACTGGAAAACACAAAATTTCAGAATTCTTATCGACTGGACGATTTTGCTCATCAATTCAGATGATGATATCACCTAACTCCTATTTTGCATACGGAAACCATGCAGAACAAATGTACAACTCAGTGAACATTTGGAGTGTTGAAAAGCTTTCATGTCTTCATAATGGTTCACCGATATGCCGCGGAGGTTACTGTAATGTTCCAAACACAGTAGCTGAACCAAGTGCCTGTTGTGATAAGAAACGGAGATGAACGCTGTCAACAATCACATAACCTCACATAATTTGAAAATCCAACAGTATACTGCTATGCGCACTGTCACTTGCGATTACGGTTACACTCTGTTCGCTAAAACCACACGCATACTTCATCATTTTTTCTCCGTATGAATCAAATCGCCATAGAAAAATAAAATAAATATTTCTGCAATGTGTATGGCAATTCCTGTCGTCAATGAGTTTTTGTTATACAAATGAGCATAACCGACAGAGAGGAAGGAAGAGAGACTCCCATTAATTGATGACGCTACGGACTTCTCTACCTGTATGGAATGTATTTTAGCGTAGCGAAACGTAATCGATCGATTTCTATGCTAATGATATTTGACTAACAACGGCTTGGGCAAATGCATTTGCCTAGGCAAATAGCTTTAAACATATAAAAGCAACCTCAATATCTATTTGACATGGCAAATAAAAAAAACGGTTTTGCCTAGGCAAAACCGCATTTTGCCCGAAATAACCATTTGCCTACGACATATACACCATTTTTTCCGTGAGTGTAAGTCACTTTGCCTTGTACCTGCAGCCATTTTCCTTCCTGAATTATTAATTTTAATGATTATTAAAACCGAACTGCGGAGTTTGACACTTGAATCATATCATCTTTAACTGTCTTTAGCGGTTTAAATACAAGAGATTTGTCAACTCTATGTATCATTCAGGTATTTAACAGAACAATGACGTCTACGTTTCGTACGCGATATTTAGTCCTGGACGGAGCGCTCGTAATACGTACTTTCTTTTTAAAGTGGCGAAAGAGACGCTGGTTGTGCACGGCGCATATCTATTATTTTCCGTTGGAAATTTTCAATCTAATCCTAATTATAGTCGCGTAGTTACCAGGGAACGCCTGAGACAACATTTTATCGCATTTTCTGGCCGCTATTTAAGCCATTTCGAGCACAGAGGCAAACCATAGCACAGAGGCAAACAGCGTTGTCATTTTGAGAACGTCAAACACGGAACTGTCATGTTATTGATCCGTCGTCATGGCGACTCGAGTAGAAGGACACCCCCAAACCGATATGCATAAATTTACTCAAATTGAAAGAAAAAAAGACTAAAACTGGACAAAATAAAAACAAATAGGACCGCCTATGCATTAAAGAATAGTGATTCGAGCCATAAATGCCGCGGTAGAGCGCCCATTGTTGCTTCGCCACATATCCTTTGAGGACTTAAGGTCTCCAATTTTCGGGAAAGTGCTGAATCCGCGAGTTGGGAGTCCACGCAGCACCGAAACGGCATTTTGAAGGCAAAAGCGCGGCCGCGTCCGTTGTTCTCGCGAAGAAAGACGCAAAACTCCCGCGAAGAGTACGTCTATCATTTGTCTTTTAGTTATTTAAGATAATATAAATTTGTTGTTGTAAAAGAGTTATCCAATCATACCTCATAACACCGAATTATTGGAAGTTATTCATACTGCCTCATCAAAAATCCAGCTAAATTATAATGATGTGAACCTGGTTTCTCGTCTAATATTACTGCGCGATTAAATGTCCACTTTAAACAAATGCTAAAACCGCAGATAGACATTAATACTGCCGTCCAATGTGCCGTATGTAGTCCCGTATATACAAAAATGACAATGATTGAAATATTTCCCGTTTCCTCTTAAATATGACGTTAATAGTTAAAACAAATTAGCCTGTTTTACGTAAAAATAGTTAGGGAACATGCTAGACTACGGTAAATTTCTTAAAATGTACAAAATGTGCGTGGTTTTTGCATTGAAACAGAAAAATTGTAGCAATTTTTTGTATGTACATATTGTACATACGGCGTTTTACCGTTGGACGGCAGAATAGGCTGTTATAACGTGTACCCAATTGCACCCTACTCTTTAGTTTTGCTTCAACTTTAACTGGCAAAAGTAATTTTTCCGATATTTACTCATTCGATTAAATTTCTGTTTTCTTTTTTCAGCAATCTCCTATTGCTGTAAAGCTGGTTGCGCTTAATATATTAGTGGACCTGACAGAGCAAGGCAGGACTTTTCCTTTCATGGCAACATGGCGTGGTAGAAATGGTATCTCTGGGATAAAATTACTCTTACACGTCTTTCGCCAAAGTAATTTTGATAATGATACCGTGACCGCAGACGGAGTTATAAAAGGTATCCACTCCAACTGATATCGCGCTACACGTTTGCGTATGCTAAAATTTTTCTCTTGAAACTTTCTAGACATGCAGTTTCCACTGATGGGAAAAAAGCAGAGCGAGTTTACCTTCAACCGGTGGGACTACGCAGAGTGCAGTCCAGCTTGCTTGGACTTTCTTGCATCTACTCGGCCTAAAGTCCACGCCCTTCTGCTAATGTTACATTGTTCTCCAGCAAAACATTTGCTTCGCGAACATTACAAAGCGTTTAATATTGCATTAAGTAAACTTGATATGGTTGGATCAACAAATAATATGTGTAATAGATTTGATAGTTGATATGGTTATAGGTGACGGTTATGTTAGCAGAACATTATATGTCGTTAAAAATCTATGAGGTCTGGACAGAAATGAGTACCTTAGTAGCGATCACTGGGAGGCGGCTTCTTGTTTTTGATCAGTGTGTTATAAATTTTCATGTCCAGAGAAGCCTTAAATTGACACAGTTGATCCAAAGAGCTCAATATGACATATTACGGAGTATAACGAATGATGTGAGATACTTTACTGGCTTCAGAAGTAGTTTGATAAATGATTAAATTTGATGACATTTTTCGCAATTGAAGACTGTCACGACTACAGGGTCCAAGCCCGTTCGTCTACCGGCAAAGCCAGTCGTAAGCGATCAGTCGCTACCGACCAAGCACCCCACCAGCAACCGATTTAAGCTTGTCGCACATCTATCCGGATCGTATCTGCTCCTACCAGAACGCTAAATCGAGGAGGGACAAATGATTGGTGATATGCTCCGACCCCTCCCACCCAGTGGCGGATTTAAGGGCCGAGGCGCCCCTAGACACTTTATGTCTGAGCGCCCCTCCCAAAACCTTAAATTATGAAAACAGAAAATTCTCAAAGAAAAAGCTGTCAAGTTTACCGAATTGTTTCAAAAATCTATTATCGCTCTTGTTTTTCTTTCGCTAATTTTCGAAATTTTAGCACCATTCTTTTTCTCATGTATTTGCTATTACTTCCTACGCATATATTGTCAGCGCCGGCCGGGTGCGAGGCATACAGGCACCGTAATAAAAAGCCGCTTAGGGCTGGATTTTTCAGTTCTAGTTTAAACCATGAACTGACTTCAAATACACAATTTCTTGGCAATCCGACATTGAAAATCCCAGCCAAAAGATCGCGCATATGATCGCACCACGTATATATGCGGGCGCAGTTTCTTACAAGCCGTGTGTTTCAGGGACAAGTAGCGCCATAGTTTAACTACTACAAGTTAGGTCAATCCGGCAACTATTTGGAGGGCGCATGCGTGCCCGCAGCCTGTGTTCACCATTTTCCCGTAAGATGGCGCTAGCTTTTTATGCTTGCATGTTTTGTGCTCAAACACAATATTAGTGAATTTCGCACTCAATTATCGAGAGGGAATCTTTAAAACGGCATTACATCGAATATCACAATTTTTAAGGTATTTATTTCATATCTGAATTGTGCTGGCGTTCTGGTAGTGGCGCCATCCAGTACATTTTCACAAACCAAATCCAGAAGGGCGACACTGAATTATCTAGAGAGAATATTTAAACCCGTATTACATCGTCATTCACAATATTAGAGGAATTTATATCATAATTGAATGAAAAATCACTTTATTCTCAATCAATTCAATTTTATTGCTATACTCTGAAACGTCTACAACCTTTATTTCGCGATTCTTGTGCTTCTTCTGATACCTGTCCAATTGGTAAAATAATTCAAACTTTGGTAAGTCTATTTCGTATCCTGATGACATAGTTTGTAGTATAACATAAAATTTATATATTAAGGCTTCATCATGTCCGGTAATCTGTGCACTAACATCGAATTTAACAAAAAAATTGCGTGCCGTATTGCCATCATTTGTGTTACCGAAGCCAGGCTTTGGGCTATTCCACAATCAAACCCATCTCTTTTTGAAACTATCTTGGATGATCTTCCTTCTACAGGTCGCTTGTCAGCATCACCTTTAACTTGCCACTTTTTAATATCAAGTCTGTAGCTTATATGCAGAAGACACTCAAATGTTCTTATCAAAGCACGTAAGGTGGACAACCCGAAACATTTCCTGACGATCTTCTCTTGGCAAATCTTTATTCATCATTGTCGGTTTTGCTCCACAAATATAACAAGTTATGTCTTCACCACAGATCCATTCATCAAACTTTGTTAGGAAAACCTCCACCTTTCGTTGACTCTTTTCCCAACGATCACTAACTTTTTGGGAAAACTGGCTGATAGTAACTTTTATGTTCATTACTGACTCTAACATCTAAGACAATTGTTAAGCAGTAGGTGGATGTTATGTGCTTAAAAATCTCTTCATTTTGACTTTTCTTGCCATGTTGTCGCCACACATCAAAATATTCCCTTCTTGTTATTGTGTGACTTACCTCGGAAAATTAATAATTTTTAATAGTTCCTTATGGCCCATAAGGAACGTATGTTATGGGAAATTCGCCACTGCTCCCACCGCACTGAATTCTACCCATCCATCAGTCGAAATTTTTCCGTGCCGATACGATCCGAACAGAGGTGCGACAAGTTTTATTCGGTCTGGACGCTAGAAAGACCTTGATATAGAAGTGTATATGATAGAAACCGGACTATGCCGAACTATGAGCAAATTCGACTGGTTCTTCCCGAATTTGAATTGTCTGAAAAGGGCGCGCTACTGATGCAAACAAACGGTAGAGTACATTTCAATAACAACCGTAACGCTAAAAGTGGCTCGATGTCAGCGTGCCTTGTAAGGTGGCTAATTCAACCAGTTTTCTTCATTATACAAATAATGTTGGTGTTATAAACCGACAAACCGTATATGTACTGGTTTATAACACCCACAGTTGTTTTGTTTCTGTTCTAATAAAAAAAACATGTGAAATAATAGTATATTATTTGCCGAGCACATAATTAGGGATATAAGCCGCAAGCATGAACATTATACGCGAGCCGTAGGCGAGCGATTTGTATCCGCTATGTGCGAGTCAAATGCGACGTTTTATCTACGACTCATAAATTCCATTTTATATCAAATATTTTAAATGTATTTGTCAATGGTGGCGAGGCGAACGGTCAAATATCTGTCATCCACGTAGGTTTTGACAGACTGACACTATCGTTGTATAATGATGACAGTTCGTTCAAATAATGAAGTCATTATTTGAACGAACTGTCATTATACAACGCTAGTCATTATAATCATTGGCGTGTATCATGATGGGGATTATATAGTCATAGATACGTATGCAATGAACTTATATGTGAGTCGTAGATAAATGTGCATTAAAAACTATATAATATTTTATAATATGATCGCTTACTATTTGTTTTGTCGGTAGACGAACGGCCTAATGCCGCGAACAGACAGCGAGCGTACAGCGCAACGGAAAGCTCAGCGTTAAAGGTTCCGACACGCTCAAACTTGGGACGGAACGCTTTACGCTGTGGTCTCCGCTCTCCGCTTCACTATACGCTCGCTGTTTGTTCACGGCCTAAAGTGAGGGTCTATCTAGTGTCTCGTGTGTAATCAGCAGCGTTCTCCGCCTGCGCAGTGCGCAGTGCGCATCTGTATTTAGTCCAGCCAACTGGTGTTTTTGCCAGGAAAAAAATATAGAAGTACTTTTTTCTTTCATTCTACATAGTTTGCTCAGATACAAGTTGTATATATTTGTGAAAATTTTAAGCGGTAAAAGTCGGGTTGGCAAATCCTCCAATAGTCGTAATACTTACCAAATGTAACTACGGTCATTGTCGGAGCATATAACCGCTTTCTTTAAGAGGATTTTTCTTTTATCTACTTACACCAACTGTTAATATTGAGCGATCTTATGTTTGCATTTGTTTAGGAACTTACAAGTGAATATAACTTCTACCAGACTCTAAGGGATCAAACGTTATCGGACGCCCTGACCACGCTCGATGAAATGATATTCTTCGCCAATGCAATGGATCGAACCTTCAGGAGCAAATCCAAAAGCAAACAGTCTTCACAAATATATAACTCTACATTGCGGTGCATAGACAGTAGTTTAAATCTCCATGTAACTGTTATGCACGGTGCTGCCTTTACGGTAATACGCTAAACTGTCGATAACGATATTTCTATGTAGTGACAGTAAATAACACGCCGACAAAATCTGACTAAACTCCAGACCCTGGCATCAGAGTATACTTTTCTGAAGGGTTTTGGTGCGCTGAATGTGAATGCGACCTCAGAATTCTTCCATCACATCAGGTTTTTGAGATATCCTAATCTCCAAGTGCAAAAAACACGGGTTTTCGCTATATTCGGGATTATATTACACTGCGAATTAATTTTTCTCCGCAAAATTCTTTACGGATTATGAAAGTATTATTCTTTCTCTTCAGACTGCATTTTCC
This sequence comes from Melinopterus prodromus, assembly GCA_964023965.1. NCBI lineage: Eukaryota > Metazoa > Arthropoda > Insecta > Coleoptera > Scarabaeidae > Melinopterus > Melinopterus prodromus. Next base: position 50,087,595 of record OZ030392.1, read on the forward strand.
ATTTTTCAGATATCTTCTTTTATCTCGGAAGAATCATTTTTCTATTAACAACGTTCGCTTCGCACGACGCTCATTGGGGTATTAGACCCAAAAAGCTGGCCATAAATCAAATTTCTAAATTGTTAAATTCCAAAAAGTAAACCAATTTCTGGGATAGGTAAAGGACCGATGTATTAAAAGGTGGCAATATTTTTTCACCTGAGCCCTGAGCCACGTGTCCTTGTCAGCCAAAAGTTATATTTTACTATGGCTGAAAATAGATGCACATAACTTGACGCTCTTAAAAGCGGTTGCAATTTTGTATTTTAACGATAAATGTGACTTTTTTGTTATACATTATTTAGAACCAAGTATGAACTTTCATTCGACATTATTTTTATTAAAATTTACCCACAATTTTGTTTATTGCAGGGCCGAGAACATTCTGCTGTTATAAAAAAAAACAGTTTTATGCAGAACTTGAGTGTTTTAGTTTAGTGTTTAGCTTTGTTAAGCTTTTGAAAGTGGTTCAAGTTATAGTATACATATTTGACATTACAACTACTGGAAAATCTGCTGCGGATAGGTGCGGATGCGGTTTTTGTGATTTTATTTCTAATACGTTGTAAAGAAAAATCCAAAAATTGATGTACCGGCTTATATGTAATTTGGTGCAATTTAATAATAATAATAATAATAATAATAATAATAATAATAAATCACTTTATTGCCCATATAAAAAATAAACATTGTATTTATAGTAAAAATAAAATTTTGAATGGCAAAGGCGAAGTTCAGTTTGCTCTGCACAGCAGAGCAACTGCTCTACTTAACCTTGATGGATTAATAATGAAATAATAACAAAATAAAAGAATAACAAACAAAATAAATCGTAGAATAGTAAACGCAATCAACATCAAACTAAATTATTTTTTACATGCTGTAGGATCTGTAAATATCAGTAATTACTCGTTTGTAGTTTGTAGTCTGGCCACACATCCGACCACTCCACCGAGCTCACTAATCTCTGGCTTGTCTTGCGGACTGAAGGCAATATACTTTTTAAAATCGACATAACATATATTTAGCTGGTTTTGCAACCCTTGGCAGGCATCACGCATCCTCCGCTTAAAGGCGGGCACCGACAAAGATTTAAATTCGTCTGGACATTCGTTATACAGAAGTGCAGCGTTGTAAGCGAAAGATCTTTTAAAGGTAGCAGATTTGTGAGAGGGTATAGTAATAATGTTTTTATGCCTGAGGTTCAAGTGATGAACGTCTGTTCGAAACCTGATTTTCTCATGCAAATACGGAGGAATCTCGGTGGTGATTACTTTATGGATAAGGCCCAGCAGATGCAGTCGTCGTCGGTTTTTCATATTTAACCATTTTGCTGTTTGAAGAGTATGCGAGATGTGATCAAATTTGCGTATACCATATATAAAGCGCAAACAGCTATTTTGCACTCGTTGGATTCTGTATGCATCTGCCTCCAGCAAACAGGGCCCGTACACAGTGTCGGCATGCGTAAACCCTGACAATATCAAGCTGTCACAAAGCGTCTTCTTAGTTTCAGTATTGAGCATATGACGATGGGGGTATAGAGTTTTCAGTATTCCGTAAGAGCGTCTTACGCAACCTGATATATGGCCCCTGAACCTAAGATCTCTGTCCACCGTCAAACCCAAATTTTTCGCTTCTGAACAAACTGGTAAAATTTCATTATTCAGGACAATATTGAGATCATCCGCACACACCGGACCGAAAGCAAGCACCTTCGATTTAGATGGATTAATGGTTAACGACATTTTATTAGAAAACTCAAAAATCGAGTGCAGATCAAAGTTAACGTCACTACAGGCCGAAGTTAACTTATTTTTATTGAAAGTTATATACAATTGTGTATCATCGGCATACATGTGCAATGAGCAATGCCTCACTTGTTTGGGTAGTTGAGAAGTGTACAGAGTAAACAGCACTGCAGCCAAAACTGACCCCTGGGGTACCCCCGATTTTAGTGGTAAGTGATTACTCACACAACCATCTATGCTAACCGACTGCCTCCTTCCAATCAAAAAACTACGGAATAACCCCACAGCTGCATCAGAGAGACCCAGATATCTTAACAATGCCACAAGCATCTGATGATCCACGTTATCGAAAGCTTTACTGTAGTCAAGGAGCACAAGAATACCACAATCCCCCTTATCTCTTTTATTTCTTGATACCGTGATAGTAGAGGTAATTTAGAACATACTTAACCATATTTAGCTATATACAAAGGGTTACGGTTATCGAGATATTAACAACTTTATGTTCAATGCATCTTGTATGTTGTAAATGCCGTTATATACGTATATTTTTCCGTTTTGGATCATGTATACTGTATAGCAAACAACCCCGATGACCTAGACTCTTCAAAATCATCCGATAAAAACCTTAAACTTTGTACTTGTATATGCATTTCTTGGAAATTGGTTGCTTGTAGCCTTTCGGATTCATATTCAAGGCAAGAAAATACTTTGAAAGCACCTACTCGCATACACAGTTCCCTGGTTTAAATTGGATTCTTGTTGAGCAGAGACAATAGTAAGTTTGTGAATAGAAACTGGTTAGGCGTTTTCGATAAATGTGTTTATGCGGAATGCGAATGCGGGTTCAAAACATACGTATTAGGGTCATACCACTAAAAAGCGACCGTTTCAGCTTGAAGTATGATCAAATTTCGAAAGTTTTTATGGAAACAATAAGTATAAATATTAGACAATTTTGAAATAATACTAAAAATAATAGATTTTATAGTGATAAAAATGGTAAAATAGGTTATTAATTGCCTCTACTATCACGTCCTAAAAGGAATGCATCGAACGGAAAACAGCATGAATAGCATATGTACCGTTTCAATACACAATATCGACTGATGTAAACTTTCATTTTCTTCCTCTACCACTGGTCTTTAAAAATAAAACTTTTTTCAGGATTTTCTTACAACATAACAGACCCAAACATGTTATCTCATAGAACTCAAAAACGACATGTATTGTTCAATTTTAAATCCATATATGCTGCGTATTTAAACTGGACATGCCATATATTATTTTATGAATTTGACACGGTAAAACATAATAGAAATAAAATCACAAAAAAATATTGATTACAAATGTTGTAGCAGTAATTAATTTACAATAGGTATAGTGCAGTGAAGAACATATTTTAATACAGTTTGCTTTTTCCTATTTTGTACTGTTTTATTGTGTTTATTAAGTTATTAACCTTCAAATTCTTAGTATGAAGGTTAAAATGTTATACATAAATAAAACAACACATCTAAAGCCTTTTTAGGTGAAAAAATAATTTTGGCCAGGTTTTCAGGTCAAATACTCCACTGTGCTACGCGACGCACGCCGCGCCGTGCGTTCGTCAACCGGTCAAAACAACGGATTTCTTCAATGAACGATATTTATTCTTGCGTATACAGGGTGTCCGGAAAGTATTGGGACCCAGCTTAACCGTATATTCTTGATGTCAAATGGGACCGATTAGACCAAAAATCCCATAGTAAAAAATGCTTCCTTAAGAAGTTATAAGTAAAGTTAAAAGTATTATGACATTTGCATATTGTAGAGGGAGCTGTCGGCAGCTTTTCTGTGGGAATATAATTATGATATTTGTATTATTATTATGACTTTGGGCGGGAAGACTAAAAATATGATACGGACGTTAATTTTACATAAAAGATGTTTACCTATTTTAAGGCGATTAATTAAACATTAATTAAACATTTTGTGTATTTGCTAAAAGCTACATCACTATAAAAAATTAAATTTTCACTTATTCTTAATTTATAAATTTATATCGTTTTCAAAATGTTTAAATCAAATCTTTCGCAACATTTTCCTAAGGTTTGTCGTATTCTAAAATATGAGTCATAGTTATTTCTAATTTCATTTCCTGCGTCAACTTCTTTGCAAACCTTGCCTAGTATTACTGACTTGCCGGTATACAATATATTTCATATAGCCCCATCTAAACAATCTAATGGGTTGAGGTCTGGGCTTCTCGGTGGCCAAGGATAATCACTACCACGTCTAATCCAGCGGACTAAGAAGGCAGCTTCAACGTTGTTCAAAAAATTTAAATACGATGGACCATTTAATCGAGGAGGAAATTCGTAAGGCCCGATCAAATGATCTCCAACAACGCCGCACCATACATTTAGTAATAATTCGTGTTGGAAATGTTTATTTCTGGATAAATGGGGGTATTCAGGATCTTAATAATAATAATAATAATTCTTTATTTGTCATAGATCATTTACAGATATGGACAATAGTCATTAAATTAGTACAATATTCAAAGATAGATAAAAAATTTCCAAGTACTACAGAAAAACAGTATTTCACAGTCAAGCAATTACCTACATAGGGAAATCAATTGGAGCCAGCGATGTACTCGTCAACGCTGTAAAACTCGCCGCACATCAAATAATCGCGCAATGCCTTCTTAAAGCGTTGTGGACTTTCTACATTTAGCAGATCGCCAGGTAAGGCGTTGTAGACTCTAATCATCATATACAACGGGCCAGTCTTAAATGTTGATGTGGTGTGATGAGGTATTGCAAGCCGTACAGAGTTTCGAGTCCGTAATGATCCCGACAAGTCGCCGTTTGTAACAAACTTATTAATATTGTTCCTACAAAACATCAACAAGCTGAAAATATATAGGCATGGCAAAGTCAGCAACTGTAAATCCCTAAAATGTCCCCGACAAGAATCTCTATACCTTAGTCTCTGCATGCACCGTATATATCGTTTTTGCAGTTTAAAAAGTCTAAGCGATAGGGCTGATGATCCCCAAAGAATAATCCCGTATCTAAAAACACTCTCGATGCTGGCAAAATAATATTGTCGTAGTGTGTGGATATTGACGTTGTCTCGGAGTTTGTACATCGAATAGTACAGCCTGCTTAACTTGCTGTGAGTTTGGTCTATATGGGATTCCCATTTCAAGGATTCCTGGATGTACACTCCAAGAAACTTCACATCACCACTCTGAGGGATTGACCGCCTTCCAGACCTAACCAGCAGCGATGTCCTGGGTGAGCTCAACGAGAAATACAGCATCGCTGTCTTGCTGTCATTCAAGATCAGGCTATTCCCCGCACACCACTCCTCCATACACCGCACGGCGCGACCAGCCACAGTCGACAACTCCGCAATACTGTTGGTCTTGATTATCAGTGTTGTATCATCAGCAAACTGGTATAAATCGCCCATCGGAAGATGCGATGCCAAATCATTGACGTATACAAGGAACAACAAAGGGCCAAGGATCGACCCCTGGGGCACACCCACAGTCAGCATAGCAGAACGATCGGAGAACGCGCCAGGCACACGGATCCGCTGAGATCTGTTCTCCAGGTATGACCTGACCAATTGGGAGCAAACACCCCTCACTCCGAGCGACGCTAGCTTATCCAGGAGAATACGGTGATCCACAGTGTCGAATGCTCTAGATAAATCAAAGAAAATGGCCGCTACATGTCTCTTTGCATCCACATGGCCCAGTATCTCATTAATTGACCCAAAAAGCGCAGCCTCGCAGGAGGAGCCCGGCACAAATCCAAACTGAGTCGCAGAAATAAGGTTGTGCGCATGGAAAAAGGTGTACAATCTCCTACATAAAATCTTTTCGAATATCTTCGACAATGCCGGCAAAACTGAGATTGGGCGATAGTTTCCTATGTTGTCTCGCGGCCCACGCTTGTGCACCGGAAAAACCACTGCTTCCTTTAATCTGTCGGGGAAGACTCCATGACTAAACATGAGGTTGCAAAGGTACACCAGGACACAAATCATGGAAGGTCCCGCCATTTTCATAATATGGGATGGTACATTGTCTATGCCAGCAGAATGCTTTCCTGATACTGATCTTATAACGTCCAAAAGCTCGTTTGAGTCAGCCGGGTGCAAGTAAACACTTGCCGGCGCATTAGCCTGAAATGGAGTACCCGCCGCTTGACGCTCCATCGGGGGATCAACGGCAAAAAACCTCTCGTGGAACAGCTCAGCCACCCGAGATGGATCCTCTACCGTGTCGCCGTCAAATGAAAGCCCAATCATGGCTTCCGCCTCAGACCTCACCGTTACACCCTTGACAATGTTCCAGACCGTCTTTGTTCTGTTCGCAGACGATAGGACTCTAGAATCATTATATTGGCGCTTTGCCCCGCAGACATAATCCTTCAAGCGATGCTTCTCAACCCTATAATGCTGCCATGAATCCACGTCATCAAGCTGCTTGCACATATAATACAAGTTCCGAAGGTCATCTGACATACGCCTTATCTCTTCGTTATACCAGGGATATCTGGTTTGCTTGGTGCTTAGTTTTCTAAGGGGAAAGTTCTTGTCAAAGTGGAAGGTAAAAATATTGAAAAAAGCGTCAAACTTTACATCTACAGTAGACTCATCATTATATACAACATTCCAATCCTCACCTGCCACATCCTTAATAAAAGCATCGACATCCGTAGACCGAAAAATGCGTCTACACTGATTCCGCTCGGTAACAACCAATTCCGGAATAACAAGCCCACAGTGCAATGAATTATGATCCGAAAGGCCCGGATCGCCTAAGTGACATTTCACATCGCTAGCTCCAAAATTGCAAAACACATTATCAATACAATTAGCCTGCCTCGTACCTTGTCGGAAACATCCGAACATATTATATGAACTAAACAAGGCAACAACGTCACGACTTTCACGGCTTTCAGCGTTAAAATTAATATTAAAATCACCACATACTATCACACAATCATATCTACCGCAAACAATATCAAGCAAAATCGCAATATTATACAGAAACACATTAACATCACCAGACGGCGCTCTATACACACACACATACAACAATCGTACATGATTGTATCTAGAACTAGCACAAGCATATTCAAAATGTGACTCTATGGGGTGGACGGGAATATTTTCGATTTTCATGTTGTGATTGATCTTTGCATATATTGCACAACCACCTCCCCTATTTATGCTACGGCAAAAGTGACTTACAAGCTTGTAATTGTCCAATTTTTCGAGTTCTATATTATCCAAATTTTGCCAGTGTTCGGTTATACAAAGGACATCAACATTTTCATTAATTAAAAATAGATCCAGAAGTTCAGTCTTATTTCTAATACTCCTAACATTGTAGCACATAAGTGACAGAGTACAATGTGTCTCCGTAAAATTTTTTATGATCTTTGGGAATCGATCTGGATGGTTTCTAAAAAATCATCGGACATATGGTTATGAGTTATTGGCACTTCCATTAAGTTGTTCAGTCTGTTTTGGGGCGGAGGAGTCTCCATTCGAGTGTATTCGAAGAATAGCATAGCGCTCATTATGTAGCGGCAAACATTATTTTTCCCACGTTTTGTTAGATGTACACCTCTCTGCTGAATATCCCTTATTTCAAGAGTACAATTTAGATCACAAAACATTACAAATTGATCACACCTCAGACGGCAATACGAATTATACAAGCTGACATTAAAATCTTGGATGCGGGCGCTCACATCAAACGAATAATTCAAAAAGGGCACAGAACAAATTAAAACATTGGTATGCGATAGACCACAAACAACATCGTAGAATCCACGTTCGCTTAGTCTAGCACCTCTCAGGACATCATTGGTGCCTCCCAATAGAACAACGTAATCCCTCTCTCCGTAGTCCCGTGCCAGGTTTGCACTATCGCTGATAACATCGAGCAAGAGGGCGTTTGGCTTAAAAAGCACTTCCACATCAAAACTATCTCTAACATGTGCATTGAAAATCTCCGCCATACCTCTACCCTGACTGTCAGCCAGAAGCATGATACGAGGACGACGAGTATGGATGTGCAGTGATTGATGTCCAGATACGACAATGGGATCGCCTCCAGCTTGACCCATGAGACCTGACAAAGTCCCCGCCGAACTCCCGCTGGACAGCCCGACCACGGAACAGCCACTTTTTGAGCTGCTCCCGCCCTGATCGCACCGACCAACAGAAGACCCCGGAGAATCAGTTTGAGTTGCAGCCTTCGCCGATGACAAACCTTCAACAATGGATCTCAAGTGGAGAATTAGCGTATCTCTGGCGTCGACGTCACTGCGGAGACCATTTATTTTAGAATTGAGAGCATTCATCTCCTTCTTCAGAGCTTCAATCTCTTCGTTTGCTTCTGCCAGTTTATTCCGCAGAGCAGACGCTATCTCCGTCGCTTCACATTTTTCATCCTTATCATCGTCATGCACAATGGTGATATATGAGTTGTTTGCATTGGGTGTCGCACACTTAGCTGCCGGTTTTGTCTTGTTCCCAACAGCCACCCTGGATCTCAATTGCCTCGTCGGCGCAGTTTTGTTCACATTCTGCATGTCGTATTTATGAATAAACAAATGTTATGAGTAAACAAATATTAAAGTTTATATTTTATGTTTTTTGTCAGGTATAATTATGTGCAAATCAACATATAAAATACAGGGATACAACTCTTCCGCACCTAGCGGCCGATCCAGGTGACTCACAATAGACAAACAAAGAAGGCCACGGATAAGGTACACAAGGAACAAACACAGGCACAGCTGGACAGGATCTTCTTCAGGATCGTCCGTACTAGGGGTGGGCGATCTTGGAAATTTGTGATCGATCTTCGATCACAATTTGTGATCGATCTTCGATCACGATTTGAGATCGATCTGATCGATCGATCGATCATTATCGATATCTGATCGATCCGATCGATCCGATCGATCCGATCGATCCGATCGATCCGATCGATCCGATCGATCCGATCGATCTTTCGATCTTTCAAATTTGAAGATCGAACGACCGATCAGATCGATCAGATCGATCGATCGATTTTTTTGCCCAGTCCTAGTGTTTGTATATCGATCAAATCAACCAGATCGATGAGATCTATCAGATCGATCAGATCGATCAGATCGATCAGATCGATCAGATCGATCTGATTGATTTGATTGATTTGATCGATATACAAACACGATGAAAGATTGATGGTTTTTATTTCATTGGTAGTTAACATAGGGCTATCATGATAATGCCCATAAAACAACCGGCGTCAAAGGCAACAAAATCCTAACATAAAGCAATGTTAACCATTAAATGTAATCTTATGTATTAAATGATATTGGGAGACAACAGACTTCTAAATAAACTTTTTCTTCTTTTCAATCTGATCGATATGATCGATTTTTTCGATCTGTTCGCTCTTTTCGATCTGATCGATCTCATCGATTTGATCGATCTTTCAAATTTGAAGATCGAACGATCGATCAGATCGATCAGATCGATCAGATCGATCAGATCGATCAGATCGATCAGATCGATCAGATCGATCGATCGATTTTTTTGCCCAGCCCTAGTCCGTACCATAATTTTTAGTCGAACCTCCCAAAGTAACAATAATAATAAAAATATCATAATATTATGCCCCAGAAAAGCTGCCGACAGCTCCCTCTACAATATGCACATATCCTAATACTCTTATCATGATTGGCGCCTCCAAAAGCCTAAGAGTACCACTGTTCAGCTTGATCGGCCGTTTCTTTTCTGAAATATCCGCAAAACAAGAAATATATTTTCTATCTTTAACACCTTATAACTTCTTAAGAAAGCACTTTTTACTATGGGATTTTTGGTTTAATCGGGTCCCATTTGACATCAAGAATATACGGTTAAGCTGGGTCCCATTACTTTCCGGACAGCCTGTATATAAAACAGCCGTTGTTTTGGTTTAACAAAGGTTATTTTGAATTGAGACAACGTTTCGTTGTGTGTAATCGTTAATTTGAATTTTGTCTTGTTGAACATTTGAAGCATTAATGCTTTGGATACGAACCTGCAACATTAGGTGCGACAATCAGATACCTAACTACGGCACAGCCCAAGTTCTCCGAGAAACATAAGAAACACAAATATGTTCTTGCTCGCAACCCATTAAGTAAAACGGTATTTGATGTCTTCTATTTTTTCAGAGACCATTCACACAGCATGTTAGCATTAGGAGCAACGTCGTTATTGATCCAAATAAGCCTCAGGAAATCAAACCTGTTTCCGACGACTCAATCATGGAACATCAGACTGAAGCGGTGAGATAATCTTTTAATTGCGTGACAACGAAAAAACGCATCACCGAAGGGCGAGCATTTTTGTACCATATATGGCAGAAATGCTGAGTTTATCATGTCACGCTCTAAGTATATTTACTAACGTACATTTCGGAAAATTTCAGATGCATGTAGCAACTGTAAGCAACATAGACATGGGTAGCTTTACGGGATCTGGACTACTACCTGGTTTAGGAGAACTCATACTTTAGAAATCACTGCTCTTTAAATTGGTCTTTCTTTTATTTATTGTCTACACTCTACAGATTTGTATGTATTTTTTATTTTTTATGATTATAAATATAAGTAAACATATACATGGGTTCTTTCGGTGAGACTTTGTCGGAAAAATCTTAACCCTTACTAATGAATCAGAAACTGCCTGGCAGCTAAAATGCTTCCGCTCAAGAACAACAGGTCTATATGTTGTACTAAAAATAAAAATGCCCAAGAGCACCACATTAGAAGCTATTTAACAAATATATAAAAACAAATTCAAAACTGTATACAGGAAATATGAATACCAACTTCTAATCACAAAACTCAATTTATTAGTGGCGGGAAATGGTCAGACAGACAATATAAATCCATAAAACTGTATTAAACAACTTTACGCATTTTTTAAACAATGGACGTGAAGGTTCACGAGACACTACACAGTTTACAGAGCCTACAAGCTCTCTGCCGTCTCTGTGATACACAAATTTACCCGCTGGTGGCTAGAAGAAGAGTAAAGCCTCCCTCGGTTATAACAATAATAATAACAGCGTTTATTTCCTTGTGGTAACATGGTTACATTGGATAAGTCAATAGTAACAATAATTGAAGAACCACTACAATATATGTACAATTTAGGGTGGCCCTTATTTTGCAACTTTCTAAAAGTTTAGCTCCCACCCCCCTATCTTGTTTCAATAAACAAAAAAACGAAATATGCAAAATTTCAGCTTAATCGGACAACTGCACGACCCTCATCGACCATGAAGTTTTGGAATTTTTGCCCAGTTCAGATAAGCAGATTGGGTACTTATTTTTACTTTATCATACGCAGTATAATAAAGTATTGTAATCATGCCGAAAAAAAAAATTGAGATTTTAGCGGAAATAGGTCTTTTTGGGTCCCCTGAACATATTTGACCAAGGTACAAAAAAATGTCTGTGTGTGTGTGTGTGTGTGTGTGTGTACCCGTTTTTTGTGGAGACGATTCCGGAGAAACTACTGAAGGTATCGGGACGAAATTTCATATTTAGAAGTTTTATAACTAAACTTAGAGCTGAGAAGCTTTTGGTTCAAAAGGGTCCAAAAGAACTGGCTATTTACTCTTAGCATTTTTCAACGATTTTGCAATTGAGCCGCCATTTCTGCAATTTTTTCAACATAGATAAATAATAAATTAAAGTAGAGGAAATTTTGTATAATTTATGTTTATAACACTTTTTGGTAAAATTAATAGTTTACCTGCAGGAGCAAATTCTATTTGATCGTGTCTACATTAATAGCAGCAGGTAGCCAGGATATTTTGAATCTTTTGACAGTATTCAGAACGTCAGCGGTTGCGAAACGTCAATTCAACACGCAAATGCATGGAGAATGCGATGAGAAACGCGCGCACGTACAGTGCAACAATAATAAAACATCTTGGTGTCAATGTGTATTTCGATTGCGGATAGCCATGTTCTTATGTTTTCGCGAATAAATACAAGAAATAGACGGTATGGTAACATTAAAACTTATTTGGAATATTGAGCATAATTCTTTATGAACTTTTGTAGTTAGCACTGAGGACGGGGTAAAACCCGAAAATATAGTATTCTAGAAGCCAATATAATATATTAATCATCAGAACCAATAACCTTTTTACTTTATCATATGTAGTATGACAAGGAGGTTTAGTCCTAGCATTTTTGAAATATTTTGCAAATAAGCCCCTATTTCTGGAATTTCGTCGAAATAGATAAATAATAAATTAATGTAGAGGAAATTCCGAATAATTCATGACTATGAAATTTTTTGGTAAAATAAATATTTTAGCCGCATGAGCAAATTCTATTTCATCGAAATCGCTCGTACTGCATTAAAACAGTAGTATTAAAACTAGTTAGCCAGGATTTGTCAGATATTGTAATTCTAATGGTAGTAGGTAGTGTCAAATGCTGATGTTTTGACATTACATCCTGTAAATATAATCAAAATATCTGTCTAGTTCTAGTAGTTTTCTTTTATTGCAGACGTCGCCGATCTCGATCAAATAGAATCTCCTGCAGCTAAACTATTTATGGTATGATAAAGTCATGTGCCTGGCCACATCAGATTTTTTATTTATACTTAGAGCATATATAACTAGATGGTGTGCGGCCTATCCCATGGCAGAGGGTTTCCTAGGCCTAACATACCTTCGTAAATAAGGTATTACCATTCGTGATAATTTCTACCCAACAAATTAACTTGAAATTCTAACCGTAAAGGCAGACAGCTAAGAAGGTTGTACCAATAATTACATGTAGTCCAATATATCCTTTCTAAATTAAATTTATAAACCTCTACTTTAAAGCTTAGGTCATAATTTTTTTAATATTAAATTAATAGTGTGTAGTTAATTGTCATTTAGGCAAGTTTTGCGCCTTTTTTTCTACCATCTAAGAGTTGTAAATATAACAAAGGAAGAAAGTGCAACATTGGCGATTGAGGAAGTTTCTATTTATTGGCAAAAAGCACGAGTTCCTACTAGAAGAACTGACCACTGCATTGATAAGCTAGTCAAATTCTATAATGAATGGAAACATTGTCTAGAACATCTGGCAAAGAAAACGACACATTTTTGTGGAAACTATGGACGATCTCTCTGACATAGGTCATGCAAATGCTTTGGCAACTCTCTGGTACTTAGCTCCCAAAACACTATGCTTATTTGATGATCAAGTTCCAGCCACGGTTAAGACAAATATTGCTCAAGTTATGCTGGAAGAAGACAAAGCTGAAGATCAGGAAGAAGAAAAAATCAACCAAAGAGGTACATTGTGCACCAAAATGATTTTTCTTCCTTTACAAACGACGACTTTTGGTATTTTGTAACTTAAAAACTTTCTTCACGAGATTTTCGATTAGCACCGATTTTGTCGACAAAGACCCTTCAATGTGGCAGGATGATCCTGGTGGCAAAAGAGCAATAGAAAATCTTGATAAAATAGTTGTTGTGAATGATACTGCAGAAAGAGGTGTGAAACTAATCCAGGAAAACAAAAGATGAGAAGCAATTTATTCTAGGGATCGTTGACGAAGACCGAAAAAGATACCCAACTGCTACGAAATCCTCTCATAGGAAAATATAATATTCAATGTTCGTTTGTTTACATTACCTATGTATATGTATTGTATTGATAAAAATTAATCGTCTAAACAAAAATATAGTTTTTCTACTCCTATTGACGAATTCATTCATTATAGTGGCTATTTATGATAAGTAATACTAACCATTCCCCACACATATGGCAAATATTTCATTTGTGGCTCGTCATACCCCGGGAGTAGTGAGAAATATTTAATTTCTCACGGCTTTAGAGCCAATCACAGCTCTGGATTTTTCATTTCCATTGTGTTTTGAGACTCTGCTTAGGAACATTGTCAAGGCATTGATAACGTCGGTAAGTGACAAGCGCACCAAACAATTTTAATCTGTCAAAATCCTGTAAACCGACATAGTGACATACAGCCGTCCCTATATACACAAAAATTAATAGAGTAGAAAAGAGTAGAAAAAGTATAGTATTCCATTTGCCAGTAATGGCAATTTCTCACTCGAACGTTTTGCATTAAACTTAGTTCTCGTGAGAAATTGCTTGCATTACTTGCTCATAGAATAATATACTATTCCCTTATAGAAATTCCTGAGTTATTAAAAAAGAAACATATGTTTAAATTTTTCATTGTATTTAAGGATTGTTTCAACTTCAAAGCGTGTGAGGGTCGCCAAGTACTTGTCCGATTCAAGTAAAATTTTGTACAGCCCGTCTTTTTGTTAATTAGAATAAGATTAGAGGGTGGGAGCAACAAAATTTTAACTTTCTGAAAATACCCTATCGCTAAGGGCCACCATAATGTACATACAACAAAATCTAAAAGCAAAGAGCGTAACATTCATAGAAACAATTACATATAAAACATATACCATTAATCAAACGAACAAAATAGGCGTCTATTGGGAGTGTACATACACCGTGGAGGGGACTTGAAAATCGATCTAAACGCCCGTAGCGGTGAAATACCTAACTAAAATGCTTACATACGTGCAGTAGTTCACGGCGCATTATGTTGTGATAAAATCCGTCAGAACTAATAATATATCGTTGGTATAATCATAATGGGACACAATAAGTGTTGCGTTATCAACTGTAATAATACAGGAAGAAATCTTAACAAATGCAATATTGTAATAAATAATATAAATTTGATCGGACCACTTATACAGTACATATAACTGTAATATTTATTAGCAATCTGCACCATTTACGCCTCGTGAACCTACTACTGCCTACAGCTGTAGAGGCGTTAGCATCGCGCACCCTGCCAATATGGCACACGTCTGAAATTCTTGTAGTGTATAAAAGCATTTACCTAAAAGAAACCTCCTGAAGTACCTTTTAAAGCTTGTCAGCAACCGTCTTTCACATTAGCTGGTAGCCAATTAAATAGTTTTGGACCCAGACAGTTAGGAGATATTGCGTTAATATTCATTCTCGCATAAGGCACCTGCAAATCATCCCTATGACGCGACGGACTGACGGGTATTAACATTGTGGATGTCGGACCGTTTCAAGAAACGGTTCTTATTTTTGAAAACAAATACACACATTTCATATACCGTACGTTTACCCGAAGACTAGGCATAGCATTTACGGAAGAACGGCACCATCGCTCTCCCCACTCGGCGTATTTGTCAGCGGCTAAGCGGTTCCCCGGTGCAGGTTTCGTGTGCTAGTAGCTAGTAGTTTGTTGTTCGTAGAACTGCGTGCGCTCGCTTTTGTGCTTCTTTTAAAAATGCACGTACATGGTGCATACATAAATTCTAAATTCTCCTTTATTGTCAGAAAATAATATGCAAAAATAAAAACACTATTTAAAAAAATATATAAATTAACTAATATTCTACTACGAATAAACATTACTTTAACTCTGGCTCAAAGATTTCGCCTTGCGCTGCAAGACAGTATCCCAGCCGGTTGTAAAACTTGTCCCTCAGGCCAGAGAGCGTTTCGGCTGTTACAGTGTTGGCAGCTACTGTAATTTTAGCGCTCAACTCCTGTAAATTATGTGCCCTATTGACTTCATCAACATAAATGGTATTTTTAAGATAACCCCACAAGAAAAAATCGTTCGGAGACAGATCAGGTGATCTTGACTAATGTCGCGTGTCCCACTAATAAGACGGTGAGGAAAGCGGTTGTTAAAAACTCTCGCACCCTGGCCGCGTTATGAGCACAGCCGACTTGCTGAAACCAAACATCATCCTGATCTACTCCGGAAAGGTTATAAATGGCGGGAAGTCTTGCTCTTTTTTTTATTTTGTTCAAACAGAGTGTTTGTGGCATAACACCTAGTCAATGACTAACAAGTTATTTTCACTTAACCTAAACTGATAAAATAATGAGTATTTTTACAATTTTGCCCATTGGCCCAAGTTGTTTTAGTCTGACAGTTTTTACCACTCAAGTAGACGGCGGTTGTTTTCACTTACAGTTGTTTTCACTTTTCACATACTGTGAATACACTACGGGTGCTCTGCTTTTAATCACTCCCGCACTAGTTCGAATGGTATAGTTCTTTTCAGCCGACGCACTAGCGCACTGTTGTCTAGCAGCTGGATGGCTTCAAAGTTGTCGTGGTGGAGTAGACGATCCTCGTGCTTCTTAGCAAATTTTGATATTTAGCCATCTCCATGCGGAGGTCCCGATGAAGCCTGTGTTTTTGATGTACCATGGTGCACCAACAATGGCCCTTAGTACTTTATTTTGGAACCTCTGAATGAGGTTGATATTGGACTGCTTAGTGCATCCCCATAACTGTATTCCATACACCCGTACTGGCTTTAATAATTGCTTGTATAGTAGGAGCCTATTTTGCACTGACAGGGCTGACCTCCGTCCCATTAGCCAACACATTTTGCGGAATTTTAGGTCGAGTTCGTTCCGCTTTTTCTTGACATGTACTTTCCATCTAAACTTGGCATCCAGTGTCATGTTTCGCTGTATCCGCGTATGGAATATCGTTCCCATTAATGGTCACTGGAATATAGTTAACTCTCTTATTGGTGTAGTTTACATGCGTGGATTTTCCTTCATTTAGTTTGATGCGCCATTTCTTTGTCCAAAGGTTGATTTTGGTTGCAGCTATCTGTAATTTTTCAGTTGCTTCTTCGACACTGTCACTAATCGCCAAAATAGCCGTGTCGTCTGCAATTGTTGCCACTGTGGTTTCTCCCAGAACAGGAATATCATAAGTATTCAGTAATTCAGTAGGTACAAAAGTGGTCCCAATACACTTCCTTGTGGTACTCCGGCATTGATATTGCGTCGCGAGGAGTATTCGTCATCCTGTTTCACCCCGAAGTGGCGATCTTTCAGATATGATTTTAACAGTTCTGTATAATCACTAGGAAGCTGCTGTTCCAGTTTCTCGAAGAGTCCATCATGCCACACCTCATCGATAGCCTGAGCCACGTCTAAAAATATAGCTGAGCAAATTTTCTTTTCCTTAAGAGCCTAGAAAATAACATCGGTAGTTCGGTGTACCTGATCGATGGTTGAATGTCGAGCTCGAAAGCCGAATTGATGTGATGGAATAGTTTGATTTTTCTCACGAATGGGGTATAGGCTTTGACTCCAGTGCTGTCCAGGTGATAGACTCGGGAAGTTCAGGGGTATGAGTTTCATTCGGTGTAAATGTCTTTTCCAAGTGATCGGCAAAGATATCGACCTTATCCTTGTTACTTCTGGCCCAAGATCGATCTTCCTTTCTTATCGGGGGAATTTGGATTATCGGTCGCTTTATGTTGGTCTTCTTTCTTATCTAATTACCGATTGACTTAGAGTTAAGATAATTGGTGTATGGTCAGACTCAAGATCTAGTTCCTCGGTGATATCAATGAAGCTAGATGACAGATTTTTAATTACAAAAAAGTCTATTAGATCTGGAATCTTGTTTCTGTCGGGCCAATAAGTTGGCCAATAAGTTGGCTTACCTGTTGAGTGGACTTCGCATCTGTAGCTTTGGATTGCATGTAGTAATTCTCTTCCCTTTGTTGCAGTTAGCCGTGAACCCCAATATGTATTCTTGGAATTAAAGTCTCCCCCAAGTATGAACTTCCCAGAGAAAGTCTGCAAAAGATCCTTGCTCTTGCAGCAAACTAAGGAACTTCTGGGCGTTAAGAGATCCATCGATAAAGAATGGACCAACTAAATGATTGCCTAGAATACCAGCCCAAACATTTAGTTTTCGAGATATTGAGTGCGGTAAGCATTACTTCGGTGCTGATTTTGTTGGACCCAATATCGAAGAATGGAAGGATTATGTTTACTATGTAACGGAAAAATCAATTCATCAGTAAAAATAACATTTTGTATAAAATTTTCATCTGCGTTCGCCTTTTCCATTAGAGTTTCACAAAACTCCATTCTACGAATACTGCCCTCTGCAAAGGTTTCCTGAGTCTTTGGGTACTTATAAGTCCGGAAATCACCCTTCTTCAGAGCGTTAGCAACGGTTTTGTTACCAATACCCAATTCCTCGCCAATCCCTCGAGTGGATTTCTTATCGTCCAGTACTATAGAACCGCAGATTAGTACACCTCGTCGTTTTTTGCCTCAATTTCTTGTGGACGTATCTCCCTTGGATGACCGGTACTGCAGCTCTTTAGACAAACATCTTTCTCAAATTGATACACAATATTGAAAATGGTAGACAAACATCTTTCTCAAATTGATACACAATATTGAAAATGGTTTGTCTGCACGGGATAGGTCTGCCTTTGAAAGTCATTGCAAACAAATCCACGCACTGTTGTGCCGAATTGCCACCGTATTACGGTGGCATGCTGATCTGAAGCTGTTCTAGCGGAGCGCACATCGCGATTGCAAAGATATGAATGTTATGAAGCGTTGTTAGATCTGCGATAGTTCTGCCGTTGCGTGCATGTGCTCCGAAACGCAAAACCAGACTGACCTGACCAGACCTGCTCTTCCACCAGTCGGCAGTCCCTCTGTAATTGGCTGCCCCAGTCAACCGACGTTGGCAGTGTTGTCGCGTGATACGCTAGTTTCTATAGACCTATGCCTAATTTTTGCGGACACAATCTGTATATACACTGCACACATAGTGTTAAAATTGTTGATAATATCTCTACATGATGTAGTGCTATCTGCCCCAGCCATTATATGAACAATTTTCATTTGGGCAACAAAAAGATCCTGAATGGCAGACAACCTACCCCAGAAACATATGCCATACGACAGACAAGAACCCACTTGAACATGGTAAAACTGCACATGTGCAGTATTGTTGAGAGCGTGACAAGTATTGTTTTGGCGCACGGAACTAGTAGGTAGTCGAACTAAGTTTTGAAGATTAACATTAAGCAATGCTCCTTCCAGCTCAGCGTATTATCAATAACAAACCAAGAAATTTAGTTTTGTTTGTCGAAGTTATTTTATTCTCATGGTAGTACATGTCCTACGATTCGGCGGTTCTTTGAGGACAGTGATATTGCATGAAGTGGGTTTTACTAACATTTAAGAAAAGGTGATTTTCAGTCAACCACTCGCTGAGGGCACCAACAATGTGACGCCACAAGTTGGTCGCAAGCGTCCTCCAAGCGTCCGTTAGGAAAAGTGGCCGTTTCCGCCCGCAAAGCATTACAATGGCGTCTCATTCCAAATTAAGACAAAATATGCCAGCGTTTGAATACAAATTTCTATTTAAAAATTACGCGCGAAATCTCGATTCTTCACAGGTAATTTATGGAACCTGATTATTTTACCGTAAATAGTGTAATTTTGAGCGCCACTGGGACCCCCTCTTGCACACACTTTTCACACACCGACAGGTCTGGCGATATTTTTCTTTACTAGAAACGTTTTCAACTTTGCGAAACTCCCAAAGCGCAACTCCCAAAGCGACAGACTGATTATAATAATGGATTATATTCATATTTAGTTATAATAACGGAGTTTTATTATTTTTATTTCATCCTTTAACATCTATGGATGCAAAAGTCACTCCCGGACGGTGGTCAGCCTTATGATTTTTTTTATTATAAATAACGTAACGTAACGTAAACGTAACAAAACCGTTAGACTATATTTAAAAAATGACTTCTTATGCTTTTTACTTTATCATACGCAGTATGCTAAAGTATTGTAATCATGCCGAAAAAAAAAATTGAGATTTTAGCGGAAATAGGTCTTTTTGGGTCCCCTGAACATTTTTGACCAAGGTACAAAAAAATGTCTGTGTGTGTGTGTGTGTGTGTGTGTGTATGTGTGTAAACGATTTTTGTGGCGACGATTCCGGAGAAACTACTAAAGGCATCGGGACGAAAGTTCATATTTAGAAGTTTCATGACCTAACTTAGAGCTGAAAAGCTTTTGGTTCAAAAGGGTCCAAAGGAACAGGGAGTTTATTCTAAGCCTTTTTCAAGGATTTTGCAAATGAGCCGCCATTTCTGTAATTTCGTCAAAATAGTTAAATAATAAATTAAAGTAGAGGAAATTTTGAATAATTTATGCCTATGACATTTTTTGGTAAAATTAATAGTTTAGCTTTTTAGTTTATTCTAAGCCTTTTTCAAGGATTTTTGAAATGAGCCGCCATTTCTGTAATTTCGACAAAATAGTTAATTAATAAATTAAAGTAGAGGAAATTTTGAATAATTTATGCCTATAACATTTTTTGGTAAAATTAATAGTTTACCTTCAAGAGCAAATTCTATTTGATCGAGATCGGTCGCATCTGCATTCATATGAAATTACATAGTAGCCAGGATTTTGACAAATATTTGTTTGTGTTGTCATTTCGAAAACAGCTGATCTCATCAGAGGTTGGAAAACCACTATGGAACGTGCCGCTGTAGTGCGCAAAATTATAAAATACAAATTTCAAATAAAATAAGATCACCAATTTGATTGTTTGTTAATAAGAAATATCAACCCGTCTTTATATCTAATTCTAAAAATGATACATTGAGAAAATTATAAATGAAGTATAGCGATGAGTGTAGTTTTATTTTAGTATGTTGGTAGGGATGTGTCATGAACAAATATAATTCTGTCAGAATTTGAATTACCTTTTTAACGTGCGTTTTCATTAGTGATAATGGCAGTGGTAGCAGACGCCGTTATAGTATTTCCAATAGAAAATTGCTAGTGACTCATGTTTATGTACATGCAAACTAATATGTGTCATTATCACGATATGTAAGAAATAGTATAATTTCGTATTCTACCACCGCCATTAGCTACCATTACCTACCAATCGGAACGCACCTTTCGTCAAAGTGGTACCAACCTAGCATTTACTATACAGAAATCGCTTATTTTTTTTTAAAATACGTATTTCTTAAAAAGCAACACAATAAACGTTGATGTCGCTCCTGCCAAAAACTAGATAGCGCGACTCGCTCATACGCGACGGCGACACTCCGCCTTCGGTGACGCGTCGTATCACCGCTCGTCGCGCTATTCCGTACTTTCGGCATTTGTGACATAAATAACTATTATTCTAATGACGTAGTGTAGGTAGTGTCAAATGCTGATGCTTTGACAATACCTACGATTTATCTCTATAGAATAGATTCTCATGCAGCTAAACTATTAATTTTATATATTGTATGATAAAGTCATGTGCCTGGCCACATCAGATTTTTTATTCTTTGAAATCATTCGAGTTACAAAATTTTCCCCATGAGACACACTGTATACACCAAGTTTTTCTGCAATTAAACAACTCTATCTCACTAATTATTATAAGTTCTCATTGTAAATATATACCCAGCATTCCTTTTGTCAACGCGCGCGTCCGGTCTGGTGGGTTTTCTGATGCAACTTGATTTTAAATTACTATAATTGTCGATCGTTGAGCCAAATGAAACCTTTCGGATCCACTCGAGCCTAAATTTGTGGTGCTATTCGTAGAAAGTGATCTAATTCATTTAATTGCTTTATTCTTGAACGAAAGGATTTGCGAAACTTACAGTCGGAAATGACTCCGAGAGCCTTGGACCTTACGTTGTGACCGCCAAAAATAAACATCGATAATTCGTTGGATTAAAAAAATAATAAATGTGGAAAACTTTTATATTATTTATATATTTTGTTTTGTTTTTTGATTACTCGGTATTCGTTGCTTTAATTAAATTTCATAAGAAATAAACATTTCTGAAAAAGCAAGATGGATAATACCTATTATGACACTTCTTAACCGTCTGAAGGACATATCTCGTAAATAGTTGTTTCAAGTGCATGCTATGGTTTTTCTTACTATAAAATATGATGCTCTAGGGTTTCCAATCCGGATATCCGATTAATCGGATAATCCGACCTATTTTGACTATTAGATTATCCGGATAATTTTCATGGAATATCCGGATATTTTTGAATAAAATAATACAATTTTTTTTTCAAAGATTTACATGTACATACCTTTATATATCTTTTTTCCTTTACAAGAGTTTCTTGAATGAAATCAGAAGCAATCAATGGATACGTTAGAATTAAAGGCTTTGGCATGCCTAAAAATCCTGCAACTGTAACAAAATGTATTCTAAAATTTTATGAAATAAAAAAAGGAAACAGTATTATTAAGGAACTAAAGAAAAAAATGTTAAAATTTTCAGTAATAGTTGACGAGTGGACTGATAACTCTATGAATAGATACCCCAATGTTGCACTTCACGCGCCCTTGTCGATAATATATTGAAAAAAAGTGTATGTATTGGGGTTAGTTTACATAAAAGGTACATGTAATGCAGGACAAACAAAACTATACGTTGAAAATAAGTTGAAAGAATTTGAAATTGATATCAAGACAGATACATGTATTATCATCAACACATGATGCCGCCGCCGTTATGGTCCAGTATGGAAGGATCTTAAGCATTATATCTCAACTTTGATTTAACCACGGTTTGCATTTATATACACCCTGTATAATTGATGTTCTGTATAAAAAACAACATTCAACATTATGTGAAGAAGACGAAAAAATAGCAGACTATAATGTTGAGAAAGATATAATAGATGAAGCTGTCGAAAACATTAATAATTACATGACTACAAATAATTTTGAAGATGCTAACATAGTCTGCGAACTAGAAGAAAATCTTGAAATCCTAGATCTCACCAAATATTATCAAGAAGTCATAAAGAAACCTCAGAAAATTATATCCTCCTCGGTTAAAAACAACATTTTACACGGATATATTTTTGAACAAGAGGGCAAGAAATTGTAGTTGCTGTTGGATATCAAAACTCGGTGGCATTCATTAATAACCATGCTTAAACGCTTTCTTCAAATAGTGGATCCTGTAAATAAAACTTTAAATGACAGGGCAGTAAAAAAATTCAGAGGAAAATATATCAATATTAAAAGAACTGTTAGATGTCCTAATTTATATTTGAAAGCTTAGATAAGATTCAAACAAATTTAAGTAACAATTTATCGATACAAATAAAAAACGATGCATGAACGTCGAGATAAAATCCTTATGACATTAATAATCTTCTTAGAAACAGGCAATATTCCAAATTCCACTAAATATTTTGATTATGTTTCTAAAGATGCCGCCATTGCTTTGGCAGTAGAAATTTTTAAAAGGATTCATGTATCTGATTGTGACAATAGCAGTACTCAGCACAATGACGTGGACGAAGTAGTTGAACAAATCGCAAGTGAAGGTGAGGGTGAAACTCAAATCGCTGCAAATTGTCTACAGCAACAACTGGAAGCGGCAATTTCTTGAACACCAATGTCGAAAAGGAGAGCAACGTGATTATTGCATTGTTGGCAAAAGATTTCCAGATTTAACAAACATAAAAACGAGGATAGATAGTTTAGATATATTATTTAATGCACTTCTTACCATAAAGCCACAGAGCGCGTTTCTTCAATTGCAGGCCAGACAAGAAAAATTTTTTTAACGCGTTTGAATTTCGAAACCTTCAACTAAATTATTTTTTTAAAATATGCATTTTAAAAAATGAAGTATAGTTCAATTATACCTATTTGAATTTTTTTTTCAATATTTCATGAATGATTAATGTGTTATTAAAATTATTACATTAAATAAATTACTTACAAACACCATGAATATTGTATTCAATCTATTGCCTTTAATTTCTTATTTACCAACAGTACATCCGGATATTACTATCCGTATATCCGGCTATTACTATCCGGATACCCGATTATTTTGAATTCTCTTTATTCGACATCCGGATATTCATTGATGTGGGATAATTGGAAACCCTATCAGCTCAATCATGTTCTCAAATACTTGGGACGCGGAAGGGATCACCCAGTACATAATTACGTTATTACGCTTGCGTACTTACGACGATTTTTAAGACATATAAAACGCCGCATGTGCATGAACGATGTAGAGACATTTTTTTTTGTATTCAATTGAAAGATCTAGAAATTTCCTACTCACATTCATCGCCGTGAAATAAATAGACAGCACAATAATGTTAAAAATACGGGTAATTTTGACCGTAAATAACCGTAATAAATGCTCGAAGGTGTGTACAAAAATTCAATTGGGCTTGACTTTTTCTGAACTTCTATCCATATTTTACTTCGCTAATCAGAATTAAAAGATCAGCAAAAAATGGGTGTTAGTCATAGAAGAAATGTCGGTCATTACTCGATAAGAATTAAAGATCGAAACTTCAGTTTGATATGGAAATGTATATTTTGATGATTCACGTGTTCTACTGTTTTAATAACATATAACAAATGATCTAATAACTAAGTTATTATCGTACAATAAATTCCTTAGTCATTGCATATAACTGTATTTTGGAGACGCGTGAGTTATGCAGCAAAAAGCAAACACGTGCATACTACATACCAAGATATTCTTTAGGGCCTTTTCACACGGGACACGGCGTCCGTGCGTTTTTATACCTGTACGGTTCGAAATGTATGAGATTAAATGATAGCTTTCACACGTACCGTGCCGTCGCCGTCCACCAGGAAGGCACGGATTCCGTGCCGACCTTTTCACACGGGGCACGGCGACCGTGCGTTTTTGTCCATGTACGGTTCGAAATGTATGAAATTAAATCATAGCTTTCACACGTACCGTGCCGTCGCCGTCGACCGTCTGGTCGCCGTGCGTCACCAACGAAGGCACGGATTTAGTACGGCAATCGTCCGCTCGAAAATGCATTGAGTTAAATCGTAGCATTCACACGCACCGTGCGTTTTTCACACGGTCTGTATTCTTGCACTGGTAATAGGTATATATTAATAACAAATACAACGCCAAAAGTATCCTCATAATATCAACGTACGTTGTAAAATCGCTAATTCTACTAGTTTTCGTCATACGTCGATAGCCATTGCATCAATTTTAAATAATGGAGTAGCCGTTGTTTTTTTTTTTTAACCAAGTTCTTTTGTTTCTGTTCTAATTACATAAACTGGTGGTAACTTACATATTTATGATTATGATTATGTATCATTTTTGATTATGTTTGTGATAATAGGTTTGTTCGAGCAGCAGTAAAAACAATTGGGTATTCTTCTGCGCATGCGCAATGATGGTTTTAGACGGGCAAAACACCCATTCTGCATGCGCAGAAGTAAGAATAAGTGCTTTATGCACCTATTTTGGTGTTGCTCGAACAAACCTACTAATATACATAAATTAATTAACAAAATTCTTTTCGTTTCTTTTGATTCATTTACGTTATGGACCAATTGCTTCACATTACAAAAAATTTCTTAATCCCTTCAATACTACAGCATAATCACGCTAATATTATATAGGTGCTTGGACATATATAGGTCTAAAAATAAACCTAGGTTCAGATTGCAAGGGAGTGGAGTGTTCGAGGGCGTTTGGTTTCGTACGGATTAGCTAGAATACATTGTATTTCCAATCATGCGCGCCGTTACATATGGGCAGGGGGGGGCGCGTGCCCCCCCCCCCCTGGATTTTGAACCCTATTCGGTGATATATGGGCGTTTGCCCCCCGTACTGAATTAAAAAAAATCCTACTGACATTTTATATAGGTACTATAGTATATTGTGTAGTAAGACAAGAAACTGATTCCTAATCGAGGCTGGGCACATTTTCAGGTCCCGAAATCATTTTTTGCGCGGCGCACACATCATTTTTATGCTAATGATGACTCTGCCGATTATAATCATCACCAATGTCAGTTTCATTAGAATGTTTACCTCCAGTTTTCGTCGTGAAAGAGTCACGAGTCAGTGCCAAGTTTACGGTTTTGTGCTTTAGTCCAAACAACGCTTTTATTTAATCATACTTATTAGGTTTAATTACAGTAGAACGGCGATAATCTGAACCTCGATAATCCGAACGTTCGCTAATCCACCCAAAAAATCAACACCCAAAAAGAAACAATAATAAAATAAACCACTGAGTAACCTAGAGAACTTTGTTTTCGGTTCCTGTTTACAGAAAAATTTTGTTTTTGTTTTATATCTTCTATTCACTACTCGTGTTTTCTACTATTTAGCTGCAATATTTAATAATCCGAATCACCTTCGGTCCCAAGTAGTTCGGATTATCGCCGGTCTACTGTAATAAATAAATAAGAAATAAATCATAATTAATAATAAAAAAGTTATAAATAGATCCCTTCGATATCGGTAAATTGCTTCAATATCCCTTCGATATGCTTCGATATCCCTTCATATCGCTTTGATATCCCTTCGTTATCCCTTCGATTTTGACTTTTTTACATTCTAATAGATTATGAAGAGCGGAATCGAAATGTGTTGGTTTTTTAAGATTGAACTTCTATCCAATATTTGTATTTTCTACGATTTAGTTGTCATATTTGCTAATCCGAACAATTTGATAATCCGAATGACTTTCGGTCCCAATTAGTTCTGATAATTGACGCTCTACTGTACTTCGCATCTTTTTGCACTGTTCAGCTGTTTATCTAAAATATAGTGGGTGTTAAAAATAAGTGTAAAATATAGGTAAAATATACTGAACTTATGATATCGAACTCATGTTCACACGCCTGACACCGTTTAGGTACTGCATAGAGCTTTAATATATTATAGAATATATAAATAATGTGTATGTAAAACTTTATATGTTTAACGTCTCTATAAAGAATTCAAGATAACCCAAATTTGTCAAAATTGGTATCAAAATTACAAAACGGTTGTCATTAACTCCTTTCACAGACGATAAATAATAAAAAAAAGTCACACAAATGTTATTTGACTTTAAAAGTGCCGTCCTATGATACATGGCACTATTTTTCCTATGCTGTTTGTAAAATTGGTTCAATCTTCCGACTCTCTCCAACGTTCAAACAATACATTTCCGGACATGAGTTCATTCAAAAATTTGTCTACTGTGGTCATACAGACCATTCATAGCTTATATATAACAACAAATATTATTAACTAGTTAACTTAGTATTGTCGCCGTTTAAGTGTTTACGTATAATAGTAATTATAATAATGTTGAATTTCGTTGTCGATAATAATCGTTATCACAGAATTATCAAATTTGTCAACTTTTCTTTATATTTAGTCATTGTTTTTCGTCCATTTTAAAATAATATTTTCACCTTTTATTGTTTACCAATTTCTTATTACTTACTTTTTGTTGGATGCTCGATTGATACGATTATAGAGTTAATATATCAATTGTGTTCATTTGGTGCCTGTATTTTTGGCTTTGAAAGGTGCCAGTTGCTCATTATACATTAGGCCTTGCTCGATGAACACGAGCTGAAAATGCTTATAAAAAATGAGCAATGTTTCCTCCAAAATATTCCAAAGTAATAAAAAAAACTCAATATTGGTTGGCAATCAGACCAAATCTAAAATTTTAGGATAAAAGTTCAATGATTATGAAACAAAAATATAAATACAAATAATATTCTTAATAAAAATTATTAATTACACATTAATAAACGATAAAAAGGCAGCAAATTTTCTTGCAATTCACTTAATATCAATATGCCATACATAAGTTGCCGAGCATACAGGGGTATCAACCGCGGCTAATGACATAAAATAATGTGTAAAAAATGACACAACCATAAAAGCAACAGAGATTTTCAGGGTGCATGCAATTTAAATTTGACGAATAATATGGGCTATTGGGTATTCTTTTATATTTTTTATATTTTTATGTTTGTTGTGTGTCAATTTTAGAATCCTAACTAATAAATACGAATATGTCTCTATCAGTGCCATTTATAACAAATAAAACAACGAAAACGCTACAAAATAATTAATAGTATAGTCACCTTTTATTACTAAAAAAAATCTTGCCCCCCCTGGAACATTTTGTAACGGCGCCCCATGTTTCCAATTGACATTAGTACTCACTGTTATTCGTATATCATCGTCCACAAAATACTTATCAGAGAAACTTACAATAATTATCATTCTACACTTTTTAAAAAATAAGACTAGGAGAACATGTTTATTTATTTATTTATTGCATATGGAAAAATAATCGAGTATTAACTGTTACCATAGAAACAATTATTTTGATTAGGTACTAATATCATACCATTTGTCTTGATCTGGTATTACTTATTTCGGTTGCAGACAATATCGTGCAGTACCAGTGTTGAAACAATTACTGCCTTAGAAGTTACTAGTTTCATGCGTAAGATCCAATATTGTCTTGTGACACAAACTCTTGTTTACGTAATAAATGTATTATATATATACAGGATGATTATAGTTGATTGTAGTCGAAGTAGGCCGTGTCAATGTTAATAATTTTTGTGCCGCTATACCCAAACAACTGTCAAAAGTGAAATAGGTTATGTAACCAAATTAGCTTTTGTGTATAGAGCAGTGGTGTTCCATTCAAATAGACCAGCAACCAGCAATATTTACATTTGATTTCATGGCATACTTCGACTACAATCATTCTATCTCTATTTATAACAAAATTTGAGAATAATTGTCAAGTTTTCACGTTTAAGATTTATTGGGTGCACCCAATAAATTCTTTGTCTGCGTTTCTGTCGTTGCCGACGTCGGTAAAAAAAAAAACCATAACGCAATTATGTGTGCACGCTCCATAGCGAATGAGATAGTACTGAACCGTGCGTCGCAAACACTGCGCAACTGTCAGCCAACTGCCAGCAGCAACTACGCCGCCGCGCCGCGCCGTGCCGTTTGAAATCCGTGCCTGTGTGTAAGCACACAACGACCGTGGACGGTCGAATCCGCATGGACGCCGTGTACGGTTCGAAGTGTATGAGTTTAAATGGTAGCTTTCACACGTACCGTGCCGTGCCGTTTTAAATCCGTGCACGGACGCCGTGCCCCGTGTGAAAAGGCCCTTACTCCTCGAAACTGAAACATAAAACTGAGCCGATAAGAAATTCTTTCTCCTAGAAAAATATGTTTTTCCATGGGGCATTGATGGTATCAAAATTATTGTATTTTTAGAATAGCAACCGTATTATTTTTGATTTATGGGATAATTAATTGGTTTATAAATTTTAAGATATTATTTATTTATAAAAATATTTGATCACTTTTTGCTTTGTAATGGTCAACTCTTAATGACGTACCAACGTAAAACTATTTTAAATGCATTGCATATTTAAATTTTACGTAAGAGAGTGTTTGACGGTATGTATATCAAAACGGTAAGGATCACATGACAAATACATAAGTTATGACCATATTTCAAAATCATGCTGTTTCATTTTTATAAAAATACTTTAATTATTATATCTTTGAGATACGCTAAGAGACTGCTGTCTGAACTACATAGGTGTCAGATATGTAGAAAGAATAAGACTAATACGTTCTTCACTGTTCAATATATTTATTCTAATCAGTTGAACTGAATCAGTTTTATTATTTCCACTTTAATTGTTGTTGTTTTTACTATTAAATTGCGGGCATATTGGACGGTTTCAATAAACCAAAAAAATCAAAACGTATTTACGCTGTAGGAGGATTTGCACTTTTTTTTTGAATGAACTTTTATTGCTTATTAATTGATATTATCCAATCGAAAGTAAGTTTCAACAGAATTCTTCAATTCTTTTTAGAGATGTATTTTTTAAAGATTTATATGGCTTTTGTTCTATTTGACAATATTAAGTGTACTATAGCAAACGATGTGAACTATGTTATTTTCTTGTGTAAAGACAGCAATAGAGCCATATGTATTACTAACCATGTACACAATTCCGACACGCATGTCTGATTTAAGGACGTGCTATACATATGTATACATGTATCTACCTAATTCCGACACCCCTAAAATTTGTAAATAATAGTGGTTAAAAGAGTAGTACACCATATTATTATGAACATAAAAAGCATTTTTAGTCAGCCTAAGTGCCCTAAGTAGATATTATTAGAATTTGCTTAATTACTGTTATCCTGTAGCGATGTAAAAAGAAGTCGAATTGTAGTTACCTTATAAGGAAAAAATCAAGTTTTAGCATAACACTCAATTATCAAGAACAGTCAGACGTTTAGGTTATATTCTGAACGTTAGAGTGTTAGGCCATTGGTGGAATAAGAAACGATTGTGGGTTGATAAATGTCAAATCAACAAACCGGATGCGGTAAAATAAACTTCAATGTTGTAGATTTCTTATTTTATCCAACTAAACAAACATATCCGAATTTAGGACAGTGTCTGAATTTTGGACGTTTACTTTACGTGATTCGGATTTACACATGTGATTCAATCCACATGTGCATATTTTGAATCGATATACCATTTTTATACTGTATTTTCAAACGCTACATTTTTATAAAATATCAATTTCACAGTCTAATTTTCTAGACGAATAGGATAATATATATGTATACTGGGTATAAAACAGCTTATGAGATTTATTTTTTATTTCTTCAACTAATGATAATAATGACAATTTTAAGAATTCTATTATTTGTACTAAAATTGTTTGTTGTTGACACTAGATTTAAAGTTGCGTTTAACATAACAAAGCAAAGAAAAATAAAAAATTAACCATCTGATGTTAAAATTTATGTATTAGATACCGGAGAGTTTTAAATATATGGATTTTTTAAGTTTAGAATTAAAAAATATATTCTAATTTGTATTCAAAGCTAAAGTCAAAGTCAAAGTCAAATAAGGAAAATAAAGTTTTTTTAAATTTTAATAACCACTCTTGTAATAAATATTAGTCGCTACCACTGATATTATGGATTCTTACTAATCTATTTTTTGAAAATTAATTAGGAAGGGGTGATGCTCAATACATTAATAAAACTTATTTATAATGGCATAACTGGCAACCATTTATAAAAAAATGGTTGCCATATAAAAAAGTTAACTTCGTTAACCGATAGTCCGTTAATTTGTTACCAATGTAACGGAAGTTAAAGTTAACCGTTAATCGTTAACAAATAAATATAGGATTTGTTCAGTGCCGATTTGCCGGTGAGTATACAACCCAAACAACTGCGGACCCTTCGGTTGCATAAGTTAAAATTACCTTACGAATCTCTACATTGCCATACATAGGTAAATGACCTATGTGAAGTTAGCCCCCAGCCCCCTCTTATGGGAATTTACGTGTATAGAAAAACTCTAATTACTCGAGTACCGTTAGAGATACCGCAACAAAACTAACACTGTTCGAACGAACGTTCTTCTGCCAATCTAAATGTGGAAAAGTCCGATCCGAAATATGTAAATTAGTGTCCGTAATTAATTAATAACTGATTAGGTGACACGGAATATTTGCAAAAATCGGGATTTTCATTGGGCTGTATCGCGTTAACCCTTTGTTCAATCTTAATAAAACCAACACCATTCGATTCCCCGCTTCTTCGACTATAGGAATCTCAAAAAGTCCGATCGCAATTAGATGTGTTTGAGGTAGTATGCGTGGGCGAAGGTCGGCATGTTTTGCGACAGCTTGCGTTGTTAAACCGGCCGGCCGTCTTCCAGCCCCCTCTTATGGGAATTTAAGTGTATAGAGAAACTCTAATTACTCGAGTACCGCTAGAGATACCGCAACAAAACTAACACTGTTCGAACGAACGTTCTTCTGCCAATCTAAATGTGGAAAAGTCCGATCCGAAATATGTAAATTAGTGTCCGTAATTAATTGATAACTGATTAGGTGACAGGGAATATTTGCAAAAAACGAGATATTCAATGAACTGTATCTCGTTAACCGTTTGTTCAATCTTAATAAAACCCACACCATTCGATTCCCCGCTTCTTTGACTATAGGAATGTCAAAAGGTCCGATCCCGATTAGATAGGTTTGAAGTAGTAGGCGTGGGCGAAGGTCGGCATGTTTTGCAACAGCTTGCGTTGTTAAACCGGCCGGCCGTCTTCCAGCCCCCTCTTATGGGAATTTACGTGTATAGGAAAACTCTAATTACTCGAGTACCCTTATAGATACCGCAACGAAACTAACACTGGTCGGACGAGCGTTCTTCAGCCAATTTAAAAGCGGAAAAGTCCGATCCGAAATATGTAAATTAGTGTCCGTAATTAATTAATAACTGATTAGGTGACACGGAATATTTGCAAAAATCGGGATTTTCATTGGGCTGTATCGCGTTAACCCTTTGTTCAATCTTAATAAAACCAACACCATTCGATTCCCCGCTTCTTCGACTATAGGAATCTCAAAAAGTCCGATCGCAATTAGATGTGTTTGAGGTAGTATGCGTGGGCGAAGGTCGGCATGTTTTGCGACAGCTTGCGTTGTTAAACCGGCCGGCCGTCTTCCAGCCCCCTCTTATGGGAATTTACGTGTATAGAAAAACTCTAATTACTCGAGTACCGCTAGAGATACCGCAACAAAACTAACACTGTTCGAACGAACGTTCTTCTGCCAATCTAAATGTGGAAAAGTCCGATCCGAAATATGTAAATTAGTGTCCGTAATTAATTGATAACTGATTAGGTGACAGGGAATATTTGCAAAAAACGAGATATTCAATGAACTGTATCTCGTTAACCGTTTGTTCAATCTTAATAAAACCCACACCATTCGATTCCCCGCTTCTTTGACTATAGGAATGTCAAAAGGTCCGATCCCGATTAGATAGGTTTGAAGTAGTAGGCGTGGGCGAAGGTCGGCATGTTTTGCAACAGCTTGCGTTGTTAAACCGGCCGGCCGTCTTCCAGCCCCCTCTTATGGGAATTTACGTGTATAGGAAAACTCTAATTACTCGAGTACCCTTATAGATACCGCAACGAAACTAACACTGGTCGGACGAGCGTTCTTCAGCCAATTTAAAAGCGGAAAAGTCCGATCCGAAATATGTAAATTAGTGTACGTAATTAATTGATAACTGATTAGGTGACAGGGAATATTTGCAAAAATCGGGATATTCAATGGGCTGTATCTCGCTAACCCTTTATACAATCTCAATAAAACCAACACCATTCGATTCCCCGCTTCTTCGACTATAGGAATCTCAAAAAGTCCGATCGCAATTAGATACGTTTGAGGTAGTATGCGTGGGCTCTTACTACGGCATGTTTTGAGACAGCTTGCGTTGTTAAACGGGACGTCCGTTGGATATTGATTGTTCCAAATTTATATACCCATACATTCATGGTGCTGGATCCACTAACAAATAATCCTTCCACAGCCACATATTTAGATAGAATGCAAAATTTCTTAAATCAGCTGCTTTTCCGCACCCATTTGTGACATTCAAATGCAAAAATATTTCATACCCAATTCAACGCGATTCATATAACTGTGGTGTTTACATAATTCATTACGCTGAATGTTTTTTTAAAGAAAATTCGATTGCAACAGACTTTAATCCAACCTCGTATAGAGCATATATATATAGTCGAAGAAGCGGGGAATCGAATGGTGTTGGTTTTATTGAGATTGTATAAAGGGTTAGCAAGATACAGCCCATTGAATATCCCGATTTTTGCAAATATTCCCTGTCACCTAATCAGTTATCAATTAATTACGTACACTAATTTACATATTTCGGATCGGACTTTTCCACTTTTAAATTGGCCGAAGAACGCTCGTTCGACCAGTGTTAGTTTCGTTGCGGTATCTATAAGGGTACTCGAGTAATTAGAGTTTTCCTATACACGTAAATTCCCATAAGAGGGGGCTGGAAGACGGCCGGCCGGTTTAACAACGCAAGCTGTTGCACAACATGCCGACCTTCGCCCACGCCTACTACTTCAAACCTATCTAATCGGGATCGGACCTTTTGACATTCCTATAGTCAAAGAAGCGGGGAATCGAATGGTGTGGGTTTTATTAAGATTGAACAAACGGTTAACGAGATACAGCTCATTGAATATCTCGTTTCTTGCAAATATTCTCTGTCACCTAATCAGTTATCAATTAATTACGGACACTAATTTAGATATTTCGGATCGGACTTTTCCACTTTTAAATTGGCCGAAGATCGCTCGTTCGACCATTGTTAGTTTCGTTGCGGTATCTACAAGGGTACTCGAGTAATTAGAGTTTTTCTATACACGTAAATGCCCATAAGAGGGGGCTGGGGGCTAACTTCACATAGGTTGCGAAATGCAAGATTTACAAAAGATATTGAAGAGATAAACTAAGGTGGTGGGAGTTAGAAATTAGCATTTTTAGAACGTTGCTCTTTTTAGTTTAGGGTTAAGTATTGAAACAATAGGTATTTGTTAAAAGTAATAAAATTTAAAAAATAAACAAAATATTTATTATTACATAATAAATTACTTCATCTTCACTAGGCGAAGCCTTTATTGTTCTGTGTTCGTGCGCCCGGGAACTACTGAGAATCATACTGGGAACTGGGAAATAACTAAACACATCCTAAATATAATTCTCGCTCTTGCTCGACGCCGCGTCACGCACATGTATACAAAAACAAGTCCGAACTTGCCCAGATACCTATAGCAATTTGAAAAGTTTACTTAATATATGTTTGATTTAACGGACTTGAATTAACGGATGATGAATGTAGCGGAAGTTAATGAGTCCGTTAATGGTTTTGAAAGTTAACTTAAAAGTGAATTCGTTAACGAAAAATTTAACTTCGTTAATTAACGATTAACGTATTAACGCTTTGGTGCCCAGCTTTGCCCGATTGTATACACGGACAACAGTATATAGGGACAACTGTGCATTTCTTAATTTAGATTATTTTCCTTTTTGCAAACTACAAAATTGTATACTAAATATTAGAAGCTGTTAATGATTCTTCTATTTTATTAAAAATTGGTTAACTTATTGTATCACTTGTGATTTTGACGTGATGTGAAGATCATCTTTTCATAAATGTTGTATTTCAGTCGCAGACAAGTCAATGGATCGTTACAAAGTGGCTAAAGAGGAAAAATCCAGATTGGTCGAAAGGTATTAAGGTACATGTGTATAAGTTGCTATAATTTAGATCATACGTTATTGACTACTGTAAGATAATAAAATTAAGAATCAATATAGTAATAATCGTAATTGAGCATTTATTCGGTTTGGCACAAATTTAGAGAGGATAAGCCTTCATTAACACTTTTGACTGGAATGTACCTACCAGAAAAAAATTATCTTGAAAAACTGCCCTTTTCTTATCATGTCCCAGATATCTTAAATACTAAACACAGTTAGCCTTCTATAAATGTCGTTATGAAATGTATGTCATCAGATATGTTGTCTCAGCTGTAATGCAACGCTGTTATCAAGCGCATTACATTTGTCATATTATTTCTTTGTATCGAATGATCTCATCGTTGAATTTCCACACATTTACTTATTTTATCGTTTAATTTAAAACAAATTTTATGGCCAATTTAATTTTATTTTATTAATTTTGATTACATAATTATTTGGTACTTACTTGTTATTTTACCATCACTTATTCACAGGTCCAAAAGGTAAGGAAGGGTAATGTTTCAAACAGATCAAACTACAAACACTTCTTTTTCATAATATTTGTTTACTTGTTACCGCTTGGTAGGTATATCGATGATACACAATTGAATGGTAACATGTTGAAATGTAATGGTACAATAAATAATTTAATAGCTTATAATGTTCGATGACAATGATAAGTAAAAAAAAAATAATATTAACGATAATACTGTTTCTTCAGTCACGAGATTAAGGTAGAGATGTTGAGGCTTCAACGACCTGAAACAATGAAAGATATTATTAAAAACATGTATATTGAGGAATAGTAAAATAGAAATGCTAAAAGGTTATCCGAAATACACAAAGGAATAATCTATAACCCCTGATAATAATTGATGACAATACTATAATCCGCACACAATTATCTAAAAACGTACCTCAGTATATTTGGTCAGGATATATATTAGGCGGCATTAATAGTATATGACGCTTCTTGCGATGGCTACTTCTTTGCCTTTGATGCGTTACGCTGCTTTTGTGGGCGTTGACATCTATCCTTCGGTATTGTGTCAAATGTGCCATTTTGTCTTATATTGATAGGTAATAAATAACACTTAAGTAACTAAGTAACTTATAATAGGAACTATTGTTACTCGAGATCAGAATGGTACTGACCACGGAATCAGAGGTACTCGTTTATATACATAATTCATACTGTAAATCGACTATATATTGCGTGAGCCAAGTTCGCCTGACTGCTGATGCTGTGGGTGATTCAATACTTTTTCGTATTTCACAACGTAGGACAATTTGCTAAGATAGTGAATTCCGTGAATCGTTCGCGCTGTCCCACGTTTTGGGGAACTGGTCGTATCGTTCGACCAATACCGGAACAGCAATAAACATTGCACCATATTGGATAATCTTATTCTGGATTGCAGACTAAGGAAGTCGGTCGGCTGATTTTGGAAGATCACGTGCAAGGATAATATATTGATAATTATAGTGCTTCGAAAACGTGATATAAAGCAGGCAGATTACGTCGAAGATTGGTCATTCACATTCTTGCTAATCTGTGTATGAGTTGGTTACTATGTACTCAATGTATCTCCGTCCAAAGTACACATTCGGTAGTGCTGGAGGCGTGTCAATTTGATATGATGATTAGGTTTATACATTTTAGCATGTAGGCTTACGGTAGTTACAACATCCAATACTCAAAGTTAATGCTAATAATATAGGTACAAAATCAGAAAAAACATTTTCGTCAAACACCTGTTAAAAAAGTTAATTTTTATTTTACAAGGTTTTGTTTAATGAGGAATTCCTTGTTTGTAGTTGCCTTGTTTGTATTGTTATAATACAGCGTGGCCAGCAAATACGAACTTATAATCGCCTTGTCCATGTTCCCAAAAATAAGAAAATGACATAAGAAGAAAACACCTTCATCTTCAAAGCTATGAATAAATTTTATTTGAAAAAAGTATTGAAGGATATTAGTGGTCAAATTATAACCACCTTCTCCATTGCACATACCGGGTATTTTTATAAAGTATTAACATATTTATCTTCAATTTCTCAAACAAATTGATTCTTCATAAAACTGACTGAATTGCCTTAAACCAAAAATGCAAACATCAGAATGTAAAACACCGAAGGGTAAGTACGCTTATGTTCAAAGCTTCGAAAAAATCTTATTTGAAAAACTATTTGAAAATATTAGAGGTCTTTAAATACGTAATTATAATCACCTGCTCTTTTGCATATACCGCGTGTTGCCAAAAACAAAAATGTCAAGAGTAAAAGTACCTTTATCTTCAAAGCTATGCAAAAATGTTATTTGAAAAAAGTATTTCAAAATAATATAAGAACGTATTACATATGAAATTATTGTTCACCTTCGACGTTCCATATACAGGCAGTTTATGCAACGGCGAAGAAGAATATCATTTATGTATTAATCCATTCTAATATTTCTGAATATTTCTCATATATTTCTCATATAAAGTTTTTGCATAAAAATAAAGGTACTTCACTCTTAAGTGTTTGTCATAGTTTTGGTACATAAGGTTCAGTACATAATTACATTATTTTTGCATTTTAGATATAAAACAAGCCAGAAGCTTTTATAATTTATAATTTTCTGAAAAGATAATAATAAAACTATTTCCCATTTGTGTTTTTTTTTCTGCCGGACACGGTTCCTACACAGTAGGGTATGTCGATATAATGTTTTTTCGAAATTCAAAATTTGAAGTTGAAAAAATGTTGTCCCTATGGACCCACATGTAACACAAAAAATTGCCAAATTAAAAAATATTTAGGCCTCCCGCAGGAGGCC
The DNA here is from genome assembly GCA_964023965.1 of Melinopterus prodromus. NCBI lineage: Eukaryota > Metazoa > Arthropoda > Insecta > Coleoptera > Scarabaeidae > Melinopterus > Melinopterus prodromus. The sequence continues at coordinate 50,125,167 of OZ030392.1, forward strand.
TAAAGCTTAAGTAATATTTCTTTTTCAAAGCCCACATGGACGCACATAAAAAATATTTATTGACAAATGTTTAATTAAATACTTAAGTAAAGGTAGACATTTCCTTAGCAACGCAGGTCTAATTGTGTACATTGTACAATAGCCTACCAGTTTAAAAATTCAAATGACACATCGATTGACTTTAATATATTGTTGTAATATGTATATTGTTGTAATATATTTACAAATAACACACAAAACATGTTTCATGCGAATCCGAGTTTTTTATTTTTTTTTGTCGCCATATACAGGATTCGTCAAAATTGCCGCAACACTTAAATACTTCTAATTTTAAAGAGTTTTTAAACAAAAGTTTCGGGTGTAAAATTTTTAAAATACTTGGTGTTCATTTTATTCCGAAAAAGTGATAAACTTTCCTTTTTCAAATAGATCAACCTGTATATTTTGACATGTTTTTATTCTTACATTATTTCTTAGAATTGTTTATACAATTCATTTTCTTATAAACTGCATCATTACCGGACCACCTACATAATAAAAAAAATTTAAAAAAAAAACCCAATTTTTTTAAATTTTTAACAGGCTGCTCATTTCATTAAAACTTGGTAAACTTTTCTTTTTCTAATAGGACATTCTGTATATTTAACATTTTTTTTTAATTCTAATATTAATTCTAAGAGTTTTTTTTGTAGAAATAATTTTTTATGATGTGCATCATCTTTAAATTATAAGCAATTAATCGATAATTAACGGTTAAAAAATAATAAAAAATAACCAAACAATAGAATGGAATTAAATTAAATGCTGAAACTGCTAAATTAAAATAAATGCGTATTTATGTGGGAAAATATTCGTAACTTGAAGTTCAGGAGTTTTGATTAATACCTGAGATTTTTAATCGTCAATCTTCGAATAGTATGACAAATAAGTTTCATGCAAATCCAAGATTTGAAACTGGACTAGATTTGGAGTGTATGATCTTCAATTATAACACCAAATAAGTTTCATAAGCACCGACATCTTTCTGAATTTTTTGGTCGCCATAATGAATCCATTAAGCCATTTTGAATTTAAAAAATATGATAGAATGTTTGGAATCACAGCCACAAAAATCCTATATATCTATAATTAAAATATTAGTTAAGTTAGTGTTCAAAAATAGTACATGGACATGATGATTGTTTTAATCATAGCTTTGCTGCATTTAATGCAAATATAAATAAAATATGGAATACATCTAATTCTCTGTGAACTACTTTATCTTTTGTCTGTTGGCACAAAATACCTAACTGCTATACTTTTCAATATATATTGTACCGGCAAACGTATTTTGTTAACTTTATTAAAAGGAATAGACATATTTTTTTAATGATATAACTGACATATAAACTTTTAACTTATCGGGTAGTAACGATTATTTGGTTACTAGTAACCATTAGGACTTAACGGGTAGTAACGACATACGAAAACGTACGAACTTCTAGAAACCAAGCATCAGACATGGATTTAAATATGTTACTGAGTGTTTGATTTCTGTGACCCACAAATTGTGCATGTTTGTCCCTTCAAAATTGTACACCTGGTCCATCAGTGACTGATGGAGCGCATTTGACTGACTACATTTTGTGTAGTAATTAACATTTTATTCACTGATTTCAGAGTTGTTAGAGACTGGTATGTATGCTAAGCTGCATATGTAAACAATGGCGACATGGAGCCATTGTTTTTTAGATCAATCAAAACTGGAGAAAACGTTATATGGTATACAAACCCATAATTCAAAGTAATAGTAACTTCAAGCAAATGACCGACATTAAGAGAGTTAAATTTGGAAAAATATTGCCAAGCAATGTTATTTTTTGTAATTTATTCATGTTGTAATTAAGATGTCTGGTTGCTTTATCTTAATTGCGGAACTAAGAACTCCAAATCATGCAATTCAGTTTGTAAAAATTAGGATGACTAATATCATATGTATGCATGATTTGTAAGTGATAAAAAACTGATACAAATGCAAAAATGTTTGTATCTATCAAATTTTTTGATACAATTAAAGATTAATTGAACATTATTATACATTTAGTTATATTTATTAGTTTTAAGTTGTAAACTAAATTTGCGTTAGTACTAATATTTTTTGAATTAACTGCATTATAATTTATCTCCTTACGCCTAGCAAGCAGATGTTTCTAGCATTAAACTAATCATTTAATTATTCGTGGCATATGATATTATACTCTTAATCATTTGTTTATTTAAATCAATGTAAGCAAACATGTTCACTAGTTTGATCTTAATTGAAATATAGAAATAATTTACTTGAACCAAGACGTTGTTTACTCAATAAGCTTAAATCATAACATCATTTTGAATGCCCGATTTGATCAAAATGTTCACAGTAAATAAATGGTTCCTTAAAGTTGATTAAAATTTGTTCGTCATCAGAAGTGCGGTATAGTAGCTAAGACAAACATTATGTAATTTCACAGGATTCAGAAATCATAAATTTAATTTCTGGTTGGTCGTGCTACAAATCAAATCCACCGTTTACGGATCCGCACGTACATCCGCAAAGAACACTAAACGTTACAACCATAAGCCTGGGGCCACGAACCGACCGACAACGCAGCGTTGGACAGCGCAGCGAGAACGCGGTGGAAGCGGAAGACATACCGCGTTGTATGGCCAGTGGCCACGGAACAAGCGCAAGCGGCGGCGGAGCGGGTTGATAGAGTCAACTGCTGCGTTGTCACAGAAAAGTCTTATTAGAACTTTTTGATGTTCCACTATTTATATATATATATTTGAAAGTTTGGAATAAGGATCTACTCGATTCGAACTTTCAAATGAAGATACTCTCAAGATGACTGCCGGTTCTGATCTACCGGAAAGTGATATCAACTTTGTTATTTTAAATGAAACATACAAGTTTTTGTTTCCACGTATAAAAAAAACATTGACTTTTATTAGGTTTTCCTTCACCTTTAGACTTATTTTGATTTACGATGTTTTTTTTTCGGTATAGTTTCAAACTAAATAGATTATCATATAAAAAAAAGGGTTTTATCTTTCGTGAGAACAAACCATAAATATGATCACACCACTTAATGCTTAATTACTAAGTAGTACATCATTGTAACACAACATAGTGTTCAAAGTTTGTCAAGATGTTCGAACATTTATTATTTTGTGAGTATTTTGTGAATTTTCTTTTTGTCTCTTCTTGTATGGCATTTCGGGTGGCCCGTAGCGCATTTTTAATGTATTAATTTAAAATCAGCGCGGATATTTTTCAAAATTTTGCTAGATAAATACAACAAATCACACTAAACTTTTTACTGGTTTACATGAACGCAACTCTTACAATCTCTACCACCACGAAATTATTTGTCTAAATATCAAGGCCTGCTAATACAGGAGTATTAAGTAACAAAAGGAGTATTTTATTAAATTTAAAAATATACGAATATCTAAAAAATTCTGATGTGGCCAGGCACATGACTTTATCATACAATATATAAAATTAATAGTTTAGCTGCATGAGAATCTATTTTATTGAGATAAATCGTAGTATATTGTCAAAGCATCAGCATTTGACACTACCTACACTACGTCATTAGAATAATAGTTATTTATGTCACAAGTGCCGAAAGTACGGAATAGCGCGACGAGCGGTGATGCGGCACGTCACCGAAGGCAGAGCGTCGCCGTCGTACGTGAGCGAGTCGCGCCATCTAGTTTTTGGCAGGAGTGACATCAACGTTTTTTGCGTTGCATTTTGAGAAATACGTATTTAAAAAAATAAATAAAAAATGGTTATATTTCTGTGTAGGAAATGTTAGGTTGGCACCACTTTGACGAAACGTCAAGTTTAAAAAGCTAATTCAAATTATGATTAGAATTAGAGACGGGTTGATACTTCTTATCAACAAACAATCAAATTGGTGATCTTATTTGATTGAAATTTTTATTTTGTAATTTGCCGCACTAGAACGGCAACGTTCCATAGCGGTTCTCCAACCTCTGTTTTCGAGTGTGACAACACAAAAAAGTAATTGTCAAAATCCTGGCTACTACGTAGTTTCATATCAATGCAGATGCGACCGATCTCGATCAAATAGAATTTCCTCTTGCAGCTAAACTATTAATTTTACCAAAAAGTGTCATAGGCATAAATTATTTAAAATTTCCTCTGCTTTAATTTATTATTTAACTATTTTGACGAAATTGCAGAAATGGCGGCTCATTTGCAAAATCCTTGAAAATGGCTTAGAATAAGCTACCAGTTCCTTTGGACCCTTTTGAACCAAAAGCTTTTCAGCTCTAAGTTAGGTCATGAAACTTCTAAATATGAACTTTCGTCGCGATACCTTTAGTAGTTTCTCCGGAATCGTCGCCACAAAGATCGAGTACACATACGCACACACACACACACACACACACAGGCATTTCTTTTGTACCTTGGTCAAATATGTTCAGGAGACCCATAAAGACCTATTTCCGCTAAAATCTCATTTTTTTTTCGGCGCGATTACAATACTTATTATTATTATTATTTATTGAAAATCTCTGATACATCTCATTAAATATTTGAAACCTAGATAATATAATTTAGATATAACATATAAATACTAAACTTATTATTATTATTATTATTATTTATTAATGAATTATTAATTATTTATTTATTTATTAATTAATTATTATTATGATAAAGTAAAAGACATCGAAGATATAAGGCTTACCATAATTATGAAATTTCAAACGGGGACAAGAATTACCTACTTTTGAAATTTAGTGAACACCCCATCCGCGCCGTGTGGTGGCTTTTTATAGTCTATTTTTTTTTGTGTATCCTTTTTTTTCTGCTTCTCAAGTGTCTTCTTATGTATTTCGTCTTTTATATAATCCGAACATATACAGATATACCAAAATTAACAACAATTGGGACGTTCCCATAAAAGTAAATTTGAATACCAAATAATGCATATATTTCAACACAAAACAGAAAATATTACTTTGCACAGTTAAGACGTGACACTGATTTTGTCCCAAGAGATATGTGATATCGTTTCAATTTTTGTTTTCATAGATTCCAAACCAAGAAGTCTGCGTAACGCAAATCTAAGACGTGATTGAGACGTTACTGGTTCGTCATCTAGAAAAAAAAGCGCTTTGAAATGTCCATATAACATTTTGTGACAAAAGAAAAACTGGAATAAGTGTAACTACTTATTGAAACTCGTAATTTTCGCTGAATGTACATTTAATATTATAATATCTTCTATAATCAAATACAAAAAAAAAACAAATGAAGCATTCCACAAATTTTATTTTGCAGAACAATATTGCTGTTACTATTGGCGTTAAATAAGACAGAAATAGTGCGTCATCTCGGAAGCCGTTGGAAATACTCATTATTTAAGAATTATTTTTGAAAACGTTGCAAATTTAAAGCACTGGAACCTTTACACCTAAAAAAAAAAAGTTTTTTTATAAATATTCACATTTGTTAGATTATTAAATTATGTATGGTACCAATTATAGCATGTATTTACAAAATGTTCGAAATCGACTACCAAAGGATTTAACCCCCATTAATGATCTTCACGCATTACAGAAAATTATAGCACAACATTTAGAATACTTATAACATTTTGCTAAAGTAGAACAAAGTAATGTTCAATATCGTTATTTAGGGATTCTTCACCTCAGAGCAAAAGATTTTGCTTTCATGAATAGGACTACCGCATCTAATTACCTATAATTTAGTACATTGTGGAAAGCTATATAATAGTTTTTGAAAAAGTTATAAACGTGTTGTTTTAATGTAATCATTTAAAGGATAATCCTAATCAATTACCTACAATTTGGCCTAAGAGTAAAGGATTTAAACTGTTTTTGTAAAAGTTATAAACATTTTTCTGTTGTAAAGATATGTAGTTTGTACCGCAATACTCAAATACGTAGTAGACAAAATTACTGTGATTTAGGGGTTGTATGCCACATAGAAAATTTCTCAGCGTAAATGAGTAAATACAACGATTAATTATCTACGAATTTGTCATATCAAGCAAAGATATGTAACAATCTTTTTTCCATTTCCTATACAATTAATTTTTGTAAAAGTTATAACAATTCATCTGTAGCGATTTTCGTAGTATATCAATTATAAATTCCATCCCTATGCAGTTATCACTACTTTCGGTATTGTATCGTATTGTGGAAGTCAAAACTGATAGATACGTTAGATATACTGTTGTGTAAACTAGTTTCCTGAATCTCTATGCCGTCATATAAGCAAGAAAAGAGCATATAAATGATTATGTCAACGAACTTAATGAGCAAAATTTAAAAAAAAATTGTTTCTAGTTATTAAAAAACTGTAAGCTAAAGTAATTAAATTCCCCAATTTTTATTAATGAATATTTTAACTTTTAATATAATCTAATTTATTGATTTTTTTCATTAAATCAATTCCCATCCGCAGACAATACGGCCATATTAAAGTTTACACCAAAGACATGCACAATCACTTGGTAACAAATTCTTTTACACGACAATCGGGAATTAACGCAAAAATTCAAAATCTACATTGGACTTTAACCCGTTGCCGTACGTTATTTAACTTTTTCAGAGTCGCAAATTGATTGTTTTGAAGTCATTTGGTTATCTAAAAACATGTTGCTGTCACTTTGGCTTAAATTGGATCATAGCGTTTAATTAATTTTGAACGACTTGATTCGCATTTTCTACCACTGTGCGCCGCGGTTGGTCTGAACCCACCTTAATATACGCCTCGAGCCTGTTTTTTGAAGTCACAGCTGATCAGATGTGCTTTTCGTCCTTCGGGTTTTAAAAACAATTTCAGAAAACCATATTGCGCTGATGAGTCACGCTTAGAATAGTCATGACCATCCTAAGCATGTTCTAAGGTTGGCTTCAAAATGGGTATGCAACCAAATATACTTAATAATTTTGTAATCAGTATTACACCGAAATGATTAGTTATTTCCATTCAAATTATACGTTAAAGTGAACTTGGAACCTTTGTCGATAATACAAAAATTATCCGGCTCAATTCTGTCGAGTATAGGTGACGTAGTCTTCTTGCAATCAACTAAAAATCACCGATATTCACAGAATTCGTCAGCTACACTTGATAGAATGATAGAAGAGCCAGGTATTTTTATATATGTAATATCATAATATATAATAGACAGTTAAAAATTAAAACTGCATTTTCTGGCATTTTAAGGCACCTTTTATCACTTTATGAGTACGCAATCAAAATAATTCAGACCGATGTTCTATAGTACCTAACTATGAAATATTTATATATTTGGCTGGCACGGCTATACTACACACTGTTGCAATGTTTAAATTCGTTATCGGTAGAAAAGTAAAAAAAAAAATGGTATGAAATTTATTTCTTAGAATACAGTTTAGTTTCGAAAATTTACATAATAATTATCATCACCATTTTAGCTGTCATAATCCTGATCGTCGGGAAACTTTCGCGGTGCTCTAATAATGTGCCCATCTCGCTGTAGCGGTGTCGTTTCGCGTTTGGGCTGCTCTCTTTTTGCTTCTTCACATGATGATTCACTTCTACACACACAACTGGTACAAGCTCCCATGATGCTAGATTGTTGCTGGCCTTCAGTGGCAGTTATGAATGCACTTCCACCCTAACACTTGGCTATTTATATAGCTCCATTTTTGCGTGTGTTACTACGCATTGTTTTACGCATTGTTTGATTACGCTAGATACTCTACCTATCGTAGATAATCTGTTAATCCGCGGATGCACATACTAGACACTTTTGTCTATCCACACTTGCGACCAAGGTTGATAAAAGAACACAATTACCATGTTGATCTATTACATGAAGAAACTGTTGTTTATAATAACCCGTCTGGTGCTGGTTATATTTAATAACTTTAAAGAATAAATAAAGTAAAGCTTTTTTTTAATTCTGTTGTAGTAATATATGATGGATTATATGATATGAGATCTGATTAACACATAATTTCATGATATTTGCGATCTTATTACATAATGCACAAATTAGGTCCAAATGAGCTATAGGGTTTTTAACCCTTTATGTTACATACAGGCTTACATGAGACAGAGGCTGTATCAAAAGTTCAAAACACATTGATTTTGCCAATTTTTATGAACTGTTTCAATGTCCTAAACAAATTTTTAGGATATCGAGCAAAGGAACCAAATTACAAATCTTTGAATTGCTTTTTCTAAGGCATTGGGTTCAGGCGCTTTAAATTCACTAAAACTACCATTTTGATATTACGACCTCATCTTTTTCGTATGCAGCACAAAGAAATCTATCGATGAACTTTCCATGCACAATCCCAATTGTTTAAACAGAATTGAATTTAGAAATAAATCATCGACTAAATTGTTTAGAAAAGAATTTCACAAACTATATTTTCACATTTTACGTTTTATTGCAAACGATAGATAATGCATAATTTTTATTTACGGTGATATGTTCTGTAATGAATCATTTTCAGGGCAATTAATTCTACCCAAAACGCAATTTCATATTCAATTCCCTGAAGCTATTTTCCCTAATGTTATCAATATTTTAAATGTTTCAATTATATTTTCTCGAAAATTTTCTTATTAAATATTTGCCATAAAATTTTGAGAATTAGATGATCTACCAAAATTAGTAAGAAAAAAAAATGGAGTTGCCATTTTAAAAATGTGTTGATGGTTCGAGGAGTTTCTCAGAGTCAGTCTCTGAGATTTCCTCATGATTCCATATTTTACGCGCTTACTGTATATACAATATACATATACAAAATATACCAATTTTATAATTATTGTAGTTTAAATCTACAAGGAGTAATTTACGCTGTGTGTATTACTTTGCGTAGGAACCCAAGATGTTAACTAGTTAAACAAAAAGTAATAAGTGTTACTACTTGGAAATGAACGATGTGAATGTCGGCACCAAACCTACTATGTAGGTTATTCACAGCTTATGAATTTTATATAATAATTTTCTAATCCGAGAAAAGTTTTAAGATTTTTGCAAAATTCGGGACACCGCGGGATGCGGGACAGAATGTAAAAAGTCGGACTGTTCCGCAAAAAGCAAGATGTCTGTTGACCTAATAATAAATGCCCTGTATAGTTATACTTTCGGTTGTTGGGTTATCGTGTCTTGGAGTATCATCTCTGTGAAGGAATATGTGGAGGAGTGTTGGAGGGAACATTTTGGAGATTTTGATGGAAAGGGTTTCAATTCTGGTAGGCATAGTGTTAATGTTGGTACTTTGATAGAGGAGATCATTGGAGGGGTTATGGAGGGGGAATGGCGTCAACGGGTTGCGGAGTGCGCTTCTTTCGCCGACATTAATGTTGTTTAAAGTTGCTCTTGAAAGATGGTTGAAGAGAAGGCATCTGTAGTCTAGGATCGGACGACATATGGTCTTGTATATGTGCACCGCATCCTGGGTGCTGATTCCTTTATTCGTGAAGGGGAGACTTCGGAAATGAGCTGCTCTGCTCTTGGCTTTCATTTTTGTTTGTTTTGTGTGCCCAGAAAACTTTATTTTCATGTCTGTAGAGATTCACAGATATTTGCAGGATGGGGATGGTGTGATGGTAATATTGTCAAGGATACGGTGAAAACGGGTGATTTTTCGCTGGTTTGACCGGGAGACGGGTCCAGGAGACGATTCGATTTAGGAGGGAGCGAGAATGCGAGATTATTGCCGTATCGTCAGCATAGAAGAGGGTGTACAGATTAGGGATAAACACTGTTGGGTCGGGGTCATAGATGTCCTGGCAGAAGATATTATATAATGAAGGGGAAATGGGAGAACCTTGTGGCACACCTTGTTCTGGATAAATAGGATGAGAGAGGGATGTGCGGAATTTGATCCGAGAGGTTCCAATGCCTGATTTCGGTGATTTCAGTAGTTTGCTTTTTCGTAGATCTTCTTACGAAATCAAAATTGATTTTTGGTAGTCGAGATGCCAAATATATTGTGACAGAAAAGAGCTAAATATGAATTAAAGATTTGCTCAGATAAAAAACAATGCTTTGAAGTTCAAGGTTCATGCTTTCATTTCAGCCTACCTAAAGCATTCAGTACAAAACACGATTTATGTGGATATTTTGAGGACTTCTTCTTCTAAAAAAATGTGACGACAAGTTATCGAGACTTTGGTTTACAGATTCGTCTACGAAAAGGAAATAATCAAAATGATCTGTCTAAAAGGAATGACAAAAGGAATGATACAGTGTTACCAATATAAAAAGAAGCTTAACGACAACAAAAATAAAATTTTAAAAATGCTTCTATCTACATAAATGTCGTGATTATATGCGTGTGTATGTGGATTAGAAGATTTTTCCGATATAGTATGTAAAGAACAAGTAACAAAAAATACCCCAAAAAATACCCCACTTACTCCTTCCCCTTTTTGATAAAAACCTATTGCAATTTGAAAATTTTTCATTTTCGCGATATTTAATGCTGAATATCTCTGGCGGGACCAGATTTAGAAAAATGAAACCGTCACAATTACTTCATCTTATTATAACGTTTGAAAATATAGAAAAAAAAAAACATATCCTTGTATTTGGAATATTTGGAATACTGTGTTTGGAATAACATGCTCTTAACCATGTGAAAAAACATCAGCGGTTATTAACAAATAGGGTACTTCCTTTCTAAGCTAGGAACACTATAATTATTTAGACTAATTACATTTTACTATAATATTGTTAACTTTATTCAGCTTAAAATATATATAATAAAATTCGATGTTTTTCCTTATTATTTGTATATTTTTAATTGTCGCTACATGTTTCGTGTCATACTAGACACTTCATCAGGCGATATCGTCAAATATTGAGAACACGCATACATTGGTTACGAACAAACAAACATGAGTATATAGTTCGCTACTATATATTTCCAGGCACCCAGGACAAACCACCAACTCAAGTCGTTGAAAGTAATAGAGACTCTATTACTTTCAACGACTTGAGTTGGTGGTTTGTCCTGGGTGCCTGGAAATATATAGTAGCGAACTATATACTCATGTTTGTTTGTTCGTAACCAATGTATGCGTGTTCTCAATATTTGACGATATCGCCTGATGAAGTGTCTAGTATGACACGAAACATGTAGCGACAATTAAAAATATACAAATAATAAGGAAAAGGAAAAACATCGAATTTTATTACATTACACCTTGTTGGACGAAGGAATCTATTAAAATATATATAATTACTTTATCATATGCAGTATGTAAAGTATTGTAATCGTGCCGAAAAAAAAAAATTGGGATTTTAGCGGAAATAGGTCTTTATGGGTCCCCTGAACATTTTTGACCAAGGTACAAAAAAATGTCTGTGTGTGTGTGTGTGTGTGTGTGTGTGTGTGCGTGTGCGTGTGCGTGTGCGTGTGCGTGTGCGTGTGCGTGTGCGTGTGCGTGTGCGTGTGCGTGTGCGTGTGCGTGTGCGTGTGCGTGTGCGTGTGCGTGTGCGTGTGCGTGTGCGTGTGCGTGTGCGTGTGCGTGTGCGTGTGCGTGTGCGTGCGCGTGCGCGTGCGCGTGCGCGTGCGCGTGTGCGTGTGCGTGTGCGTGTGCGTGTGCGTGTGCGTGTGCGTGTGCGTGTGCGTGTGCGTGTGCGTGTGCGTGTGCGTGTGCGTGTGCGTGTGCGTGTGCGTGTGCGTGTGCGTGTGCGTGTGCGTGTGTGCGTGTGTGTGTGTGTGTGTGTGTGTGCCAGATTTTTGTGACGACGATTCCGGAGAAACTACTAAAGGTATCGGGACGAAAGTGCGTATTTAGAAGTTTTATGACCAAACTTAGAGCTGAAAAGCTTTTGGTTCAAAAGGGTCCACAGGAACTGGCTGTTTCCTCTAAGCATTTTTCAAGGATTCTGCAAATGAGCTGCCATTTCTGTAATTTCGTCAAAATAGTTAAATAATAAATTAAAGTAGAGGAAATTTTGAATAATTTATGCCTATGATATTTTTTGGTAAAATTAATAGTTTAGCTGCAAGAGGAAATTCTAATTGATCGAGATCGGTCGCATCTGCATTGATATGAAACTACATAGTAGCCAGGATTTTGACAAATATTTTTTTGTGCTGTCACCACAGAAATGTCTATGGCTGTCACTACGCTGTCACACTCGGAGAACCGCTATGAAACGTCATCTACAGTGTCATGAACGAATATAAATCTGACAGAATTTGAATTAGCTTTATAAACTTGACATTTCGTAGAACTGATCAACCTAACATTTTCTATACCGAAATATAACCATTTTTGAATTTTTTTAAAAATACGTATTTCTCAAAAAGCAGCACAAAAAACGTTGATGTCACTCCTGCCGAAAACTACATAGCGCGAATCGCTCACATGCGACGACGACGCTCCGTCATCGGTGACGCGCCGCATCACCGCTCGCTGTGGTATTCCGTACTTTCGGCACTTGTGAGATAAACAACTATTATTCTGATGACAGTAGCTAGTGTCAAATGCTGATGCTTTGACAATACCTTCGATTGATACTATTGACTATCAAAATATCTGTTAAATCCTGGCTAACTAGTTTAATTTTAATGCAGACACGATTTATATCAGTCAAATAGATTCTCATGCAGCTAAACTATTAATTTTATATATTGTATGATAAAGTCATGTGCCTGGCCACATCAGTTTTTTTTTGTATTTGTACCAGCACCTGGAAAAATGCATGCTCTCATTTTCTCGAAAAAGTTCTAAGATAGGGTGTTCTAATGTAAGGTCATAAAACTTATATACTACCATGAAAAAAATGAATAGATTTCTCATAATCAACAAAAGAAAATATGGGGTTGCCTTTTAAAAAAGGGTCGAAGTCAAAAACAATTGAAGGAGGTAAATTGAATTATTTTGTTATTGAATACATATGTAGGATGTTTGTAACTAACCGTTTTCGAGATTTTGTCATGTTTCCATACATGCGCGCTCACGTTATTTAATACCGAATATCTCTGGCGGGACCAGATTTAAAAAGTAAACCTTCACAATTATCTACTTCATCATATTATAACGTTTGTAAATATAGAAAACAAAGTCCCTTGTATTTTACTGTGTGTGGAATAACATGCTCTTAAACATGTGAAAAACATTAATCGGCGCTTATTAACAAATAGGATAATTCCTTTCTAAACTTAAAATACTATAATTATTTAGACTAATTACATGTCACTAAAATATTATTAACTTTATTCAGCTTAAAATATATATTTTTTTGTAGAATGTTTTATTTTTAACCAGCACCTGGAAAAAATGCATGCGACTGAATAGAGGGGAGAACAAAGCGACTAGTGGCTAAGGCCACTTAAAAGCCAAATCCTTACTGTTGGAGATAAGTTCTCCTGTTATGATGGACACCTCCCAACGTTTAAATTTATCACAACACAAACCCACCCATGATAATCGAATTCAGGGCTGCAAAAAGATAACTGGAACTAGAAGTTTCCACAAATATTTTCGCCAAGAAACGGAATAGAAAATGACAATTAATTTAAATTTTAGTATTGACCATCAGTGGTGGATTGGTGAGGTATTAAATTTGAGAATTGAGGATGGTGATGCCTCACCCTACGGTCACTTTTACCATTCATCAGTCCAAACATCTTCTTTCAAGAAGTCTAATGGAGACAAGGTATGGGTTCCTGTCAAGAATGTTTCCAGATAACTAGCACCTTTGAAATTAATAACTGTGAATATCTTTTTCAAGCACACATTACACGTTAATTATACAAAAAACTATTCAAGTTGACTCAAAGATTGAAATACCTATAAAAAAGTGAAAAAGATGAACATTTTGATAGATAATGGTATATACTAAAAAATATGTGTACGTTTAAATCATGAAAACCTTCTAATGAGTTGTATTATGTGATTTTTATTTAATTTTTAAGAGGCTGCGATACTAAGCACGTGCAATACACCAGCTTGCTTGTACATGTTTTTAAGCAATATTATAAGATGAATTAATTGTCACAATTTATTAGGTATAAAATATAGTGAAAATTACAAATTTTCCTATTTTGTTACCAGAAAGAGTAGAGTAAAAGTGTTACTTCTTTTTATTACAAGACATTCGCATTCAAGGTTATAAAACGATATTCAATGAACAAATTAGGTACCATGCATATAGGTAGATAATCTTTAAACAAATTTCAGTCACTATCAGTATGAAGGCCAAGTGAAGCTTTTCTATGGTTTTTCTCACTCCAGGCGTGTGTTAATATTATTAAATAGAAAATAAGTTTAAACTCTAGATATTTTACATATACTTAACAGTTAGCTTGGAATGCGCTAAGTGGAATATTTTTTAATTCAACGCTCTATGATAATCCCAAATCAAGTTATTTAGTTTAAGGTAATTACGCACCAGTGTCAAAAATGGTTGATACTTAGTAACATAAAAACAATAAATTAATTGTTTCTGCACTCTTAGCATGAAAAGCTTTAAAACAATCTCAAGTGGTCGAGCTACCACCTCTGGAGCACTTCAGATGAATTGACTCTAAACAGAAATTTAAATTTTTTTGCACATTAGCAGATAATTTGTGGATATTCGTTTCGCACCACTAGTGAATAACATCTAAAACTTTCGAAGTATGCAAATCTTATTAACAGATTTGATCTAATCACACTACCCATTAAATTATTATCGCTTATAGGAACCATTCGATAAGGAACAAACAACTTAGTAATCAACAGGTTACCTACCTAATATCTGGTGACTTGATCATTAATTTTTATCACGTGTCTCTTCTGCCTACTGCTTCGCTCCTGTTGTGGTTTCTCGTCCGCTGCGGTTACTTCTTTCACACCCCCCTTGTTAACTTCACAGTGCTGTTCAGCAGATCCGACCTTTGGGTTATCCATATTATTAACTTGCCACTTATCCAATAAATGAGTACGTCCAATAACTGTATGTACCTTTTATCTCGGAGAAAATGCGACTGATATAGAAAGCATCGTATCGATACCCAATCTCCTGTTTGCTTAACGTCTAAGTATATGCGTATAAAAATATCCCAATTGTATACACGGTTTCATAATTGTAGGAAACACCTTTACCAATCTTTATCGTACAAGGTTGATTCTACTTGGGTAAGCTTACTTGATCGATTTGGCTTAGCAACTCGGTCAACGCTGCTCTATCATAATATACAAAAGCTGGGTATATTTTTAGGCTGTAGAAGTTTGTTTATCGCTATTTGTGAATTTATGAGGTTTCTAGACCGGTCGTTTTATAGATTTGATCTACTTGTCTATCAGCATAGTTAAGAAAATATTTATATTAAATAAAATAGCAAGTTTTTCTTGTATACATTGAAAACGTGGAATGAAAGCATTATTACTTCCAACAAAAATCATGAAGGTATTATTTGCTTAAATTAGCACATATGTAAAGTTTGTGAATTTTTTTACACCACTTATTAGCGGAAACTCGGCCCACGATAAGTAAAATAAGAGGAGACAAGCTTCCTCTTTCGTTTGGTGTATTTTCTGTTATAATCTGTTTTTTTTTAAATTGGCTACCGCACATTTTCTCAGTTATCAAAATAACTACAAAAGTAGGGATTTCAACAGTTTCAATAATAGCGAAACATTTAACAGCCTTACATAAGAATTTTTTGGAAAAACAATTGAATTCTGGGGAACCATTCTGTTCTGAGAGGAATATGAAAATGCGTTTTCGTTACAATTAATGCCCTGCATACGAATACGTATGCTCTTACGTATGGCTTTTAGATAAAAATGTCAAAAACTTCCTATAAACTTCAAAAGGGTTTCCTAGTAACCTTCAAACATTGTAGTTTTACCTGAAATTCTGAAAGCTTGTTCACAAATATTTTTGAATCATTTACAGCTATTCGCTACGTGTAATATGCCGGCGCATCAAACAATACCAAAACGTGACGAAATATGAAATTTTTAGCCAGGATTCGTTATCAGTCCAAAGAAAATCTACACAAAATTCCTAATCGCATTTCATTCACATATAAAAGTTATCAATATTCTCTATTTTTCTCGAAAATTTGCAGGTCATAAAATTTGTATACTACCATGAAAAAAAGTTAATAGATTTCTCATAATCAAGAAAAGAAAATATGGGGTTGCCATTTAATAAAGGGTCGATGTTAGTACTAACCGTTTTTGAGATTTTCTCATGTTTCCATAACTAAACTACATGTTATATTAAATGACCTGAAAACATTTTTAATAATTCCGTGGAAAAACTAATCTTTCTGTAATCATGTTTTTTTTTATTGAAAACCGATCAACTTAGTGGGTGGCTAGGGTTGCCAACCGTCCGGTTTTCGAATGCATTGTCCGATGGTTGGATATGCAAACTAAGTGTTTTATGTCGAGTTTTCGCATCTAGCTGAGATTTCCAAAATTAAAGAAGACATTCGCGGTGGTGATCTTTCATAATTGCAAACAAAGGGTGCATGTGGTACTACTGTAATGATAACAGCTTCTAGTACCTACAACACCTCGTAATAACTGGTGTTACAAATTTCCACATACAAAATAAAATTTTATGTTACTCGAAAGTTGGTAAGTACTGTTGAGTTATCGACTGTTTTTACAGCAGATCCAGTCATCTACTGTTTGATGTCATCTAGGTACTAATCTAGTCTTTTAGTATTTTATAATCAAATATAAAATTAAAAAAATTATAAAGTGTTGTACAATTTAAAAATAATAATAATAATAAAATAATAAAACATGTTGTTGTCCATGGGGCAAAACTCCGAGCGTCGAAGGGCTACTAGGTCTTTTAATTACCAACAATTAGGGGGTATGACAGAAATTTATGCAACAATTTTATCAAAAGTTAATGTATAATATGCAATGTATAATATTGCACTTTTTTGATTAATTTTTATTAACTAAGTGAAAAATTGGTGTACTGATTTTTTAGTTAATTTATTTTAACTTTAACCGGCAGCAACCCCTAAATACATTTCTGTTTCACATCATATACCGTTTAAAAAGGCTGCCGCTTGAAAAATTATTTTCAAAAACTAAAAATTTGACATTTACAACTACCCGCCAATGCTTTTGACCAAGAACTTAAAATGTACCTAGGGTGTGTTCGGTTGGCTTTTGATCCCTAAAGCAGAACGGTAGATCCAGTTTTGAATCGACTTCATAAAATAAGATCACAACCAATATATAATACCAAAGTGACTGATGCATTTATCGATATCAAAAATAACAATATTTGTTTCTGTTGCAAGCAATAAAACGAGATCAAGTACTATTTAGGATCTGTATGAACGTCTCCATTATCGACTGAATTAATATATATGAAAGAATAAAGCAATATGGTAGTAAGTATTACTTTATTGTCGATAGAATGTTTATGAATGTTTATGTTTATGAATGTTTTGTTTATCTTCTCACTATCGATTTCGGTCAATATTACAATCGACCATCATCAGGTGCGGCTAAAAGAGGAAATCAAAGGAATAATAGGAAATCCTTTGATGTCCTCTTTTAGCCGCACCTGATGATGGCCGACGTAATGTTGACCGAAATCGATAGTGAGAAAATATTTTTTCGACAATAAAGTAATACTTACTACCATATTTCTTTATTCTTTCATATATACTTTTTAGGTATTTATGTATTCTGGAGGTGCTATTTTGTGCAGGTGTTGGTTGCTTGTTGACCTTACAATGCAGTAAACTTATAAAAACGAAATTTTTGGGTTTTATAGTTGTACTGAATGCAGTATACTATTTACAAGTTATTTTACTTTTAAATTACAGCTACTTTTATTTTGTTTTTCTCTACATCATGATGTTATTACATCAAAACTTCATTAATTGGGTCAGGAGATTTACTTGAAGCTGGAGCATTCCCCTTAATGAGAATGGGCCTTTAAGAACCTGTCAATGTAAATCTCATTTTAAATTTAAATGTAGATAGTACTCATACTATTTGTTTGCGAATTATTTCGTGATGGTATGAAAATTTTATTCGTCATTTGCTAATCAAACATTACCAATGTTTATTTGGCTAATCGATTTCCTCATGCTTATTGTTGATCGAGAAAACATTAGTGACGTGTAATGTAATTAATTGGTGGTATGCGTAAGCGTTTTAATGCGTGCATTTTCCATTGTGTCTCGTATTACAAATATGCGTACTAGAGGTACAATAGCAGGCAATTGACACATATGTCAGCAAGTCGTAGAATATATAAAATATAATTTATTATTTGCAATGGAATTAGCTTTGATAGTTCGATGAACAAATATGATTTAAAAAGAAGCAATACTCGTAAATATGGACATAGTCAGCATAAAAATAAAATTCTTTAACTGCGTAGAAAACGACACAAAGGTTTGATACATTCTCTAAACGATTTTTTTAAAATTACTTAACCCTCAGCACATGAAATTATGCATCTGTTATGATATTGAAGAAAATAATAGACCAATAAACATTTTAACATTTACCTTCGTGGCTAACAGCCATTAAATAACGATATTAAAAATCTTCGGTTAGACGAAATATCTCCGCCAAGTCCTAATAATCTTAAAGCCCATTATATTATCAGATTCCTAGTAAACTCATATTTAGTTAATAACTAAAATCTGTTTTCCACGAGAAAGACACTCAAACATGTTTTCCATGTATCTTACATTTGATTTTAAGTACTTTATCAAGTAAAGTAACAAAAATAATAAACTATTTATTGAACGTCTGTATCTTATATTTGTTCCTCAAAACTACTTTATTGTACTTACCTGACTATTAATCTTACGACACAAACTTCTGTGTGTCCAATTTATAACTAACAACACAGACTAACAACATCTTGGTAAGTTCAACTGTATCCAAGGAAACTTAAACGTCATGGAGCCACTAATTGGTATGTCTTGTCACTTCTACTTCTTATCAAAGTTGTCACTTTGAATTCTGAAATATGGAGCTCAAAATTTTGCCGTGTTTTACCAACAACTAGATAATTAAAAAATGGGCAACCTGCATTGCTTTGATGGGTAAGAGAACATTTATTGTTATTTATTAGTAAGCGATAGAATAAATTAAAAAGTCGGAATATTAGGCATAACCTTTTATTATTCATGGTACAGAAAAACTAGATACAAAACTAAACTATACATTATAAATAATTAAACAACTGGAACAAATTTCAAGGCATCTTATTGCATCTTCTTAGTTTCTTCGTTGGGTGCTTGGCTGTTTTGTTGGTCATTCGTCCTCATTTTGCTCGACCAACCACCACCTGACCTTGCGTCGGAAATGGATTTCATCGTTTCCATTGTTTGCCCGTCCTGGACCTGAGCGACAACATCTTTCTCGGGGATAGGTGCTTCCTTCTGTTCGTTTTCTGCACTCCTGTAGGCACCTGGAGCGACGTAGGATGATTGTTGTTGTTGGTATGATGGTCCATTATATTTCTGCGGTTCTGCCTTGTATACTGGAGCTGGGCCACCATATCCTTGAGATGATGGAACCTGTGGAGCAAAACTTTGAAATTGTGGTTGACTAGGAGCACCTTGGACACCGAAAGATCCATGGTTGGAATAACCACCGCTTGCTGCAGCATGGTTGGAATAACCACCGCTTGATGCAGCTGGGGCACTGAATGCAGCATGGTTTGAATAGCCATCGTTTACGACAGTGGGAGCTCCGTATGAACTAGAGGCAGCATACGAAACTGGGCCAGGTGCGGAGTGTACCACTGGTACCCCATGTGGAGTTGGTCCATGTCCAGAAAATCCACCGTAGCCTGATTGTCCATGGGCTGGAGCTCCATATCCGCTGTACCCAGATGGTCCGTTATACGATTGGCTTGAAGATGGTCCACCGGAGAATCCAGAGGATTGGCCGCTTGGGAAACTTGGCGCGTTAAATCCTGAGTTGCCGTAACCGTAGACTCTGCCAAGCTGAGGATCTTCCATCTCCATGGTGGATCTCATTTTCTGTGGGCCATCCTGGTCAGCCTCCCTGTATGCTCCATATCCACCTCCAAAGCCGCCAGAATGAACTGGGGTCGCGTATCCAGCTAGACTTGGTTGACAGGTGATGACCAACCCACCGTGACCACCCTTCTTCTTGCCTTTTTTTCCATGGTCCATTCCATGGAATTTGATGAGATCACCTCCATATCCACTACCGTGTCCTCCATTCCCGCCTCCATAGCCGCCTCCATAGCCGCCTCCATAGCCGCCGCCAAAGCCGCTTCCATAACCTCCTCCGTAGCCAGCTGATCTCATCTCTGGGCCGTCCAATTCTTCTTCCTCTTCAGACTCGAATTGATCTTGAGGGTCGCTGTTACTTCTGTACTTCTTGGGAGCGCCGTAACTCTTACTTGGGGCTTTGAAAGCTGCACTGTGAGCTGGTGCTGATTGAACGTATCCTCCGCCTAATGCTGCCTGGGGTCCAGCGGAGAATCCTGCTGCTGGTGCGCCATAACCCGATGCTGGTTTGGCTGGTGGGCCGTAGATGGGTCCGGCTGGAGCTGTACCTGGTTGGGATGGCCCTGATGCTAGGGCATTGTAGCCAGATCCGCCATAGCCTAGCTGTTGGTGTTGTTCGGCTGGAACTGTGTATACCTCGTTTCCGTTCTCGCAAAGTTCGTAGGGCTTCTGGTAAGGGTTGTTTGGTTTCACCTCGACGCAGAAGGTTGTTGTGGTGGAGACGGATTTCTTGTGTCTAGCTTCTTCGGTAGATTCTTTTATTTCCTCTGGATTGATGTCTTTTGCTCCTGATGCAGCAAGGTCCGCAAGTCTTGGTGGAATAGGAACGCCTTTATCGTCAACCTTATCGTTGTCATACCCTGGTGCAGCGACGGCAACAGCAAATGCCAAGGCGAGAACTGCTAGCATCTGCATGGTTGATTGGAAGTGTGGTACTGGTCTGTCTGTTTATTGCGAACCGCCGGGTTTATATTTGTAAGTTCGTGCTGAACAAGCAGGGTTTTGACCCAGTATCGGCATTTCGTTATTTACCACAAAGAAGACTATTAAGCATTTTTGTTAATCGCACAATTAATTTTCAATTAGGTATTATTTGCGTAAATTATATTTATATTCAATGATTTTTAAGTGTTATTTTTTTCATTATCGCTCGATTTTTAAGTTGGAATCCACTCTGATAGCTCCGAATTACATGGATGATACTTTGCTCTTTATAACACGTTTGGTATATTTCACTAATTTTAGCTATAATGTTGAAGCATATTTGTGAACTTTAAACGATTTTGTTTATTTTTTTAGTCACAAACAAATTTGCTATTTAAAAAAGGAAACGTGATTATTATAAAACTCTATAAAGCTTTCGATATCCCAAGATATACTTATAGTCTTCAGTAACGTTTTAAATAAAAATGTAACAAATATTTTTTTATTATTGGGGCAATCGACTTTTACCTAATAATATGACACATATAAATATATGCTTTTTTCATTGACATGGTGATTTGAATAATTTGTCATCAGAAAAATTCGAAAAAGTATTGATCATTAAATTCGGTTATTTCAATTATTACAATGAATTTTTAAATTTCTTTCAGTTTTATGTTTATTTTCGTGTAAATTTTTATTAAAAGTGGAAGTTTTTCTATTATTGTGTTCATTTAATCTTATTATTTAATTTCGCTTTGTCGTCCAATGTATCCCACGTTGCAATCGGACCACTTACGTTTGTAATTTCCACTTTTAAAACATATATATTACTATTTATTAATAAACCTGCAATACTATTTTGCATTGTCGTTGAAGTGATAATGTTTAATTTATGTAGAATATTTTTAATGTGTTTGTAAATTGTCTGCTGAAAAGGAATTGATGTATATTTTGATTTAATTACTATATGTGGATAAATTTCTTTCAATAACTGTCTATATTGCATGGAATTATATATTATATTGATAGTTTCTTTTTATATAAATTTTTTTAGCAATTTTCACGAGTTTTATGATCATTATTAAATTTTCCCTTGATAATGGTAATGGAATACGTAGATAATGAAATTGCGAATATTTGATATTGTGTGAGTATTTTGAGGAATTTGGAATGCATCTGTATATGTAGGTTCTCTACAAATAATGTATTGAACATGATCTGTACTTCTCATAATAGGTAAGTCAAAAAATCTGATGTGGCCAGGCACATGACTTTATCATACAATATATAAAATTAATAGTTTAGCTGCATGAGAATCTATTTGACTGAGATAAATCGTGTCTGCATTAAAATTAAACTAGTTAGCCAGGATTTGACAGATATTTTGATAGTCAATAGTATCAATCGAAGGTATTGTCAAAGCATCAGCATTTGACACTACCTACTGTCATCAGAATAACAGTTGTTTATCTCACAAGTGCCGAAAGTACGGAATAGCACAACGAGCGGTGATGCGGCACGTCACCGATGGCGGAGCGTCGTCGCCGCATGTGAGCGAGTCGCGCTATGTAGTTTTCGGCAGGAGTGACATCAACGTTTTTTGTATTGCTTTTTGAGAAATACGTATTTAAAAAAAAATCAAAAATGGTTATATTTCGGTATAGAAAATGTTAGGTTGATACCACTTCTACGAAATGTCAAGTTTAAAAGGCTAATTCAAATTCTGACAGATTTATAGTCGAGGGTTCTCCGAGTGTGACAGCGTGGTGACAGCCATAGACATTTCTGTGGTGACAGCACAAAAAAAATATTTGTCAAAATCCTGGCTACTATGTAGCATATCAATGCAGATGCGACCGATCTCGATCAAATAGAATTTGCTCTTGCAGCTAAACTATTAATTTTACCAAAAAATGTCATAGGCATAAATTATTCAAAATTTCCTCTGCTTTAATTTATTATTTAACTATTTTGACGAAATTACAGAAATGGCGGCTCATTTCTAAAATCCTTGAAAAAGGCTTAGAATAAACTACCAGTTTCTTTGGACCCTTTTGAACCAAAAGCTTTTCAGCTCTAAGTTTGGTCATAAAACTTCTAAATATGAACTTTCGTCCCGATACCTTTAGTAGTTTCTCCGGAATCGTCTCCACAAAAATCGAGTACACACATACGCACACACACACACACACACACATACACACACACACACACACAGACATTTTTTTGTACCTTGGTCAAAAATGTTCAGGGGACCCAAAAAGACCTATTTCCGCTAAAATCTCAATTTTTTTTTCGGCATGATTACAATACTTTACCATACTGCGTATGATAAAGTAAAAAACTGATATGATTATTAGTTTCTTTGTCACGTAAACGCTTATTAAGAGATATTATTAATTTGTTCAATAAAAGAATCAATTAAATTAGGATCTGTATTCCAAACGCAGAACATGAAAATATCATCGACATAGCGACACCAGAATACAATATGATTACTGTTCGGCAAGGTAAATATGTTATTTTCTGTGGTTAACAAAAATATGGATCACTTTGTTCATATATATTATTATTAAATTGAAAGAAATTTTGTTGTAATACAATGTTGAACAAATCTATGATATCCTAAGGTACTATATAGGTACTATAAAAACATATGTGATTTGATGTGTTTTGGATGTCACGTAAATCCCGTAAAAGTAACATTCGGACCGATTCTGTAAAAACTAACCACTTGGTTGATAACTAACCACTTGGAAACGTCGTTAAATTACTTAGCAACAATTATCGCAATTATTGTCAACAATTGTTTTTTTTATAAAATCGGCCTTATTGTTTCTTTTATGGGAACATTTGTCAATATATAACTGAAGTGTGTCCAGGAAAGTCCGCATCATTACAAATTATTTGCGCAATATATAAAATGAAACGTGCATTTTTTGTAAGCATTTGATAAAATATTTGACCAATACAAAAAACATTTGACCAATACAAAAAATATTTGAGCAATGAAAAAAATGCCTCGTGCATTTAAAAAAATAAATGTGCAATATATTTAAAATATGTGCATCAGAATAAATAATTGTACGTTTATATATTTGAATGTTCCCTTCATAATATATTTGTGCACTTAAATAAATAAATGTGCAATACAATCGTTACCTCTATAAAAATATAATGTGCATCTCAAAAAATAACTGTTAATTAAAAAAAATATACGTTCAATAGTTTAAATAAATCAGCATTTGAAAATTTGGTAAGAGCATTCAATAATCTAAATTGTGCCATGAAAAAATTATAATGCGCCCTGGAGAGATTATAGTGTGCATTAAGTTCTGCAACCCGTAGCGCATTTACGTATATCGTACAGCTTAGTCCTGTCGTTGCTCTGTGGTGTTGGTGTCAGCTAAATAGAACTTTATAACTGAGTCATAAAAATTGGTTTGACAGGGAAGTGAACTGTTTTATTTTCTTTGAATAAATCAGTTCAGAGTGTAAATATAATTCTAGTTACAATCACAACCTCAAATATACCAAATCGCGCGCGTTTGAGAAAGGCGATGTTAGTAATAGTTTAAACCCTTATATGTGAGAAAATTACGAATATGTATGTGTTGTATCATATGTATCCTACGTCTTGTTCTAGTGCTGGTCATTATACTTGTTTATTTTTTATTGTTTAAGAAACTGTCGTAATACGACATATAATAAAAATTATTTTTGCACACTTATTTAGTAGAATTAGATGCTGTACAATTGTCAATATTTCTTTTCTTTTGGTTGCTATGATAATCAATATTGTTTAATAGTAGTACGTTTTCCGCTATATTTTAGTAGATAAGTACTATTACGCCGTATGTTTAGTTTCAAATACGGTTATGCCGTGTACAATTTTAACTTGCTATTTAATAATTATTAGTTTTATAAAATGAAACATACATAATACCTGTGCGGTGTTTTAATACATACAAAACATACATAACAACCCAAAAACAATGTAATATTTTTACAATAAACAATTAATGAAAACGTTTGTTTTCTAATGGAAAAAAATTCTTTTCTAAATTATATAAAGATTGGTTGGGATTTCTTGTAAAATGGATGTTTACTCTTAGCATTTTTTAACGAATTTTGTCAAGATAGTTAGATAATAAATTAAACTACAGGAAATGTTGTATAACTTATGTATATAAAATGTTTTGCTAATATTCATAGTTTAACCGTATGAGCAAATTCTATTTTGTCGAGATCTTGTCTGCATTAAAGCTAGTTAGCCAGGATTTGACAGATATTTTGATTCTTTTGACGGTATTGTCAGAACATCAGCTTTTGCGTAGCACGCGAATTCGACACGCAGATGCGTCGAGATTGCCATGACAAGGCACTGCTTTATAGTATGATAAAGTAGGTAATGTGCTGGCCACATCAGATTTTATTTAATTAAAATTATATTTTTTGGGTTATGTTCATAACACCACGGTTTATCCATGTTTTATTTTATGAATCCGATAATAGATATAGAACCTACAAATGAAAATATTATATTTAATATCGCTATGTTGACGTTAAATTTAGTAATACAAAAACAAAGTTAGTTTCGATATTTTTTCTCCTGATTGTGTAATTAATGATTTAAGTTAAATTTTACCAATTTTAAGGAAACATGACAGACATTTCTTCAGATATTTCTCATTTTAATATTTTTATGTATTATTTTAATGCACGAGTCAGCCATTCTAGGGCACAATATGAATTAAATATTGCTCATTATTAAATTTTTTATGTAACATATTCATATTTATTTAATGCTCAGTATGTATTATTTTAATGCACAAGTCAGCCATTCTAGGGCACAAAATGAATTAAATATTGCTCATTATAAAATATTTTATGTAACATATTCATATTTATTTAATGCACATTATTTCGTTATTTAATGCACAAAGTATCTATTTTAGTGCACATATCTATTTAAATAATGTACGCTTAAATCGCACCCAAAAAAATTTATATTCCATTTCTCAGAAGATTTTATTGATTATAAAAGTTGGCGGCTTGTATGAAACCAATACGGCAATAGTCAAATATGTACATTTCGGTACCATATACCAAGCGATTCAGAATATATGAATTTGTGATAAGAGTAAGGTACATTTATTTTCATTATTATCGATAAACTTTATTTGGAAATGTTGTTTAGAAGTAAAAATTATATCCAAATATAAAGTCACAGCCTCCTATCTTGATATTGTTCTTCTTTTGTTTTTTTTTATTACTTTTATGTCTAATATTAGTCAACGCCAGTGATACTAAAATGTTCGTTTTAATCTATTTTTTAGAAATTTAAATACATTTTTGATTATTTTGGTATAACTAATGTTTATTTGGAACTAGCGCAAAATTACTCATTTTCTTGATGCAAAGTTGATATTTCACTCTGTAGATAATAATAGATCATACGACGACTTACTTTTAATTCAATTAATATTAATGACTCTCTCTATGTTGCTGATATTTTCAATGAAAACACTCGGACAATCGTATTGCCCATTCAACCATTTCTAGGATAATCAGAAAATTCAAGCAGACTGGGTCTACTCAAAATCTCTTTAAGAAACCCCACAACAATATATTGCCGAAAATAAGAAAGCAAGTTTACCAGTGTTGCAAGTGGTAATCGTGCATAGAACCACTTCGGTTCGACAAATTGCTTCTCACACCAATCCAGTAAATCAACAGCACATAACATACTAACACTAAACAAATAGCACGTTTAAAAAACATTTGAAATTTGTACACTAAAGGAAAGACACTATGGCATCAGTACCATACCTATGACATCAGACCTGATGCCGTAGGTATGTGTTCGCCATTTGGTTTAAGGGGGAAATGGAAGAGGATAGGTTGTTTTTTTTCTATGGAAAGACGAGGAAATATTTACGTCAAATAGCACTGTTTTTTACAAAATAGCGGTTGGTGGACACAAGAAAACCCAAATTTTGCGGCAGAACGCCGATATTAGTACCATTTTAAGACTAATGTACTGAGCGGTATTTTTTACAATCAAACAACTGGGTTTTTTTGGTAAAACTTGAAAATAGATTTATATCTTCAGTTCCTGAACAGCACGTTACACATTTTTTAAACTTCGTCAAGAACTTTTTAAACCAGAACTAGGTTAGAAATTATTAAATTTTACTTCTAAACAACATCTTCAAGTAAAGTTTATCGATAATAATGAAGTCGTACCATAGTCTCTTGCCTTTAGTTTAGTAGTTATTTTGGTTTATAAAGGTGATATTTGTTCAGTTTTTGTATGTTATGTGATGTTGATTTACTGCATTGGGTGTGAGAAGCAATTTGTCAAGCCGATGTCGTTCTATTGTCGATTACAGCTTGCAACACTGGTAAACTTGCTTCCTTATTTTCGGCAACATATTTTTTTGTGGCGTCTCTTAAAGAGATTGTCAATAGACCCAGTCTGCTCGAATTTTCTTATTATCCTAGAAATTGTTGAATGGGTAATTTGGTTGTCCGGGTGTCTTTCATTGAAATTATCAGCAACATCGACGAATCGCTTGCTGTAGATGGATAACTACTATTATAAACATATTCAACGTCATTAATATTAATTGAATTAAAACTAAGTCACGCTCGTGTATTAATTATTGTATGAACTATTATTATCTACAGGAAGAAATATCAACGTTGCATCAAGGCAACGAGTGCGCTAGTTCTAAATAAACATTAGTTATCATAGCAAAATAATCAAAAATGTAGAAAATATATTCAAATTTCTAAAAAATAGATTAAAACGAACATTTTAGTGTCACTGGAGTTGACTAATATTAGTCATAAAAGGAAAATTTCGTGACAGGTGGTTGTGACTATGTTTGAATATAGTTTTTACTTCTAAACCATATAAAATTTATAATGTATATGGTATATGTATTATATATATATATAATATATATATTATATATATATATATATATGTATTTATATGATAATAATGAAAGTAAAAGTACTTTAGTCTTATCACAAATTCATATATCCTGAATCGCTTGGTACCGAAATTTACATATTTGACTATTGCCGTATTGGTTTCATACAAGTCGCCAACTTTTACGAAGAATAAAATTTGGGAAATGGTAATAAAAAATTTCTCCATATGAGGCGGACTTTTCTGGACATACTTATATCAAGTGATACCATAAAAGACCTTAAAAGAACTTAGATCGACATAATTTATTTTATTTTTGTCAAAACAGTTTTTAATTATGTATTTGGATTTGAATTGTAAATGTTTACTAATTATGTCCTATTTATTATACCGGTGCTTTCAAGAACTCTGTGCAAGGTCTTATTTTTGTTTATTTTTCCCTACATGTGATCATTTGTAAAGTTGCTTAGTTATATTTTGCCTTTTTTCAAAATACCACAACTTGTTATTTTTCGTAATGCGAGGTCAGAATACTCCTAAATCGTGTATTACAAACCATTAAATAAACAATTTTTAAAAATGCCTAATATAAACTTGTAAAACATTCAGATTGATATTGAGACATCAAAATACAAACTGTTGGAATAGATATGACTTTGCCACAGTGTAGTTTATAATCTAGCCAAACACCTTCAGTTTTTTAAAGGGTGGACAACCAGTCAACATTTTAGTTTTCCCAGTACAAAATTTCAACGGCGCTTTAGAAATTTGTTTATTTGCCGAAAAAATAATCAAAATCGGTATAAATTCACACACGTTATTGACACAGCCGAAAATTGCAATGTTTTTCTTGTTTAGCTATATCTTTTCTAAACACTCAGATTTTGGGACGAATCAAAAGGAAAAATGCTTGGAAATTCTACAGATTTGTAACAGGCTATTTGCGAAACTAACGAAGTTGCTTATTTTTTACAAGGAATCTTGAACTTAGACCGCCAAAACATTTAATTGCTTCTCCAGTTATAACAGCTGAACGAAGCTATTTTTTTTTTCAAAATTGTATAGCCGGGTGCTTAACTTGATAATTTGTTTTACATTGTCCTGCAAGTATCATTAAAATCGGTCAGTGGTTACAAAAGTTATATATCAAATGTGTCAAATTGACTGCGCGAACACATGTGCAAAATAGCAAAAGTAGTGGTTCACAAACTAGAATTACAATTCATTTTATTAATGGAAATATCTGAAAAGCAAACGCACTGTAATAATATAGCCAATAATTAACAATAGTGATTGACATTTACAAGGGCTTGAAAAGTTTATAGATAAAATCAGCAATGTTATTTTTGTCGTGTAAAAATCTAATCTTTAATATAAGCATGTAGAGCCTACTTAATCGGGTATGATAATACACCAGTTGTTGTTGCATCAGTATAAGTATCATGATTGTACTGTCTTTATTATTCGTGTTTATTACGATCATATCGCTCCAGTAGCATGTAAGCATAATGTACTACATTTGGATATTTCCGTGTGTAGTTTTATAAGAATAATATAGCTCGCCAAACAAATTTTATATTGCATAGTAACCAACATTATATAAATGTCCATTGCTAATTACAATATAAAAAGTAACACAGTAACTATAACCCGAAAGTTTTCGTTTTAATATGCTCTGACCGGCTCACTTAAATTAACGCCTTATAACTGTTTTGTTAAACTTTGATGTTCTGAACTTTTTATGCATACATGTAAAGAAATTCATCAAGATTATCACATAGCATCGTAAATTTGAAAATTTTGTACACGAGGTTTACCCGGTGTAACCAGCCGGATACACCATAATGATGTTTTAGGTTTATTTTTAAGACTTAGTTTTTAATTCATTCTATTCTATGAAATTTGTTACATACTTGAGATTGTTAGACTACTGTTTTTAATACCAGCAACTAAAATCAAAGAACTAAAATCAACATCTTTTTGTATTGTACTTTAATTATGACTGTTTGCCGTCATTTGTCTGACGGTCAGGTCAAATAACAAACACCGAAAAAAGTGGAACAACACAAATTATTCAGAGTTCAAGCTTATGCTGAAAATGCTTTTCATTTAAAAGTACCATAGAAAGAAAGCGGAAGACTTAGTTTGATCTGATGTGACGTGCTAAAAAATATTGATTCCAGCTCCGGTTCAATCTTTTCAAACCAAATAAAAGATGTACACTTCGTCTAAAATTTACAGTTAAACAACAGGTGTGACAGATCATAATTGAAACTGACTAAAAGACCACCTAAAATGTTAAAATAATTTAGTTAATAAAACCAAAAGCCAATCTTTGAAGATAACTCAAGTACACTATTAGATTACTCGCGCCATATGTGTGCCATATTTTTGTTATAAATGCCGTTAGTTTTGAGTAAAAAAAAAAACATCATTTGAAAATTTCACCCTGTATACGATGCTATAAAATCTCTACTGTCCATTTTTACCAAAAGGAGACATATGTCATTACCTATTCATTTTAATACATCTTCAATTTCATATTAAATTACATTATACTAAATATTAGATTAAATATTATTGGAAATACGGGTAATTTAAAATTTGTACCGTTTTTTTCCTACAGTGTATATTTCAGATAATGTTGCCTTAAATAAAATTTCGGAGGAATAAAACATTTAATAAGTACCGAAAAATAAATTCGTAAAAACACATGGCATGCTATGTGTGAGGAGATGTCACACATCACTTCTTGTTGATTGCCTATATCTGTGAAATGGTTAGTGATGTTAGTTATAATCTGCATATTTCCGCATTCGCATAGGCGTATATACCGGGTGATTCAATTTCGAGGCTCACCATGGGGATCTCGCTTATTAGTGGAGATAGAGCCTAGGATATCGCTTTTTATTTTTTATTCCAAACCAAATGTACCTAGAACATTTAAAACAAAAACATTCTATTTTTTAACAAGGATAGCAGTGTTATTTTTTAATTTGAACTACAAAACCAAGGTGGTGGCGTAGGCATGGCCAACTTTTGTTTTTCTTATGGGCGCCATGTTGAATTTTGGCATTTTCCGATAGTCGTGTCTTTTCTCATTCCCGCGATGTATAACATGTCTTTATTTTTTAAAGTAATGTTGTAATAGTCAAAAAATCTGATGTGGCCAGGCACATGACTTTATCATACAATATATAAAATTAATAGTTTAGCTGCATGAGAATCAGCACTTGACACTACCTACACTACGTTATTAGAATAATAGTTGGTTTATGTCACAAGTGCCGAAAGTACGGAATAGCGCGACGAGCTATTAGGGTAGGTTGGTACCACTTTGACGAAACGTCAAGTTTAAAAAGCTAATTCAAATTCTGACAGATTTATATTTGTTCATGACACTGTAGATGTCACAACCGTACCAACATACTAAAATAAAACTACACTCATCGCTATGCTTTATTTACAATTTTCTCAATTTATCGTTTTTAGAATTAGATGTAAAGACGGGTTGATATTTCTTATAATATAATTTTATATATATAGTTTATATATAATATAAACTTGTAAAACATTCAGATTGATATTGAGACATCAAAATACAAACTGTTGGAATAGATATGACTTTGCCACAGTGTAGTTTATAATCTAGCCAAACACCTTCAGTTTTTTAAAGGGTGGACAACCAGTCAACATTTTAGTTTTCCCAGTACAAAATTTCAACGGCGCTTTAGAAATTTGTTTATTTGCCGAAAAAATAATCAAAATCGGTATAAGTTCACACACGTTATTGACACAGCCGAAAATTGCAATGTTTTTCTTGTTTAGCTATATCTTTTCTAAACACTCAGATTTTGGGACGAATCAAAAGGAAAAATGCTTGGAAATTCTACAGATTTGTAACAGGCTATTTGCGAAACTAACGAAGTTGCTTATTTTTTACAAGGAATCTTGAACTTAGACCGCCAAAACATTTAATTGCTTCTCCAGTTATAACAGCTGAACGAAGCTATTTTTTTTTCAAAATTGTATAGCCGGGTGCTTAACTTGATAATTTGTTTTACATTGTCCTGCAAGTATCATTAAAATCGGTCAGTGGTTACAAAAGTTATATATCAAATGTGTCAAATTGACTGCGCGAACACATGTGCAAAATAGCAAAAGTAGTGGTTCACAAACTAGAATTACAATTCATTTTATTAATGGAAATATCTGAAAAGCAAACGCACTGTAATAATATAGCCAATAATTAACAATAGTGATTGACATTTACAAGGGCTTGAAAAGTTTATAGATAAAATCAGCAATGTTATTTTTGTCGTGTAAAAATCTAATCTTTAATATAAGCATGTAGAGCCTACTTAATCGGGTATGATAATACACCAGTTGTTGTTGCATCAGTATAAGTATCATGATTGTACTGTCTTTATTATTCGTGTTTATTACGATCATATCGCTCCAGTAGCATGTAAGCATAATGTACTACATTTGGATATTTCCGTGTGTAGTTTTATAAGAATAATATAGCTCGCCAAACAAATTTTATATTGCATAGTAACCAACATTATATAAATGTCCATTGCTAATTACAATATAAAAAGTAACACAGTAACTATAACCCGAAAGTTTTCGTTTTAATATGCTCTGACCGGCTCACTTAAATTAACGCCTTATAACTGTTTTGTTAAACTTTGATGTTCTGAACTTTTTATGCATACATGTAAAGAAATTCATCAAGATTATCACATAGCATCGTAAATTTGAAAATTTTGTACACGAGGTTTACCCGGTGTAACCAGCCGGATACACCATAATGATGTTTTAGGTTTATTTTTAAGACTTAGTTTTTAATTCATTCTATTCTATGAAATTTGTTACATACTTGAGATTGTTAGACTACTGTTTTTAATACCAGCAACTAAAATCAAAGAACTAAAATCAACATCTTTTTGTATTGTACTTTAATTATGACTGTTTGCCGTCATTTGTCTGACGGTCAGGTCAAATAACAAACACCGAAAAAAGTGGAACAACACAAATTATTCAGAGTTCAAGCTTATGCTGAAAATGCTTTTCATTTAAAAGTACCATAGAAAGAAAGCGGAAGACTTAGTTTGATCTGATGTGACGTGCTAAAAAAATTGATTCCAGCTCCGGTTCAATCTTTTCAAACCAAATAAAAGATGTACACTTCGTCTAAAATTTACAGTTAAACAACAGGTGTGACAGATCATAATTGAAACTGACTAAAAGACCACCTAAAATGTTAAAATAATTTAGTTAATAAAACCAAAAGCCAATCTTTGAAGATAACTCAAGTACACTATTAGATTACTCGCGCCATATGTGTGCCATATTTTTGTTATAAATGCCGTTAGTTTTGAGTAAAAAAAAAACATCATTTGAAAATTTCACCCTGTATACGATGCTATAAAATCTCTACTGTCCATTTTTACCAAAAGGAGACATATGTCATTACCTATTCATTTTAATACATCTTCAATTTCATATTAAATTACATTATACTAAATATTAGATTAAATATTATTGGAAATACGGGTAATTTAAAATTTGTACCGTTTTTTTCCTACAGTGTATATTTCAGATAATGTTGCCTTAAATAAAATTTCGGAGGAATAAAACATTTAATAAGTACCGAAAAATAAATTCGTAAAAACACATGGCATGCTATGTGTGAGGAGATGTCACACATCACTTCTTGTTGATTGCCTATATCTGTGAAATGGTTAGTGATGTTAGTTATAATCTGCATATTTCCGCATTCGCATAGGCGTATATACCGGGTGATTCAATTTCGAGGCTCACCATGGGGATCTCGCTTATTAGTGGAGATAGAGCCTAGGATATCGCTTTTTATTTTTTATTCCAAACCAAATGTACCTAGAACATTTAAAACAAAAACATTCTATTTTTTAACAAGGATAGCAGTGTTATTTTTTAATTTGAACTACAAAACCAAGGTGGTGGCGTAGGCATGGCCAACTTTTGTTTTTCTTATGGGCGCCATGTTGAATTTTGGCATTTTCCGATAGTCGTGTCTTTTCTCATTTCCGCAATGTATAACATGTAGACGTTATTTTTTAAAATAATGTTGTAACAATCACAAAACCTTCAGGTACCCAACTGGAGCTTGGTTACAGACCGCCAGACTCGTTGCCAAGCAACCTCAACATAGGTATGCACTTGAATCAAGCGGCACCCTCAGCGTTGGGTTTGACATGTAACCAAATAAAAAATGTTGAATTTTGGCATTTTCCGATAGCCGTGTTTTTTCTATTTTCCGCAGTTTGAGGGCGCCGCTTGATCCAAGTGAATTTTGTTGAGGTTGTTACCAAGCTCCAGTTGGGTACACGAAGGCTTTTACAAAGTATTGTAATCGTGACGAAAAAAAAATTGTGCCGAAAAAAAAATTGAGATTTTAGCGGAAATAGGTCTTTTTGGGTCCCCTGAACATTTTTGACCAAGGTACAAAAAATGTCTGTGTGTCTGTGTGTGTGTGTGTGTAAACGATTTTTGTGGCGACGATTCCCGAGAAACTACTAAAGGTATCGGGACAAAAGTTCATATTTAGAAGATTCATGACCTAACTTAGAGCTGAAAAGCTTTTGGTTTAAAAGGGTCCAAAGGAACTGGTAGTTTATTCTAAGCCTTTTCCAAGGATTTTGCAAATGAGCCGCCATTTCTGTAATTTGTCAAAATAGTTAAATAATAAATTAAAGTGGAGGAAATTTTGAATAATTTATGCCTATGACATATTTTGGTAAAATTGATAGTTTAGCTGCAAATTCTATTTGATGGAGATCGGTCGCATCTGCATTGATATGAAACTACATAGTAGCCAGGATTTTGACAAATATTTTTTTGTGCTGTCACTCGAAAACAGCTGATTTCATCAGAGGTTGGAGAACCGCTATGGAACGTTGCCGCTCTAGTGCGGCAAATTACAAAATACAAATTTCAAATAAAATAAGATCACCAATTTGATTGTTTGTTGATAAGAAATATCAACCCGTCTTTACATCTAATTCTAAAAACGATAAATTGAGAAAATTGTAAATAAAGCATAGCGATGAGTGTAGTTTTATTTTAGTATGTTGGTATGGTTGTGACATCTACAGTGTCATGAACAAATATAAATCTGTCAGAATTTGAATTAGCTTTTTAAACTTGACGTTTCGTCAAAGTGGTACCAACCTACCCTAATAGCTCGTCGCGCTATTCCGTACTTTCGGCACTTGTGACATAAACCAACTATTATTCTAATAACGTAGTGTAGGTAGTGTCAAGTGCTGATTCTCATGCAGCTAAACTATTAATTTTATATATTGTATGATAAAGTCATGTGCCTGGCCACATCAGATTTTTTGACTATTACAACATTACTTTAAAAAATAAAGCTAACATGTTATACATCGCGGGAATGAGAAAAGACACTACTATCGGAAAATGCCAAAATTCAACATGGCGCCGATAAGAAATACAAAATTGGCCATGGTTACGCTGCCATCTTTGATGTCATTCCAAATTACAAAATTACACTGCATTCCTTGTTAAAAAGTAGCTGTAGAATGTTTTTATTTCAAATGTCTAGTTACCTTTGGTTTTGAATCAAAAATTATAAACAATATCTTAACATTTCAGTTTTTTTGCGGATACAATCAAAATGAAAAATGATAGCTTAAATTTCTTTTTAAATAATTGATCAACACAAAAATACGAAACTTTGCCAAATTTAAACATAGGTTCTCCACAAATAAGCGAGATCCCCATAGTGAGCCTCGAAATTGAATCAACCGGTAAAACGACTTATTCGCCGAAGTATATTGGTTTCAGATCGTGATTGATATCACAAGAACATAAATAACCCTCAATAGTTTTGATCTTTATAAAGTAACTGAAAAGACCATTATGTCAGGTATAGAAAAATATGGTATATGTGGAATATTAATTTTATTAAAAAACCTCATTATTCAAAAAAAGCAGAGACGGTTTGCAGAAGGTTGTACGAGCGTCCAAATTATGCATCAATATTCCATTCAAACCGAGCTCGATATCAGCTATTGCTAAAGTTTTATGCAAAATTATAAGAGCATATTATAGAACATATTATAGACAAAACAAAAACACTCTGTAACAAAGGATAAATTATGAACCAAACATATTTCTTAATTTATTATCATTTATCAATGATTACGAAAGTATGTATCAATCAATTTGCTGTCTTTACCTTTATTATGTGAAGTAATTACAATATCTTTGAAATCGAACAATTGAACAATTCTGATAAGTTTTCAATTGAATACTGTACAGTTGTTCAACTAGTCAAGCATTTTTTAGCGTTGATAGCCTTTTCCATTCGACAGGTAACTCGATTCACAGTCAAACAAAAATAAGATGTAAATAAACAAAACATATGCGTGGTACGGAAATGAATTGAATTCTTGCATTTTATCCGATTTAATTTAACAGTAATTTTAAACATTTAGTGATTATATTGATGAAAGCGAATAAAAGTTTATTGATTTATTTTTAAACACAAAAATTGAAAAGACTTTAATGTAATGTAATGACCAAACATTAAAGTGTCCTACGACTTATATGTTGATACTTATTATTATGTTATTTTTATCTTATAAACATGTTTATCAAAAACAAACATGAACAGTCGCTCAAGGCTTTGATTATTTTGTTTGCGACAATGTGTAGGTATTTCTGTAATCATAAAATTGCGTTCTGATTGGTGGTAATGGTTAATGATAGCAGACGAAATATAGTACTACTCACCAGAGGTGGTAGTGGCACATATTAGTCTAGATATCAGATACATGGTCGGATTTTCTTGTCCGTGAATTTTATTTATTTATAACAATACGAGATAAACAACATAACTACTTTGGGTAATTACATAAACATTTGATTATGCATTATTATTTTGCTTTGGTATTTTGCAAAACACGTTCACTAGTTGTTTTGGGGACTATTCTTGAGAATTAATTATATAATTAGTAAAAGTGTACATTTTATTTGTTGTAAGAGTATACATTTACAGAGTTGATCCATTTATTCCATACACCACCTGGCATAGTAAAAGGATCATTGTTATTTTATAATTTGACAAACTTCATAAGTAATTCCTTTGAATTCCCAAGTATTATATTATATCCCAAATTGCAGAAATATACACAATGCCGCTAAGTAATATACAAAAATATGCGTAGAACCGTCCATATAAAACTTGTACAAATTATAATTTGTATACCAACCATCTTTCGGGTAATTTAATAGTTATAGACTTTGGAAAGACTTTGACGGACTTAAGAACGAAGAAAATCAGGATTTTAGGGTTTAGAGAAACTACCGCTGTAAGGTTAGTTACAGTTTTACCATACTTAAAACCTACATTAGCCTCATAAAAAGTGTGTAAAAGCGTACTTTTTAAGCGCTTATCTTATATTCATTTGTTGTTTGTTACGTTCAAATCTTGCAATCGATATTGTACGTACTTCCCAATGTCCAATCGAGTTGGAATTTTGGAATTCCGGTGACAACGTATGAACCAATAAAAAAATTTATTTATCTACGACTCACATATAATAAGATCATTGCATACGTATCTATGACTATATAATCCCCATCATTATACGCGCCAATGATTATAACGACACTAGCGTTGTATAATAATGACAGTTCGCTCAAATAATGACCTCATTATTTGAACGAACTGTCATCATTAAACAACGCTAGTGTCAAAGTCTGTCAAAACCAACGTGGATGACAGTTATGTGACAGTTCGCCTCGCCATCATTGACAAATACATTTATAATACTTGATATAAAATGGAATTTATGAGTCGTAGATAAAACGTCGTATTTGACTCGCACATAACGGATATAAATCGCTCGCATGATTACACGCTCGCCTACAGCTCGCGTGTAAACTTCATGCTCGCGATTTATATCCGTAATTATGTGCTCGTCAAATAATATACTATTATCGGAAATTTAATACATAATGTGTAGAAAAAATAATAGAAAAAGAATTTTTAGATAATTTGTCTGAATTTTTATTTGCAACATTTTTTTACAACACGCAGGTTTAAAAAAAAATCTTTTACAGAAATATATTTTGTAATCCTCTCTTATTTATATACAATTAACGCGTATGAAAACATGAGAAAATGTCTGAGACGGTTTGTTATTGAAAAATATCCTCAAATTCGTAGATTTTTAAAATACACTTTCTAGTGAAAAATTCAATTTCCGATCGTCAATTGTTACGGAGGTATGACGTCATCAACACGTTTTTTGGTCGACCTTTTAATTGTGGAAATGACGGCAGCAAGATTGGATACATTGCATACATCAGAAAATTTTTAAGAAAAGGACAATTAAAAGTTGTATAATATCGATGTTCATTTTTGGGTAGAATTATTTGTCCTGAAAACAATGCCGGGCACCGACATTTTCTATCGCCTAGTTTTTAAAAACAGTGGGGTCAAAATGTGAAAAAATGTGCTTTTGGTAATATTTACCAAATTATACCAGCTGAACCTATTTATTGTTCTAGAAACCTCAAAATGGTCGCATAGGAAACCTTAATCTTTGTACTTTTATCTGAAATCTTGAAAGTTTGTTAACAAATGGTTTCGAAGCATATAAACAACCAAACAAAAGTGATCAGAATTATTGAAAATTTCCTATCTCGATGTAAGGCCATACATTTAGTAAATTACCATTATGATAATTAACAGATCTATCGCCATCTAAGATGAAAATCTATCCTTTTTTTCTAACTAAATCTACATTCTACATTGAGTAATTTTGCTAATGCATTTCCAAATCAATCGATTTCTTTATTTTAAAAATGTCGGCTTCCAGTGCCTTGTCTATCTAATTAGTGGTAAAATTTTTATCTTTTAATGAGGTCCATCTCTTCTTTAAACAAAGTAATTTCATTTGGATATTTGATTTCTTTTATTGTGGCAGTCAGTTGTCTGCAG
This sequence comes from Melinopterus prodromus, assembly GCA_964023965.1. Taxonomy (NCBI): domain Eukaryota; kingdom Metazoa; phylum Arthropoda; class Insecta; order Coleoptera; family Scarabaeidae; genus Melinopterus; species Melinopterus prodromus. The sequence goes on from OZ030392.1 coordinate 50,164,085, forward strand.
ATACGTTTCCGGAAATTTTGCTTCCACGCAAATGTTAGTACCGTTAATTTCAGCTTTCATATCGCAAATTACACCAGTGTCGGATGCCAATTTAGCAAACCCGGCTAATTGAAACATAAGAACTTAAACAATTGCAAGAAACGCGAATATTCTAATATTATTCAAATATTTCCAAATGAAATGGATTGCAATATGACCTGCAGCCGAATACTTTGTTATTTTGTTAGTAAATATGAATCGTCAGCTGTCATGACGCGGATAATTTTACCTTGTGTAGTAATATATTATGGCTGAGCTGCACTCTGACCTAAATTTTTGCATTAGGTATAGACAGTTAATAAAGGTTCATGCCTGTTTCATTTATTTTAAATATGATCGAATTTAAACTATTTATTCGATAAATAATTGCAAAAACTTAATTTATTGTAGGTTATACCAAGCAAACCAAGTCAAGGACTAGACCAGTCAAAGTAGACCAAAAAACGCCAAAGTAAAAAAAAAATTAACCCAGCTGAATTTTGCTTACTAAACACTTAACCTTCTGATGGACACATCACGGAAGTGGTAATGTCGATACCACATCGAATTTAAGTTTAAGGGTGGCCTATTTTTAAAAAAAGAGCAAAATGATAGATCCAGTATAATGGAAAAGGTTTTTAAACAATGCTTACAATGAGTAATAGTGTGTATCGTTTTATCGGGTGTATATAAGGGTCCACAGAGACAACTTTTAATAATTTGAAATTGTGAATTTAAAAAAAAAAAACGTTTTTTCGATACACCCCTATAACTCATTTTACAATGAGTATTAGGGTATATCGAAAAAACGTTTTTTTCCGAAATTCAAAATATCAAATTATTAAAAGTTGTCCCTGTGGACCCTTATCTACCACCAACAAAATGGCCCAAATGAATATTTAGGTCTCCTGCAGGAAGCCTAAGGTTTATGATTTTATTTAAAAGTTCGAATTTTTTCATATTTTTTAATGAAAAATTAAGTGGTTTTTCTTTTTCAAGGCCTACATGTCCGCAGGGACAAGTAATTAACAAATAACCTTTTTCAAAATTTAAGCACATTTTTTAAATTATACAAAAATGGTTATTTTTGGAAAAATAAACTGCAGGCGATCGGTAATTTTACACTTTATTGTATTTGAAAAAGAAAAATCACTTAACCTACCATTAAAAAAAAATTCTAATTCTTTATATAATTATAAACTTTAGGCCTTCCGCGGGAGACGTATATATTTTTCAATTGCGCCAATTTTTGTTTGTTGTATATCATAGATATTCATAGATACAACTTTTTATGAACGGGAAATTTTGAATTTCGAAAAACAAAACGATTTTGCAATACACCCTAATGAGTAATTGGAATTGATTCTTCGATATTTTTTATTTATAACCTTATATGCAAAGATTGTAACAAACTAACTTCTTCCCCTTCTTGAAATTTTACAATTTTCATTTTCACTATATTTAATACCTAATATATCTGGTGAGACCAGACCAAAAAATCCGACACAAATCCGTGACAATTAAAAATCTTATGAAGCAAATATATAAGAGCATTCTTGTGTATTTCACTGTTTGGAATATCATGCCATCAAATAGGATATTCGTTTTTGAAGTTGGACCAATCACTAATTATCATTCAATAACTAATTAAGTTTCACCATAATATTATTAACTGTATTCAGCTTAACATAATTATGATTTAGATGCAGAATGGACCAGGGACAAACTGCTACACCTTCTAGGAATAAAATATATCTTGGTAAAACAATAAGAGGTTTCACAACACAACCCCACCTTTGATGATCGAGTTCAGAGCTAAGAAAAGTAGTGCAGGCAAATAAAGTTGAAAGTGGGTAGTAATTGTAGACAGGATTTATCATTGGAAATGGTAAAACGGTTTATAGTTAACGTAAAAAAAATAAATGCTGTTCATGCAGTCGTATAGTGTTTATTTCGGGGGGTTGAAAGTGGGTGTAACCCCTTTTATTGCGTTACCCGGCGAAACTTGACGTTTAATCCAAAAATTTCCTATACAAAGTTGTAGATCATAAAAAAATCTACAACATTCAGAAAGGTCACTTTTTACTTTTACCTCAAAATTTCCGACAAAAATTCGAATGCCAATGCAAAAAAGATTGTTCTGTTTTTTTTTCTTCAGTTTTTAGTTATTTTTGACTCATCTATGTGTAGCAAGGACACTGCAAGATTGAAATAATTTAACCGAATACGTATCAAAAGGTAACAAAATTGGGTTAGATATTTAAGACGAATTAGTAACGCTTGTCCGTTCTATACGAACAAGCATCCATAGCGAGCTTAATTTTGTATCAATTCTCTCATGGTATGTGTACATATATCAAATTACTGATAACGCTGTATTACTTGTTATTATAATGTATATCATGTATGTAAACACATAAGGAAAAACACACGAAAGTGTTTATATTTTTTACTTTATCATACGTAGTATGAATATCTAATATCTATAGCTTATTATTAAGAGGACCATTTTTTATTGCAAGCCCTTTACAAACAAGGTTTATAGATATATAAAAATATTGAACGCACAACGGATTTTTAAAAAAAAAAATTATAGTCTGTATAGTATGTACTCAGCAGATAATTTGGAATGCTCTAAAGGGATTTTTACTTCAACACTCCATGATAAACCCAAAGTTTTGTAGTTTAACAGAAAGACCACAAAACCAATTTCAAAAATGTCTGATTCGCTAATTCGAAACCGCGGCCGTTATTTCTGAACCCAGGAAAATTAAAAAATTATAAAATTGGTTTTGTACTCCCCGAACATAGGGAGATTCATTAAATAAATTTAAATTTTTTGGTTCTTTGGGTAGATTTTGACATGTATGCTATGTCAAAGGGATTTGAAGAAATTCCATTCAAATTCATTTCGCGGTCATTATTCTGAAAAGACGCAAAATAAGCTGTTTGGATATTCCTGAACTAAACAATACGTAATTGTTGAGCAAATATTGTCGGTTACCTTACAATTGTTTTGAAGTATAAATTCCTCAGAAATGCACACTAATCACTTTCCATTCGTTGTACTAATTAACGATAGAAAAACGTATGGATGTATGTAACTGTATACAGTGTGTCAGGTAAACATGCGGCAAAAATTGATCGGGGTATTCCTAGGCCTATTCTAAGAATATTTTGTCCTATGATGATTTTTGAAAACCCCCTTTGTTTCGAATATACAGGGCGAACAAAATTTGCGACAACCATATTCCATCTTCAATGACGAGAAGATTGAATGCTTCTATCCAGGCTGGAGAAAGTCTTTTCGAAAATTTATTGTAGATTGAGCAACTTTACACGTAGTTTTTGATAATAAAATGTTGTTACTGCCGCAAATTTTGTTCGCCCTGTATCTTCGAAACAAACAGGGTTTTCAAAAATCAACATAGGACAAAATATTCTTAGAATAGGTCAAAGAATATCCCGTTGAATTTTTGCCGCATGTTTACCTAACGCCCTGTATAGAGTGTTTCATTTCAAGAGTGCTAAACGCAAACAGGTATTAGACGCACTTAGTGCTATCAAATAAAATTATTTGTAACAATTGAGCATATTTTATTGCAATAAGTATGTAACTTGTAATTTTGTTAAGCTGTGGTACTATAGTACGCTGTTTGCATTTGGTCGAGCCCATATACCAAGGAAAAATCACACAATTAGTAATAAAAACATTGGTTTATTGGTCATAATTTATATAGAAACAAATACATATAAAAAAATATTTTCTGGATACTAGTACATATGATTAATTAGTCACGATAAAATGCTTTCTTTGTCATTTTTAGCTTCTGTGGGTTTGTTTTCCATGGGATTTTCAGCTTTCAATTCTTTGAGATAACCATCGATTTTTTCCTGAACATCCTGAACATCCATATGCTTCAGCTGCTCTAAGCTTTGTCTTAGTTCTTGAAGTTTCTCCTCTTCCGACTTTTGAACGACTTCGCTTTGCGGTTCCTGTTTCGGCTCAGTCACACTTCCGCTTTTTTCCGGGATACCAGCGCCCTGAGCATCTTCCTGGGTACCTTGAGATTCGTCACGTCCCTGAGCTTCTTCCTGGGTACCTTGGGGTTCCTCACGTACCTGAGCTTCTTCCTGGGTACCTTGGGATTCGTCACGTACCTGAGCATCTTCCTGGGTACCATGGGATTCGTCATGTACGTGAGCATCTTCCTGGGTACCTTGGGATTCGTCACCCTTTTCACTTTCTGATATCTCACTGTGAATCATATCAAGCGCTTCGTCTAAAACTCCAGAATCTTCTCTCACCGATGAATCGTCGAATGGATTTTTCTTGGGAGGCTGGATTTCTTCATAATTAATGATGATTGGTATCTCTTTGTTGGGCAGATTTTCAGGATAATTTTCTGGATTCAAAAAGAATAATTTTGCCAGTTCGTCTTCGGATGGCTCACTGATCAATGCTGCCAAATCTGGGTAACCCTGGAATATAAAAGGTTGTTGTTCTTGGTAGTATTCCTTTGGAACTTCATTGGTCGGCTTGTCCTGGTTCCAAACATTTTTCGTCTCTATGGTGTCAAAGAAATTTTGGGCTGGAATTCCTTCTTGGACAGCGTTCCTGCTTTCCATTTGTGGGTCGCTGAAATCATCCATGGTAACGAAGAAGTCTCTTAAGTTATCTTCTTCTCCGTTATCTCGGTACTCGCACATTCTGCTCTGTAGGTTTGGCGCCATGCTTGCTTCGACTGTTGGTCCAATCTCTATGGGTTGACTATTGAACATCCAGCCGTCGGGTTTTTCCTCCCTCTTTGTGATGGTGCGACTGGTTAAGTTCTCGTTGAAGCATTCTGATGGGATGACGCTTGCACAGGTCAGAGTTGCCACCGCAACCACCACAAGTGACTTAAACATCTTTAGGAATGTGACTAATGATTGAACGCATCGCAAATTTATATAGGTCTACGTCTGATTGATATTTGATAAACAGTTATAGTGTTTTTGTTGTTATTTATATAACGCTATTGTGGAGCATAACATCACCTAATTTCTCCAATGTCACGCAATTATTACTCGTCACTACTGTTAAATTGTAATTAATATTGCCGTTATGTGAAAACAATATCTGTTAGAAGTATACCATAACTATTAATAAAAATTTATTGAACTGATTTCGGAAATATGGTTCTCAAGTACTTTCCTATGGAGACACATCGATTCAATTGTTTTTTTATTCATCCCAATATCTTACTGTTTATAAAAAATACAGTGACGAAAAAAACTTTGTAATTTTAGTTTTGATGTTCATTAACTTTTCTAATCGTTTACCGATTTTCACATTTTACACAATTTATCAAATTTCTTTAAAATATTGTTTATACCGAGAGAATCAGATGATGTTTTAATAACTATCAAAGTTCAAGTTTTTTTAAGATTTCAAACGCGTGTTGTTAACAAATATTCCTATAAATGGCTAGCCATATCACCAAAATCGGTTAAAGATTGCAGAAAATATTGAACATCAAAAACATCTGAAATCGGAAGGTTTCACTCGTAACTATATATCTTTTAAATTTTAACATTCAGTGCTGGAAAGTTTTTAACATAGTATGTACTTGATTATTTTAATTATTTTACTTAATTATTTCACCGGGTGTTTCGAACATAAGCCACCGAACATCATGTTGGTTCTCCTGATAGTATAATAGTACCTATGCTTTAATCACGTTTTTCTTCAAAATCTCAAAAGCCTGTTACAATTTTAGTGAATTTTCCATCAATATTTATTTCATTAGTTAGTATGATGTATTTCTATTGGTCAATGGCTACTGATAAATCCACAGCAAACAAATCTCGTCTGGTTTAGAATAAATCAAATACTGGTTTTCACTAACACACGCATGAAAATTCAAACTGTCAGAATCTGTCCCTTGTAGCGTAACAAGTTAATCGCAAGTCTGGTCCCCTTCCGGGGTAGTTTTTGCGCCCATAGAGATTTAAAGACTGAAATAAAAGTAAAAATTTTATTATTTTATTTTTATTTTACCATTTAAAAATCTATTGGTGAAAAAGCCACCCCCGGAACGTTGCCAGACTTGCGATTATCCTATTGTTATGCTACAAGGGACACTGAAAGTTCTAGCCTTATTATAAACTACGTAACAAAATCGTTGATAGCTCTTGAACTAATAATTCTTTAAAAAAATCGGACAGGTCCATTTTATAGTTTGTTATAGAATTACCGATTTGTATATCAAACTTTGCTTTCAGTTTTGCTCAGCATATGACGTCAACATATTTTTTATGGCAACCCCCTTTTTTTCTTATTGATTTTGACAAATCCTTTAATTTTCTTCATGCCCTACATAATAATATTTTTTAAACAAAGACCTATTAAAATGAACAAAAATGATAACTCTGGGAGCATTGATTTTGTAAATGAAATGTGCATTTGATTCATTATGTTGTGGTGCCTTCAAATTTGAACTAAGAAGTTTTCCATCAAAGATATCGAAAATATTGAAGACAAAACTAAAAAAACTAATTTAGGCTAATTTATCGAACTAATTTAACCACTGCCCTAGAAACGTAAAAAACGTCAATTTAAATATTTATAGTTTTAACTAAAATTACCAATTTATCTACTTCCAATATTTCGTTTACTCGGCCTTCTGATAATCACAAACGGAGCATTTCAGAATAAATAAATGCATTTTAAATAAACACTATGTTGCAAAGAGTTTAACAAAATGGTCATCTTTCTCCGTACTTCTATCTGCGCCCCATAGTGTAGTACTGTAGCAAGGCTAGTAGAGCCGTATTTTACAGAGGTTGCGCTGACGCCTATATTGCCCATGTATCCAAACGACCCCCGCAGATGCCTACAAACTCACGAAAAAGTGACGTCAGTGGAGTCAGGACAGGAGTCTAGCGTGTTACGAGATAGCGTTTGTGACGTCACTGGGATACCTCGTCCTCGCCCCGCAAATGCCGGTCGGCGCAACCTCTGTAGAATAGGCTTTAATGGCCTTGGTACTCTAGTAGGTTGGGGAACTGGTAAGGTGGCCTAAATGAGGTCAATATAGCAATTGATGGTTTTCAGTAACTAATTTTTTTTTCTGAAACTATAGTTTCCCTGATGCAAAAGTAAGAATCCATTAAATGGTTAATATTGTTGCCAAATTATTGGAGTTTACAGGGGCATACTACTTCGCATTAATCTAAGCCGTTTATGTACAACATAAGGCAGTCCCACTTTTTGCTACATTTTATTTTTCAGAAACCAGATGCGTAAAAAGTTTCATATGGAATCAATCGTTTGGAACTTCTAATGGAATTTAAGAAATCAATAGAAATACATGAACAACAATTACTTTCTAAAAAACGTTTCATGTGGAGAACCCAATCAATCCCACCCTTTGTTCACTTATTATCTGTTGTGTTGATATTAGATGTAGTATGTGTATTGGATGTAGTATTTGATGTGTGTGGCCAATAGTAGTATATTATTTGACGAGCACATAATTAAGAATAAATCGCGGGCATGAAGTTTACACGCGAGCCGTAGGCGAGCGTGTAATCATGCGAGCGTTGTGTGATGTTATGTGATGTTATGTGTCCGTTATGTGTGAGTCAAATACGACGTTTTATCTACGACTCATAAATTCCATTTAATGTAAAATATTTTAAATGTATTTGTCAATGACGGCGAGGCGAACTGTCAAATAACTGTCATCCACGTAGGATTTGACAGACTTTGACACTAGCGTTGTATAATGATGACAGTTCGTTCAAATAATGGGGTCATTATTTGAACGAACTGTCTTTATTATACAACGCTAGTGTCATTATAATCATTGGCGCATATAATGATGGGGATTATATAGTCATAGATACGTATGCAATGAACTTATTATATGTGAGTCGTAGATAAAGCAATTATTTATTATAATTATTAATTATTTGGCAGTACCGACCTTCTCTGAAGATTAGGGTACTCCCTCCGCGCGTATCACTGCACCTTTACCCACTTTTGAAAAGCCCTTTATGCTTTGCAATATAAGGTTGCAAAGCAAAGGAAAACTGCAGAAACCCCGTACAGTGTTGTGGATAGCAAAAACACATGCAGATATTATTTATTAATAGACAGTATACAAAGGAAGGTAAAGATGAAATAATAATATACATAAGCAGTAGGATGGTAGTAAATTTAGGATTCTTTATGATTAAACTATCCTGAAATGAAAATATATATAAAAAATATTATTAAAAAATAAACTATATTATTATTATTATTCGTAATATTATTATTATAACTAAGAATGACATTTACTTCCTTAAAAATGCGCGGAAATGTGGGGTTCATGTATTAAAATATTCTTATTAGAACAACAAGGGGCTTATTTAAAATAACTAGAACGATATGAGACTACTATTAAAAAAAATCAATTGCGTCTTAAGTAAAAAAAAAAATGATGGGTGAAAATTGTGATAGTTTCAGTTTTACTGAATGTATTCCGTACTGTAGCCATTGTAGTTGATAATTATGAGGGTGTAATCATTAAAATCGGAATAAGATGATTTTTGATAGATTAGTTCTGGTTAAGCTCGACTAGAATTTAACTTTACTATTACGTCTAGAGCGCACGAGCGGTTCTAAGCCGCGCGGTTGCTTTGTCGCACTACAGTCCATGTATTTCCGCGACAAGTGCGCGTAGCGGCTGTTTTCTGTAGCCGTTTCTTTATACAGTGTGTTCATTTCAAAAGTATCCACTCTTAATAACTCTTGACCTGAGGCGATTACTGCTTTGAGTGGAAATACGTCGATTAAGGTATCAAGGGGAAGTTCAAAAATGGTACCTAGAGAATTTTAGGTTTCATCCCTTCGCCCCCCAGCCTCCCCACTTCGAAATTTTAAGTGGCGCTCTACTCAACCATGATAAAAATTAAATCGATCGATTGGTTCTTAAGATAGGCCAGAATAATGGCCACCATTATTTGCGTTCGCGAAAAGTTCGAAAACAGAATGTATTTTTGTCTAGCAAATAATGGTGGCCATTTCGAACATGCCATAAAATAATTTTCTATTTTATTTTAATTTTTATTTCCTATGACTGTAATTTAATTCAACAGTGTATCCAATCCGCAATGTTTCGCTAATAATAATGGATTTTATACCTTCATTTTTTATCATGGTTGAGTAGAGAATTTTGCCCTTTCAAATGATATGACACAAGGTAGGGTGCTATTTGAAATTTCGAAGTGGGGGCTGGGCGTGGAGGGATGAATCGTAAAATTGTCTAGGTACCATTTTTGAACTTCCCCCTTAATATCTAAATCAACGTGTATCCACTCATTCCACTCAAAGCAATAATCGCATCAGGTCAAGAGTTATCAAGGGTTCAGTTATTTCATACCTTCCATCTTCTGTGTTGTTTATCTTAAGAACCAATCGATCGATTTCATATTTTTTTATCACGGTTAAGCTAGAATTTTGTGCCCTTTCAAATAATGTATCACAAGGTAGGGGGTTCCATTTGAAATTTCAAAGTGGGGTGAAGGGATAAAACCTAAAATTCTCTAGGTACCGTTTTTGTACTTCCCCCTCAATATCTAACGTGTTTCCACTCAAAGCAATAATCGCATCAGGTCAAGAGGTATTAAGGGTGGATACGTTTGAAATAAACACATAATGATATATGGTCAGCGGCAAAACAACCGCAAGGCTAACAGGTCGAAAACACGCTTGCGTATCCAAGCATGTCATCAGTTTGCTGCAAAAATTACATAATTGTTTTATTAATATATTTTAGATTCTGTAACAAAACAATCATCAAGGACAGATCTCTCGATGGGGTGAGGATGGCAACCGAACATTTAAAGGAAAGTATGTAAGTTGGACAGAGGCTATTTGCACTTTCTAACACAGAGATCATTTCTTTTGTCTTGGGCAGTAGACGATAGTAGCGTATTTCTTCGTTATTTTCTTCGTACCATTTTTTTCTAATGGCAATTCTATTGTTTTTGTACGAAGTTTCAATCATTATTGAAAAGTTATTTTTTTTAATCAAGAAAATCAGCCTTAAGCATTGTATAGGTAAATATTATAGGTTACATATTATCATTATGGTCAAATTCATTTTGTTTTTGGTTTAACTACATTTTGTTAACACCGTAATCAAAATGCAGTCCGACAGCTCGAAAATTATTAACCACAAACGCTAATAAAGAAAATAATAATTCTACAGAATTCCTAACAAAACTATATACCTAACAAAAACAAAACAAAATTAATAGTAATCCAAATAAATAAAAACTAATAGCAAATCAGAAGTAAATCTCAAAAGAGATAAGAATTCTCGAAGGAGAAATGATCACAAACATATTATAAACAAATGTAGTATTGGAACAAGTAAAATAAGAAATTACCAACGACCATGTGTTGATCTTCGCCGCCAAAATAAAAAATAGCGATAAAAACTGGAATATACCGAAAAAAACCCAAGGTGGAAACTTCAAGAGGACATCTTCAAAATTGAGTTACATATGTCATTGGATTTGTCTGTATTTTCTTCAGCTTCATAGTATAATGTTAGTGTTTGGGCCATTCTTTTGCAAACTGCTACATGTCCAATGTCCATGTTAACAATTACATCTTAGTCCAGTCAAATCGATCCCGCGGGTGCCCCTTCCAGGAAAAAAAAGTATAGAAGTATTTTTGCTTTCATTCTATATGTTTTTTGGGGTGCTGAATCCGAATTTCAACGAAAAACGCAAAAACCTCAAAACTTTATCTACTAATACTTTATCACTATCTACAAAAATAAACTACGCTAAATTTCCTATAAAAAGCACTCTCAAGTGTATTTTTTGTTGATTGGTTTGGTCGCTAGAGCGCGCGAACGAAGGCCAAATTTTCCCACTTTAGGTAATGTGCGAGTAATTAAGAAACACCTTAGATGCAGATAAAAGTACATTAATTTTACTACAAATTGCAGATATTAATCACTTCTTTTGGCCAAACCGTGTAGCCGCGAGATCGGGTTTATACTTTATGTCACATTACGCGAAACCGCTAAGTCAAGAGGCCTTCACCAAAAATTCAGTAGAGACGTAAAGTATTACTATTTATTTATTACAAACTATATATTAGCTCTTTTTAATGAATAATTAATGTATTATGAATTTTTTTGTTTTCTTTTCTTTTGTTAAATCTACGACGCTTCTCTGTTGAAGGGTCTGGTTTTTCTTTTGAAATAAGAAGGGGAAACACAAACTTATTAGCAATGACTGCAGTGAATTCACTATTGTCTACCTCTCTCATCTGCAACCACTACTTGGGCTGCAGGCTCACTAGTGCGCTGTGAAGGCCCAGCGGTAGAGTCTTCATCTGCAAAATGAAAGAAAACATGATGGTGTATTGGAAACTACATGAGACTTTTATTAAATTAATTGGAACTAGAGAAGTGGATATTTCAAATGTGTGCAGCAATGGTAACTACCTTGTATTTTTGAAATGTGATGAGTTTGTGGTGTGTCGTCCACTTCATCCAAATCCTGACCATCATCAGCGACTTATTTTTTCTGTTTGCTACAACCTCCTTCACAGTTTTGGCAAAGCCGGGAGCAATATAGGCCAGCCTTCTTACAACCACAATGGCCTTTGCAGTCTTTCTTGCAATTACAAGAAATAAGCTGCAGCAGTTTGGCAGGTGCAGGTGGCTCGAGGGTGGTGGTGGGCTGAAGACCTTACGTGTTCTTCATCCACCACAACTGTATAGGATGTTTCGCGAACCTCAGCCAAGTCTGAACTTGGAGGTAGACCCAAAGTGACATCTAACATCTCCATTCTCCCCCTAACAGAGGCCGCAGCAAGGCAGAACTCACTGAGGGAAAAATACACAAATTCGGATTCAGCACCCCACAAAACATTTAGAATGAAAGAAAAAATACTTCAATATATTTTTCCTGTCCAAAACACCATTTGATTCGACTATGTAGAGAAAAGCGACATACGTAAATATGTTGTCAAATCAATGTTTGAGTTGTGCTTAATGGGCGCCCGTCACGGTTTATTGCGTAGCGATAGCTCATAAACACTGACAATCATCCACATTACATCGCTTACAAAACAAAAGGATTTCAGAATTATCAATATTTTCCAATTTTCAATTGCCTTATTGACTTTCTTAATGCTATTGCCCAATTGCAATAGTTTTACGGCGACACAATTTGTATATCATCATTAAGACAACGATATTAAAAGAAAATTATTGCTGGCTTTTTTAAAATATGTTGACGGCGTCATCAGTCAAAGACAATTGAACCGCGAATTTGAATTGCGCCAAAAAATATAAATATAAATCAGTTTCAAATTGAATTCGTTAATTCCAACTTTTGACACTAAGTTTACATAATTTAGAATGATATTTTGATTATCATTGATAAATAGTGTTCGTGTGTGAACTATTTGCTACTAATCACACCTAAACGGTTAACCTACTCGTACAACGTAACACTCTGTATAATAGTTCAGCAATACGAGTTTTCAATAATTTTTTGACTGTGTGTTGGAAAGTTGCCCCTCTATTTGTGCTCGGTAGGAAATGTTGAGGTATTGCCTTTTAGATCTAAGGAGAGACATACGTACCAGGGACTTGTTTCGTGCAACCAGACAAGATGGCCGGATTAAGTACATTGCCAGCGAAATATCCAAAGGAGGAAAACACATGACTAAATTGCTGGAAGATTGCAGCCTTCGTGAGATTGCATCAGGACTGCAATACTTTCTTATTGGTTTAAAGAAACCTTTGATTCCCCTTCAAATTCAAGCCTTAGGACTAGGTAGGTTTCACTAGGCACTATTTTCTTTATTTGTATGACAATATTCTGATTTCTCTACGTAGGCTGAAATGAAAGCTTAAACAAAAACTACAATCTGCCATGCAAATTATTTTTATTATAATTAGAAGAAATAAAACTCCTTGTTCTTCTCTGTTCAGAATAATTTAATACGTATTAGTTTTTATTTTATATAGTTTTTATTATATTTACATTTCACGTCATAAGCTGTCAAATTTTTGTGTTTTCATTTGAATATTTTCAACAAATGATTTGCCTCTTACCTAGTTTTTTTGCATTAAACATACCTACCTAGTTTGTTGACGATGAAATAAAGAGTTGGCTTTAGAAGCAAAATCAATAGAAACGCATTAAAAGAATGAATATTTGTTTCGTGTACATGAGATAAATTATGTACTGTCTTTTTAAATTCCATTAAAAAATATTACGTTGTCTGCTTATCTAATTGGTGATTTAATAAAAATCATATTTCTGTCATTTTTTTAATACCAACGAAGAAACAGACTCGCCTGAATTGGGCCAATATATGAAATTTGAGATGATGGACATTCGAAATTGACATTTGACCATGTAATTACCAAAACGTGGTCCCTAAAAGATTTTTTATTAAAAAATTTATTTAATTTAATTTAAAATTAATAGTGAAAATGAGTTCTCTCTTGGTACATTTATTTATTTTTTATCATTCTGTATGTCATAAGGAATTATAAAGAATGATTTTTTCTTGTAAAATTGTTGAATCCGCATACGATTGGAAGTCGCCATGGGAGTCCCATGGCTGCGGTCAGCCCACTTTGCTGGAAAGGGGGGTATTCGCTAAAGCAGAATACCATGTTCAGCATCGTTTGGTATAAAAACGACGAAATTCCGCTTATTATATAGGAACACCAGAGCGTTTTATCACTTATTACATAGTGTACTTTGGTGCAATAAGGGAACAACTCCTCGAAATATTTTATTCTTGTCCCAAACAGTTGTTTAGTAGAATTCTTAGTGATTTGATAAAATTTAAACATAAAAAATAAAAACAAAAGAGATACTCCTTGTTTCCTTATACTTGTGTCCATTTTACGTGCAAATAAATACATGAGAATCTTATTTGAAAAGTTGCAACAACGGCAAAACAGAAAAAAGTTGTTTAGTAGTTTAGTAGTTGATTAATTATCTGAAAAGAAACTTCCCCTATCTTTCTCCCTTTTAATAATATCACAAAAACTCTGGTGAAGCCAGGCACATGACTTTATCATACTATTATACAGATAATAGTTTAGCTGCATGAGATTCTATTTGATCTTGATTGGTCGTTAAATAAAACTAGTTATCCAGGTAGGTATTGTCAAAACATCAGCGTTTGACACTACCTACTGTCATTAGAATGAAAATATCTGTCAAATCCTGGCTAACTAGTTTTATATTAATGCAAACACGACCGATCTTGATCAAATAGAATTTGTTCATGCATAGACATAAATTATACAAATTTTCTATACTTTTATTTATAAGTTTAAGTTTATTTAAGTGCTAAGAGTAACCCACCATTTTGAACAGCTCTAAGTTTGGTCATGAAACTTCTAAATATGAAGTTTCGTCCTCTGATACCTTTAGTAATTTCTCCGGAATCGTCGCCACAAATAACGGTTACACAGATACGCACACTTACACACAGACATTTTTTAAAAGCATTATTAAGCCGGGATATTTCGAGAAATTAGTTAGTGGATTCAATTTGATTTCCTTAGAATTTTTTCCCCTCAGAATTTTACCACGTGCTACGTGCTGTCGCCAGTTTACACACACCCTGTATATTATGTGTTTATTTTATTTTGATGATATGGAACTTTTATTATTGGTATTTTTTTATACTACAAAGTTATTATTTATTTATTTTTTATAATAAATATATTAGTAAATTTACGAATGGTGTATTATTTTTTTATTTGAGGAATAAAAAACGACTCTATACACAATTTAGTGGGTGTCTGGTGAGAAAACTTGCCGAACTAATTGTTGCATCTTGTCACAGTTAGTAACACTGATTCTGTTAGTTGGTTGTCAGTTTTTAAAAACAGCAAATAAAAAAGTATTTAAAGTAATTTAAGACCATTCCGACAATAGTGGAGATCGGTAGAAATCGTAATCATGAGTGATTTAAGTGATTACCAGCAGAATAATGCACTACCAAAAGTGCTATCTGGGATGCATTTTACAATTTTGGTTATTTGACCATAACAAAAATACCTACTATAATAAACAATACAAATTGTTATATTCTATTACAAAGAAATCTAATAACATAATAATATAATATTTCTGTTAGTTACTGATGTTAAATCTTGTTACATAACGTTATATTTTCTGTTTTGTTTGAATAAAATGTTTTTGTTAACTTTGGTGCAAAAAGGGAACATCTCCAAGAAATATGACTTTTTTATGTTAAATCTCATATTTTTTTACGCGAATTTCGGATAAAACTGTAAATATAGGATAAACTGGAAAAATGTATGAACTTTGTAACTATGAAATATAAATAGTAAAACGTTTCTGACAGTTAACTGGAAAAGTCATATTTTGTAGATATTCCCTTTTTGCCAGCAAGGTCTTCAATTCTCCCCACTTGGCGCTCTACATAATATCGTCATTTGGGGTCTTTTCACCACCGAGCAGCAATTAAGAGAAAAATACCAACAAACTCTTTAAGTTATATACATTTTTCTATATAGATATGTAATTTGTCCCGCAATACCCACATGAGTTGTTACCAATTAATAAATACAGCGACCTACAATTTAACATTTCAAGGAAAAATATTTTTTCTTTAGGAAAGTAATTTTTCCCTAGCTTTTCTTCGTAATGTATCTCGAATACCACTCACTATCGTAAAAATAAAAAATACCACACTGTAGAGGACAAACTTTACTATCAAATGGATTCGGGAACCTATACGAGCAAATAAACTGTTAATTTAGTATAATTGATTTAAGTAATTTCTTGCAATTCCATGCGATTCCACAATAAAATAATCTCAGTGACTACCCTGTACAATCATGAACAATTATGTAACCAAAATATATTGCCTTTTTACAAATTACTCAATTTGTATTACCTGATTTGAATTACCTACTTAGGTACTTAAAACATGTGAAACGTTCTCATATCTAGACAAAAGTTAAAAAAAAAATTGTTGATTAAGTTAATAACTGTGGTATGTAAATTTATTGTAGTATAACCAAATAAAAATGTTTTGGTTGTGTAATGATCGCTCTCAAATTTTACAAGAATTAAATATGAATATAGGAATAAATAGAGAGAGTCCTTCATAAAAACGAATAAGGACACCCCAATGATTATGTTCCTTTATCGTAGCAACACTCATAATTCTATTAATTATTCTAATCGTCATTAATAAGTTTACTATTGCTTATAATTTTACTAATGCTACTAATCCCTTTCCGAGTTCACAAATTGTAGAAAATCGTCTATGTAAACACCTTTGGCAAACTTCTGTCAAAAATTCAAAGGAAAGTAGGTAGGTAACAGTAGAACAATGTAACTTATCCAAAAAATTTCTTGGTACATTCAAAATGCGCTCAAGTAAAATCACAACCTATATAAAAATTACGTATAAGCACATCCGTGCTATTTGTTCAGCTATTGAATATTACTTTGAAGGTTATTGTTAAATCAACAAATTCTAATTATGAAATTACCTGGCTTGGTAACGAGGTCGTATAGTCTTCATCAGCATAAAACACATGCGCTCACATTTCTAAATTAATAAAATTGTTCCTGTATTACAAATATGTACATAATATATGGTTATACTCCACAAGATTTGAAGTTCCTTACTTGAATTACAACAGTTGGAGTTCAAAGT
This sequence comes from Melinopterus prodromus, assembly GCA_964023965.1. Classification (NCBI taxonomy): domain Eukaryota; kingdom Metazoa; phylum Arthropoda; class Insecta; order Coleoptera; family Scarabaeidae; genus Melinopterus; species Melinopterus prodromus. The sequence continues at coordinate 50,180,835 of OZ030392.1, forward strand.
AAAATATTACACTAAACTCAATCATTATTAAGTTCGTGTCAACGTAAACTACAATGCAGTTCTCGGAAATCACCTGCCGATCAATTGCTTCCTCTGACAATTTAAGTTTTGTCAATTAAAACAGGTTATTGATAATAAATTGAGATTGTCTACCGTATTGTTTAATCCGACAAGTTATATTATAATTTATCCAGTTATTGACAATACGTTATAACAATGCATTTAGTTGTTACCACGAATTAATATATTTATATTGGATTGGATACCAAGAAATGTATACTTTATACAGTATATCCCACTTAATTGAAATATTAGTAATGTTGTCGATTGACAATTTTTTTGTTTGAAGAAACGGCCTTGTGGTATAAAAATTATTATCTATACTTGCCAAGATCCAAATGTAAATGTTGTCAAATGTTATGCAGATTTTTGTGTTCGTGTAACAAGTAGTTTAGTAATTTGCCAATTTACCAAAATTTCATTTGGTAGATATATCGCACATTTATACATTTTTCACATGTTGAATGAGGCAATGAGTGACGTGATAGGAGTGATCATTTAGAACCTATTTGACCAGAATTACCTCTACACAAATTCTAAAATGGAAGTATAAAATATACAAATATACGAAGTATATATGTATTATTTAAAAATTGTCTTAAAGAAAACCTTACTTTCGAGGTTTAATTTGACATTTTAGAAATTTGATTATGCTTGAAGAACTTTTCTGTAATCTAACCAGGGTTGTGATAAAAAAACGTTTTTTTTTTTAATAAAACTAACATGCTTTTTTATAAAATGATGTCTTTTTAACGATACAATGTATTTAAACACTTCGCAAAGAACATGGTTTAAACATGAAATAAATCACACGCACACAAAAAGCACATGTTTTAAACAAGGAATATAACTTGTTTTAAACATATTTTAAGTTATGCAATTATTTTATTTGTAAGCACTTTAATCGGCGTCTTTTCATTCCATATTTTACTAGCTACCACTGATATTGTATAGTATTTTCTTATGGAAACCAACATAAACTGTTCAAATAACAGTAGTTTAAAACAAACTGTTTAAAACACGTTTAAAACAAAATAGTTTAAACAAATTATTTGTTTTAATACGTTCACAAGACGGTTTTAAAACAAATTGTTTCAAACATAACCACCCTGGTATTAACCAAATAATCTTTTGAGCACCGATTCGAATTTAGCGCAAAAAAAATCGTAATACTATTCACAAATTCAAAATATTAACGCATTTTTAAATATGAACTATAAATGCGAGTAGGCGATTTTCTTGTTGTTATTTCTGATTTGAAGTTTTTATAATTCAAGTAAAAGTACACAGTTTAAGGTTTGCGATACATTTTTAAAAAATGCCAAAATTACGAATAAAATGACATAAAAAATAAAATTGTCAATGTCTCTATAACTCATACAGTAAAACTAGTAGTTATGATCACTGTCAGATACCATAATAGACTCGTCAGTAAAGCTTACGTTTCTCTGAACAATATTATCTCTTTGCGATTTCAATTTGTTATAAATATGTACTATATTTATTTTATTTGATATAGGTAAGATATGAGAGATAATTTTTATTTGATATTTAGATAATGGGTTATTTTTATTTGATTACATATGGAAGAATTTTATTATTTGGTATATTATATTTGTTATATTTGAAAATTCATTTTTCTGTATGTTATATTTATTAAATATACACTACTTTTAAAATATACTGTCTTGTCAATGTTTTATTCATGTCTGTCTTGTCAATGTTTTATTCATGTCTAATATCTTTACCAAGACTAACCAAAACTTCCAAACCCTTATTGTTTCAATTTTGTATACCGAATTGAGAATGAATGTGGCGGGAAATTCAACCTTTCCTTCGCCGTTTTATATCACTCTGTATAAATGTTATTTTTGTACACGATCGCAACTATATACTCAAATATGTATTAATTGTTTTCGTTTCTCATCATAAAAACCGACAAAGATATAAATACGACAAAAAAATATTGTATTTACCAAATAACATATTTTATAGCCAGCATGACTACAAATATATAGATGAGCATTATCTATATTGTACGCTTTTCTTTAGCATAAATAGACATTTTGTTTGTGTGTAGAGGTAAAAACACAATATTTTTTTTTACTTTATCATACGCAATATGATAAATGGTTTTATTTTAATACAGACACGACTGATCTCAATCAAATATATTCTCATGCAGCTAAATTGTTAATTTTATATATTGTATGATAAAGTCATGTGCCTGTCCAGATCAGATTCTTTTAGTATTATGTACGTCACAGACAGAAATGTCTGTGTCGTCAAGAATTATTAGTTCAGAAAATCAAATTTTCGGCAAAATTATTATTTTATACCGTTTTCACCATTTATAAAAATCAAATATGTTAGTAATAATTACAAATAATAATAATAATAATAAAGATTTTATTTTCTTATAATCTATGATCAATCTTTGTATACGACCTACAACACACAAAACGAATTAGAAAATTGGAAAAATTAATCAGGGACTAAAAAGTGCAAATAATTGCAAATAAAGGCAAATATCGCCGTTGCATTTCGATGGCTGCAATATCATGTATCATCCTAGTTAAAGCATAGGTGATACATGGTGTTGCAGCTAGGTCATCGATTTCCGCTAATCACAAACTTTTTTTCAATATAATAGCTAATCCGCGCAAATATTCAAGATTTGACAATTTTCTGATATTTGGCAAGTATCCGAATAGAAGCCACGCCACGGGTTAAAAGAAATATCCCTACGTATACCTATACACACGTGTCAAATTAATAACTAACAACTTCTTCTTCAAGTCTGTTAAAAATTGAAATTTTAATTTAAAAATGTGAATTAAAATTCAATATTAATAAATAAAGTTAATATTAATTTTAAATATGAACACGTTTGATTATGCGACACAAAATTGTGTTGAAGACAGAAATAGGCTGAGCGGATGAAATTATATATATATATACATATATATTATTCATCAAACTTACTTAAAATATCCAAATAAAAGTCCACAGTTTAAGGAATTAATTGCTTAATAAAATTGTCGTTTAAAAGCGAAGAATAAAATACCAATTCTGCAAAAACCATGAACACATTCATAAATGAATTATAATTATTTTGATAATTTGCTGGTAAGCAGTTTATAATGTGACAAACTCTAGCAGTGTTTCAATATCTTACGTCAGTGATCTCAAATTCGTCAATGTTCTGCAGAAAAAGCGTTAATATAGTGTAATAAGAAGTACAGTTAAATAATATTTATCTGCTAATATTTTTAATAATAATGTATGCAATTAGAACAATTTTAGTCACATATAAGTGTAGTTCAAATTTTAACTAAATTATGAGTGATTTCCTGAATATAATTCTGTAATTCATAGAGAGCTATTAAAAAAATGAGTGTTATCAAATATATACCTATACAACAAATAATAAGTATGTAATAATATACAATATCTATATAATGTAGATTTATACAGGATTAGCCAAAATTACCGGAACACCTAAATAATACTCCAACAGTAATAAATATCAAAAAATTATTCAAACAATTTTTTTTGGCTTTAAACAAGCTATCGTCTAAATATATTTTCAATATACAGCGTGCTCATGTTATTATAGAAATTCGGTAACATATCATTTTTTTAATAGAAATTATATATATTATTAAATTTATTAAGTCTACGAATACCTAATTCTAAGAATATTTTTTTACTTTATCATACGCAGTATGTAAAGTATTGTAATCGTGCCGAAAATTTTTTTTGAGATTTTAGCGGAAATAGGTCTTTATGGGTCCCCTGAACATTTTTGACCAAGGTACAAAAAAATGTCTGTGTGTGTGTGTGTATGTGTGTGTGTGTGTGTGTGTGTGTGTGTGTGTGTGTGTGTGTGTGTGTGTGTGTGTGTGTGTGTGTGTGTGTGTGTGTGTGTGTGTGTGTGTGTGTGTGTGTGTGTGTGTGTGTGTGTGTGTGTGTGTGTGTGTGTGTGTGTGTGTGTGTGTGTGTGTGTGTGTGTGTGTGTGTGTGTGTGTGTGTGTGTGTGTGTGTGTGTGTGTGTGTGTGTGTGTGTGTGTGTGTGTGTGTGTGTGTGTGTGTGTGTGTGTGTGTGTGTGTGTGTGTGTGTGTGTGTGTGTGTGTGTGTGTGTGTGTGTGTGTGTGTGTGTGTGTGTGTGTGTGTGTGTGTGTGTGTGTGTGTGTGTGTGTGTGTGTGTGTGTGTGTGTGTGTGTGTGTGTGTGTGTGTGTGTGTGTGTGTGTGTGTGTGTGTGTGTGTGTGTGTGTGTGTGTGTGTGTGTGTGTGTGTGTGTGTGTGTGTGTGTGTGTGTGTGTGTGTGTGTGTGTGTGTGTGTGTGTGTGTGTGTGTGTGTGTGTGTGTGTGTGTGTGTGTGTGTGTGTGTGTGTGTGTGTGTGTGTGTGTGTGTGTGTGTGTGTGTGTGTGTGTGTGTGTGTGTGTGTGTGTGTGTGTGTGTGTGTGTGTGTGTGTGTGTGTACCCAAGTTTTGTTAATTCATTTCCGGAGAAACTACTAAAGGTATCGGCACGGAACTTCATATTTAGAAGTTTCATGACCAAACTTAGAGTTGAAAAGCTTTTGGTTCAAAAGGGTCCAAAGGAACTGGGTGTTTACTCTAAGCCTTTTTCAAGGATTTTAGAAATGAGCCGCCATTTCTGTAATTTCGTCAAAATAGTTAAATAATAAATTAAAGCAGAGGAAATTTTGAATAATTTATGCCTATGACATTTTTTGGTAAAATTAATAGTTTAGCTTTTTAGTTTATTCTAAGCGTTTTTCAAGGATTTTGGAAATGAGCCGCCATTTCTGTAATTTCGACAAAATAGTTAATTAATAAATTAAAGTAGAGGAAATTTTGAGTAATTTATGCCTATAAAATTTTTTGGTAAAATCAATAGTTTACCTTCAAGAGCAAATTCTATTTGATCGAGATCGGTCGCATCTGCATTGATATGAAATTACATAGTAGCCAGGATTTTCACAAATATTTTTTTGTGTTGTCACATTCGAAAACAGCTGATCTCTTCAGAGGTTGGAGAACCACTATGGAACGTGCCGCTGTTGTGCGCAAAATTATAAAATACAAATTTCAAATAAAATAAGATCACCAATTTGATTGTTTGTTGATAAGAAATATCAACCCGTTTTTATATCTAATTCTAAAAATGATACATTGAGAAAATTATAAATAAAGTATAGCGATGAGTGTAGTTTTATTTTAGTATGTTGGTAGGGATGTGTCTTGAACAAATATAAATCTGTCAGAATTTGAATTACCTTTTGAAGGTGCGTTTTCATTAGTGATAATGGCAGTGGTAGCAGACGCCGTTATAGTATTTCCAATAGAAAATTGCTAGTGACTCATGTTTATGTACATGCAAACTAATATGTGGCATTATCACGATATGTAAGAAATACTATAATTTCGTATTCTACCACCGCCATTAGCTACCATTACCTACCAATCGGAACGCACCTTTCGTCAAAGTGGTACCAACCTAGCATTTACTATACAGAAATCATTTATTTTTTTTAAATACGAATTTCTTAAAAAGCAACACAATAAACGTTGATGTCGCTCCTGCCAAAAACTAGATAGCGCGACTCGCTCATATGCGACGGTTACACTCCGCCTTCGGTGACGCGCCGTATTACCGCTCGTCGCGCTATTCCGTACTTTCGGCATTTGTGACCTAAATAACTATTATTCTAATGACGTAGTGTAGGTAGTGTCAAATGCTGATGCTTTGACAATACCTACGATTTATCTCTATAGAATAGATTCTCATGCAGCTAAACTATTAATTTTATATATTGTATGATAAAGTCATGTGTCTGACCACATCAGATTTTTTTAAATAGACCCTATATAAAAACACCCTATATATTATTACATTAATTCTAAGAAATTTTTTTGTTTTTTATAAAATGCTTAATTTTTAATTAGAAGCTATTAACCAAAAATAAAAAAAAACACCTAAATAATTCTCCAACCGCAAACAAATACGAAATTAATTTCGAATAAATGTTTTTTGGGTTTAAGCAACCTCTCGTTTAAATATACTTTTAATATACAGTGTGTTCATTTTATTATGGAAATTTGCAAACCTTTCCTTTTTCTAGCAGAAAACCCTGTATATTTAACATTTTTTTAATGCTAAGATTCATTCTAAGAATGTTTTGTCGGCAATATTTCTTTATAAAATTTAATTTTGTTAGTTATAAGCAATTAATAAATACTCTTGAATACTTTAACTAAACGGATAAAAATAAAAAATCAGATAAAATAACAACTCAATTAAATAGAATCAAATGAAATGTTCAGTGTCACATTAAAATAAACGTGTATGTATGTGGGAAAATATTCTTATATTTAGTAGCTTTGCGTAATTGCTCCTAAATCAAAAATAATGCAATTAAAAAACTTATTTCTATAAAATGTTCTAAGAATTATTCATAGAATTAAAAAGAAAAAAATTTGCAGGTTGTTCTATTAGAAAATGGAATGGTTTGCAAATTTCCATAATAAAACGAACATACTGTTAATATACAGCTATATTTAAACGAGAGATTGTTTAAGCCCAACTGTTATTCGATATTTTTTTCGAATTTGTTTGTGGTTGTAGAATTATTTAGGTGTTCCGGTAATTTTGACTATTTTTGGTTAATGGCCTCTAATTACAAATTAATGCATTTTATAAAAAAAAAATGATTCATATAAAAAATTCTTTGAATTAATCTTAGAATTAAAAATGTAATAATATATAGGGTGTTCTAGTTAAAAAAGGAAACGTTACCAAATTTCTGTAATAAAATCAGCACCCTGTATATTGAAAATATATTGTTTAAAGCCAAAAAACTTTTGTTTGAACAATTTTTGGAAATTTCTTACTGTTGGAGAATTATTTAGGTAATTGTTCCGATAATTTTGGCTAACCCTGTATATAACGTATTTTTTCATGGTACCGCACTATGGTACCGAATTAATTAAACAAATCAACTACGGTTAAATTCACACCTACTTATGAATTAAGTATCTGTGACTCTGTTGAAGCTTTTAGGGCATACAGCAGCCGTTATAAAATCAAATTTACCTACTTGTATTGACATATAGACATTAATTTTGTAGAAAATTGATAGGAACCAAGTCTGAAATTGTATTCAACGTAACAAATTATATCAAAATATAGGCAAAATCCATGGTCTATTGTACAATTATAATTTTCCTACGTGAAGCAATAAAAGTTTATGCTTCCTTATGGCTACCGTGTTCTGTTAAAGGGTTACAAAATAAATGTGCAATAAATGAATAAACTTTACCAATATTTAAAGTAAAATTGCATGACTATAAATTTTTTTTACCGCATTTATAAATGTTTGTTCCTTTTACACTACTGGTGATTTAGTTTTAGTTCAGGAAACCTTACTAATGTCTTACTTTAGACAAATTAATAACCGCATTTTATATATAAATATACAGTGAGCATAAAGTATGGAAACATGGCCAAAACCACTGAAACGGTTTGGTATTTCAAAAAATTCTCGGACACATCGATTTTTAATTATCAACGCACATATTTATATTAACGATAGATCGCTAATTGCCTTTATGATGGCATATCACGCATACCACTTAAAAACTTTCAGGATTTCAGGTAAAATTACCAAGTTAAAGGTTTACTATGAGAACCTTTTGTGGTTTCGAGAACATTGGTTTCAGCAGTCAAAATTTGTAACAATTAGCTATATTGGCCAACTTGAGCATGCATTTTTCGAAAACCTTCCGCGAGGGGATTTTTTTGAGTCCATATTTACATTAAAGGTCGATAATTCTATTCAAAACGAAATTTTTATATTCCATGCAGATATCCATGTAATACGTCCATGTTCACCAGAGTTACAGAGTTTACAATATAATTTACAATATATAATTTACAATTTTCAGTACTCCTTCTCCAAAAAATTCTAATGTAAAGCTATAAAATATTTCCGCTATTATTAAGAGAATGGCGGACAGCTGGCTGAGCGGTCCAATCACGTTTATAATTCTAAGAAAATTAAAAGGTTTACTCAAGTCAGTAAGAAAAATTTGGTGTAACTTTTTAAAAAATGTCTTTGCCCCATAAGTCAGTAATAGTGTAATGTCAAAAATAATAGTGTAATATAGTGTAATAGTGTTATGTCAGAAATTAAATTTTACACAGAAATGCAAATGGACACGTACAGTATGTTCGTATCGCTATTGCAGGATATGGAAATAGTATGTCTATTATATTTTCGTGTACTGGTCTCCCTCGACCCGGCCGCTTCGCAAAAAGTTGTCCGGCACGAGGTGGTTTTTCGATGGATGTAATGGAACTGGATTTAGTTTATTTTGAGCGTGTCCGATCTTTTCCTAAATGTGATACATTCATTGCAATGTAATAAATGTAATATGACCACTACAGTTAAGTTTACGAGTAGGTAACGCATTTAATTAAATATAGAGTTACTTTTATAATAATATTAATAAACATGAAATTTGATAATATGATACAAAAATCTCATTTTAAGTTATTGCGTAATATCACTACATTATATAAATTTAATTTATCTAATACACATATTAATTACGTAAGTAAATGCACAAATCAACGTGTTGCCAAGGATTATCACTGAATATAGACTTTAAGAATTGTAATATTAAAATATGTTCACTAAATGTACATAAATTCTCTAAATTTAATTTAAGTTTATATTTAGGACGGAGCATATATTGTGTGAATGACAATGGAAATATTGGTTACCCGAAATATTATATCTGTATTTACTGTATAGCAGTTAATGTGCCAATTATCTTTCATGAGATCTAATACATGTTTGACCAAAATAATTAAAATTATAGCAATAATATACAGGCTGTCCCTCCTTCTTCTTATTTTAAACGACTCCAACTTCTGAACGACCAGAGGAAACCAATAAGACCATATGAAACTTATTACTATCTAGAAAAAAAAATTTTGGTATTTACTTTTGTTCATTTGTTAATTCCAATTATTATTATTTTTACTCAAAATTAATAATTTTTTCATTGTTGTAATATGTATTTATTGTGTTACATTTTTGGTTTTGCATTGTTTGATAACATTTTAATTATTTATTTTTATTTTTATTGTATTTCTAAATTTCTAAATAAAGTAACAACGATAATAAGTTAAAAACAACATTTTTACTTATGAATTGTGTACTATAAGGTTAATTAAAATACATTTACATAGAAAATAAAGGTATTTTAAATTTCCGAACAATATAAACTATAACTGAAAATGTTTAACGGCATACTTTGTCAAAGTAATATTATAAGTTAATAATATGGTGACATACAGGCGGATGTAAATTTTAATTATATTAAAAATTACAGTCACAATCTGGATTTGAACCAAGGCCCTTTGCGGCGCTAGCACAATGTGAATAGGTCAGATGGGAGAGCATATCGCTGAGCATATAGCTAATTTATCGAAACGTCGCTATATTTTGTTTATTTTTTCAAATTTCTATCTGCAGTAGTTTTGGAAATAGATGGAACTAATTTTAACAATAATAATTTTTATGTTGTCTAAATGTTCTTTTAGATGGCCGTATATTTTGGTTTATTTATTATTATATTATATTTATTTAATTATAAATTAATTATGTTTATTTATTATTTTTAATAATAATTATTATTACAATTCGTCGAAAATTTTGAGCTTGCTTCTACAAGGTACCTATTATAAATTTTTGAAAATTAGTGATATACATAATTGTCATTATTTTCAGTTGTCAGATATTTGAAAAATATTGCAGTAAAGTAAATACAGAATAATAATATAAAAAAATTTATTGATACAGTCATGCTATACAAAACACACTCCTTTCTGTTTATTAAGTTAAACACTGCAAAATATCGTTGAAGCTAAATATCTCGAAAGCCCCAGTAATCACAAGTAACAAATTACCACAAATACAAACTTAAAGCAATTTAATTTTAATTTATTTCTTCTTTGTGAATAAATGTTAATACATATGTTAGTTCTAAAATAACTTTCAGTAAAAATATTGACAACAAGAAATTGATTTTTGTATTTATTAACGCAAAAAAGCAATTAGATGCAATAAGTTTGTATAATTTGTTGTGTTTTATGTAATATCTTGAAGAGCATTTTCATTTCATGAATCAAAAGCTTTTATGTTTATTAATATAAAATTAACGTTATATTTAATAAAAACAATTACATTGCAATGTAGGAATTATATTAATTAATTCCACATTAAGATTATAAATAGAAATATATAAATCATTATAACTCAATTGAAAGCATTCCGACAAGGTTTCGAAAATAATATATTTCCGATATACGAGTATGCAGCGTAAACGGATAATTTTTTGCACTTTTTTGCACCAGAACAACAAAAAACTGTATCACCGCACTGCTGAAATACTGATACAAACTTACTTAATTCCATTTAACAGATCTGTTATTTTTGAGAATATAATGATGCTTCATAATATGTAGGTACATTGCTTTTATTTGGAAAAGCAGAAAAACAGCAAACGAACATTTTAAAATGTTTGTTTGCAGATATTCATTTAAAAACACAAAAAAATAAAAAAAAAAACGTAGAAACTCGTGCATTATGCATTATTGCCATTATAATCAATTCAGTGTGTTCAAAACCCATGTGACAACTGTGAAGCTCTGAAGCACTGGATTTAAACTAAATCGTGGCAATTTTGGACCCGTATTTGGTTCTTTTCTTCATAGCCATCAGGTTCAAACTTACAATTCAGTTTACTTTTTGATTGACAGGAAATTCCAAACAGTTTAGTACTTCACAGTTTTAAACTTAAAGGTTCAAGCTTTCATTGGAACTCTTGCAAATTGCATGTTTATAATTGAACCAGCTCAAATGGTTTATATTAATATAGAGAAGAGGTCAATTGAATATCATAAAATATTGAACTCTTGGGAGCGTGGTTGTTGTGAATGGAAAGTGCATAGGCGTTTTTGATATATTTCTTCTGCGCTGAATACAATTCCGGAGTAAAGAGCTTTTCTACGTAAGGTTTTCTAAACGGTTCAGGACAAAATAAGAGAATTGTAATTTTGCCCGTGTTTGAGATTTTGATTTCTAATTGATGAATCCAATTCACAAGAAACTTTAAAAGGTTCTCATAGTAAACCTTAAACTTGATTTAAAGATTTTATGTTATCTTTAGCTCTCACGTAATTTTAATACAACTGCCTTTGTCTACCCCGTAGCTTTCCTTACCATTGACGATCGCGCTAATTCATTGTTTAACAATATTTTCAGATGAGAACCCTGGAGTACCTCCAGAGACGATCGCTCAGGACATCCTGGGACTACTAAAGGACACCGTCGAGGGTAACCACGCCGAGTTGCTGGAATGCATTTTGGACCTCCTGTACAGTGTTGTCACCTGCGCCCCTGCCGACGAATTAGCAGGATGCTGCGTCCCAGTGAGCATGTTGCCGATATTCTTCCAACTAAGGGTATTTATTAATAGAAGTCAACATTTATCAAAACGTCGTGACAACTACAGGTTTTTCAGACCGAGCACATTTCGCAATGGAGAAGGGTGGCAATGATTTTTGTGGAAATGCTGAAACTATCGCCCCATTACTTTGAAGTTGACACTAATGATATTGATAACGAGGAAGGCAGGGAAAATAACTACACATGGGTAAATTTCGATCTTATTTAACTAATATACTGTACTGGTAATTCTATTCGGCAATACGTAGCCGTGCTTCATACTAACTGCTGTCGCATGTTGCTTTCGTGTTGGTATATAGAAATTGTGGTAAAAATGGTGTTGGACTAATGCAACAGTTGCGTGCTATGGTTTATGTTTTTCGAGTAAGGTGTGTCCCTACTAAGAACCATAAAAGTTGCCCACACATACAATCTCAATTGCTTAACTAAGAGTATGGTTTTGGTAAATTCGACACAAAGCATGTTCAAGCCATCTGCAGAGTATGAGATAAATTTAATGAAGAGGCCAGAACTACATTTTCTGGAAAAGATTATGGCCCTTTTGGATCAACCTCTCCTCTTTAATACGCCTAACAATTTACCCGTCCCATTTCCTGCAAGTTTTGTTCCATTGTGTTCAAAAGTTTTGTTACAACCATCACGAAGAATTTGTACCAGTTGGGTTGATTTCATCAATTGATTTCTTAACTTCTTTTCTTTCGTTGAAGCTATTCATGTCGCCAACATGTTGATCTTATCCGCTTTAGGCGGTTCCTACATGAGTTGAGGAGACCTTAACTGAATACCTCAATGTCAAGAAGTGAGTACACACACTACGCGCATCGTGGCCAATGAATACGTGCACTACGCACAGCGTCACCCACGGCTAACGTTGGCCGCACACATTGTATCGTATAGGAGGTATAAAATTTCCTTCAGATTCTTGTTACAGGACTCTTATTGTTTCTGTGCTGAACTTAATAAAGTGGCCATTCATGGGTACTTTTGTATTATATATATTATATATCTAATAACGGCTTATATGTTTCGGCATTACAGGGGCAATGCAAACATGCCCTACTGGCGCAATGAAATCCTAAACCTCACACCTCTGCACATGCATGTTAAAAGAGAGGCAGCTCTCGACGCCATAAGAAACCGGGAACCCTAAGGCAAACCAGGCCTACGGTCAGTTAAACATTGCCAAGACGATATGTGGCAATGCCGTGGAAATGCCAAGGATATGTTACCTGTCTACGCCTTTGATGGGGCAGTAGAAGTGGTAATTAATGACCACGCGAATGCACTTCAGACACTCAGAGAGATCAGCGCCTCCGCATCACTGTGGTTCATAAATGGAGCAAAGACCAAAGAGGGTGTTGGGGTCGACGTTAGTGGACCGGATTTCCCCCTATCCAAAGCCATGGACCATTCTCCAACCATCTTCCAGGCAGTCCAAGTTCACGCAATTGACTTATGCGTCCAGAAATGTTCCCATAGGAACTTACAAAGGGAAACATCTACATATGCTCAAACAGTCAGGCAACATTGAGATCGCTACAATCAAAAGCCCACAAATACAAAACTGTCTGGGAATGCAAAATTTCCCTGGAAAAACTTGCATAAGAGAACAAGGTTTCACTGCTGTGGGTTCCAGGATATTCGGGGATCGAATGCAATGGACAATCCGCCATCCTAGCCAGAAAAGGCTCTAAGATACCCTTCTACGGACCTGAACCCTGTTGCGGTATCACAAAGAGCCAGATCAGGAAGATGGTATAAAACTGGGAAGATAAAGCTAAACGAGTTTACAGGGCAACATTACCTGGCATGAGACAAGCTAAGGCTACCATGACCTTCCCCGCCTCCAAGGCCAGACAGTGTCTCCAGTTACAAAAACAGACCTTCCACAGGACATTGTCATCTCACAAAGATTGGACGGGCAAACAACGCAAACTGTACATTTCTGCTGGGGGTCCCCCGAGAAAGCGGCACACCTATTGTGCGAATGTGACGCTCTAATACGCACAAACAAAACCACTTCGGATCCACAATCATGAAACCAGCAGAGCTGACACAACTTACTCCTCGAACAATTACTGACTTCGTGAAAAGGCTCAACATCCAAAAACTCCAATGTACAGACACACATGTCAGACCACCCAACTCCACCATACCATAGATCGTTAATGGTGATGTGTTGGATATGTCACTAGAATACCACTCAAGACAGTGCTGTGCTACAAAAGAAACAGCGAGCAACCACGTTCTAACTCCATTGGGACCAAATAATGCGAGAGGGTGGGTTAACATGTAACTCTATATATTAGGAAGGGAAGCAGTCTCAAAAATGATCTGCATCATTGCCACAGTGTTACCTGAAAATGTGATAGAAACACACATTCTCGCCTAGCCATTAAGTACATCAAATGCTCGGCAGGCGGGTTAAACTTGATGTTGATGAACTTCCTAACAAATTGTTATCATACAACATCTCTTGGAATTGATTAAAATTTCTTTTCCGTAGAATTTGCCAAACCCATAAGTTTTGTTCTTATAGCAAAAATTAAAGCCTTACGAACGAACAAAACATATTGACCTATCAGAAAAAAAAGGTGGTTTAAAGGTCTCCAATTAGTCAATAAAATACACGCTAAACTTATAATAATTAAAAAAGCTTATAAAACTAAAAAAATATGTTTCTGTACAACATGGTTAAAATAATAACCACGTGGTTTTGTTTGTCTATATACGGATTTTCACATACAATCTTATTATGTTCCTCTCTAGCAGTGTTGGGCAAAATCTAATTGGAATTAACAATTACTTAATTGCAGTTAATTACAATTACAATTAATTACTTTAGTTGCAAAATTTTCACAATTTCAATTATAATAGCCAATGGTTTCCTGGTCTCAAAACACCATATCATTGGACAATAAATTGATGTATACCCACAACTACTGGCTAGACGCAAGAAACAGTGTCTGTCCTCATCGCACACTGCTCGTAATTCTGTGCCTACCTTTAGTGGGCAACTTTTTCAGGTTAGGTGAAGCCACGCTAGTCCCAATTGGGGAACACTAAAAAATTGTCTCTAAACTAACATTAGAAATGGGAAGTGACACCTAGATACGCTCTGACAAAACCGTTCAAGTTAAAATTCAAGTTAAAAGGAATAATAAGCATGTGCTGTAAAGTGTATAGACGTGTGGTTATAGTATCCAGCTTTCAGATAGAAATACAAGGAAAGTTAGTGACAAAATACGCGAATTTTGGTACCGAAGTGCAGAGAATTTTTCACTCGTTGCAGTCATACCATCCTCTCAACTTCAAAACAAACAAGAATAAAGATATCCGCGGGTAAGTGTTTCACCTTACGGCTCAGCCAGAAAAGGCGGGCACTTTTTCTTTCACTGGCGACCAGTTGAGCAAGTCAAAATCGGGAAACCAGACACCAGTGACCCTCAAACAAACAACTCGATCCAAAACATATCCTAAACCCCGCGGTCTCACCAAATCTGTGTATAAAAGCCACCTAGAAAGACCCCTAGAGTGCGAAAAGTCGTTACCCTCCCTTCTCCTGTGCCTACTGTCTCTTCAAACAAACAAAAAATAAAAAAAAAAAAAAATAAGATAATGACAACCAGAAACAAAGCAAAAGCAAAGCAAGCGTCAAGCGACGTAAACCTGAGCGAGAGCGAGGAAGATACGATGCCCACTACTACAATAAAGAAAATGTTCCGCGAACTCAAACAATCCATGGATTACATATCCGAGGAATTTGAACAAATGCGACAAAATCGAGAAATGAAAAAGATGTTAAAAGAAAACAATAAAGAAAGAGAACAACTAATTGCCAGGATACGAACATTAGAAAACAACTCTGAAGAGGCGGAGCGTAATAAAATTGTAACAAACCTAGTAATAACCGGTATCGAAAAACAAGAAAAAGGAGCCGAAAACACCCACACCATTATCGCAAAAGTGATGAAGGGAATGAATGTAAAACTGGCTGCAGACGAAATAGTAGAATCTGAACGTAACGAAGGAAAGTCGGAAAATGGCCCCATAATACTAAAACTAAAAAACCTGGAAGTGAAGAGGAAAATTTTGGAAGCGAGAAAAAATGTGAAATCAATCACAACTAAAGAGTGCGAACTGAGGGGAAAAGATAGTCAGATCTACATAAATGAGCAGCTGACACTACACACAAATAACCTTTTCTACAAGGCTAGAGTACTAAAAAAAGAAAAAAAGATTAGCTTTGCGTGGACTCGTGACGGCATACTTTACATAAAAAAATCCGAAGAAGGTAGAAGAAGCAAAATCCGAAACGTGGAAGACCTCGAAGAATTTAATTAAAAAAAAGAAAAATAAAAAAAAAAAAAATAAAAATAAATAAAAAAAAAAAAAAAAAAAAATAAAAAAATAACCTATTTACACACGCTACAATGACCACCAAAATATACCTTCATAACATCCGAAGCATCAGAAACAAGATTACTGAGATAGAAGTGGCTGCAAGAAGGTACGATCCAGAGGTAATTGCGATAACCGAAACCTGGCTAAATCCACAGGACGAACAAATGTACTCGATAACAAACTACAAGGCCGAATACCACTCCAGAGAAGGAAAGACAGGAGGAGGAGTAGCCCTATTCATAAAAGATGGAATAAATTACGAAACAACGCTGAAGGCAACAATAAACAACATTGAAATATTGAGAATAAAGAAGAAAGAATTCCAAACGGCGATAACCGTCATCTACAAACCACCAAGCGTACCATTTGAAATCTTAAAAGCAACCCTAGAAAATGACCTAGTAAACAGAAGAAAACCCCACATCATAGTAGGAGACTTTAATGTGGACCTCCTACAAAGAAACAAAATAACCAAGGACTACAAAAGAATACTACAAGAGAATAACTACAAGATACTAAACAAAACAACAAAAAAACATATCACTAGAAAGAACGCACAAGGAGGAGGAACAATTATAGACCACATATTGACTAATCAAGGGCAGCTCATGGGAACAACTGATGTTATTCAAAACGATATCTCCGATCACAATCCGTTACTGCTGACAATATGTCACAAAAACAAAACAAAACCGCAATATGTGCTCTGCAAACATATAAAAACCAACCACCAAGACATCAACAGAGACATAATTAAATTACAACCAGAAAACATCAACAGTTTCGAAACCCTTTCAAAACATCTACAGAAAATAATAGAAAAACACCAAAAAACAATAAACATAAAAAGACAAAAATCGAACGACTGGATAAATGAAGAAGTATTACAAAAGATAAAAGAACGAGACAAACTCTACACAAGACTCCAAAGAAACCCTAACAATGAAATACTTAAAAACCAATACCAAGAGACAAAGAGACATACAGCTAAAACAATAAAAAAGACTAAAATACTATTCTATCAACGAATAATTGAAAGTCATATAAATGACCCTGCCAAAACTTGGAGAACAATAAACAAAATGATAAATAAAACACGCAAGACTCAACAAATCACGCAAATGACAAAGAAAGATGGAACAATTACGAGTATTCCCATGGAGATAGGGCAGACAATAAACGACTACTTCATTACAGTAGGGAAAGTACTTGCGGAGAAACAAATAGAAAAACGAAAACGAGCTCCGACAACTACAACAACGACAACAACCGATAAACAGATCCAAGAAGCAATTTTCTGGAATACGACGGACAAAGAACTATATACAATCATAAGTCAATTAAAAAACAACACATCACCAGGGTTTGACAAAATAACAACAAGAACAATAAAAGATAATAGGACGACACTAGCACCAATACTATCTAAACTAATCAATTCTGTTTTGGAAGAGGGCGTATATCCAGACTACTTGAAAACCACAGTAGTAAAACCAATTTACAAATCTGGAAACAAAACAAATCCCGAAAATTATCGGCCTATAGCTTTAATGTCGACATTAAACAAAATACTTGAAAAAGCCATCCAAGTACGACTAACAGAACACCTAGACAAGAATAATATAATATCAGAACATCAGTATGCATACCAGAAACAGTCCGGAACAACATCAGCACCCCTCGACTTGATAAACGATATAAAAACGAACCTTGATAGAGGCAACATTGGAATAGGACTCTTCATAGATCTAAGAAAGGCGTTTGATACTATATCGCAGGAGAAACTTACAGAAAAGCTTAAAGCGATAGGAATATCAGGAAAGAACTTGAACATAATAAGAACTTATCTCTCAAAACGAAAAATAACAACACAAATTGGCGAAGTCCAATGCACACAAAGCGAGAGCAATGAGTTTGGAATACCCCAAGGCGGAAACATACCCCCGACCCTATACATAGTGTATACCAACGACATCGCAAGCCTAAATTTACACGGAACCCCTTACATATACGCGGACGATACATGCCTCTTTTACTCAGCCGAAACAGTTCAACAAATGCAACAACACATAAACGAAGACATACAAAAACTGGAAAAATGGTTCTACAACAACTTGCTGACTGTAAACGAAAACAAGACAGAATATATCTCCTTTAGTAATGGCAAAATCAGCCCAGCTATTCGAATACTCATTAATGGAGAAGAAATCAGGAGAGTGAGAGAAGTCAAGTACCTTGGACTAACAATCCATGAAAGCCTTACGTGGACATCGCACGTAGACAAACTCACGAAACTAAATGCACGTGCAATTGCCGAAGTTTGCAAGCTAAAGATCTACCTGCCAGATCCACGAAGACCCATGATATACCACGCATTGTTTGCAGCACAAAACAATTACTTAATTAACATATGGGGAGACACAACGAAGAAAAATATCCAAACAATTCAAAAACAACAAAATAAAATTCTGAAGATTCTGTATGGGATGAACAGACTTACAAGAACTAAAGACTTATATCGAACCACTGGACAATTAACCATTCCAGCTACGTACAAAATGAACAACCTAACTCTATTGCATAAAATTAAACACGGAGAAATAAAAACTAACATCAAACTAAAAATAAACAATGAACACCATAACTACCCAACTAGAAGTACCAACCACATACGAACTCACAGTTACAGAAAAGCGAAAACAACTCAGACGCTAATGACGAACGCAGTAAGACAATACAACAAACTGCCAAATCACATAAAAAAATTACCAACACAAACGTTCAAAATAAAGCTGAAAACCATACTAAAAGACGAACTTACCGCCATAATATAAGAGTGAAAGAATAAGACAACTACACAGCACAGATCAAGAAGCAAACACCCTCAATACCATTAGCCCGAGGAAGGCCCAGCTGACCCCGAGGTGAAGATAGAGGGAGAATCGTCGCTTCCCTTCATGCATGACGAATGCACAAGAAGCGAAGTGATATTCGATATAACCAAGTATTATAATTCTACTATTTTGTTGTATCAATAAAGAACTATAACTTAAAAAAAAAAAAAAAATTCGAAAGGAAACCAAAGGAACGCACAAACAGACCAGGGACCCCGTAGTACTCAGACCGGCCGAAAAGGGTAGATTGATCCGGCGCATGTCTATCTCCCAGATGTGAGATTAGTGTCTCTTTGGGGTCTCCAACAGCCAGGCAACCCTCACAGCACTTGAGAACTACAAGATCCACACCAGCAGAACATGGGAATGGGTCCTAAACCTAATGAGATAGTTGCAGAGGATAAACAGGGCAACGAACATTCGAATAGACTGGCGACTTTTGGCCAAACCTTGAGAATGGAAGTTCCACAAACAAAAAAAAGGAAAAAGTACCTAATCGAAAACCTCCGGTCTCATTAGCTGAACTTAAATCTTCGGTTAGTCACATCAACAGCGTCAGTACAATAAGCCTGTTGTGGTAGAGCATCACTAACCCTTTGCGTCCGGTTACTAATAGTAGCATATCTCAAAGATACCATCTGTTCACGCTGAGTCTCCATTTCGATGAGCCTTATTACAGAGTCTCTTTCGAATAAAAGCATGTTCTCTTCATCTCCTTAGCACTTGGTTGATAACTACTGCTTGATAACGACTGCTTCAAAGTCCTGAACGCGGTTTCCACCCGGAAATCAATATATCATTGACTCAGACCGCGGAAGTCTACAATCTAGATAAAAGCGTATTTGCTATGTTTACTACTTTAAAGCAAAATCTATTTTCTTCACGTAGGGTGATGCTCTCCATAGTAGTTGTCTTCATTTTTCGGCTTTGTCGTTATTCCTTTCAACCGACGGCTCTCAAACTGTCTGTGTACAAGTGAATTTGATTCTTACCCGTAAGAAAGGTGACACCAATACGTTTCTTACATGGTCCTTCGTATGCAGGAACGCTGGTATCACATCTTACTCTAAGCACCTACGTATAAGCAAGGACGCGCAGCGTCTTCCTGCACAGCATTCTTAGATTATACTAGGACATGGACATGGAGTTATTGGGCTGTTAGCAAAAAGTAAACAATGTAAATTATGATGTAGCTATAAACATCTAAATCATTTTGATAGTGAAACCTTACATGAGTAATGTCTTCATTGTTTCTAGAATTATCACTTCCGCCGTGGAGTTGTCAACAACGCCCTTCTTCAGCAGCGCCTACTGGAGATGAACGTAGCCCTAAGAAGATACATGTTAAGAACAGGTAGATAGATTTAGGTAATTTCACTGTCTGTTGCACTGACGCACACAGGCAAAGCAAGCAAAAATCTCTAACCATGAAAAATAACTTTTATTTATAAAAAAAATGATTAGTAGTATTGGGCTACTTTGCATTTATAGAATATTCCCTCTGTTACTTCTCTTTAAAAATGTAATGATATATTACACATTTACGGAAACTTTTCTTCGAAATTTGAAACAAAATTTCAGCCGTGTATTTTCTATGCCACAAGGTGTATTTATTTTTTCAATTAGTATTTCAATATCTGTAGTATTATTAGTGTTTTAATTGTATTAGTTCTGGTGAGCTTATTGATTACTGTTGCCTGTGTGTGACGTTGCTACCAATCATCTGAAAATCCACGACGAGGGCATTATTTTTTCAGGAAATCGCGGGGACTGTCCTTGCTATGAAGTGGACAACAGTGCCATGCATACTAGACAAATAGTGGCACAAGCAGAAAATCCTTTTTAGTTAAGATGTCACGAAGATATGTTATCTAAAGGAATTTTAAGTAATAACAATATACCACAAGTCTGTACAGGATTTCCTTGATTATATGATTTATATTCTAGATAAATGAGTGTTTTTGTGGATGGTTTCGCAGAATTAATCAGTAATTTAAAGTCAAATTTAAAAACAATTCCAAGAATTGAATTAGTTCTATATAATTATCGGATAATCTATATCTATAAAACTTTTTGTGTGACTGATACAAGAAATAAGAAGTACGTGTTTGCTTTTTATTACCCACAAATTGTGTATATACCCCCATGCCATAGGTACACTCGTTTATATTTTTAAATTATGACGCTGGACGATTGAAATTTTGAGAAGTTCTAATCGAAAAAAAAATCAATTTTTGGTTGCTCTTGAGGTTGATGTGACGTTAATGACGTTAAAATCTAGTTTGCTATGAATTTGAAAATAGTCAAATAAAGACTGACTTAAATCGATTTTGACTGATACTGTATTACTGGCGTGATTTGATTGCTTTTTGCCAATTAGTCATTTTTCCGTGTATTTCATGGACACACTGTTATTATTCGATGTTACTATTCATCCATAGTTCACTACCATACCTGATGTTGATGATTATTTGTTTTGTTCTAAATCCATGCTTTATACTACATTTCCACCGAAATATGAAGTATTTGCTCTCATTGTTGTAGGAAAATGTTTTTTTTTATCAAATAATCAAGATGTACCCAATAAGTACCCAACCTAATTTCGGGGCCCTTATTAGGGTTTCCAATCCCGGACAATATACTGATCCCGGGATTTCGGAATTAAAGTTTTTGTAACTACCCGGGATTCATGAAAAAAGCGAAAGTTGCCAGATTAAAACGTCAGGGATGCAAATACTTATCAAATTCAGTCAGTAAGAAAAGCCTAAAATATACTGTATTTAGTATTGGACATCTTTTCCCCGAAACTTGATCAATATTTTTAAATTTTTCCTTACAAACTGAAAAGCAAAATAGACGGTTTAAAAGGTGTCAAAGTGTATTTCGTGTTGCGTATTGACATTAATAATAAACAAGTTCAACTCTTAGATAAGAACTTGCTCTTGCATCTTAAATATGTTTAAAAATTTTACATTTTTGTAGAATGTTTCAAGAATTGCCACGGCAAAAGAAAAGTTTTAGATTAAGTTAAATTTTCAATTGTTCATATTGATCCCAATAATACATTTTGGCAAATTTTTGTTTTCCTATTTACTATATAATTGGATAACTTTAGAATTCATACGTCATGGATGTTTGTTATGCCAGTAGACTAACTGTTTGCAATTTAAATTAAACGATTATTGTTTACAAAAAGGAGATAGGTATAAGGACTTTAAGACCCAGTTCTAAACGCCTTTTCACGTGAAGACGTTATTTATCGTTCAAATGAAATAAGCAGTGCAACTTCTTGTCCCGAAAAAAATTATATTACTTGTACGTCTTTCGATTTTCGCAAATACAGTTCAATTAGCACTTTTTGAGAAAACTCGTGAAAAAAATTGTGCGGATAAATGTCAAAAATCACTTCAAAAATGAATTACCGCTGTCACAGCTCATCACAAACTCGAGATGCTTCGTACCTAAATATTTCGGTCCCATTTACTAAATTTATATTCTGTTGTGTATCACTATGGTATCACTGAATAACGGTAAAGAAATCCACCACAATTTTTTTAAATTTTAATTTTAGTTTCTTTTTCTGTTTTAAATACAGCCTGAGCTTTTTGTGGAGTAACTAAAAAGACTTAAGCAATTTGTAAAGGTTCATATTTGCCTCCGTATAGAATTATATCTACTGCTTGCAAAATCTGTTCGTCCAATTATAGCAAAATTAATAGCTTTGTTCGCGGTACAAGTTGGAAACTAGTTTGGGCACTACTTTATATTGGACCAGATGTGTCAGTGTGATGAGGCTGGGAGAATCATAGCGAGGCTTGCTGTTGGTCCAATATAAAATAGTACACAAACTAGTTCCTAACCGTTACCGCGAACAAGGCTTATATCGTAGTTCGAACAAATTATGCTTGATACTTAATTTAATTAGAAAGGGTGCTGTTGTAGACTAAAGGTCATACTTAAAAAATGGCAGTTCAATTGATTTATTGTAGACCAGTGCTAACATTTCGCCAATTAACAAAAAATAAGAAAATAATTTAGATTTAACTTTTTGGGATCCCTGGATTTAGATTTACAATCCCGGTTACCCGAAAAAGCTCATTATTTGTCTGGATCCTGGAATCCCGTAATCCCGAGTTTGGAAGCCCCAGCCCCTATACATTATTCATTCGAAAACAACAAAATAACTATGATCTAAATGTGCTTTGTGGGTAATTCACCAATCAGTACAGGGGAAAAAATACTTAAATCTCGCGTAATACAATATCTGACAAAATCGATTTTGCTAGTGGTTATTGACAATTTTTGACTATTTTCACGAATTCATAGCCACCTAGATTAATAAACAAAAAAGTTATTTTTTCGATGCCTTAGTGATAAAAATTTATAATCGGTATGTTTTTGTGTTCAGAGTATAATCCTGATAGAAAATGTATCAGCAATAATATAGGGTGCCGTTTAAAATTTCAATGATGACGTTATTACCGGAAAGCCCGGAAGTCATACTAACCTCAACAGTATCAAAATAAAATTCATTTAATAAATATTGGTACTTAGCTTCTCCTTTCAAATATTTTACTTTAAAGTAAATAAAATCATTATTCTGCTTTCTTGGTATATATATTCACATTTGGAATATTAATATTAAGTAATATTATTATTAACTATTTTGAAATACAGCATCAGAATCTGATGAACATGAGGGAAGATTCCACCAAATTACTCTCCCCATGGAAAGTAGTTGACGTAGGTGACGACAAAATTGGACAAAGGAGATTAACGTTGTAATTTGTAATTTTCGACGATTTTGCAACGCCTTCTGGTGTCGAAAAATAAGGAAATTATGTGTCAACACTGGATGTGTAAATGAGGTGCATCCACGTTGAAATCGCAAGGAAACGCTCTTATTCCTAAGACATCGGTATCTAAATTATATTTAAGTTTAAAGAAAAGAAAAAATACATTATATGTTTACCCAATATCTTAATTAATTCACTGTAGCTATCTACTACTCAGTAATAATAATCAATCATTTCATAATAGCATTTATTGTCCAAAAACATTGTTCAGTAAAAAGAAAAAATACAAATATCTTAATCTTCATTAATTCATCGTACCCATCAATCATTTCATAATAGCATTTATTGTCCAAAAACATTTTTCAGTCAAAAGAAAAAATACAAATATGTTAATCTTCATTAATTCATCGTACCTATCTACAACTCAGTCATCAATCATTTAATAATAAAATTTGATAATCAATAAGTATCCAAAAACATTGTTCAGGTAAAGGACACACTACAAATATGTAGGTAATCACTAAAATTGTCGCATCATGATAGTAATACGTAGTAATATAATAAGTCACATTACATGTGATGTTTACCTATTGTGCAAATATTCAAGAATGGCTTTCGCTAATAAATGCATTAAATCCAAAGCTAGGCAAAGTTAATCAGAAAGTTAACTTCGTTAACCGATAGTCCGTTAATTTGTTATAAATATAACGGAAGTGAAAGTTAACCGTCCATCGTTAACTTTTACACAAAAAAATATAAGTTTTGTTCATTGCCGATCTGTCGGTGAGTATGCACCCAAGTAACTGCGGACCTTTCGGTTGCGTAAGTTAAAATTACTAGGAATTTTTAAAACTAGGTATAGTGGTAGTGATACCGGTAAACTTTGGTGGCTGTTGCCGTAGTTATAAATAACCATCTAACCTACATTAAGCACATTGGTTTACAGTATAGTATCTAAAACAATAACAAACAAAATACACTCAATGTTCGACATCAACAAAATTTGAACAATACAAACAAATTACCCGACAAATTACCTTTCTCCTTGAATACAAACAAAGTTCTAACAATGGCCAAAGTCACTAAAGGTAACTAAAATACCTTGTATAAAACATAACATACATCGCTAGATGCAAAATTTACAAAAGATATTGAAAAGATAAACTAAGGTAGTTGGAGTTACAAGAAGTTTGCCGTTTTTTGTTTAGGTTTAAATATTGAAATAATAGTTATTTGTTAGAAGGAAACAATATAAAAAATCGAAATATTTATTATTAAATAATACATAAGTTCCTGATCTTCACGAAGCGAAGTCTTTTTGTATTGTTTTCGTGCGACCGGGAACCACTGGGAACCATACTGGGAAGTAACTAAAGACACCCTTTTTAGGGTGTCATTTCAAAATTATGGTAACCCTGCATGTGTGCGCGAATTGTGTTGTTGTTACAACACAATTCGCACAGTAGTGTCTTTGATTTTTTCTTTTTTCTTCTTGTTGTTTCCCAGGTGTTTTATCAATTATTATAAACAATTGGGAAGTTAAAAGTAACCAAACATACGTAACTTCAACACAACAAAAATTACTGTGTAAAAATAAGACATGATAACACTTATTTTGTCACATATTATTTCAATTTTGTTTTCATAGCTAAACCAGAAGTCTACAAATGTGAGACGTCATGAAGACCTACCACGTTCGTAATCTACAAAAAATTGTCGAAATTACGGTTACTTTTTGTGACAAAAAAAAACGAAAAAGTTTAATTACTTATTGACCCTCTCGTATTTTTCGCGAAAGTTAGATATTTTTTTTATTATAGTATAATATGCTTTAATCACCTCATAAAATTTGCATTTCATACCATAATTTAATTTGCAGAACAATATTGCTCTTACTACAGTAAAGTCAAATTAGTGAGATAGTGCGTTATCTCCAAACCTGCTGGAAATACTTGTATTTTCACGATTATTTATTAACGTTGTAAATTTATAGCACTGAAACCTTTATACATAAATAATTTACTTATTTATTTAATAAATATTCTCATTTGTAGAAATTATTAAATTGTGTATATAAGCAAGCATAATACAAATTTAAGTACTTAAGTGCATGTTTCGAAATCATTACCAAAGACTTATACAACCCTTCAACCGTCAATTTGATATATGATAGAAAATAGAACAACTTTTGAAAAAGTTATAAATATTTTGCTAAAACAGAACACCGTAATGTATATTCCATGTTCAGTTCAGAAGCCACACAATATAATTACAATATCGTTATTAGTGGTTGTACGCCTACGAGAAAAACATTTAGCATTCATAAATATATGACTACCCCAATTAAATACCTACATTTCGGTGTATGATGTAAAGTTATGCAATAATTTTTAAAACAGCTATAAATATTTTAGTTGCGCAGCCGACCAAAATATCAATTCCCTCCACTCGGTGCCCTACATAATATCGTGAGGGGGCTTGACCATGAGGGGACATGAGGGTGTTCCACCACCTAACAGCATTTAAAAGTAAAAGTGTAATTAATTGTCTATAATTTTGCGTAAGATAAAACGATATCAAGTTTTTCTGTAGCAAAGATATGTAATTTGTACCGCAATACCCTCATAAATAATGGATAAAAATTATTGTGGTTTAGCGGTTGTTTGCCACAAAGTTATACATACAACAATTTTGATCAAAATTACATTTACATTAACATTTTTTCCGTAGCTCTTCCTCGTAATATATTTCAAACTTACATAGAAAATCGATGCAAATTATTGTGATTTAGGAGTTGTTTGGTTTGCTACAGAACATGAAAAGGTTACTAACTAATCGAGATACTCTATATTTTGACGTATGGAATAACGTCAAGCATAATTTTTTTAAAAACATAGACTATTTTCAGCCTTGTGCCTTTGGCAGTCGATTGTTACAAGAGACTTTTCTTCTGTGTTAAGAATTTTAACCGGGACATAATACCAAACCGGTCGGGACGCCGGGACCGTTGTGTCAAACCGAGACTGTCCCGGTCAAACCGGGACGTATAGTAAGCCTATAATTATACATATAAGGACGCCGTGTCGCACATACTCGCGTCACACAGATGTAAACAAAACCGAAAGTCCGAACTTGCACAGAATACCTAATAGCAATTTTCAATGTTTATTTATGATTTTTTTTTTAATTAACTGATTATGAATGTAGCGGAAGTTAATGAGTCCGTTAATGGTTTTGAAAGTTAGTTAAAAGTTAATTTGTTAACGAAAAATTTAACTTCTTTAATTAACGATTAACGGATTAATGCTTTTGTTCCTAGATTTGATTAAATCCAAAAGAGGGCTTAAATGATCAAAACCGGCATTTGTTGATGGCTATTTACTTAATCAGGCACAACTCTACGTGCGTAAATTATTTAGTACTTTTAAGTTTCAATAAAAACTTGTCATTTTTTTTGTTTATGCTGTCAAGTGTCCTTTTGTTTTTTTTTTAATTTAAATCAAATATTTAGCGTTTGACCCTGCTTTTTGTTAAGAAAGGTAAATTAACTTAACTAATATATTTATAGACAAAACCACAATAAATCTGCTTCACATTATTTCACAGATTTACAATTACTTAAGTTTGATTTTAATTTCTTTTGGTGGTTGTCTCCTTGTTTATTTTTCTTGTTAATTAAATTTCCAATGTTTGCTATTGGAATCGTTGTTGCTTGGTCTGTATAGATTTTAGATGCTAATTGCAGTTATTTATTGCATTTCATAATATTCTTTAAATCACCATTTTAGGAACTAAATAAGAAATAAACAAGCTGACGAATGGCATAATTAAGGCATAATTTATGTTTATTAAATTATTGATTTTTCACGTTTCTCCACATAGTAAAATAGACAGTAATATAAAATATTAAATACACATTAATATTGAGTTAATTAACCTAAAACGGTATTGTTATAACTTGGACCTCATCTTGAAGTCTGGTGCATTTTCTATTATAATCTCGTGCCACCAATCCGGCCTCGACATCGCTCCCGGTGTTTGGTAAAATTCCGCCTTGAGATGTTGGTACAACTACAATAAAAAAAGTAAATACTGATCATTTTAATTTGATCAAATTACTTACATTTCCATCTGCCCTTCCTAATACGGAATTAACGACAAAATCTGGAGGTGCTAATGCATCAATTATGCTGACTATGTCCGGTTTAAGTATAGAACACAAATCCAATATACCATCCTTGATTAAATTGATAAAATCTGGTCCGCTGGCATATCCTCCTTGATAAAAGTAAACTATGTGCTTGTCGAGACACCAAAAGCCGTACATGTAGGCTAATTTCTCCAAGACTGGTATCAAATTCTTCTCTATGTTCATTGTGTGGACGTGCTTCCAGTAATATCGTATCGCTAAGTATTCGCCGTATGCTCGGGACAGTGTAGCAGCCCTATACACTTGGCTCTTGTTGCGAGCCTGGAATTTGCTTTCACCTAAAACATGGGAAGGTATATGATAAAAAAAGTACAAACTCAGAACAAACATTTTCGTGTTTACATGTGTTAGTTGAATCTTTACAGAAATATAATATTATAAAGTTTAAATAGGATCCTTAACAGGATTACAGTGGGTTATAACTGTTCTAACGTTTCAGGTGGCTGTTACTTTCGAAGGTTTTTGTTCAAGGATGATCCAGCAGGTAAATGCTAACTTTTATACAGGGTGTTTCAGAAATAACGGCTAATCTTGAAGGAGCATATGCCTAAGGACGTAATAAGCATGTTTTGTTAAATAACGAATGGTCTTACTTAACGCTTTCCTAAGAAAATTGTTAAAGAAAGACGGAGTCCGTCGCTGATCAGCGGGAGAATATCGACAGCACTCCACTACAGTTGTGTTGCAACTGGTGACAAATCAACGCCGCCGGGAACATATCGGTCTCCTTTTGATCGGCCACGACGTGTAGTTGTTGTGTTGTTGGTTTGTTTTGTTTGACGGATATCGCTTAGCAATCACGATGTTTGTAAATCCGCATTTCTGGATTAGGTACGTACTAGTCTATCTAAATTTTCAATTGATAAATGTTTATACGGACGTTTGAAACCATATTCGAGTCATGCGCGATCGGCTATTTACCAGGGCCGGCCTTGGACGATTTCAACAATACAATTCTGTTAGTAGTTAAAACTTTGAAATAGACTATAGGTTATTTGTTCAAAATTGCTTCTCTGTCCTTGATAGATATGCTCCTTCAGAGTTAGCCGTTATTTGTGAAACATCCTGTATACACTCAGTGATATCAAGAAAATATATTTTTGATTTTTGTTTTACTAAAATCAAAAATATGTTTGCCTGGATAAAAAAAATAGTTTTTCTTAATTTTTCTTCATGGTAAAAGTTTCTAAAAGGGTTATTTTCGGTATAACTTCTGCCATGTAGAAATACAGTTTTCATTCAATCGACGTAAAAATGCAATATCCCCAAAATCGACATTTGTGGAATGTAAAATATATACAGGGTCCTGCAACTAAGCTCCCGTCTTCTGTAGGTCAGTTAGTCATTAAGCTAAGAGTTTGAGATTTTGCAGGCTTACCCTGTAGTTCAAGGTACAATTCAAGAAATTATTTTTTATTATACAGGGTGTTCCAAAAATGTGCAACGCCATGGTAATATATTTTTTTAAATTGCATGCTATACATTTTTCTACACATTTGGAAGCCTTTTATGGTTGCCTACATATCACCAAAATTTTATTGAAATCGGTTGAGTGACCGCAGCGAAAAAAAATAAAAACCAAAAAAAATTGATTTTGCATCGTAGGCTTTAAAAATCAATAAAACCACAAAATGCACCTCGTTAATAAAATTTTGCGACGTGCTTATTAAGTTAGATGTAATAGTCTCGTTAACCAAGTGACATTGATCCAAATTATACAGGATGACCAAAATCGAGTGTCAAACTTGTCAAACTTCAAAGCGCGCTATTGTTCTTATTTTAAATTGGAACCCATAATTTTTTTTAGGTGAAACGATGCGGAATTG
This sequence comes from Melinopterus prodromus, assembly GCA_964023965.1. NCBI lineage: Eukaryota > Metazoa > Arthropoda > Insecta > Coleoptera > Scarabaeidae > Melinopterus > Melinopterus prodromus. The sequence continues at coordinate 50,210,573 of OZ030392.1, forward strand.
AAGAATGAATATTGTTTCTGAATACAACCCCATCACAATTCCCAATATTTTAAAAGTTATTCGCCAAAAACTCATTTTTCAACGTTTCCAACGGCAATTTTAGGTAATAAATAATCGTACGTGGCGTTGAAAAACAATTTATTACATAAAATATAACGCAAAGAGGTATTTTAGATTTTACTGTACTTAATTAAGTAGTTATTCAATTGCTAAATTTACTGCAAAATTTACCTATAGCCACATTTCCGTCCTTACCGCTATAGGTAAATTATGCAGTAAATTTAGCATTTGAATAACTACTTAATTAAGTACACTCAAATCTAAAATACGTCTATTATTTTTTATGAAATAAATTGTTTTTCAAAGCCACGTACGATATTTATTATCTAAAATTGCCGTTGGAAACGTTGAAAAATGAGTTTTTGGCGAATAAGTTTTAAAATATTGGGAATTGTTATGGGGTTGTATTTAGAAACAATGTTTATTTTTTAATTCTGCATCATTTCACATAAAAAAATTTATTGGTTCCAATTTAAAATAAGAACAATAGCGCGCTTTGAAGTTTGACAAGTTTGACACTCGATTTTGGTCACCCTGTATAATTTGGATCAATGTCACTTGGTTAACGAGACTATTACATCTAACTTAATAAGCACGTCGCAAAATTTTATTAACGAGGTGCATTTTGTGGTTTTTATTGATTTTTAAAGCCTACGATGCAAAATCAATTTTTTTTGTTTTTATTTTTATCCGCTGCGGTCACTCAACCGATTTCAATAAAATTTTGGTGATATGTAGGCAATCATAAAAGGCTTCCAAATGTGTAGAAAAATGTATAGCATTCAATTTAAAAAAATATATTACCATGGCGTTGCACATTTTTGGAACACCCTGTATAATAAAAAATAATTTCTTGAATTGTACCTTGAAGTACAGGGTAAGCTTGCAAAATGTCAAACTCTTAGCTTAATGAGTAAGTGAGCTACAGAAGACGGGAGCTTAGTTGCAGGACCCTGTATATGTAGGCCAATATTATGAACAGGCTGTGTACAAACAAGTGTTATATACGACCATTCTAAATATAATTTAATCATAAAATACTTTTCAAAAACGTGTTCAGAACCAATTTGGTTCTTAAGATGATGTTATTAACATTAAATAATAATATATTTTTTGGCGATATACATACATATAAAACATATTTTCTCAGGTCAATAGCTATTTTAAACAAATTTAAATAAATTAAAATATTAAATGCAAAATACATTAGGTATAACAATAAAATACACTGTACGATAAAAATAACACACAAGACATATTAAAAAGGGGCGCTTAGACTACGCATTCAGGGCATATCGGAAAAATCGTTGACAAGATATTCCCCCCAACTATAAAATGCTTTACTCAACATGATCGGGAAGGACGTTCTAAAACTTAATGCCGTAATAGTTTCTACCATAAAATAAAAACTCAACATTTTTCGACTTTTTTCAAATGTACATACGACCTCTATGCATAACGCGGCAGACATGTGTAATGAAATGTTACTTTGATACTTGTTTAATATATTTCACACCTGTTTAAAATAAAATTTTATATACTTTTGGATTTTTTTCTTTTGTATTTCAACAATTCTTATGGTAAATTCTTAATAAGACAATCAATTTTTATTGAATATCAACAAAACAAACGAAAATAGTGAACAAATAAATATTAACAAATGAATGCTATTATTCTGATTTTAAAGAAAGTTAAAAAAGTTACAGCGAATCTTCCACTTTGGAAACTGTTGTATTTTTTAGAAGCAAACAAGTTTTTTAACAAAGAAAGGTAATGCCAGTCCTACAGGTGAATATTTTTCTTTCAAAAACTCTACTACATCCTACTAATGCACAAACGCGATGTGTGTTGCATATGTACTAGACTGCAGCATTTCTCAATTTCTTATACTTGCATTAATGACTAATCAAAATCATGCACATGGAAAATTTTGTGGAGCAATTTCAATGTATCAAGTAACCAGCAACATGTTTGTAAAGAAATGTAGTTCAATTGTTCAATATCAAAGGAATCATATCACATAAAGTAAATAAACAAAAATGAAGCGATATAGCTGGCATCAAATAACCAACATTGTTGAAATAAGAAAAAAAAACGCACTTGCGACGTCACAAAAATAAGAAAAAAAAACGCAAAGCTACTGCGAATTCTTTTACAACTCTTTCACTGTAATTTATTATATAATATAATTTACTTTAACTATACATGAAAACTGAAATGGATAAAACGGGCGGTGCCTATGCCGCCGTAGTCAAATTGGTAAAACTTACTCCATTCTGAGTAATTAACTTTCAAATGGATTTATTAGATTTTCAATTCCTTTAGAACGCCGCTCTACGTTAGAGATAGTATAATATTTCAAACGACTGTAAATTTTTTTAAGACATTGGAAAAAATTAGTCTATGTGAAAGATTTTACTCAGAATGTCATTTACGTTCTGAAAAAATATGCGTGAACCTCATTATAAAATATTTGTACACCCTAATTTCATGTGTAAAATATATTATTTCTGTATTTTTTCTTAAAGTTTGTTAAATAAGAGAAAGCTCATGCTCACAATAAGTTGAAAATCTACAATAATTTGGTAATTAACAACATGAGGCAAAAATTGTATGCAGTATCAATTTCAGAGAATGGCGCGGGCGGTGTAGCAGTTTTTGCCCTAATAATAAATTTGCCAATATACGTTTTCAAACAAAACCTTACCATTTTCAATTATCCTCTGCTGTTTGGCATCAGTTTCTGACACCAAATAGGTAATTAGCCACTCGTACGATTCCAAAATAACTAAAAAAGAAACACCAATCAACAACCAAAACCGATAGGTAACTTATGCATCCAACTTACAATTAATATTGACGCTGTTTCCTGGATTGCATTTTCTCGTCAGGATAGTCTTGTAATCCTTTAAGAAGCCGCAGGTATCCAAAGGACTATTGACTTTTCCCTCTTGTTGAAGTGTAGCCCATTGCCTCAACAGCCAATTGCTGGTTTGCTGGACTAATACGTTGTTGTCGCCCTCGTACGTTACGCAAGGATCATTTATATTACGTAAGTCGCCCAAACGAGCCGATTTGAGGTATCCATGTCCACCACATGCTTCTCGACTCTCTTGGATGGCATCTCTGCATGTCCACGTGATAAGAGGCTTTGCAGCAGATATGAGTGCGTGTATTTCTGCTACTACATCGCTCTGGAATTGGAACATGGATTGCTGGGATGTTTTCAAGCAAAGTAGTCAAGAAGTCAAGTTGTTTTACCAAAGATTAAAGATGCGATACTAGACAAGGAAATACGACACCGAAAATGAAGTTCTCATGCATTAAAGCTCATCAAATATGGAAGCATCGCATCTTTATATCTTTGGTTTTATCTTAAAGTTCTATATTTGATGTTTTGTATTTTGGCTTATTTATAAAAAAATAACAAGTAAACGAGCTTGACCAGCTTTTGCTCAAACAGTGCTGGACCCACTAAGGCGGCAGAGACTGCATTAAATAATTTTTAACATATTTGCCCTGATGGTTAAGCGAGCGGAAGTCGGGAAAAATTTGCATTTTTTCTAAGGATTGCAAAAGTTATAAAATAGCATAAATTATTATGGGTGCCATTAAAGCGTACATTATTTAAATAGATATGGGCAATAAATAAATGTTTTGAGCATTAGATTTAATAATTTGAGCATTAGATTTAATAATTTGAGCATTAAAGTAATAAATATTGTGCATTAAATAAATAAAAATATGTTACATAATAAATTTCATATTGTGCCCTAGAATGGATAGCTTGTGCATTAAAATAATACATATTGAGCATGAATATGTTACATACAAAATGTTATCGTGAGCAATATTTTATTGATATTGTGTCCTAAAATAAACATGTGCATCAAAATAGTAAATATTGAGCACTAGATCTACTGTGCATCAAAATTAACGCTGATCTGATTTTGACGATTCGTATGTTAATGATCGACACTTTTTCAAATGGTAACCCCATATTTTATGTACTAATATTGATAGATCTGTTACTTGTTTCAAAGCTAATTTTCGAGAAAAGGACAGGCGAAAATTAAGGTAGTAACGATAACTTATTTGTTCATGGAATGCGAATGGGCCTTTCCGATTTATATATTTGCGCTGAATGACTAAATTATTGATATGGTTGATAATGATAACTTACCAAACCGTTTAAACGAGTTGAGGTAGAAGTAGTTGTCCGTTCAACAGCAGATAAGTAGTCGTCTGTGAAGCAGGTTACAAATATTTTTAAAACAGCCGCTGATGAGACGTATGGGAACAATCGCCATTGCTGTAAAAGAGGTAATTATTATATGATAAACTTATTAGAACCTATACATTTTAACAAAATAAGAACAGAATGATGTACTTATAAATTGGTTTATATGACGAATAAGAAGACGCATCTAAAATAGTTTAAAACTCCGGTTTTATGACAAATTTTGTTTGGGCACAATGCCACTATCACACGCAGTATGATAAAGTATTGTAATTGCTCCGGAAAAAAATTGGGATTTTAGCGGAAATATGTCATTTTTAGGGTCCCCTCCCCTGAGCATTTTTGACCAAGGTACAAAAAATGTCTGTGTGTGTGTGTGTATGTGTGTACTCGATTTTTCTGGCGACGATTTCGGAAAAACTACTAAAGGTATCGGGACAAAAGTTCATATTTAGAAGTTGCATGACCAAACCTAGAGCTAAAAAGCTTTTTGTTCCAACGGAACTGGATGTTTCCTCTAAGCAGTTTTCATTGATTTTGCAAATGAGCCGCCATTTCTATAATTTTATCAAAATAGTTAAATAATAAATTAATGTAGAGGAAATTTTGTATAATTTATGTCCATGTCATTTTTTGGTTAAATTAATAGTTAGCTGTATGAGCAAATACTTTTTGATCGAGATCGTGTGTTAAAACATAGTTAGCGAGGATTTCACAATTATTTTCATTCTGACAGTAGGTAATATCAAAGACTGGTTTTTGACATTTCCTACAGTCAATATTATCCATATATGTACGTATTAGGGATTATACGCAGCTTGTCCTAGAGCGCCAATGTGTAGTCTCGGTTCCAACAATGTGACACCCAGATATATATATATATATATATATATATATATATATATATATATATATATATATATATATATATATATATATATATATATATATATATATATATTGTCTATCGATGTAGTGCCCGGGATCAACTGCGCATGCGCGGCCAGTAATTACTAGGACCGTCGACAGATGGAGCTAGTATAGCTTAAAGTGCGCGGTCGGTATTACAGCGGCCGTTAGCCGGTAATATTCGGCATCACTAACGCCAAACCAGTGACAGCCCATAGATAACCTTATACGTGTGGCAGCTCACTAACACCAAACCACTGACAGCCCATGGATAACCTTATACATGTGGCAGCTGGTCGCACCAATGTGTGTGGCAGCCTATGGATCCAATCCAGCTAATCGAATCCACGAACTTGACGCATGTGTAGTGTATCCAGTGGCACTACGTCGGATGAGATAGAGATATATGTTGCAACGCTACTGTTGGAACAGCCTGCTGTTACCAACATTCTTTATATCATTTTGTATTTATATGATTCAAAATATCTGACAAATCCTGGCTAACTTGTTTTATGTTCATGCAGACGCGATCGATCTCGATCAAATAGAAACTCGTGCAGCTAAACTATTAATTTTGTATATTGTATGATAAAGTCATGTGCCTGGCACGTCAGATGTTTTTGTTCAATGGTGAGTTGATTCTTAGGTTAACTCAGGGCCCTTATACAACGTGTCCAAAAAACGTTTCCTACAAACGGAAAACTTTTTATAACTAATCTTTAAGAGAAAAATCATTTAACAAAAAGTTTACGAATAGTTACATGGTACCAACTCTTGATACATCGTATGGAAAGTAAATCATGTGAGGTATTTAAGAATGGATCTTTTAAAAACAAACAAGTTTTGTCTAAAACTTTGTTCTGTTTGACGTCGTTGAAAATGCCGTTAGTAACGAACTTTTTGGACACGTTATATACGTCGCATTCTAGCCAAATTTAACAAAAGTTCTATTTAGCATCCTGAATACCATAGTAAAAGTCTAAATGTTCTGTTTCAATTCAAGACATCGTCTCTTACCTTAAAAATCAACTTTTGCTAATTTTGTATAAGTAATTAAGATTCCATATCATATTAAGTCTGATTTTTGACAAAAAAACATTAACGGGTTTCCCGGACATTTTTGGGAATTTCAACTGATTAGAAGAACATAATATCGTCATTTAGGGATTGTTAGTCCCATACATTTCCTACGAATGAAGAAAGTATCCAACATATCTCGTTATATTAGTTTTTCGTCAGTTAAAATCTCAATATTCCTGGGCTATTGTGGCTCTTTCACAACAAAGAATGGTACAAATTTTGGCAAGCAAATAGAATTGTGAACAAGTCTTGTGACAAGTGTTTTTGCAGTCTCATCAACAAACAAAATTATTTGTACTTACGTGCAATTGATACTCAAGGATGGCACATTCTTTATGTCCATTACTGATGTGCCCATTTCCATTGCCATTACCATTGCCATTCCCATTACCATTGCCATTACCATTATCACCAAACTGTTTGCGTACAGCACCATACCTAACAGAAATTGTAACAGCGCAGATGAGATTATTCACTCCTTCCTGGCTAATTCCCATCCTTCCAGTTGATAAATTCTCCAAAGCGGCACCTAAAATCTTTCCAGGCTCCGAGAAACTACTCTCATACTCTCCTTCCGGTGTCACATCAGCAGTCCTATTCAATAAATTTTCTCTGGGGATCCTGTAGTTGTCAAACATGAGATAACTAAAACAAAACAAATGTTAGACAAAGAACAACCAATTAAAATTAAACTCAAACATACCCATTATCGATCCCATTCAAGCCTATCTTATCCCCAATATCACCAACAATTATTCCAGGATATGGAAGCAAAGTTTTGGGATCTCGTATAGGTACGACGAAGGCATGCAATCCATGACATTGCCCTTGGGTGTAAAGTTGCGCAAACAGCAAGGCTATTGTGCATGTTTTGCCTTTGGGGAAACAACATAAAGGAGACTGTCTACGTTGCAAATAATTTGTTTGTAGTTACCTATGTTTCCGACCCAACATTTGGCTGCTTCGAAATCTGGAGTGTTTATAACGAATTCCTGTGTTGATTTGTCATATGTCGCTGTGGTTCTCATTTGTTTCGTGTCACTTCCGTGCGCTACTTCCGTCAATGCCAAAGCTGATAATATCTGTTAACATGGTATGCAGAATAATTAGGAACTTATAACTTGGACCAGGAGCGAAATTATACAAATGTGCCCAGTGCTGTTCTAGGATGTACCAGCGTCAAACTATGCAGAAGAACTCTAATTTGTGCCACCGTAGAATTTAAACATGGTCACAATCACATTTAAAATCAAATTAAATATTTTAAAAATGTATAATCTTTATCAAACAGTCGTAAACACACGCGGCCAGAATAAATACGATGTCATCTGCATCTGTTTTATCATGATTCCAAACCCCCGAACGAGGCCAAATCATATCGCCCAATATCACTGTTACCAATGATATCGAAGCTCTTTGAAAAGCTGCTTCTAAAGAGAATGAAACCTATCATTGAGAGAAAGGAACTAATTCCTAATCACCAATTTGGTTTTAGACAAAAGCATTCCACTATAGATCATGTCCATAGAATAACATATCATAGAGAAAGCATTAGCAGAAAAGCTTATTTACGCAGCAACTTTTCTTGATGTGACACAAGCTTTCGGTAAGGTTTGGCACGAAGGATTTACAAACTAAAGAGTTACAAACTAAAGAATATGCTACCTTTACAATACGTAGAGCTGCTAACATCCTATATATCTGATAGACTATTCAGAATAAAACAGATCGATGAATACTCGGAACTAAAAGAAGTACAAACTGGGGTACCCCAGGGTAGTGTTTTGCGACTAATTCTCTATCTACTACATACAAGTGTCCTACCACAGCTGAAAAATGTAACAGTGGCCACATTCGCAGATGACACCGCTCTAATGGCAGTGCGATCAACTATTGGAGAATCTACTAGGAATCTTCAACAAGCTAGTAATAAAATATGGAAGAATATGCTCAACGAACTGAAATCTGTCAACATTAAATTTACAAACAAAAGAATCGAAGACATACCTCATCAAGATTAACGACGCCATAGTTCCATATGCGAACACTGCAAAATATTTGGGTATGACTCTGGATACAAAACTAAGGTGGAAAGAACAAAGTTAAGACGAAAAAAGTAGAGCTTGGCCTCAAATACAGAGAACTGTACTGGCTTCTGGGAACAAACTCTGAGTTATCAGTACAGAACAAACTATAAGTTTACAACCAAGTACTAAAACCGATTTGGTTATACGGCATCCAGCTTTGGGATTGCGCGAAAAACTCCAATATACAAGGAATCCAGACTTTCCAAAATAAAGTACTACCTAAGGAATATCGTTAACGCTCCTTGGTACATACGGAAAGTGACCTGCACCGTGATCTTGGTGTACCACAAGTCCTCCAAGCCATAAAAAGATTCGCCATTAAGCATGAATCTCGCCTAAGCCATCACGTCAACGTAGAGGCCCTGCAGCTACTGGCCAACCAGAATCTAGTGAGAAGACTACAAAGAACTAAACCCTTCGACCTAGTGAATCAGTGAAATGTATAAAAAGCAGAGCACAGTGAGTGAAGTGTTAGTGCTTCTTGTTTAGGACAAAGTAAATATGTATAGGACATCAGTGGATAGCCTATTAGACACAAGTACATACTTAGTTTTAAGAATTCAGATTTAAATTGATGGTTAATCTTTTAGATTAGTTCAATATGTTGAGCATATTATGCTTATTAAAAAAAATCTGCATAGTTTGACGCTTGGCCTGATGACGGACAGGTAGATATTTAAAACCGGTAGCCCAGCTTGTTTGGACCTTTTGTATCTGATGAATGTTAACATTTGGATTTGACAGTTCTATATTACGCATCGCCGACTTGATGAAAAATTAGATATTATTAAAATTTCAATTTAAACAAAAATAATTGCGATGTAAGCCACAAATTAAATACGAATTAATAATAACCAACAATTAATAAAGATTAAGAAACAATAATATTAAGAATCGTACATTTACGATGTCTGGCAATAACTTCATACAATAAGCAATACATAAAACTGTCAAATCGGATGTTGAATTCATCCATAGTTCACTAGACTGCCACTGATCATAAACTCAATATTTTTATTTCTGCTTTAAACGACAATTCCAAACAATCAAAAGTATCACAAAAATAGCAGTCTATTGGCACTTCTCAATATTTTATTTGACCAGCGTCCTAAACAAAAGAAAAAAATAAATATCGTAGAACAGCAATGGCAGGGGGACAGTAAATATGTCAGCCGCCAATTCACAACCAATTCACATGTTCAGAAATCATCTCCAGATTACAAAAGATCCATTTTCTTTCTGTTTTTTTTTTATTATTATTTATGTTCTAACAAGTACTAACAATTAACGAACAAATTATGTTCGTAAAACCTAGTTTTCTGAATAGTTTTATTTAGATATTTTAATAAAAAAAGACCCCACCCACCACGATTGGTACAAAAAAATGTTATAGAGGGATGAAAGGGGGTAAAAATTAGTTTTTGACATTCTCCCGGAAGCTGTTAACATTTAGGACAAAATGTTGGTCATCATAATTGTAGTTCGCAAAATTTACTAGTAATATACATTTCTTCGAACGAAAAGAAAATACATTTAGCAAAAATCCAGCCAAGGAGGCCAAGGAGGTAAAAATGTACGCTCATCTTTTATGACGAAAATAAGCGAGAAACACCTGAACATTCCAGTGTAAATCTGATTACAAGCCATGAAGTATATATTTGGTTGCCTATCCCTCTTTTCAGCGCGACCATAAAATTAAAAATTACGTATATGCACGTGTTTATTAAAGTACTATTTTCATAAAACCCAGTTAAGGATTATAAAATATGGGGCGTTTTTTATGAACGTATCTTTTATGAAAATTAATGAAAGTAAGGTATTTAAATTATTTCGAAAAACAATGTTTCTGTGTCAATCACTGTAATAACGTAGAAAGAACATAAATAGCCATTCCACTTAAGAACTTAGAAAGAGCACTCTTTATTATAGGTAATAATTAGTCCTTTTTGTGTCTTCTCTTTTAAAAATATTTGTACCATATTCCAAAAACAAAACGAGCAAAGTTAAATACAATTGACTTCCTGTACGATTGAATTATTTTTTATTTAGAACAAAATGTAGAGGAATTGTCGTTATAAACTGCTAATAATATAATGTTGATCAACCTTATCACACGATGAACAAACATCTTCCAACATACCTTTCTGTTCCATGCAGCGTGGGATACACTTTGATGCCTTTCGGTCCCCAATGTTTGCAATGTGTTTGTAAATAAACTAATGCCAACCGCATATTTAACTGACACGTCAGGATAACATACTGCCAAGGCTTCATTCATTGTCATCATAAATCTAGTCTAAAAGAAAAAAATAGCATGAAATTGTAGTGCCATATAATATTCGGAACTTTACTTTTCGTTTGTAAGGTAAATTCTGTGCCTCTGCAGGTAGAAAGTTGTATTTGCAAAATTGGCGGAACTGGAGAGCAGTTATCCGTTTCTGTTCATCTGTCGTCGGAGTAACAATAGGCCTATGGAACAGGGGGTCCTTTTCCAATGTCTTCCAAACATTTAGCTGAAATTTAAAGAAATACACGTATAATAACGATTTCATTAAAAACGTTAATTTTTTACAGTGGGCAACAAGATATGCAATATTTTTAGTAAATCTGAAACTGTTTCCTATTGTAAAAAGTCTTCTGACACGATAATTTTTAATGGTCACAGTAGGTACACATTTTTATATTACATTCAATGTTTGTTCAATTGTTTTGACGTTTGAGCATAAAGGGTGCATGATAATTTTTTATCGAAATATACGTTAAATAAAATACAAAACTAAAAATAATTCTAATCCAAATCCAAAATCCAGTATTCAGTTAGCTATGAAGACCCGAGCAACATGGCTCGCGAAATGTCAAATTTGTGTATTTTGACTCACGCCATAACCCGGAAGCAACTTATTTTCTAAATGATACTGGTCGTGAAAATCTACGTACATACTTATTTAGTTAAGTAGTATCATTGTATGGTGTGTCAAATAGTGTAGCCTTTTGGAATGCAACGAAGAAACTGTTGAGTTTAAATATTTTATGGCATCCGCATCAGCACTGCCACCTAGTAACCACCCCTACCGTGTTTGCAGTGTTTCGCATTTTACCACAAAACAGTCACGATTTAGCCCCTCTACATAGTTAATCGTTATAAAATTCTGCACAAAAAATCTGATGTGGCCAGGCACATGACTTTATCATACAATATATAAAATTAATAGTTTAGCTGCATGAGAATCTATTTGACTGAGATAAATCGTGTCTGCATTAACATTAAACTAGTTAGCCAGGATTTGACAGATATTTTGATAGTCAATAGTATCAATCGAAGGTATTGTCAATGCATCAGCATTTGTAACTACCTACTGTCATCAGAATAATAGTTGTTTATCTCACAAGTGTCGAAAGTACGGAATAGCACAACGAGCGGTGATGCGGCGCGTCACCGATGACGGAACGTCGTCGTCGCATGTGAGCGATTCGCGCTATGTAGTTTTCGGCAGGACTGACATCAACGTTTTTTGTGTTGCTTTTTGTGAAATACGTATTTTGAAAAATTCAAAAATGGTTATATTTCGGTATAGAAAATGTTAGGTTGATACCACTTCTACGAAATGTCAAGTTTAAAAAGCTAATTCAAATTCTGACAGATTTATATTCGTTCATGACACTGTAGATGACGTTCCATAGCGGTTCTCCGAGTGTGACAGCGTGGTGACAGCAATAGACATTTCTGTGGTGACAGCACAAAAAAAATATTTGTCAAAATCCTGGCTACTATGTAGTTTCATATCAATGCAGATGCGACCGATCTCGATCAAATAGAATTTGCTCTTGCAGCTAAACTATTAATTTTACCAAAAAATGTCATAGGCATAAATTATTCAAAATTTTCTCTGCTTTAATTTATTATTTAACTATTTTGACGAAATAACAGAAATGACGGCTCAACTGCAAAATCCTTGAAAATGGCTTAGAATAAACTACCAGTTCCTTTGGATTCTTTTGAACCAAAAGCTTTTCAGCTCTAAGTTTGGTCATAAAACTTCTAAATATGAACTTTCGTCCCGATACCTTTAGTAGTTTCTCCGGAATCGTCGCCACAAAAATCGAGTACACACATACGCACACACACACATACATACACACACACACAGACATTTTTTTGTACCTTGGTCAAAAATGGTCAGGGGACCCAAAAAGACCTATTTCCGCTAAAATCTCAATTTTTTTTTTCGGCATGGTTACAATACTTTAGCATACTTCGTATGATAAAGTAAAAAAAAAAGGTATATTCCACTGTTTCTTAAATAAAGCGGTTCTTAAACTGCAAGCTCCTCAATATAGTGGTTTGCAGATTAAGAACCACGCCAATTTCCAGGTTCTATCACCCTGGGGTATGCCAATATTTACATTTCCTTGCGTTAATAATTCTATATTTGCATTTAATTCCGTAATAACTTATAGTTTTGTATTGAATATTCAAGAAAAACATCGTCATTCTTTTTGAGAACTCATAAAATTATTCACGCGATACTGGGCTAAAATTGGCACAAACAAAGGTAACCTACGTAGGGGCGCTCGAAGTTTGAAAACAGCTGTGAGAAATGTGAATACTCTGCTGTGGAGAATTTTAAAAACATTATTTTTACACGCGAGGTAAAATTACGACGTGCACGTTAAAGACTCTTACTGGAGGTTGGAATTCCTTCAGTTCGACAAAATTCCTAGGTGTGTATAGCGCGGCCTCAGCGTCGGTGATTGGCGTTGCGGAAATAGACCGACGTAAAATAAACAAGTAAAAAAATTGGAGCTAAAATAACGAAATCGTAATCGTTTTGCGATAAAATGCGAAAACCCGCGATCATGCACGTTAGATAGTGGCTTTTAGGGCCAGGGGTGCTAGGCACTAATACAATTTACGGACGCCATAAAGTTTTGAAACCCAATAACGTTCTGCGTCAGATCCCAAAAGAAGAATTTTATTGGTATTGTAGCTGATTTTTCGTCAAATTTCAGTAGATCCAAAAGTTGTAGACAATTATTCGCTCATCATCTTTTGTGTAAACCATAAAAAATTTAATGTTTTCGCTGAGCATTCGAAGTTAGACTTAAACGTATTGACTTGAGAAGGCTAAGATGCGCTGTCATAAAGAATCGTACTGAAATAATTATTGTTTATTCAGTTTACAATTATCGATTTATTTAATGATTCTTATGAGAGTATTACTAATACTGTGGTTTCGTGTACAGAAATGTTACAATTTCTACCGAACGCCACATTTCTATCCAGGCACTCCTTGTTTTTGTTATCTGTAGTAATTTGATCACCCCCATAAACTTCTCCCCGAAATAAATACCTAAGTAAGTAGAAATTGGAATTTAGCTGACTAAGGCGTTTGACATTTACAAACAACCCATGGAGTCATTAATATCCTTTAAATAGTTCAGAACATTATGGAAATAAATAATAAAAATTTTAAATAATTTTCATCTGGCAGTGACTGGCACTAAAGAAACTAATTCTTGGATGATCATAAATTGCGAGTTTGTGTAATTAATAGTAAATGTTGGCAATGACCATGTTGGCATGAACATAAGAATCATTACATTTGTGCGATTGTTGAATTTCGTTGTGGCTACTAGATAGTTTATATTTATTTTCGAATTATGATAAATGTTAAATTACTGTTAACGACAGACCTAACGAGTGAGGCATTTTCGAGTAATTGGTTTGCTGATCTTTCAAAGTATTCGATGATATACAGCCTGTTCAATTTAAAATTATAAAGTTATTTGACATATAGCAAATATCCATTTATTCCGGATAAATCATACTAGTATCCCAAATCAAATCAACAATAACTATCGAAAATAGTGATATATGGAATATATAAAATGAGTTCACCTGTTTCTTTATCCTTGTTAGCTACTTTAGACCGATTTTTTGAAAAATGCTCGTTTTTGACATTAATTTCACAATATTTTAAAATGAAACGTTTGAAATTATGCATACCCACAGTTCCAAAAAAGGTTATGCAATACTAGCGAAGACTAGCTCAAACTATAATTGTGCAAAATTTCATCCAAATCCGAGGGTGCGACGTAAACGATTTGATTTGAAATAGAATTACCAGCTTGTATATTATGTACTACATAATTACGTACAGGGTGGGCCAAATTCGATGTTACTATAGGAGATCGCCCTTTGAATCGTATGAAAAATGCCCAATAATCGAATGGTTTATTCAAAGTAATAACAATAATTGTGATATAACATCCGAAACAATTCAATTGTTACCCAGGTAGTGCATGCATTACGGGTTGATTAATATGCCAAAAGCCGAACATTGTGATATGGAAGTGGTATGCTGAAGAAACTGTCATGAAAGTATCGAGCCGTGATCGTACAATTTCCAGTCGTCAATCTTCAGTTTATATCGGCATGTCGAGGGTATAACTGAAAAGTTAAACATTGCAGGATATTGTTTATTCGAAGTAAAATAATTAGATAATTACCTGAATAAAAAAATAAAAAATAAGATTACCTACTACAAACTACTTTCACCATTTTCAAATTGATGTCGATTTTGATCGATGCATAAATTATATTTCGTCGCAATACTTCGAAGAAAAAATAAAAAATATTTGGAACGGTATTGATACATTCTTCAAAATTCTGCCTTAGGTCCTGAATGTCGTTATGTGATCTTTTATATAATTATATAAGAGCTGGTGATCGTGGTGTCCACGTCACTGGTCCGTTGTTTCCAATACAACGGTTTTCAAAATTTATATTCAATAATTCCTTTGCCCTTCTTATTTTGTGAGGTGATGCACCGGCGTGCTGGAAGTATATAGTTCCCCTCTCCATTAGTGGCAAATTGTCCAAAAATTCATTCACAATATGATGGTTTACAATATCGTAGTACCGGTCGCCATTAAGATGTCCCTCGTAAATATGGTATGCTAAAATACGCTCGCCAAGCACGGCACACTAAACACTAAAGCCAAAACTTCCTTGGTTTTGCACGTTGGCGGTACGGTGAGGATTGACATCAGACCAATAGTGCTCATTGTACCTATTAAAAATTCCGGCACTGCTGATGTAGACTTCATCACTCCAAATAACTTTTTTAAAAAATAATGTATTCCGCTGAAGATTTTTACGGTACCACTGGCAAAACTCCATTGGTTGCTGAGGGTCTGTTGGTTGCAATGATGTTGTTTCCTTAAAGCATATGGCCTAAAGTTATGCTTCTTGAGGATTCTCAACGCTCGACGTCTTGATACCCCAGATTCAGTTTCTATTTCACGACTTGAAGTTGAGGGATTTGCAACTGCGGCTGCAAATGTGTTGGTGCCTTCAGCATTTTCATTATGGTAATGTTTGGGTCTTGGCATACTAAATGACCCGTGATTGATGAGATTTTCGTTTAATCTCTCAAAAATAGATTTGTGAGGTTGTGTTCTTTCTGGATAACGATTGAAGTATGTTTCGGATGCAATTTCAGCATTGTTATTACTTTGAATAAAGCATTCGATCATTGCGTATTTTTCATATGATTCATACCGCATTTCATAACTTTCAATTGAAGTAAATATTCAAAAGAATGCAAATTCAATACTTAAGTCACTGATTAGTAGTGTCAAACCACTAGTAACATACGCCTACTCGGAGAAATCTCGAAGACAATAATTATAATTTCTCTGATATATACTAATTTCATGTTATTCAATAAAACATTACTTTTGGAATATTTTGGACCGGCATGTTATATGTCGTTGAAAAGGGAAAAAATGCTCTATTTATTTGAGTCATAGCCAGCTATGGTTTCTATTTAAAAAAATACAACTTTATGTTATATCTACAAAACTATTAGAAATACTTAAAATCTGTGAATTCCACTGAATTCTAATCGAAAAAGTGCCTGAAGAACATGCAAATATCATTCGTTTGATTTAACAAACAACAAAGATATCGACAAGTATCAAAACAGCCAAAAATCGAGTTTTGTGTTATAACTCGAAAACAAAAGACGATAGCTAATTTTGGTTCTCACCATTGAGTTTCTTGCAAAAAAAGACGACACAACAACTTTACTCATTGTTCGATATCTCTTATAGTTACCGAGATCTCCTATAGTAACATCGAATTTGGCCCACCCTGTACAGTAATAAAATACACATGTATTAAATTAGAAATATATCGCTTACCTTGACTTTCAGAAAATCTGGATCCTCGAAGAAGAGCTTCAACTTCTTCCAATCGAAACTAGCCTGGTTTCTGTAGACGTCCAACGGACCCTTTGGCAAATCCTCGATGAAGGAAGTATCCATTGGAAGCTTAAAGCGTGTACAAAATGTGTTAACAGATGCCAAATTAAAAATATGAACGATTATCAAGCAAATAACACGCGGAACTTTAGGTCAGTCACAACCTCACTACTTCCTGGCACTAAATGGCTTGATAAGCTTCCTTTGCCGGGTACATACTAACTTGTGATGACTAATATATACCGGCACTACCGACTACTACAATAGTAGACGTGGTCGGAATATTATGGAACCTGTGTATGTAAGTTGCTGCGTAAACGAATAGTTGGAAGTTTTTTTGTTGTTAGCAATTGTTAATCGTTATCTTTTGACGGGTCCCCAGTGTTGACTATGCGTGCAAAGTATAATGGTAAAACAGTTGAATCGTGTCGCCTATATATTTATCTCGTCATCTACCCTTCCACAGTTTTAATTAATATAAAATGTGTATGGTCTCACTCGCAATTTGATATGTAGGCAGATAAACAACGACGTGAATAAATAGAAGTCTAGAGCAGCATTGTCAAGCGCAATTTATAGTTTTTAGTTACACAATTTTAAGTTATCTGACGTCTACGCTACTATGATGTAATTTTTGGTTGATATTCAGAAACAGTGCCGTATCAACGATGGGCAGTTCTCAACAAACCTAAACATCTTTTAAACTTGTTTGGATGTATTGCTTAGCAAACTTTATTTTTCAAATGGCAGTAACACCTATGTTTTGTGTAAAGGGTGTTTGTATTATCAACAGGTGTGCACGCTGGGTGCATATTGTGAAGTTTTTGATTGTGTTTCTGACATATCATGAGATTAATGTCAAAAACAATTGCGGTAACTAATAAGTGCAAACAAAGAAGAAAACTCATATTGGACAGGAAAAATATCACATTTTCAGATAGTTATTATTGATTTGCGATTCTATTATGATTTATCCGGTCTAAATGGAGGTTTGACAAATGTCAAATAACTTTAAATAATTTTAAATGGAACACGCTGTATATTTTAACATGCTTCACAAAATCAATAAACCAGCTGTCTGAAAATACCTAACTCGGTTGATCTGTACAACCCTCTTTGATCAGTGCTGTGTGAATGTAAGACTTACATCGAATTCACAGTAGAAATATTAAATTTCCCATGGTTTCTAAAAAATATTTTGAAAATGGGACGCTTTCATAATATTTTCCATTTTGTTCTTTTGTTCTTCGTTTGCTTCTCGTAGAAATATCCTCATATATTTCTTTCTCAAAATGTTAGAACTAGTTAAAAAAGATCACCTGTAGTTTGCCAAAGCGTCGTATCAGCCAATTTGTTGACGTTGAAGAAAATCAATACCACACAAGTCGTGTGTGTAATTCAAAATTGCAGAATGTCATTACTAAAAGCTGATGCATGAAGAAAACCATTATAACATTTGTAGGATTGTTGAATTTCATCGTGGCAACTAGATATTTAATATTAATTTATGAGTTATTTTCATAAATATCAAATTAGATGCTCAATACATTTTCATCTGTTTACGATAGCCCTACGTTAGGAAAGCAGGTTTATCGATCTTTGGAGGTATTATAAGATATACAGGGTATTTCATTTAAAATTATTAGGTTATTTGACATTAAGCAAACAAAAACAACAAAACAACAACAAAAATAGTTTAGACATTTTTATTATTTAGTCAAAATTTAACTAAAAAATGTGTTGTGGCTAGGCCTAAGACTTTATCATTCTATATATAAAAGTAATAGTATAGCTGCATGAGATCGGTCATGTCTGCATTAAATTAAGAATAGTTAGTCAGGGTTTGAATATTTTGAATATTTATTTAAATATTTTTCATTGGTCGTTACTTATAATAATTACATACATTGTAAAATTAAGTATTTTTACAATGTTGAACAGATTATCTTCACATATTAAGTGACGCCTAATATTTTTCTGTTTTTAACACTGATACGGAGTCAGTATATAGGTAAACTATAAATAAAACTTTATAGCAGAAATTGTATGCATAATTACTGATAAGGTTGCACATAAAATGCATATGTAATTTGATATAAATCAGGTTTGGTTACAATGGTTTAGGCATGCCAATTGTTCTCTTATTTGCCGATAATGAAATAATAAATTTATAATTAGCAGACTTATCGCATTCTTATATGGTTAATACACCATTTTTGTTTAGCTTTTTAGGCCGTAATCAAAAACTGTTCCATATCGACTTCTATTGAATAATAAAGTAATGCTGTTGGCACTAACTGCGGGTAGGATTTCCTCACAACATTTCCAAACAAACTGCCTGGGAATGTGATGCCTGTCCCAGAAGTTCCACTTAATATACACTAGGGTGTATCTAAAAACCATTTTTCGTAATTCTAAATTTCAAATTGATAAAAGTTGTTACTATGGACCCAAATATATCCCGAAAAAATTGGCCCTATTAGAAAATATTTAGGTCTCTCGGCCTAAAGTTTATAATTTTCTTTCAAAATAAAAAAAAATCGTTATTTGTTTTTTAACTCAAAGAAGTGATTTTTTTTTCTATTCATATAGAATAAGTTTAACAATAAGGTGAAATAAGGTATAGAAAAATATATTAATCTAATGCAACATCTAGATCGCTCGTAGTTTAGGTAAGTTATTACCTAATTTAGAATTTTTTTAAACTACCATTTTCTTCTAATTTAGAAAATGTGTTCAAATGTTGATACAAGTTTATTTGCCATTAACTATTTTATTATGTGCGTCCACATTTTCGCAGTTCTATGAAGAATGCAATCAAATTAAAAAAAAATTACGGTATTGTTTTTAATAATCAAAATTTGTTTAACTTTATCATACATAATAAAGTATTGAAATCATGTGGAAAAAAGTGAGATTTTTGCGGAAATATCTCCTTTTGTATCCCCTGAACATTTTTGACCAAGGTAAAAAATTTCTGTGTGTCTATGTGTCTACCCGTATTAGTGGCAACGATTTCGGAGAAACTACTAAAGGTATCGGGACGATACCATATTCATATTTAGAAGTTTCATGACCAAAGTTAGTGCTGAAAAGGTTTTAGTTGAAAATGGATCAAAGGAACTGGAGGTTTAGTCTTAGTATTTTTGAAAGATTTCGCAAATAAGCCGCCATTTCTGGAATTTCGTCGAAATAGTTAAATAATAAATTAAATGAGAGGAAATTCTGTATAACTTATGACTATGAAATTTTGTGGTACAATCAATAGTTTAGCTGCACGAGCAAATTCTATTTTTCCAGATCGGTCGTACTGCAGTAAAACTAGTAGCCAGGATATGTCAGATATTTTGATTCTAATGACAGGTAGTGTCAAACGCTAATGTTTTGACAATACCTACTGTCAATATAAGCTGCGTTCGGATATTGTACACCGTTACACTTTTTACACCCAATAACACGTAAGACTAAAGTTATGTCTATGACATTTTTTGTAAAATTAATTGTTTAGCTGAGTGATGCATAGCAGTGACTCTGTTGATCGCTCTGTGCATTACGTATATACAATAAATAGTTTAGTGAAGTGTTAGCAGGTTTTATTTGAACCTGCGCTAACCAGACAACACACATGAAAACATTCTATTTGATAGAGAGTGCTCGTAGGATTTGCCAGGATTTGACAGATACTTTGATTCTATTGACAGTATTGTCAGATAAACAGCATTTGACACTGCTGTATGATAAAGTCATGTGCTTGTCGACATCAGATTTTTTTTAAATTTAAGTTCTTTCAATCGAATTTCCGCAAATTATTATTATACTATTATATCTAATAGTATAAAAAATAATCCAAACAGTTGGCATTTAAAGAAACAGCTTACATGGGCACATAATAAAATGTTTAATGGCAAATAAACTATTATCATTTACATTTAAACACATCGTTTTAAATTAGAAGAAAATGGTCATTTTTCTTAAAAGGTTGCATTAAAGTAATATATTTTTACGTTAATTTCACACACTATTATTAAACTTTTTCTGTTTGAAAAAGAAAAATCACTTCGTCTTTATTTAAAAAAAATAAGGAAAAATTCGATTTTTAAAGAAAATTATAAAAATGTAGACCTCCTGCGTGAGACCTAAATGTTTTTCATTTTGCCATTTTTTGTGGTATACGTGGGTCCATAGGGACAACTTTTTATCATAATGAAATTTAGACTTTCCAAAAAAACAGTTTTTGATATACCCTAATTACACCCAATACACACAATCTTGAGAAAGCTCGTGCGTCAGTGTCTCGATCACGAATAGCTTTAATTTTAGCCACGAGATTGCCGACCAAAACACATCAAGACAGACATTGTAAAGAGCGGAACCAAGGCAATGAACACCGAAAAGGGTACCATGGAGTTTTAGTATAGTAGGTAATTGATACTTGTTGGTAATTAATAATTGATAATTAACTACATATTAAATAATACACAGGACGACAACGACAAATGTTCAGTATTATCCTGAAGCCCTTTTTATATCTGTGCAACTCAAACACGCAAACACCCATTGGTCAAGTCGCGTAAAACGAAGTCAGTTTTACGCCATACAACTTTTTAATATTACCAAGTTGCATGAAATTAGGATCAAGTACAAGTTTATGGAACGTACTTTAATTAATCTATTATTTTCACCTTGGCAATTATCATAAAAAATGTTAATGGACTACAAAGGTTTTTATGAGACACCTACAAACAGAAAACTATGTTAGGTATCTTCTTTTTTAGTGGTTGCAAGCGAACGGGTTGACATGTAAAGAATAATTATGCTAATCGGAATGTATTATGCGTCCAGTTGGTAAACACTTGTGCGTACATACGTTAAAAATTACGCTGATAGGATAATTGATTAACAAAAGAAGTGCGTAACTTCATAAAGGTCTACATATAAACACGAGGACCATTTTGTGTGTCTTTATTTTATTTTTTATTTCCGACCTATAGTATCAAAATATTTAAAAAAAAACTTAGAAATCTGTAACAGGAGTGTGAAATAATATGTACGACAGTAACAATATTTCATATTAACCTACCCTATAACTTCAATATTACTTAATGAAACGAGGCAACTTACATTACCAGGCAACACCAACAATAGATTCTAATTCTCAGTAAACCACCTTTTTATAAGATGTGCTACGTACCGAGTAATAAACCTTACTGAAATAAAGCTACGCAAATCTACAAAAATAGCACAAAGAACCACGAAGTTTCCTTCAAAACCTGCTACGATAATATTGACGCATGGCGCATTAATAATGAAAAAAATAATTTTATTGAATTTTGTAGGTTAGTTTTAACCAATGTTAGTTTACTTTAGATGCAGTAAAAATATGAGTACGTAGTTAAAAATAAAATTAGAAATGTCCTTCTAAAAGTGCAATATGCAAAACAAAACACTCGGTAAATATACCACACATCAAATGTTTACGGAGAGAATTTGCACGTAGTTAGCCATGTACAAAATGGAGGAGTTTGTTCTTCAAAAATCAGTTGATTGAATTTTTAGCATACTGATTTACTGATTTGCGGAGAATTTTTGAAAAACATAATATCGGAGTTCATTTAAACTACATATATAATATGTAGTTGATATCCGAAACAGTAAACATTTCCACAGGTGCTGTGAAATGAAAAGGTGTTGAAATAACTGTCAAAATAAGAGAAAATACATGTCTTTTTGTGTTGATACGACTAAACATTGTGAGGGAGTGATAAACATCATTTATAAGTAAATATTAAGTCCCTGTACTATATTGATTTCTAACTTCGTGTTACAGTGAATAATTTCCAAAACTGTATGATTTTTTTATGGAAATAAAGTGAACATCTGATCCCTTGGCAACAACAGTGAGCCATAATGTCGTCACGTCACGATGGTTTGCTTCATAGTTTGATTGGTACTTTTGTTATGGTCACTTGTGCTTAGGGATGCACCGGAGCTTCGGTTGCTCCGGTATCCGGCCGCTTGGGCCCATTTTCTAAGATCCGGCTCCGGCCGGAGCAACGTTAGTATTCGGCGGCCGATACAAAAATAAGTCATATTAAGAAGTGATATTTTTGACGTGTTTTACTCCAGAGGGCCACTTTTCCCGAATCGAGTTGAAACTCTTTGACTCAATTAATACCAATTGGTACCACCAACCGCGGAATTAGTAACTCAACTATCAAGGAAACATTCCTAATTTATGAGTTGCTCTTTTGACCGTCACTTCAGAACACCGTATTTTGTAAAACAACACAAATCACAAGTTTTGTAAATATTTAGTACCCAATTGGCACTCTCAGAAATCAGCAACCCCAAACTAGTACTTCAAAGGAACACCCCACAGTCTGTGGGGGGGGGGCGTATCGCCTCAGAAATCCACTTGTCGAAAAACAACTCGATTCTATCCTAGTTTTTGACCTAGGATTTAGTACCAAATTTCTACCATCTGAAAACACCAACCTCTAAATCTCTAGATCAGAGAAACACCCTGAATTACAGGTAGTCTTTCGAACGTCACCTCAGAACACCACTTGTCGCAAAACAAAAAAAAAACATCGGATTTGATAGCACAAAGCAGAAAAATCATTGGATTTTTCAATAATAATTCTTCTGTGGCGACTGGCGTAAATCGAAAACATACAAAAAGAATTAAACATTAGCCATAAAAGGTTAGATCAAGATGTAAAGACTAGTTGGAAGTGGACTTTTTACTTACAACAATATAGG
Source organism: Melinopterus prodromus (assembly GCA_964023965.1). NCBI lineage: Eukaryota > Metazoa > Arthropoda > Insecta > Coleoptera > Scarabaeidae > Melinopterus > Melinopterus prodromus. The sequence continues at coordinate 50,233,979 of OZ030392.1, forward strand.
TTCAAGACCAAATTAACTATTTGTAGCTGATAATAAGACCCTGCCTTGGCCGAAGCTTCGGTGCTCCTGCCAAAATTGAAGCAGTAGCTCCAGTATTCGGGTATTGGGACAAATCCCGCTCCGGTGCGTCTCTACTTCTAACTGTCTGAGCTTGAGATAGGTTGGTTTCTGATTACTAATCAGTGGTTAGTTTTAATATATTTTAACACAAGCGGGTAAAAAAGTCCAACCCTTGAATGTTCAGCGACTCTGCACTGTGTCAAAATTCAACTCCGTCTTATTTACCTATACATACGCAAATGGTCGCAAGGAAAATACATAGCGGAGTTGATCGGTGCTAAATCCAACTCCGTATATTTATGTGTGTATAATATAATTCAACTAATATAGATTATTTATGTTTAATATTTTGTTCTTAAGGCTCCGTTCGGAAAACATCGCAACTCCGCAACGAAATATTTTGTTTCGATGTTTTAATTTTTTTGCTGGGTGTGGTCACCAGTCCCCCACCAACGTCAATCCGTAGTCACCCGTTATAGGCGGCGTTTAAAGTTCCTGACGTCTGCTGTCTACACCGGGCAGCAGTAATATGGGCAAATAAATACATTTCTGGCAATTACGCTTTATTATCGCAATTACAATGTTTGGGTTAAAATTGTACTTAAATTAAAAAAAACTATTTTTGTATCATGACTGAGTTGGGCTAGATGTTTTATATTTGTAAAAGCCAAAGATGTAGAAGTAAAAGCAATTTTTATCTTTCCAAAAAATAATTTTTCATCCAGCCCAACTCGTTAATTATCAGTTAATTATCACTGAAAATTTCATAAACTTTGAATAATAAATAACGCTGTTATTTGAAAACGCGTTTTAGGAGAGGTAGAACTAGGTCTTAAAAGTGTTCCTTAATGTTAGCAATTGTTCAAGAAACCACATATCTTACAGAAATTGACATTCATGTAAAGTAATGAAATTGTAGTGGTGAAAAATGTATTCATTTTAGGCAATCTAGGCTATTCAGTGGAGCTATACTTAATACTATGTGCAACATCTAACAATGGAACAGGTTTGACAGGCACCTTAAAATCAAATGAGTAGGTACCTGATTATGACAAAGACCTTTCGGACCATTGAATTTTATTGGGCATTCGAAATGGAAGTCGTAGCAGAAGTCAGATGATTTTAGAAATTAATACTCGTTCACACTCACATTCACCTCCTGTTTTCTTAAACATTTTATTCAGTTTAATTATAATTCATAAAAATTTGTTACACTACACATTATGATACTACATTATTACACCATCGATTTATTACTTTTACGGTTAATAATGGGAAACTTGGTTGAGATTAACCATTTTAAAGTTGTTCTTATGACTAATTTTATGCTTCTTCAATAATAATGTCTACGCGTCCAAAAAATATTGTTTTCGATAGCTACAGTTACTATAGCAAGCAACAGTTACTGCAGCTACAATTTTAGAGAAAATGTGCTTTTACGAACAAAAATTTTCTTTAAATTAGCAATAAAAAAGTTGTAAAATGATTAACAAACGTTTGTTGATTTGAAGCAATGGTAACTGTACTTTCCTAAAAAAAAAGGTTAAATTATTGCTAAAAACGTTGTTAAAACGTTCCAGTGATGGAGCGGAACCCTTGGCGCGCGAGTCACTCGGTCTTGTATGGATTTTTAAGACGTAAAAATTCCTCATTCTCAGTCTCATCAAGAAGTGGGTATAATTCAATATGGAGGGCAAACGTGAACCATCTCTCCAGCGTGCTTAAGATTTTTAGATTAGGTACTATACATACCCTAAGCAAGTGATTGAGGTTGTATTTAAAACAGAATCAAACGTTAACCATGTTACCCGACTGAACTTAATTAAAAAATGCTCACTAAAATTTAGTAGGGGATTTCTTTACCTGTATTCAATGTTTGTACTACCGGACCTACAATTACTGTCGGCTTTACTATTTTATTAACATCCAAACATACAATTAGAAAATAGGTAATAAAATAAAACAAAACTTAAAAAATCATATAAAAAATCAGTATAAGTATATTAACGATACAAATTAATCCCCCTAAGATTTAACGAAAAAGAAACCATAATTGTAAGAACAATGATTTGCTAGTAATCGTTGTTACTAATAGTTCGATGGTTCACTCTAATAGAACGATTAATAACAGCAGTAATATGGCCTTTTTAACATTTGTGGCAATTATCTCATTGTTCTAATAGTGGAAAAGTTATAAAGTTTCGGTTTAAATTGTAGATAAATATCTAGTTTTTTAATTTGACTTGGGAGGTTTGAATTATATTTGACAAAGGCAAAAGACGCAAAAGTATATATTTTTTTAATAAAAACAATTGTTTTTTATCCCATATCCTTATTCATCTTAGAAGTTACATTGTAAATTTCATCAATTTTGAACAATACATAACGTCCTATATTTTTGATCAACGGAAATCTAAATGACGCAAATCGAGAGCCTAGTGTTGGTACATAGTTTGAAAACGTTGGGTAAGATTCGGGGGCAAAAGATAATAATGTTCAATCAAGTATATTTTAGGAATTTCTTACCAACGCGATTTGGTAATTTATGTGTTTAGGTATGTCCGGAGAAATTAGTTTCAATAAAAAATTCCAGCAAGAGTTGTCCTCCAGAACAACCAGTGAATGTATTAGGTTAATAATAAGATGAAATATAGGCGGGTTGTAAATTTTTGATTTATTTAAAATTTACATCCCGCCTGTATGTCACCTTATTATTAACCTATAATATTACTTTGACAAAGTATGTCGTTAAACATTTTCATTTAGTGAATATAATGTTTTGTAAAACACCAGAACAAAATAATAATACATAATCAGATGTTTATGTAATTCAAAGTACCCACCAGATTTGATTGTTTATCTTGTATTGTGTCTACGTATTATTATGGCTAATAACTTTTTGACACGTTTTTAATGTTTTTTGCAGCACATTAATAATTTGTCATTTGCTATTATACCTTTGAACAAACAATTACCCCCTATTATTCAGGGAAGCAGGTTCATTTTACACTATTAAGAAATAATTGCACAATAGATTTAAAAAATTTATTTGTAATATTTTTTTGTTTCTAGAGGTACTATTCTTTATGATACAGGACTACTGGTAATTTGACGTATTTCCTTAAACACGTGATAAGAAGGTAACTTGTAATCATTCTAAACCCAATAAATTTTTTTTGTAACTCAATAGTATTCATGACATTATAACTTTTAGTTTTCTTAAAACAATATATACCTACATACATATCTTTGAACATTTCTTATGAATTTATTAAGTAATAAATACTTTGCTATATCATGCACAATTTAACGTTTCCAAAACTTGCAAAACTACCAAATGAAACGAAAAATCCATGTTAAACCGATCTAAACTAAACAATGTTTTCATCCGGCTTTTATCAGTTCTTTTACTAAACTCAAAACGCAAAGTCACGACTAACCCCTTCACTAACCATACTTACTGATCTCACAATTCCGCTAATTACAATAGTATGAACATATATTCATTCTGCATGAATAAATTAATTTGCATAATTTAGTATCTAAAAATCATACTTGATACATTTTGCACACAAATTCAAGCAATGTTGATAATAATATGCTCCGTTTGTGTTAGTACATTTAAATCTATTTTTAAATTTAGTTGATACTATGAATAAAATCATTAAAATCAAAGTAGTTTCCAAGTAGTAGTCCAAGACTTTGCTACTAGGTAATATTTCCTAAAGTAAAGTAGGTATTTTTAAACCATAAATAATAAGGTATCATAAATACTCCGGTCAATATTCAAAGAACCGTCTCTCGAACGTCTAAAATTATCTCGCACGTTAGCGGCGGTCAAGGCGAATGCCAGCTAATAAACTCCCGGCACACAACAGAACCGTATAATAGTCATCTATGATGTAATGTACATCTGGCCAGAAAGAGGTGTGTCACGCGACGTCTAGAAGCAAAGAGGCACCGGCTTCCCGCCACTACCGCTCCGGAAGCGACCCGGAGTTTACACTGTGTCACTAGATCAACACCACTCAACAACATCAAACACCAATAAAGCAAACAGATAAGCCCAATGACACTCTCATATTTGGCAGTAACACCATAGAACTCCTATAGAAAAATCGCAATTCAAACGCAAGAAGCATCTCTCACCTCAAATTCCTAAACGCTATACAACCCCAGACACACAATACAATCACAAACAATCGTCCATCACTTGTTGCTACCAACCCCGTTGCTGAAGACCCCCTGTTTAACTGCCGGATTTACACGTGCTGGTCGGTATGGTCACGTGATCACTTGGTTAAACTTGAGATTCTGCGAAGACTGTGGAGTCCCAACGCACACATGTACACAAGACTACAGCCGCGCTTCGTCTGGTAGTGTGGTCTCCGTTGGTTGGGTCTTCTAAACGGCTGTGTCTCGAATATTTTTGCGGACGCGAGCATATTCGAAACGGGGTTAGCAGGCGGTCAATGAGGGGTTGCTAGTGACGCAAGCGCACCCCATCCGACGGAATAACCCAAATAATAACATTTGAGGGGTTTCGTAGGAGACGGATGTAGATCACGGAATGCGTATAATGGACGATTACGTCGTCGATCGAAATACGCTGCGGATGCCACAGGAATCGTAGAAAACGCCGATTAAACCGATTTTATATTTAGAACGTTGTGTGTTCCGTGAACGAGACCACTCTGTTTACTTTGCTTTTTAGTAATAACAGAAACATGTTGGGTAAACGAAGATGTGCGTACCGTTCGTGCGATCGTTGTTTTGTTTGTTTACTTTCGTATAACATGTGGCAATTTACTTTGATTTATGTTTGAAGATTTCTGAATTTAGCACACAATGCATTCAAATTCTGTGTGGTGCATTAGAGAGAGTATGATAGTACTAAATATTGGGAATCCCGAAAACCTGGGCAAAACTCGTAATAAGCTTGGGCTTTTGAAATACAGGTGTTAAAAATGCTCCTAAGAGGGTTTTGAGGTTTGATTCCAAATATGATACCATATTTAAAAAAATTCAAAATGCCGGAACCAATATGGCGACCAAAATGATAAAATATATCCGATGTGCATGAAAATGATTTCCTGCAGTATTTCTAGACTCCTGATTCCTAATCTGATAACAGATTTTTGAAATTCAAAATGGCGTATTCAATATGGCAACCGAAAATGTTGACAATTTCCGAATTGCATGAAACTTATATCCTGCAATTGTACAAGACTTCTGATTCCAAATCTGATATAATATTTTCAAAACTCAGAATGGCGAAACCAACATGGCACCGAAAATCTAATAATATATCCGATTTGCATCAAACTTATTTCCTGCAATATTACAATTCTCCTGATTCTTAATCTTTAATTTGAATTTTTAAATTCAAGCTGGCGGAATCAATGTGGCGACAAAAAATGTTCGATTTGCATAAAACTTATTTTCTGCAACATTACACAACTTTGCTGTTGGGGCTTATATGAAGATGAGAAAGAGCTTAACATTATAGGTATATTTATTGATTGTTGAAAAGACATTAATTTAAAAAATAACCCTGTACATTGTTACAGTTTAGGAATCTTTTTCACACAAGGAAGTAGGTACTATTGTACTATTGTGCGTTTTTCCAAAGTTTCTAAATGCTTAAAAAAGTAAATTCAATTCGATTTTTCAGCCTGTGAATTCTGTTGAAAATTTGACATGAGTTTTGAAATCGACAGCTTCGAATATCACAGGAAATAAGTTTTAATTAAATCCGACAGTTTCTCTCTAGAGTTTGGTTTGCAATATTAAATCAGCCATTCTGAATTTTGAAAATGTGACAAACAAATTTTGGTTTAGAGGTCCTCAAATGTCACAGGAAAAAAGTTTCATGAGAATCTGAATATATTTAGATTTTAGGTCCGCCATATTGACTCAATCTCAATTTACAAAATCTGCCATGAGATTTGGTATAAGGGAGAATTATGATAGGAAATAAATTTCATGCAAATCCATTGCTTTCACATTTCTGGTAGCCATATTTAATCCGCCATTTTGAATTGCTTAAATCTGACATATTTGGAATCACGGATCGTGAGGTATCACAGGAGGTAGCTCAATTGGGAGAGCTGTCAACCGGAAATTGGGGGGTTCCTGGTTCAAATCCAGGCGGAGGTGTTTTTTTCCAAAAATTACCTCACCTGGGTTAATTATCGTTCGCTTTTTTAGTTGATTCTACAATACTGACGAGTTTATGTGATAACCATGTTCCCTTGAATTAAAGATATCGTTGATTTGTTCAATACAGTTTTAAATCAAAATTTCTTGCAATCAAACAATAATGTTTATCGACAAAACGATGGACTAGCCTAGTTTAGCCATGGGTAGTCCGCTCAGCAGTATAACATCATAAAATATGATAGATCAGCAGTTGATCAGCATAAAGTATTCAAGTTTTCAAGACTCAAAAGTTCAAAACTTCAAAACTCCTTGCAAACAATGTGTACCGTGCTACAGTTACCTGTGGGTGAATTAGGAAAGAATGTTTGTTGATTCGAAGAAATATGCATGACATTTATTGTAGATGATTAAAAGATCTAGCAATATTATCCTAAGTTTCACTCTCGCCAAACCATAGGAAGGACAAAAACAATTTTTCACAATGGGCAAAATCGTTTGTGACATTGTCTTTCTTGATATTGGTCTGACGACTATAAAGGTAAGATACGTTAGAGTACAATAAATAATCTACATATTTATCTGCTGCGTATAGGAGTAACTATTTTTAAGGCATACGGCAAAAAAAAATCAACAACTGGTACCTAGTTAGTAATCATGGGCGCTGTTACAAAATGTTCCAGAGGGGGGGGGGGGGGGCAAGATTTTTAATTAGTAAAAAGGTGACGTAGTATGAATGACTATGTTATTAACTATGTTGTAACGGTTTCGTCTTATGTTATTTGTTGTAAATAGCATTGAGAATTAAAGATCTTATTCTTATTAGTTACTTACTATTCTAAAATGAGACACAACAAACATGCACATAAAAAAATATAAAAAACAGCCCATACTGTTCGTTGAACTTAAATGGGTTTAATCCTGAAAAATCTCCGTTGCGTCATTTTTTACACATTATTTTATGTTATTTGCCACGGTTGTGACCCCTGTATGCTCGGCCCCTGTATTACTTATAGCATATTGATATTAAGTAAATTGCAACAAAATTTGCATTGCAAGCAAATTGCAATTTCTATCGATTATTAATTTGTAATTAATAATTTTTTATTAACAATTATACGGGGAATAACAAATGCTGTTTCCGATATGTGTTCTCGGGAACATAAAGCTGTTTTACATAAATAGCTGGTTTTTATGGGATTTTTCGACAACTAGTATATCCTTTAGCTATTAGATGACTATTAGTGTACAATTGAATACACAGAAGTTTTCACTGTTTCTACTGCATGCTATTGTTTGTCTTGTAATAAGATACTATCCTCAATCATGTTTTCAAATACTTGGGATACAAAATGGGTCACTCAGCACAAATACGTTGCTATCCTATGTGCTTTTGATGTATTTTCAGACGCATAACTTAAAAGCGCCAACTCGTACTTTAACGATGTATACACATTATTTTGTAGAGAATTTAAAGATCTAGCCATTTGTAAATAACTTCCGTTGTCGTCCGATTAATACATAGTAAGATATAGTTAAATAACCATTTCGGTCATCTTTCATCATGAGTAATTCGCGATGGTGACACGATATCTACGGGACTTTTTGCAAGTTACATATGTATTTGTAAAGTATCGTTTACAACCACTTAACTTAACGTACGAAAAGTTATATAAATACTTAACGTACGAAATAAAGAACGGTTCCATTTACATTCACTTACGTTGGGGTGCTTGACATGATATTTGACATGACACAAAAGGAAATTTATCAGTTTTACCATAGAAACATGTTTATGTACACACAAGTTGGATGACGGTTCTATAATCTATGATAATTATCCGTGAATTGAGCAAACAATATTGCAAAACTACACAAACACAACAAAAGTATTGTTTACACCCACTTAACTTAACGTAACGTACGAAAACTTAAGAATTAGTGAAAGTTTAACTCCATTGAATTATATGTGTTTGTTTACATTCACTTAACGTAGAAAAAATTAACGTAACGTACGGAATTGTTCACTCAACTTCAACTTAGCAGAATCCGCGAGCTAAGTGCACCAATCACAGGCTCTAGATTTTGACAATTCGGATGGCGGTGACATAAAAATAACCTAAAAATTCACTCAGGTGTCTTTAACTTTATTATCTTTCTGTTGTTTGGCAATATTTTTAGCACGATACACGGATTTTTATCATGCTTGATGGAACCTTAATCCAATTTGTGCGTATATAAACATATTTGTATGATAAAAGCCACAATAAAAGCGACAGATTTCATATGGTGACAATATCAGTCACTGTCAAATGCGCATGTCAAGCACTCTACGGTAAGTGAATGTAAATGGAACCGATGAAAGTTTCGTACGTTAATTATAATTTTTCGTACGTTACGTTAAGTTAAGTGGCTGTAAACGATACTAAAGTTTAAATCGCAAGCGTTAGTTTTTAGGTTATGTTACTGTCATCATCAACCGAAATGTCAATATCGAGGGCCTGTGATTGGTGCACTTAGCGCACGGATTCTGTTAAGTTGGAGTTGAGTGAACAAATCCGTACGTTACGTTAAGTTTTTGTACGTTAAGTGAATGTAAACAAACACATACAATCCAATGAAGCTCAACTTTCACTAATATTTAAGTTCTCGTACGTTACGGTAAGTTAAGTGGATGTAAACGATACTTAATGCCCAATGAAGGGCCCAATGAAAGGTATATGAAAATGCCCCGTCGAGTTTAATTTTTTTTTTTCGAAATGAATAGCTTTAATTAACTAATTTCGCTAGACTATACGTCAAACAAATGTCCGGGCCGGGTAGGCTACCTGGGTCATGGGCCAGTGTGCGCCCCGCCTCTTGCACCCCCGCTAGTTCCGCCACTGAATATGGATGTATACATTGAACTGTTGTCCATATAGACTCAACAATGCAAATAGAAAAATTTTATGTATATTTACGTAGGGTTTATTTGAAATCCAATATTTGTTAGTTATCGCAAAGGTTACAGTGATATACAAATCATTCAATAATAATCTGTATACAGTCTGTCCCACTTAAGAGTCTAACACCTTCATATCGTTTTTATGTTTAGTCCAATTTTAGTAACTTTTTTTTCAAATATAGTACCCATATTGCTCTATTTACTATCAAAAAACCAATTGCCTTCTATAAATGCAAAGCACCTTGTGATGGCACAATAAATTGCAAAAATCAAGAAATCACTTAAGGGATTTTTTATCGAAAAATTTTACTAATAATAATTGTTCAGAATTACCCAAAAACCCTAAATCTAAAAATTCATATAAATTTAAAAAATATTGAAATTTTCTTCTAACATAATTCCAAGTAAATATTACTTGCATAGGTAGGTGGTAATTATATTTTATGTACATACATATATATTTATAATGCTTGGAATATAATAACCCTCTCCGTTATATTCCGTGGAGTCGCAACAAAAAACTATTTTTTGACAGCTAGTTATTTTATAATGTAGGCAGACAATATGAACGCGCCTTCGCATCGCGGCTCACATTCTGCCCACAGCGCACTACAACTTGTGTAACATACGTAACGTATGTATATTGACCTTAAACTTAAACTTGCGAAAAGTTAACAACCTTAATCAGCTTAGTCAGTTATAATGAAAGACAGGAAATATATTCTTGTATTTCAACTCGCTAACTACATCACTTTTGTAATTAGCCACTTTTCACTATTGTATCCACGGCATTATTAATTAAATTAGATAATTATAATGTCTCCAAAGTTTTAACACAAATTTCAATTCAAGTTTTTTTTGCCAAAAGATAAAGTCTTATGTCATGTTTTTGTATCATATATAGTAATTCAATGTTTTATATGTAGTCAAATTATTAACTTCCATGCAAAGTCAGATAAATCGATTTAAAGGCTATTTATGTGTCAACATACAGGGTTAGCCAAAATTACCGGAACATCTAAATAGTTCTCCAACCGTTAGATATTTCAAAAAATTGTTTAAACAAAAGTTTTTTGGCTTTAAACAAGCTATCCTTTAAATTTATTTTTAATATACAGGAAGCTCATTTTATTATAGAAACTTGGTAACCTTCCCTTTTTTTTTAACAGAACACCCTATATATTATTGCATTGTTTAATTCTAAGATTAATTCATAACATTTTTAACGGATTTTTTTTATAAAATGCATAATTTTTTAATTAAACGCCTAGATAATACTCCATCCACAAAAAAACAATCAAAAAATTTTTCAAATAAAAGTTTTTTGCTAATTTTTTCAATTCTAAGATTAGGAAAATAACAACTAACTCAAAAAATCCTATTATATTGCTTCTATCTGCGAAGTAGTTCCAATACGATTTTTTTTTAAAATTCTTTGTTATGTTTTTGTTATGTTCGTACAGCAGTACAGTGAGCTGTTTGAAAGCAACTGAAGTGAGGGAAGCAAAAGAAAATACAAATTCCCATAACATTATTAGCAATGATATTCATATTGTGCCCTAAACGGAATAACATGTGCATTAAAATAATACATATTGAGCACTGAATCTACTGCGCATCCAAAGTAACGCCGACCTGATTTTGACAATTCGTATTTTAATGGTAGCGCGTAATTTCAATGATATACGACTTTATTACCTACTTAGTAATAAAAGTTTTATATATCGCACTAAAATGATATACCCGACAGAGATACCACAAAGCAAAACAATGTACCTACTGAGTACTGACTACGATATACAGTGAGCGCGCAAAGTATAGAACATGATAAGATCTCTGAAACAGTTTGATATTTGAAAGAATACTCGGACACTTCGATTTTTAATTATTCAAGTTCAATCAAATTCAATTTCCGATATTCAGTAATAAAGATAAAGAAGTTGTCGGTCTGGACCTGTCTTGGTGTATCCAGCTCTATATACTTAACTGACCAATCGCAATACGACCAATCGAACCAATGTAATTCTATATATCGAACATACATATATCGCTAGGCTGGTTTGAATTTTTGCTGCTGATAAGACCGGAGCGGTCTTCTCTTCTTGTTCCAATGCTTGAGACACACCCACTGTGAAGGTTATTTATAACACTCTCGTCTAAAGTTAAAACAAATATACGTTACTCCCTATTGCGATGAAAACAGTCTGTAAATTGCGGGGTAGTAAAGTTTCAATGTTTAAATAGTATTTTATTGGTTACAACAAGTTCAATAACCAAATTAGTAAGTTTAAGTATACCGAAATTTCTTTATAGTGCTGTTTTAATTTATGTTTTCCACCTTAAATGTTTCAGTTTATGTTGTGGACTTGTGTCTATCAGTTTTGTTTTATGTGTTTACCAGAGTAGCTGTATATTGTCTTTTCTGATTATTTATAATTTTGCGCTGGATACGAATCCGACCTTGAAACTTGCATATTACGTTAGGTTAGTGTTATTTGTTGTCTCTTTTTTGGAGGAGTCTACTTTTACCACAAAGAAATGCTATAAATGCTTTAAAAACATTTGTGAACAACGTTCCTTTTTTTTCAGAAAAAGTGCAAAAATTAAAGTTTAGTATAAGGTTATTTTATGCTTTGGTGGACAATTGGTTCAGCTGGTATAAATTGTTAGAAACTACCGCGGTATATAATTTTGGAACCCGCATTAGTTTTTAGAGAAATTAATTCACCCAAAACGCAATATCGTATTCAATTCACAAATCCAATGTTTCTTATACCTAGTTATCAATATTTTACAATTTTAAATTGTCCTTTCTCGAAATTTTTTCATGTATGGTAATAAAATATTTTCACTACAACTTATAAAATTAAAAGATCTACCAATATCAGTAACAACTAAGAATAACATGCAGATTAGCGTCGATGACGTCATAACTCAGGAACAATAACACTCGGTTTTAAAATTGTCACCTAAATGTGTATGTTAATTATTAATTTAGTTGATTTTGTTTTTTTGCCCTACTATACGTAACAATTGGTGTGTTGTTTTTGGGATTAAAGGGCGTTAAAATTCCTTACTCCGTGTTATTTGACAATTTTATTGATATATCTAGATATGAATATACGGTACCGTATCATACGGTATTATTACCGTAATGATGAAATAATCAAAGTATTGAAGATGGAAGATGGTGGGGTGCAAATTTTTAAATAAATCAAAAATTACAGCCACAACGTGGATTTGAACCAAAGACCTTTGCGTTTCTAGCACATGCTCTCCCATCTGAGCGACTGAGGCCTATGACATTTGTTAGGGAAGTAGCCAACACTACCAAAGCCTAACCTATCGTGTTCTCTGGTTCAAATCCAGGTTGTGGCTGTAATTCTTGATTTATTTAAAAATTTGCATCCCGCCTAGATATCACCATCTTCAATACTTTGATTATTTCATAATTACGGTAGTAATTCACTATGATACGGTATTTCCGTATATTCATTTCTAGGTATATTTCATGTTCAGTAATTAATGTTAAATTATATTTCTGGTGTGAACCCTACGTCACGTAGATGACATTTGCTAGGTGACACGATAGGTTAGGCTTTGGTAGTGTTGGCTACTTTTCCTTACCTAGATATGACAATTTTCCCTAACAAAAATCATAGGCCTCAGTAGCTTAGATGGGTCTACGAGCTAGTCTCGTAGACAATACAAAGCTGAATAACCTCCCAAAACAAAACGGTCTTCTAGTTGACGCAATACCAAACCACAAAACGATCTGAAAGGCAATCACAGAGAATAGAAACATGTAGTAAATATTTTAGGCTCATGAGTTAGAAGTTGGAATATGCCAACGGAAGAGAGAACATTAATAAAATTATCAAATAACACGGAGTAGGGAATTCTAACGCCCTTTAATCCCAAAAAGAATTGTATAAAAATAACAAGCCTCCTCAAGGATTTTCACATGCTTCCATATACTTTACGGACCAACTGTATGTGCCACACAGATTGCAGAACTGAATGCACATTATATTTTTTCTATAGGGTGCACAATAATGCACATTCATATAAATTTATTGTACTATTTTTAACGCTCATAATTTTTTTGATTGCTCAAATATTTTATCAAATGCATAAAATTTTTTTTATATATTGCGCATATAATTTGTACTAGAATACTACCACCGTGCACGAAGGTACAAAAGGGTACAGTGCTTAAAACGTGGCCAAAAGTTCATAGAAACATCTACGGATAAAACCTGAACATATTTGCTTGATATTACGTTGAACATATGGTAAATACCTTTTCCCAGATCCAGATGGCATCGCATATTCTATTTTCTGCGTGCTCATTTTGGGTCCGTACCCCGCCTTCTCGAGCAAAAAGAGTACAATAATCTTATACAGAACAATTTGAAGAAATCAGTTTTTAATCCCTTGAATCCATTGACGTATAGACAGGGGTTATGCAAAAGTTACTTATTTATCTCTTGTTGATGAAATCTACAGTTTTAGCAAATTTCTGCGAATTGTCTCAAGTAGGTATCCATTAATGCTACCAATCCCGGACAATATACTGATACCGGGATTTCAGGATTAAAGATTTTGTAATCCCGGTATCACGAGATTCATGAAAAAAGGCGAAAATTTGCGGATCAAAACGCAGAAACGTCTAAAATATACTTTACTACTGTTGTGAAGGATAGAATGGAGGGAATTACTAGAGTGTTTAGATGATGAATAAAAAGTAAATATGAAAAAATAACCGAATAAACTCATTATTTATAAAGTAGCACATGTATTCAGAAACAATTACACTGTTTTCAACGGATCAGTATCAACGTCAGACACAAGTATTTGAACTTTATTTTCAAAGGCTCTCTCCAACACAGTTTTAAATTTCTTTAAGAACCCTCTCTCAGAATCGCTATGATTGCACAAAATCACGTGAATCCCATTTTGTGCAGCTTCCAATACATCATGGTGAAGCATCTCTCCAGTTAGGTACAGATCAGCATCGATACCTTTCAACAATGAAGCACCAGAACCAGCGCACAACGCCACTGTTGAAACAGTTGAATCTGAAACAGAAATCTTAAACTTAGTGGAACATATATATGCGACGAAAAATACTTCTTGATTTATTTCTGGCTAATGCCAAACGTAGGTGAGGTATACCAATATGATTCTTGACATTTTCGATAACCTCATTAACGGTAAGAGAGTTAGAAAGTGTTAAATAACGACCACACCCAAAATCGGGATTGGCAGAATCTGCTTTTATTGGCCTCGATGAAGTTAGTGGTGCAAATATATCTGCTAACCAGTCATTAACACCTCCAGTGACAGCATCCCATGACGTATGTGGTGAAAACACAGCTATATTATTCTTTATGCACTCGACAACAACCCTCTCTTTCCAAGTTCTGCAAAAGTAGAACTGTTAACAACTTGTTGGCCTATTCTAAATACTAAAAACCGGAAATCAATTCCGCAAGCTTCTCACCTATTGCTGACACTTTTTAACCCCTGAAATATATTCGGATGGTACGTGAGTATGAAACCAACATCTAATTTAACAGCTTCTTTTACTACATCCTCTGTTAGGTCATTGGTAAGCAGTATTTTCTGTATAGGAGTGGATACCATGGGATCCACCAAAAGACCGACGTTGTCCCAGCTCTCCGCTAAAGTCAATGGGGCAAATCTTTCAAGTTCGGAAAGGATTTCTTTCAAGTATTTTCCAGAAGCTAACTCTGCCATGCTGGGTCTGTTTGAGGATATGCTTCGTACGGTTGTTGCAAGAAGGTTAACGAGTACTTTAGATGTTGGCACCAACCTACGCAGGAACATTTAATATCTGTAAGAACAAACGATCTAATAAATTGATGAAACGTTTTATGGTTGGATATTTATTCTAGTACTCAGTTTCAAACAGAATGTTATAAAAACGTTTTTTTTATTTTAAACAAAACAAACATGTTTTTTATAAAATCAGTTTTTTTGACGAAATAGTGTTTTTAAACACTTCGGAAAAAAACATGATTTAAACATGAAAAAAAAAAACATGTTTTAAATCACCCCAAAAACATGTTTTAAATAAGGAATAAACATTGTTTTAAACATGTTTTAAATCACGCAATTGTTTTATTTGTACACATTTTTATCGGCGTCTTTTCATACCTCAGTCCTCAGTGGAGTTAAATCTGTTGTGCGAATGACTTTTTCTTGTTTTGTCTTCACACTTGTTGAGAATGTTGACGCACAAACCATCAGGCATATATCTAATTATGTACTACAGGAGAAACACTGCTTTGTGTGTTACCGCTACTTCGGTTTATGTTATTCTACCAGTTAATATTTGTTTTGAAACATGTTTAAACAATGTGGTAGAACAAAATGTTTTAAACATTCAAAACAAACTGTTTTAAACATGTTTAAAACAAGATGATTTAAAACAAAAAATTGTTTTATAACATGTTTAAAACAATGTTTTAAAATTAATGTTTTAAAACATAACAGCCCTGGTTTCAAATATGTTGATAAGTGGTTACAAAGTTTTTGGTTGATCCGTACTGTAACCACTCGATAGAAGTCGTGGAAAGTTTTGATAAAGTTTGAAAAAAGAAGAACGTTGTTAAAAGACCATTAGTTCCCGTGCAGAAGTTGTAGCAAATTTCTGTGAATTGTCTTATATGTATGTGGTGAAAAAAATGGTGGGAACCCTTGAAAAAAAGAACGGTCTTTTGGTGCTACCTCAAAATGTGCCGAGATTTCATATAAACTCTTTTTATAAAAATTTACGTGATGGAGACTTTTGGATGCGAGATTCCTAATCTGTGGACGAAACTATCAAAGTCACATATCATACCATTCATATCTCTTTGGACAAAACCATTGTTGACTTCAGGGCAGTGATGTCGCAGTCGTGGAGTCGAAGATCATAGAAAATTCCGGTCAGCGGAGTCAAGAGTCGAACTACGACTTTATGCCCTGAAGAAAATAACGGACTGCAAGGTAATCCGTTGCCTCAGTAGGCAGCAAACTGATAAAAGTAAACAAATATCATGTATTTCTGAGGCTCTAAAATTTATTAAATTTGTTTTTGAAGTATTGTAATCGTGCCGGAAAAAATGAGATTTTTGACCAAGGTACAAAAAATGTCTGTGTGTGTGTACTCGATTTTTGTGGCGACGATTCCGGAGAAACACTAAAGGCATCAGGACGAAAGTTCATATTAAGATGTTTCATGACCAAACTTAGACCTGAAAAGCTTTTGGTTCAAAAGGGTCCAAAGGAACTGGATGTTTCCTCTAAGCATTTTACAAGGATTTTGGAAATGAGCTGCCATTTCTGTAATTTCGTCAAATAGTTAATAAATTAGTAAAATAATAAATTAAAGTAGAGGAATGTATAATTTATGTCTAGGACATTTTTTGGTAAAATTAATTTAACTGTCTGAGCTCTTTATGTTCGAGATCGTGTCTGCATTAAAACTACATAGTTAGCCAGGATTTGTCAAACACTGATTTTTTGAATACCTATACTGTCAATATTGTCAAAATATCTGTCAAATCCTTACTAACTTGTGTTATTTTAATGCAGACATGATCGATCTCGATCAAATAGAATCTCATGCAGCTAAACTATTAATTTTATATTATATTGTATGATAACGTGTTGTGCCTGGCCACATCAGTTTTTTTCTGTAGTGCTCTTGTAATATAGTATATTATTTGAGTAAATACCTAATTGAGGACGTACCACGTCAACCACGTAAGAGTTAACAGTAGCATGGAGTAATAGTTCAAGTAATGACAGTTCCTTTAAATAAAGGGGTCATTATTAGAAAGAACTGTCGCATTATTATTCAAAGCTACAATGAACTTATTAAATTTGAGTCGTAGATAAACAAATTGTAAAACGTTGACTCGGTTTTATTATTGTGTGTAATTTGTGTATCACTTTCATGTCCCACTTTGTCCCCTGCAAACATTTCCAGATAGTAAAAGTCGTACTTAGTTTTTAGTATCATATGGATTTATTTATTGTTTTTGCAATTCCCTAAAAAGTTGCAGCCGTATAAAAGACCATATGAACCCTTTCCTCAGAATAACACTTCCTTTCTAAAAAAGTTTAATAAGGATTTCTTTCTTTACTTTTAATTGATTGTGTTATTTTTTCATTTGCGCATTGTTTGATGTGTATTTTATTTTGTATTTTACTTGGGTTTGTTATAGTATAGTATATTACACAACAGTCAATAAAACGAGTTCTGTGCCCGAGTGTACCACACGAACTCCGTCTGGCCGGCGTACTTTTGTTGGGCTTTCAGTTTTTGTCTCATATCACCCCAGGTTTTTAAACACGGTCATCGTTACATGAAACTGGCGCACTCACTGAAAAAACTTTAGGCCAGATTCGCAATATGCAAAAAGAAATCTTTTAGTTTTTTTTTATTTTTACCATTGGGATTGTGTGCATCAAGTAGTCCCAGATGCCCCTGTATTAATTCTATTAAAAAATATGAGCAAAGTACTCTTGAACCGCTTGGTGTATTTGTTTCTTGTTTAGAACCATGCTAAACAATCGCTGTCAGCAATTCAAGGAAACTTGTAGACTTTAAACTATAGGCTGTAAGTTTATAAATACAAATTTTGACGCTTGTTTACGTTTTTAGGAGCTCGGGTTCATATGAAAACGAAATACAGGAGGGCCATTTTAATCTTAACAATACATTTTCTTATAAAAATAGATCTATGTTAAATAGATGTAGTCCAATATTATAAACATGCTGTATGCAAACTAGTTGATAAACCCTTCAATTCTAAATAGAATTTCATCATACATAACTTAAAGCAATTTTTTTAGATATAATTTGGTTTGGATATATATTAAGATGTACTGTTTTTATTTTTATTTATTTTTTTGGGAAATTAAGCAAGAACTTAAAAGCGTTGTATGGTTTAAGACAAGACTATTATACCTTACTATTTTATGCACTAAAATTTAGAGAATTAAAAAATATACAGAGATATAGATAGACTTACAATAAAACCAGCAACACATCCTTCTCCCCTCCCCTCATTGAAATAAAGTTTTTTGCTAATTTAATATAAAGCTTTAAATGACCACTAGTATATTCGGCAAAACTTGGGCAAAACCAGAGACGGTGGCGCCCAGCAGTGGAGAAAACTGAACGAGCCTCTGATAGATAAATGAGTTTATGTTGTGTTTGTTATTTACAACTATGGTGGTAATAACCATAAGCAACATCGATTACCACCCTTACCTTTGTTATACAGTTATAACAATAAAGTAAACCAGTGTTTTCGTAACAAACACAATAAATAAACAAATAGCGTATCTATCAGAGAACCGCCATATTGAATAATTCCAGTGCCACCTATACTCCGTGATTTCTCCGAATTACCTAAAAAATACAAAAACCACAACCACAGATCACCGCACTTTTCTAACCTGACTTGATAGGTAACTGTCGAGCCCAAATTTATATTCAATACTGTAACGTTCGATTCACAAATTTTGATCTACAAAATTTAATCAGTTAATCCGTTGCTGAAATACAATCAGAAACATATAGTAAAATTACCAATAAATGAATGAAAATTTGTGAAAATGGATCAACACAACTTTGAGAAAAGTAGTCATCCAATTTTTACAGAAGCATCCAACAGGAGTATACGACTCTTCTCGGCACACAAAATTGTGTTATTATTATACATTAGAGGAAATAATACATATGCTTTTGGATCTATCACAGAAATCAATGACTACATAAATGTCTTTGTAGATGATGATTATCATCCTATTCAAAATAATGTACCTGCCATTTGACAATCCAAACTGTGGTATAAAATTTAAAACTGAATCCTTTGGTTCTGAACTTGAAATGTTTGCAATTTCAATTGATTCTAATAATGTAAATGTAAAGTATAACCTACCAGAAAATAAAAAACCAACTAAAAAGTTCTAAAAACCGAATCATTTATTGATCCAAAAATAAATTTAAAACCTATCCGTATATACATTTTTCTTATCAACTACTCAACAAAACTCCATAATTTGATCTCCCCATCGTCACTACAAGACGCGAGCAACCCGGCAACTGTAGGATTCCATTTCACGCAATTCACATCCTCGTTATGAGATTTTTCCCCCTGGCTGGCCAAACTGAACGTCGGCGCGTTGGAATCAGAATTTTCGTCCTCCTTAAATATCCGCACGGTATCGTCACCGCAAGCTGTAGCAATCAGCCCCGTGATGTGACACCAACTGATATCGTACACTGTTCTCGTGTGATATCCAGATAATGTACACACGCATTTCCACGTCGATTCATTGTCTATCGTTGGTACTCCTTCAGGATTATTCGGTTTATATTCTTTCCATATTTTAACGGTCGTGTCATCGCTACACGTTGCCAACCGAGTACCAGTTTTATCGAATGCTAAACTCCATACGGTAGACTCGTGAGATTCCAGCGTTCCAACGCATATCCAGTCGTTATCGGACTTGTCTTCCTTGAAGAGCTTCACCGAGTTGTCGTATGATGCCGAGGCTAAGATATCTTCGTGAGGGTGCCAAACAACCTGTAGATTATGATGAATTATATTTAAGGTAAACAGAAAGATGCATTGAGGTCTCGATTTGCAAGAACTGATATGTTTGAGGTTCATATTAATTTATTTTTTGTATCGTTCAAAACCCATAGTTTGATTTGTATTAAGTAGTTACAATATATACATTCCAGTAAAATATTTGTCTATAATAATATTAACATTCTACAGTTCAAGCTGTAAGCGGTTTCACACAGAAGAAACGGCAAATTACTGTTTATGAGTGAAATAATTATGCATCTGGCATAAATGCGGAGCAAATTTTTAATCTCATTAAATCCTCATTTTGCAGTTGGTCACAAATACCCAAAAACATCTGCAGTAAAATCCCAGAAACTTTCTCAACATGAATAAAAAGTTTATATGTATATAGATGATAAACCCCAAATTTGAGGACAGCTAAGTTTTTCATGTCCTGTTATTAACTATAATTTAAATTGGATTTAACAGTTTTTGCTTGACATCTGCATTTGATTGGTCCTTTTAAAGTTAGCACTGGTTTGTACATTTTTGTGTTTTTTTTTCTCCTACCATGAACCAAACTAATATTTGTATGTACGGTTATTATTTACTGAACCGGCACGTGAGATGAAAAAGTTTCTATCATGTTACCGAGAAAATATTTTGTACAAAAGTTGAAAAGATTAAGGGGTATTATCAACTTCCGGTTTGAACCGAAAGATACTTGTAGAAAGTAGGATGCATAATGAATAATAAGAAAGCTCCTTTACGGCCAAATATGTTTTAACAAAAATTTTTTTTTGCTTGAGGGGATCAGGAGTTATCATTTTGGGAGAAAACACAAGGGAAGGCTGTATGCAACGTCAGAAGATAGTTACTTAAAAAAAAGGTTTGACATTTAATAACTGTTAATAACTCACTCTCTAGTTACCTTAAATAAAAACCTTTCAGACAAAACTTATGTGGTTTTAAAAGAGCCATTATGTGATATTTCACACGTCTTATCTTTCATATTCCGTTTCGACAGTTGGTTTGTACAAATATCACGAGTGGCGTAGCAAGAAGTGTGTGGAACCAGTCACAGTGATTAAAAGCCATGCCATGCTCCCTCGTAAAGAGCTAATGCTAATTTCAAATCAAGAAATAGGGCAGTATAAATGAATAAAAATACAGTAAACTCTCGCTATTCTGAATCCATTTTTGCATGCCCCCTATTCGGACTAATGAGTTTTTCAGAGTACAAGGTTGCCCATTTATAGTAAATGTATACTATAATTTTTCTGTTCGGACTAGCGTTAAAAAGCAGGTGGGGCATTTGGATTATGAGGTAGTGCAGAGTTGTAGGCCTTTCGGACTACAGGATAGTACGTATTAGACTGTAGTCGGATTAGCGAGAGTGTTCTGTATAGAGTATTATTTATTTTATTTAGGTTTTTACACCATTTTTGTATATTTTGAACAAAGGAACCTCTAGTATTTCATTCATTTAATTACATAATTATAAATAAAAATCTAGTCTAGTCCTCCATTACATAAACACGGACTTTTATATTTAAGTTTTATGTTAAATTAAAACACTGACTACTGGTGACTTTAACATTACCTTTAATAATAGTTTTTCATGTTCTAAGGGTATTAAACTGATGTTTATGCCCCGAGGGTGAACGTTTAAAAAGCTCGAGGCCCTATCGGCCCTCGAGCTTTTTAAGTTGCATAAACGTCAAGTACTGCCCCTGGTACATACAAAATTTTTAGTCCTACAATGGTTTTGTTCATGTTTTGTTCCTACGTTTGAATAATAATAACTATTTTGACAGTGACATACGTATCTACGGAGTTGAATAACGATACTGAACGATACAAACAATTCGGAGTTGAGTGACATTGCAGATAATTTAATTGTCAAACAGAATAACCTTAATCGCCAATAATCGACATTGACGATTTAAAATTGACAATTTGAATGTCTAATATTTGACGTATCTGACATATTATTATTATTATTATATAAACCATGGCAACGCTTAGTTAAGGAGTCTTTACTTAGGAGTTAAGAGCCCTTAATGCCCTCGTGGGTATAAAGTAGCTGTTTTTGCCCCGGTACCTAATATGTAAAATGTCACTTTATGATCATATAGGACATAATTAGTATATTATTTGACGAGCACATAATTAAGGATATAAATTGCGAGCATGAAGTATACACGCAAGCCGTAGGCGAGCGTGTAATCTAGCGAGCGATTTATATCCGTTATGTGCGAGTCAAATACGACGTTTTATCTACGACTCATAAATTCCATTTTATGCAAAAAATTTAAATGTATTTGTCAATGATCGCAAGGCAAGCTGCCAAATAACTGTCATCCACGATGACAGTTCGTTCAAATAATGAGGTCATTATTTGAACGAACTGTCATTATTATACAACGCTAGTGTCATTATAATCATTGGTGCATATAATGATGGGGATTATATAGTCATAGATATGTATGCAATCAACTTATTATAAGCGAGTCGTAGATAAACAAAATATATACTCTATTAGATAGACAATAACTTGCTCTTACATCTTAGACTTGTAAAGTGTTTTAACAGTGACGGCAAAAGAAATTGTTTGATCGAGCCAAATTTTCTATTTTCCATATTGATGCCAATCGAACATTTTATTTGACCTATTTTTGTTTTCTTCTTTAAGATAAAATTGGATAACTTTAGAATTCATATGCCATGGATGTTTATTCATGTGAAGACGTTATTTATTGTTCAAAATTGATGAAATATTCAGTGCAACTTCTTGGAATATTAAATATTCAATATCTTGTCATGAAAAAAATTAATATTAGATACATGTACGTTTTTTGGTTTTCTCAAATACAGTTCAAATAGCCCAACCATACATTATACATTTTTTTTTCATCTAAGTGCCCTTTCTGACAAAACTTTTTCACTAAAAAGAAGCGATAATTGTGCGATGAAAAAATTTCAAAAGTGACCATATTACCTCTGTCACAGCTCATCACAAACTCGAGATGCTTCGTACCAAAATATTACATTTTTTAGTTTATGGTAAAATCCTTAAACTGGAAGAAACTGTTTCGCTGTATTTTATTACCTATTTACTAATTTTATATTCTGTAGTATATCACTGAATCCGGGTAAAGAAATCCAAAAACATTTCTTTAGCTTTACGTTTATGTTCTTTTCCTGTTGTTGAGGGTAAAGTAACTAAAAAACTTATGAGTTGAAAATGTTCATGTTTGTCTCCATTTCGAATTATATCTAGTACTTGCAAAATCTGTTCTTCCTATTATAGCAACATGGTGTAAATGAACATTTTATGCTTGATACTTAATTTAACCAGAAAGGGTGCAGTTATAGACTGATATTCACACTTAAAAATTAGCAGCTGAATTGATTTATTGTAGGTCAGGGCCCACATTTCGTTAATTAACAAGAAAATAAGAAAATAATTTAAAGTTAACTTTTTTAGAATCGGGGATTTAGATTTATAATCCCGGGATCCCGAAAAAAGTCATCATTTGTCGGGATCCCGTAATGCCGGGGCTGGAAGCCCTAATATATACCTATATTCAATTCATATGCAATTCGATTTAAATATTCTCCTGGCTATAGTATAAGTTTTTCTTTGTAAGGATTTTAGGTACAATACTTTCATACCATACCAAGTGAATATTTAGTTAAGTTTAGATAAATATTGAATCACAACGACAAAATACACTGCGATTTTAAATAAATTGTTAGTGGATTATATGACTAACTTTATTCTCTAATCGCTTAGCATACAAAACTAACATAACATGAAAAACAAGAACCATATCACATAACCAATTGTTCACAGTCTCTACTTAATTGTTATTTTTCATCAGCATTACGTGTGTTACATATTTATAAAAGAGCTATTATATTTTTAAAAATAAACAATGACAAAATCACAAATCGAGACCAGTGGTATCATCATAACATACGTACTTTTTTGACGTCTTGGGTGTGAGCATTCAAAACAGCAGCACATTCGTATTCATCGTCATCGGCAACTTCCCACACCCAAACAGACTTGTCCCGGCTGCAAGTAGCTAGCAATTGTCCGGAGGTAGACCAAGCGACGCTTTTAACTTCATTTTCGTGCCCTTCCAACGTGGTGTTGCATTCAAATTCGCCAGACTTCTTGTCCCATATCGATGTGGTGGCATCAAAGCTTGCTGAAGCCAGAAGTTTACCACACGGTGACCAAGCAACTTCTCTGATTGTGCGTTTATGTCCATCGGTTAGCACTGCTTTGTTTACCCATCGACTGCCTTCTTTGGCCCATATCCTGATCGTCTTGTCTTCACCACATGATGATAAATATTCCCCTTTCGGGTGCCAGGAAACGTTCCAGACGCGACCGACGTGTTTGGTTAAAGTTTGTACATGATTTAATTTACCCATTTTTAGGTTATGTGCTAGCTAACGTTCCAACGGAGCGATTGAATTTGAGTTTTTTACGTTGTTTTGCTAATCACACCGGTTGATTTAACAATCCGATTGGAAATTATACAGTAGGAACCTATACTTGTGTGAAGTCACGTACCTTGAAATCAGTCGATAACAATCTCATTCAAGACTCATGCTTTTTGGTCACCTCTCCTCTAACTGCCTATGGTGGTACTCTAAATTCGCTGGTTTCTTATTTACATGGAATATCTTTAGAGTTCGGATAATCAGCTATCTTACACACGTTCTCTTTGAGAAAATTGATTATAAATCGCGTAAAACGATTTTATCTGATACAGGTGTCCATAAAGTCGGTAAACAACCAAAAGCTCGTTATTTTTATTTTTGTGAGTCCCTCGTACAATAGATAATGGAAACAAATTACTTAAATGATGACAAATTACTTATTGTTGAACTTAAAAATAAAATAAAATAAAAACTTGAGATGAATGCCGAAACAAATATTTTAAAGTGCTCATCTATTGATTTACTAAATACAGAATATATTTCATTTTAATAAAAAAAGTAAGTTTTATCCAACCATAATGACAGCGTTTCTGCGTTACGACCAAATGGTGATATTCTTTTTTTTCATCAGAAATTCTGATGAAAAATAAAAGAAGAATATTACCATATGGTCATATCGCATATCTAATTCACTATGCTAGGAAAAATGACTAACTTGCAAATATTAACACATTAACTGCCAGCTACGAGATATCTCAATGGAAAACCTACGAGTTATCTCGTGTTTGGTAGTCAACGTGTTAAGGCATTTGTATTAAACGTCATAAATTCTTTTTAAAGGCTTAATTTCAATAAATATATTTACCTTTTGTAGATATACTTGCCTGCAATCCCAAATGGAGATCACATCAAACGCAACACGTGATAAGAGTATAAAAATATATTTGAGTATAACAAGAACTATATACAGATACAAAATATTGGTAAAACACGCACAAGGACTACGTTGCTACCTTTGTACTTAGGATTCGACAAAATCGAGTTAAACAAACTTTATCACACTCGCTGTGGTGGGTATGGACAATTTTCCCTTTAAGGTATTTTGTTGAACTTTCTAAAATGAATAAAAATGAGTATTGAAAATATTGCTTGAAATAGACAACTTACTTTGTTGAACATGTCAGCTAGCAATCGGTTGGCCTTCTTTATTTCATTATCTCTGCGATCAGCCAACTTCTTTTGCACCTCTGGTAACTTCTTATAAGTCTTTGCTGTGATTTGTTTCATTTCTTTATTGGAAAACAATCCCTTAGCAGCTAAAACACTCAAAAAATTAAAATTAGTTAGTAAAAAAAAAAAAAAAAATATGTACCTGGTGCGTCTCCTGCATTGATTTCTGGTGGAACCCCTTTGGTCATAGCTAGCAGTTGTTTATATTTTTGGCACCTTTGTTCTCTTAGATATGCTAAGTCTATCATGGCTTTCCTCCGTTCCTCAGCAGTTTGAATGAAATTTGGCCTATTTGCGCAAAGGTACTCCTAAAAAGGCAACCAATCAACCAGAATGTTAGCAACTCCTCCGGCAGCATGAACATACTTGCAGAGTCATTTTACTGGACGACCTCTCTTTTTTCTTATGATGCTTATGTTTGCGGTCTGTCGACTCATTCTTTTTACTCCTATGTTTCCTCTTGGAACTTGGTATTTTCAATTTGATTTCATCTAATGATCTCCTTTGGACTATCTCTTTATCAGGCAAACGATAATCATCTTCTAAAGTTAAAGTATAGGCAATACCTTTCTTAGATTTTCCAAATTCTTGGCACGTACACCGTCTCTGAGAGCAACTGCAATATTGAGCTTCTTCATCAATGTTTTCTAATTTCTTGACAGTGTCTTTTATTCTATTCACAGTATCAGTTTTGAGCAACGTGTAGCAATTGCAAATGTGACCAGGGTAGACACTGTAACGCCCTGTATAAGGATTCATTGTAATTTGCGTGTTCATACCGCATGGTTTACACATTGCCTCTTCAATTTCTTGTGGGAGGCCTTTAATCACCGATTTATACTTTGGTTCCTCTTGCCGACAGCATGGGCATATCTTAATATAAATGGTTTGTTCAGTAGATGCTGTTGATGTAGATGCTGAACTAGAAGATGAATGTTCCTTCCTCCTGTTCTTCTTATCTCGATATACTCCAGAATTAGAAGCATCTTCTGATGTAAAGCGACTGTCGGGCCTTCTATCGTAACTTGTATCTTCCTCCCTTTGGTAATTCCTGTGTCTATTATGTTTGTCACTTGATGATTCTGTATTGTAATTTTGTCCTCTGTCGTTAGATCTTCCATGCATGCTGGAAATCTCCTCTGCATTGTAGTTTTGTCCTCTGCCATTAGATCTTACAGGCGTGCTGGTGATATCCCCAATTTTATAGTTTTGTCCGTTGCCATTGTATTTTCCAGGCATGGTGGAAGATCCCTTAGTGGAATTTTGAGGCATGGCACGTGGCGCATAGGTGTTGCTGGAT
The DNA here is from genome assembly GCA_964023965.1 of Melinopterus prodromus. NCBI lineage: Eukaryota > Metazoa > Arthropoda > Insecta > Coleoptera > Scarabaeidae > Melinopterus > Melinopterus prodromus. The sequence continues at coordinate 50,260,734 of OZ030392.1, forward strand.
TCGCTTCTTACATTATTTTTGTATGGTTCAGTAACATATTCGGTTCCAAGTGCGACACTTTGGCTATCTCTTTTCGCCGTGTACATAGATTGTACTTCAACATCTTCCATGCTTGTATGTCGCCTACTACTCTGTATGGATTTATCGCTAGTTACAGCTGTTGCTTGCATTGAACTATTCATCCCTATAAATCTGGCTTCTAGTGAAAGTGATCCTTGATCTTTAAGAGGCAATGAGGAGTACCCAGTTTTCCTAGTGTCAAATGTTCTGGCGTCGGTCACCGAACCAATGCTTGTAGAAAGAGGTTTAATCGAAAGGCCTTTGTTTGCACCCGGTTGCTTATCATAATCAGATGTTTTATCAACTCCTAGATATGCAGTGCTTGCTGCTGCATCTATTGCAGAGTCAATATCGTGACCCATCAGTTTATGCTCAAATTTTAAGTCATTTGTCATTGTGCTCATATTGGAGGTTTTACTTTTGATTGTACATTGGGTATTTATAGAATTCACGTCTGGGGTTATGATGCTGGCTCGGTCTAAATTTATCATTTTGTACGTTTGAGATTGTTTCTTCTTGTGGTTACATTGCTCACTCTGACAGGAACAATCCTTCAATTTCTTCTTAATTTCACTACACGGTCCAGTTTGACAGGGGCAATCCTTCAATTGTTTCATAGCTTCCTTACACTGCTCACTCTGACAGGTACAATTCTTCAGCTGTTTCCTAAGCTCATTACAGGATTCACTTTGACAGGTACAATCTGTCAATTGTTTCCTAGCATCATTACACTCTTCACTCTGGCAGTTGCAATCCTTCAATTGTTTCTTAAGCTCATTACAAGGTTCACTCTGACAGGGACAATCCTTTAGTAGCTTTTTAGCCTCCATACACTCCTCACTCTGACAGGCACAATCTTTTAACTGTCTCTTAATCTCACTACATGGTTCGCTCTGACAGGGGCAATCCTTCAACTGTTTTTTAACCTCCATACACTGCTCACTCTGACAGATGCAATCTCTCAACTGTTTCTTAAGATCATCACATGGTCCACTCTGGCAGGGACAATCCTTCATTTGTTTCTTAGCGTTCGTACACTCCTCATTCTGACAAGCACAATCTTTCAACTGTTTCTTAATGTCAATACACGGTTCGCACTGACAGGGGCAGTCTTTTGACTGTTTTTTAGCCTCCATACACTGCTCACTCTGACAGGTGCAATCTTTTAATTGCCTTTTTAGCTCATGACATGGTCCACTCTGGCAGGGACAATCCTTCATTTGTTTCTTAGCCTCCATACACTCCTCATTCTGACAAGCACAATCCTTCAACTTTTTCTTAATCTCATTGCACGGTCCGCTCTGACAGGGGCAATCTTTCAACTGTTTTTTAACCTCTATGCATTGCACACTATGACAGATGCAATCTTTCAATTGTTTCTTAAGCTCACCACATGACCCACTCTGGCAGGGACAATCCTTCATTTGCTTCTTAGCCTCAATACACTCCTCATTCTGACAAGCACAATCCTTCAACTTTTTCTTAATTTCATTACACGGTTCGCTCTGACAGGGGCAATCTGTGAACTGCTTTTTAGCCTCCATACACTGCTCACTCTGACAGAAGCAATCCTTCAATTGTTTCTTAAGCTCATTACAGGGTCCAGTTTGACAGGGACAATCCTTCAATTGTTTTTTAGCCTCTATACACACATCATTTTGACAGGAGCAATCCTTTAACTGTTTTTTAATCTCATTGCATGGTCCGCTTTGACAGGGACAATCCTTCAATTGCTTTTTAACCTCCTGACATTGGTCACTCTGACAGAAGCAATCCATCAATTGTTTCTTAAGCTCACTACAGGGTCCACTCTGACAGGGACAATCCTTGAATTGTTTCTTAGCCTCCATACACCTCTCACTCTGACAGACGCAATCCTTCAATAGTTTTTTTATGTCATTGCATGGTCCGCTTTGACATGGGCAATCCTTCAATTGTTTTTTAACCTCTTGACATTGGTCACTCTGACAGAAGCAATCCATCAATTGTTTCTTAAGTTCATCACATGGTCCACTCTGACAGGGACAATCCTTTAATTGTTTCTTAGCCTCCATACACTCCTCACTCTGACAGACGCAATCCTTCAATAGTTTTTTTATCTCATTGCATGGTCCGCTTTGACAGGGGCAATCCTTCAATTGTTTTTTAACCTCTTGACATTGGTCACTCTGACAGAAGCAATCCATCAATTGTTTCTTAAGTTCATTACATGGTCCACTCTGACAGGGACAATCCTTTAATTGTTTCTTAGCCTCCATACACTCCTCACTCTGACAGACGCAATCCTTCAATAGCTTTTTTATCTCATTGCATGGTCCGCTTTGACAGGGGCAATCCTTCAATTGCTTTTTAACCTCTTGACATTGGTCACTCTGACAGAAGCAATCCATCAATTGTTTCTTAAGTTCATTACAGGGTCCACTCTGACAGGGACAATCCTTTAATTGTTTCTTAGCCTCCATACACTGCTCACTCTGACAGACGCAATCCTTCAATAGTTTTTTTATCTCATTGCATGGTCCGCTTTGACAGGGGCAATCCTTCAATTGTTTTTTAACCTCTTGACATTGGTCACTCTGACAGAAGCAATCCATCAATTGTTTCTTAAGTTCATTACATGGTCCACTCTGACAGGGACAATCCTTTAATTGTTTCTTAGCATCCATACACTCCTCACTCTGACAGACGCAATCCTTCAATAGTTTTTTTATCTCATTGCATGGTCCGCTTTGACAGGGGCAATCCTTCAATTGTTTTTTAACCTCTTGACATTGGTCACTCTGACAGAAGCAATCCATCAATTGTTTCTTAAGTTCATTACAGGGTCCACTCTGACAGGGACAATCCTTTAATTGTTTCTTAGCCTCCATACACTGCTCACTCTGACAGACGCAATCCTTCAATAGTTTTTTTATCTCATTGCATGGGCCGCTTTGACAGGGGCAATCCTTCAATTGTTTTTTAACCTCTTGACATTGGTCACTCTGACAGATGCAATCCATCAATTGTTTCTTAAGTTCATTACATGGTCCACTCTGACAGGGACAATCCTTTAATTGCTTCTTAGCGTCCATACACTCCTCACTCTGACAGACGCAATCCTTCAATAGTTTCTTGATCTCATTACATGGTCCGCTTTGACAGGGGCAATCCTTTAATTGTTTTTTAGCCTCATTACACTCCTCACTCTGACAGGTGCAATCCTGCAGTGGTTTCCTTATCTTAGTACAAGGGTCACTCTGACAGGGACAATCCTTCAATTGTTTTTTAGCCTCCAGGCATTGCTCACTCTGACAGATGCAATCCTTCAATTGTTTCTTAAGCTCATTACAAGGTCCACTCTGGCAGGGACAATCCTTCAATTGTTTCTTAGCCTCCATACACGCCTCACTCTGACAGATGCAATCTTTCAATTGCTTCTTGATCACATTACATGGACCGCTTTGACACGGACAATCCTTCAATTGTTTCCTAGCCTCATTACACTCCTCACTCTGACAGGTGCAATCCATCAGTGGTTTCCTTATGTTAGTACAAGGGCCACTCTGACAGGGACAATCCTTCAATTGTTTTTTAGCTTCCTGGCATTGCTCACTTTGGCAGATGCAATCCTTCAATTGTTTCTTAAGCTCATTACAAGGTCCACTCTGGCAGGGACAATCCTTCAATTGTTTCTTAGCCTCCATACACGCCTCACTCTGACAGATGCAATCTTTCAATTGCTTCTTGATCACATTACATGGACCGCTTTGACACGGACAATCCTTCAATTGTTTCCTAGCCTCATTACACTCCTCACTCTGACAGGTGCAATCCATCAGTGGTTTCCTTATGTTAGTACAAGGGGCACTCTGACAGGGACAATCCTTCAATTGTTTTTTAGCTTCCTGGCACTGCTCACTCTGACAGATGCAATCCGTCAATTGTTTCTTAAGCTCACTACAGGGTCCACTCTGGCAGGGACAATCCTTCAATTGTTTCTTAGCCTCCATACACTCCTCACTCTGACAGATGCAATCCTTCAATAGTTTCTTGATCTCATTGCATGGTCCACTTTGACAGGGGCAATCCTTCAATTGTTTCTTAGCCTCATTACACTTCTCACTCTGACAGGTGCAATCCCTCAGTGGTTGCTTTATGTTAGTACAAGGGCCACTCTGACAGGGGCAATCCTTCAATTGTTTTTTAACATCCTGGCATTGCTCACTCTGACATATGCAATCCTTCAGTTGTTTCTTAAGTTCATTACAGGGTCCACTCTGGCAGGGACAATCCTTCAATTGTTTCTTAGCCTCCATACACTCCTCACTCTGACAGACGCAATCCTTTAGAAGTTTCTTGATCTCATTACATGGTCCACTTTGACAGGGGCAATCCTTTAATTGTTTCTTAGCCTCATTACACTCCTCACTCTGACAGGTGCAATCCTTCAGTGGAATCTTTATCTTGGTACAAGGGCCACTCTGACAAGGACAATCCTTCAATTGTTTTTTAACTTCCTGGCATTGCTCACTCTGACAGATGCAATCCTTCAATTGTTTCTTAAGTTCATTACAAGGTCCACTCTGGCATGGACAATCCTTCAATTGTTTCTTAGCCTCCATACACTCCTCATTCTGACAGATGCAATCCTTCAATAGTTTCTTGATCTCATTACATGGTCCACTTTGACAGGGGCAATCCCTCAACTGCTTCTTGGCCTCGTTACACTCCTCACTCTGACAGGTGCAATCCTTCAGTGAGATCTTTATCTTAGTACAAGGGCCACTCTGACAGGGACAATCCTTCAATTGTTTCCTTGCCTCCTTACACAGCTCACTCTGACAGGTGCAATCCTTCAATTGTTTCTTTAGCTCATTACAGGGTCCACTCTGACAGGGGCATTCTTTTAAATGTTTCTTAGCTTCACTATACGGTCCACTCTGAGAAATGCTATCCGAAAAATCTAATTGCTTCTTAATATGATGGCATTTTCCCGTTTTCTTTATGCATGGGCAGTCTATCGGGACTTCAAAGACATATCTACGTACTGAACCAAAAGGTTCGTCGGTTTTGTAAATTTCGCTGGAGAGTAGTTTGGCTTCCCTTAGGTTTGGGTTTATGCGGGGGATAAACGGCATTACTGGTGGTTTCGAACCTTTCGGACTAACTGATGGAGATTTTGTCTTATCAGTTGTAATGACGTAAACCGAGGCTGCCTTTTTCATATTCCGCATATCCTCAATGTGAGGCTTGGTCAAAACATCAATTTTCACTTTTGGCTTGTGATCATCCTCCAGCAGGTTTCGCAATTTATTCAAGTGCGATATTTCATTGTTGATCCAATTTATTTGATTTTCTCGTTCTTTCTTGGCGAATTTTAGTAACACATCTGATTTATCCCCATCACATTTCAAGCGCTCGTCAAAATCTTTTTCTGACTGTGTTACGTTATCTTTCCAATTTCTAAAGCTTCTTGCTGATTTATCAATGGATGATGAGTTTGAAGTCGAACATCGTCCCGAGTGAGGTCTGTTGTCGACGAGGTCTAGATTTGTTTGTTTTGCGGGGTTAATGACACTAGATGTTATCGTAAACCTAGCGTCTTTCAATTTCCGAATATTCTCTGTTTCGGGTAAAATCTCTGCAGTAAAAGTCCTTGTTTCTAAGTTCCGTGGGCTATTTTTTGGCGGAGCGGGAACCCAAGGAACGTTTTCTTGCAACCGATGACTAACCGAGGCTTTGACTAAATTCTCAGAGCTTGATGATTCTTGGCGTTTCTCTTCAATATGTTCGGGCGATGTAGTTGAAGTATCACTGTTTGAGTTGGATTTCAATATTTTCTCCACTATTTTCTTAACGTAATACTGTTTAGTTACTTTGTCATATCGTTTCGATTTGAGCAACCTGTGCAATAAAGTCATACTCTTCCCAATATCAACAGATTTGTCCTTCGATATATTGCATGATATCATTTCACCAAGAGGTGTAGTTTTCGACGAAGCCTCTGTTATGTTTGAACTTAACGTCTGCGATGTTTTTGAGTTTGATCCATCGTCGTCATTTCTCTTTGATTTGTTAGGGTATAAATACTCGAAACTGTTACAATTGGAAGCAATCACATCGGAGTATGTGTTAGTTCCTAAGGAGCGCAGACTAGGTTCATCGCTGGACTCTCCGTACTTCATAAATTGTATAATTTGTCGGTCTTCGTAAACCGGTAAAATATTATGTTCAATTATTTTTGAATCAAGGTCGTCTTCGGTTTGTACTGCGACTGCGGTAGTCCCGAGTTTGTTTATTGAAGTCTGAATGTCTTTATCTAGAGATTCTTTATAATTCATGCATTCCACTGTAATAGGTTTTGTAACGGACAAGTGCATCACACGTTTCTTTGAAAATTTTGCGAGGCATCGTAATTTCGATGTATCTAGCTCGGAATCAACGCGCGTTTTATTCTGTTTGTTACTTGCCATATTTTCCATACTTGTTGATTTGGAACTGCAACTAGTTTGTAACGTTTTTAAACTTTCATCCGATGTGCCAAATATCAATCTTCGACAGGGTTTATTACCAACGGATACAGCTGGCGTCGACTCAGCTAAAGGGTTTCCCACTTTTTTATGAATGAAATCTAAGATGTCATTCCGATACGTAATATCCGAATCGCTTGTTTCAGGTTTATATATGAACGAAGAAGACGTGGTACTATCTAATTTTCTATCCTCGGTGAAGTCTGAACTACTTGACGATGGTAAACTTAATTTCCTGGAACCATTACTACTGCTTGAACTACCCGTAAGATGGTAGTATATTTGCGTTGACGCTTCAGCTACGTTTCCTTCTGGACTTTGACGTAATGGCTTCTTGCCCGGTACAATTTTTTCCAAAGTTGATAATATTGGTAGTGAGAGGCTTTTATGTAAGCTCTGTCTGCTGCTGTTTTCATAACCAATGTCCGCCCCATTGTCCCATTCTAACTTACGATTGGACGCTACACTGCTTGTCGGTGACGGGTTTTGTAACACATCATTGTTTGTATCGTTAATTGTTGGATCAATTCTATCTTGACCTATAAAGGGAGATCGTCGTTGCTCTTCAGCAACAGGTGTCGGATTCAATTCTCCTTGTTCTACAGATCTAAAGGGCACGATACCTCGTAAATACGTTGATAAATTTTCGTTTCCAGAGTAGTTTCGAAAGTATTCTAACACCTGAGATGACAGAGTGTTGTGTTCTGGGCTGGTTCTGTCTTGCATGGTACAATTTTACTGCTTCCGTGTAGAGAGCATCTTCTGAAGTGTGAAGTGTCATTAAATACTGTTAAAAATTTTGAAGGAATTGACAAACACTGTAGTAAAATATAACCTTCTTACCTTCACGTTTCCATGGATTGCTAAACCAAAATTGACTATTCCTCAGGGTCTGAGATGGTCTGAAATAAATAGTTATCACAATCGCGTCGGCTAAAAACAACGTTTGAATATTTGAAGTTTGTTGTGACAGTTGACCTAAGGTTTCGCCCGTGGACGCAAGAGGGCCACGACGGAGGGAAAATTTAAATTGCTTAGAACTAACTGGGTACGGTTATAAAAGTTTCCTTAAAATGTATTCCTCCGATTCAATTATTGCCAATGAACCAGATGAAGGATGGTTCGAAGGAGACAGCACATTGTCTATGGTTTACGCAGAGAGGAGTTCTGACATGAAGCAGTTTTCTATCAGCTTGAGTGAAACTGCCAGCGACAGCGATGGCGATTTGCGAGAAATGGCGGGTTGGGTTTGGGAGAGTAGCGCTCCTCCAAATTTTGCTACATCACGAACTCCAGTGGTGAGCGCCAGAAAACTGCAAATAATCAGGGCCTATTTAAATGGAAGGGCGAAGCCTAAGGTCAACTTGGTCCACCCAGTACCACCCTACCTGTCGAACGTCACAATGACGAGGACGCAAACGACTATAGTACCAGAAACATCAGTCTGTGAACACGATTGCAAGACATGAAAAAGTTGCGATGAATTTGAATTGAGAAACAGTAGCAACTGACTTCAGAAACCGACCAAATTGATTGATGCCATGAGGCAAGGGGAATGCAGTGTACACAAATACCTTTAAATGATAAATAGGGTATTGGGCATAAGGAGTTTGATATTTGCGGTAGGTACGTACCTATGAAGAAATGATTGCATCTGAATGAACTTCTTCAAGATTGAAGAAGTGCTGTATAGATAATAAGAATTGAGTCTCTGCCCAGATGTATTGAGAAAAATATTAAAGTATGAAGTTATAAAATGAGAAATCTGTACATCGCAACTTACAAAGTCTTCGTAGGGTTAAGTTTATATAATGTATACAACTTTTCACTATTTAAGCAATACAATTTCTGGGGGACCATTATACAATAGATACATAGTACCATTTATTGTTATTATTTTATTCCTATCCCTGAATCAGATTGTACAGAAAAAGGCATAAGTTTTCTCTTGTTTGTTAGATTTTGTTCATTGTTGACCTGGAGTGTGACCTTAAATTACACTGCAAGAAATTTCAACTTTTTGTTTTTTCCTTATGATGGTGTATTTCTATTTATCTATGGCCACTGATAACCCCAAATCAACCCATTTGTTGACGAGCACATATCTAAGGATATATTCGCGAGCATAAAACATATAAATGTAACATGCGGCCGATTTATATCCATTGTGTGCGTGTCGAATACGATGTTTTATCTACGACGCATAAATTCCATTTTATATCAAATAATATTTTAAATGCATTTATCTACGACTCACATATAATAATAAGTTCATTGCATACGTATCTATGACTATATAATCCCCATCATTATACGCCCCAATGATTATAATGACACTAGCGTTGTATAATAATGACAGTTCGTTCAAATAATGACCTCATTATTTGAACGAACTGTCATCATTATACAACGCTAGTGTCAGTCTCAGTCCGTCAAAACCTACCTGGATGACAGTTATTTGACAGTTTGCCTTGCCATCATTGACAAATACATTTAAAATATTTTGCATAAAATGGAATTTATGAGTCCTAGATAAAACGTCGTATTTGACTCGCACAAAACGGATATAGATCGCTCGCATGATTACACGCTCGCCTACGGCTCGCGTGTAAACTTCATGCTCGCGATTTATATCGTGAATTATGTGCTCGTCAAATAATGTACTATTGTCAATTATGGCTAGGCGAACTGTCACATGACTGTCATACACGTAGGTTTTAATGGGTTTTATAGGTTTTAACAGACTTTGCCACGTTGTATAATAATGACAGTTCGTTCAAATTATGAAGTCACACTGTATATATTAAGGTGGGGTTCAAATTGATCGCAAAAAGATTCCTTAGAATCCGTCCTTAGACTGGACAGAACTTAATCGGGTATCTTTTTATTGTTGAGAAAGCTTCAAATATGTATACGGATCAAGTCTATTTTGAATGCAGATACCTCAATAGTCAGTTGAAACAGATTATGAAAATCCGACAATTTCAACTATTTTTAACAGCGTATTACGCCGCTGTTCTTGCGAATAAAGACGAGATGGTTGTATTATCCAATAGGCCGAGACGCATTGATTCTATTCCGATTTCATGTTCGATTGAAATTAGTGCCCAGAAATTGAGATTCTTAGGAAAATAAAAACGCTTGTTTCCGGGCGGCCATCTGTTGAACTGTACGGGTAACACGTTGATTAGTTCAGCTACTTTACATTCCTTGTCAGAGCGTTGTGTCGGTTACATAGGATAACATATTTGATTTTTTTTTGTAGGTGGTTTATGTGAAAAATAAATCAAAAAGTCGAGAATTATTTTAAAACCGCAAAAATCGAGTACCTACCTTTTTTTACTTCTCTGGCGCTCGTGGCTAAATCGATAGTCAGAAAATTTTGATAGTCACTCCTATTATGTAAAAATGGTTCAGGGGTATAACGCACTTTATTTCATTTTTTTGTTCAACCGTTTCAGAGTTACTAGTCTTCAAACATAGGGTTCAATACTTTTGCAACCGATAGTAGTCAAACTGTACGAGTATAATAGTAGGTCGATTCGGAAAATAAAGAAACGACTGAGTTTGTTTCACAGAAACAGATTTAGTTCAATGATTATTTAAATTTACTGACAAACTTACGCAAAAATATTTGTTTTATATGCTGTGATAATCTTTTAGGTAATGTTCATTGTTATTGTTGATATTTTTATAAATCCCATTATTACTTATGTCACTAAACGGCTTGTTATTTAACTATAATTTAATTATAAATATTATAATTTATTATAAATTGTTTGTTTGTATATTTAATATACCTATAATTTATTTTTAAAATTTTTGTATTGTTCCTGAACAATATTTCATTTGCTAACCCGGATCGACCCTAGTACGCGTAAAATGGTCAGCTTCCCCAAATTGATATAAAATTGCATTGAACCGCCATCTGTTAACAAGATGCCGTATAGTTGGTTGCATAATAGATATAATTATGCCTACTTACTATTTCGAACCCCATCTTAAGTAAACAATTTCCAGCGTTATGACTGATTTTTTGTACTTATTGAGGCGCCATTTAAACCATACTTCAAAAATTAAAGCAAACATTAAAGGTCGGCACCAAACGAAAAAAATTCTCTTAAGCGGTAAAAAATGCTATTTGGGTTGCATAGACCAGCGTTTCCCAACCGCCGGTCAGCAGAAATATTTTGCCGGTCAGCGAAAAATTTCGTCCGTTTCAAGTCGGCTAAGCGCCGTCGCGACTAGATCTCTTCTGTTAGGTATTTCTTTGTCAATATAGTAAGCGTCGCAAATTGTGTGTTGCTCAACTGCTAACAGAAGATATGTATGTGGTTTCTATTGTATTTACATATATTATTCTATTATTTATCTATACTTCATAATACTTGCTAGTGATAACTAGATGGCACTAATGCCAGTCAATAGAAATGCGTGCAAAACATGCATAAAAAGTATATTCCAAATACATACCACCTTTATTTCTTATGGATACAAGATAGTTTACAACGATTCGTGTATGCCGCAGTATTGTGTCAGATTGCTTGTCTTTTATTTTATCGCGCTCGAGTGTATTGTTTTTTAATATTGTGCGTTATGGTTATAGTATGTTGTGTGGTGTTTCGGAAAATAAAATTTCTTTCGTAAAACTTGACGCCGTACAAAATGGAAGTAAAAAAAGTCATACAACAAAACCTTCTAACTTTCTAACTTCTATGACAAGTACCAGTGCTTCAAGTGTAGAAGGACCAGAGCCGGATTAACCATAAGGCAGAGTAGGCAACTGCCTAGGGGCCCAGGATCGACAGGGGCCCACTGCAGTCCGCAAAAAAAGTTTTATGGGTCGAAAATGATAATCAACAATACTATTCTTTTTTTCTCAACGCATGTAACACTTTATACATACAGAACCATCTAGTATCTAATATTAAAACTAATATAATCCTTCGGAACGCAACTGGACTTCATTCACGTTGGGGGAATCCCCGATTCGTTGGGTGCGTTCTGTAAGCTTCCGTAGCGACTAGCGTGATAATAATTTGTAGCGTAATAATTCCGAAACTTTCGAAATACGTTAATTACAATATGTGAGTTTTGCGATTGTAAGGTAAATTTAAAAAAGTTTTGGTGTGCTCCGTGTTTGAAGACTTACTATTTTCACATACACCAAAATTCGGAACGCATTCAGGAATGTGGGTAGAAGGCAAAAAATACATCACATGATTTAGTCAGTCAGAGTAGGTAAAGAAAAGGGGCCCGAAAATTGTATTGCCTACAGGCCCTTACAGGGTTAATCCGGCTCTGAGAAGGACCACAGAAAAAGAAAAGTGTCGATACTTCTGAATATACGATACAAACAAAAAAGAGAAAAGGTAACTTTATTGGGCAATATGATAAGGAGTATTTAAAATTCGGTTTTATTGTACCCCTGGAAGCGAACTATTGCCACTGCCTTTGTGTGTAGAATGTTCAGAAATTCTTTCAAAACAAGCTATGAAGCCTTCCAAATTAGCTCGTCATTTGCATTCAAACCATAAACATTTTACTGATAAGCCACTGGACTTTTTGTAAGATTGCGTGATCAGACGAAACTTCAGAAAAGTCAAATGATAATTATGACGAAAATTATGTATAACTGTAAAAATCAATTTTATTTAGAAGTTAAAAAATGTATACAAGGCTTTAAAATTAAGAACATTAACAAAAAATCTCGTTTTAAAATCATCAAATACATTGAGTCGGGTATGTCAGCCAATTCATAACCGATTGACTTGAAATTGAGACAATCTTCTTCGATACATATACCTCTAGCAAGTTTTTACGAAATTTTCAAAACTTCTTTTTGGTTATAGCTATTTGGTTACAAAATTGTAGAATAAAGAGTGTTCAATTTGTGTTAAATAACATGCCAAACTGCAAAAAAATACTATTTGCTAAAATCCTACGTACTGGACTGGGTTTTGTATCAGAGAATACATAAAATCTGTCTATGTAGAAAGTTTAAATCAATCAGGTATGAATTCGTTGATCTGACCGTTTTTTAAGTGCAAATGATTACTGAGCAAACGCCTTGTGTCAAACAGAATTTCTAGCAGAATATTTAACTTTTGAATAAAATAGATTTTTACACTACTACTACATGCTTAAACTTAGGAATCATTTTTCTACCTCCAGGGGTGGTATTACCCCTTAAGGTGGGGTTTAAATTGATCGCAAAAAGGCTAAAACATAGTCGCCAATATTCATTAGAATCCGTCCTTAGACTGGACAGAACTAAGTTGGGTATTTTTTTTATTGTAGAGAAAGCTTCAAATATACGGATGAAGTCTATTTTGAATCCAGATACCCTAATAGTCAATTGTAAAAGATTATTAAAATCCGACAATTTCAACTATTTTTGATTTTTAGTTCTTGCGAATGGAGACGAGATGGTTGTATCGTTGAATAGTCCGAGACGCATTGATTCTATTCCGATTTCATGTTTGATTGAAATTAGTGCCCAGAAATTGAGATTCTTAAGAAAATAAAAACGCTTGTTTCCGGGCGGTCATCTGTTGAACAGTACGGGTAACACGTTGATTAGTTCAGCTACTTTCCGTTCCTTGTCCGAGCGTTGTATCGATACATTGGATAAACATATTTGAATACATATTTACAAATAAGTATTGTAACAAAGCCTAATTTAGATGTGCAGGAGGTTGTAAAAAGCGCAGTGTGCAATATAACCCAGGTACTTTCATGTAATTGTGTATGTCGGTTGAAGAAAGAAATTGCACTTTTTTAAACTCTCATCTTTCCAAATTTTTTTCTACTAAACCGCTTGCTAAAAAAAAATCAAATTTACTCAGAGTATAACTCAAGATCTTGTCTACCGATTGGCTTTCGTATTTTACTAATTTTCTTTGCAATAAAGATGATAGACAAGATTTTCATGAAGGCGGATATCTCAGCAACGAGTATTAGCACGATAACGAGACAGGAACGAAAACAATCGCAAAATTTTGTTTAATTAGAGGATTGAAATAGAAACACATTTCAGATGTTCGTTAATTTTATAAAGCGACATAAATATGCAATATAATTTTGGTACAGCGCGCAAGTACGTCTTGGCGTTCAATGCAGTCGTCAACGGATTGGGAACTCGAGGCCAAGTCGCCAGGCCCGTACTTACGAATTACACCAAACATCGTATATGTATATTAAATTGATGTAACCAGCATTGAAATTGAATGGTAGAAATGGTGGGCTCTTTGTTTAATGAATTTTTTAACGTCTTTTGAATCAACAGCAGCAAATAAATATTATCAGGTAACATAAACAAATAAAATAACAAAACCAAATATTTTTTGGCAGGCCCCAATAATATGATTTTGGGTAAAATCAAGATAACATAAATACATAAATATTCATTGAATAAGGTTTTTTGAGTAACTGCGTTACAAGCGTACGTGTTTTGCAAGTATTGAACAAGAATGGTGAAGTATTATTCCAAGGAAGTAATACAATTAATTATCATTGTCAGAAATTTCTTTCTCAAATAACTACAGCACAACTGTTGTATCTGTCAAAAAATCACCATCAAGAGAAGGTACTACTATTAGATTTTATCGGAATTATATAAATCGGAAGCAATTAAGTAAAATTATTGTGATTACTTGTAGCCCATTGCACTTGAATTAATCTGGGCATACGTACAAATTAAAGTTGCAAAAAGCTACAGTACATTTTAAATTAAAGATATGTTAAATTTATGTAACAAATCACTGTTACAGAAGAGATATATGGCAATATTGCGTTTCAATTTGCAACACAATTTTTGAAAATCTAAACCAGTACATTGATAAAGATCATATTCTTGACTCAATTGTAGACACAATTATAATTAACTAAGATGATGATGATGACGAATTATTAGGCTACTACGATAACAGTACAGATAATGAAGAGCGATTTTATATTATGATAAAGAAGTTGCCGCGATAGTTGCAATGTTGGTGGTTTTTCTGAAACTGCACAATTCGTTCATAGTTTAGAACAAATACTTGTCGCAATTGAAACATTTACTGAAAATTACCGAAAATAATAATTCACAAAAAAGAATATGTATACAATTCCACAAATAAAGAAAAAACACGTATGCTGTTTTCAATAATAAAACTGAACGAGAAAATGTCAAAAATATTTAATACGGTCCTGAGAGTTGATCGTTTGAAATCTACGGGCGAAGCCTAGCATCGAGAGGAACCATCCTGCGCACCGGATCGATAACATTATTTTTTATTCCTAAAAATTCCTTAACTTTTATGTTATTATATTATTGTCCTGCTACCGTTCGTTTCTGAGATATCCGCGTCCATAAAAAGTTCGCTTACAGACTTTATTACATAAGAAATCAAGAAAATAAAAACACCAATCTATAGAAGAGATTTTACTGTAACATGTACAAAAATTTTAATTTTTTTGGTATGTGGTTTAAGTAAAAAGTAAATCAAAAATTCGAGAATTACTTTAAAACCGAAAAAATCGGGTACCTTTTTTTACTTCTCTCGAGCTTGTGGCTAAACCGATAGGCAGAAAATTTTGATAGTCACTCCTGTTATGTAAAAATGATTTTGGAGTACCTATAACGCACTTTATTTAATTTTTTTTGTTCAGCCGTTTTTAGAGTTACTAGTCTTCAAACATAGGGCTCAATACTTTTGCAACCAATAGTAGTCAAAATGTACGAGTACAGGGGCGTAGCTACAGGGAGCAGTAGTAGCAAACTGCTCCAGGCGCACGAGTGAGGGGGCGCAAAATTCGAGGAGAACAACAAAACTTTTGAGTAAAAAATGGCCAGAATTTCTAACTAAAATTCTAAGGACCTAAATGTTTGTGTGATTTGGACTTAATTATCATAATTTCGATTTATAGATTGATATTGTGTTTATACATATATAACTCCATGTACTACGCGCGCAAAAAAAAATCGTACACCTTGTCATAGGTATGAAATGGGTATGAAACATCATTGAAACATGCATCAACTGTCATGTTGACAAGCTAGAATTACATGATGCCAAAATTAGCTGTACGCCTTCTGTTGGCGCTATAGTGCATTTGACTTCTGAAAATGTTTGTTTTTTAAGCAAGCGCACTTCATATTTATTTACTTATTGAGTGTACTATTGTAGTATATTGTTTACTTTAAATGACTGCTATTATTTTACTAAATTAGTGTGTTTTTATTCATAAACTTACCTATAAGTATGTAAGTGGTTTTCAGTATTTTCTTGTTAATATGAAACACATAATGTTGGTTACTTTGAAAGAAAGAAATTGCTAATCCCAAAATTTTAGTGCTAGGTAAAACTTACAATTGGCCAAAACGCTTTCTTCCAAATAATTTTGACGAAACAAAAAGAAATCTGAAAAAGCTGAACTGTGAAAATGTTTTAAAGGTTGTAAGTTAAGTTATGTTATTATTTTAATGGTAATTTTATTTTATTGCGTTTGGGTACTAGAATTTAAAAAAAAATTCAGTTTAATAATTACAAAAAATTAAAAAGAGTAAAACTTATAGACCACAAGATTTGATTATTTACATTACTGCACACTCAAGAAACGAGAATAGTACACTAATCTGGGTCTTAGCCCAGTGATATTAAACATAAAATTCACTTTAAACACAAATGGATTTTTAAATATGCCTTTGATATGTGTTACACCGCGGTTTTGACCAGTTATATTTGCGTAATTGTTTTCCTTATCTCGTTTCCACATTGAGGAATTTTGGGGCTGTTGCACAATTGTTCAAGTCTTATGGTCGTTTGGCTCTTTGGCGCTGCTGTAGTTACAGCCAAGTGGTTAGCGCTTCCGCTACCGGCCGTAAGATGTCGCGGCATGTACCGCTTTGGGCCGGTCAGCCCATTGTTTTGGCTGATTACTCTTCGGTGGAGGATGGGAGAAATGTAATTTTTGCATTTTTGTGCTGGGCAAAAATTTAGCTTTCCATCAAGCCCTCATTTTGTGAAATCCGTGCAGTTTGGAGAATTAAGGGTCTTTTCGCGTTGTTTCTTGGGTGTACCACTTTTTGCACCCGTGACGTATGATTTTCATTTTTGGTGAATTTATTCGGTTTCTCGGAACTGTATATTGGGATCTTGTTGACCGGGTTATTATGAGTCTCCTTGGATTTTTCTGCTCCTAATGACTGGTTCCCTTTGATTAAACTCCCTCTAATTGCCTTTTTGCGAAGTTTTTGGTCCGGTTAGAGTGGGGGGCGAGGCTATATATAGATCCGCATTTGGTCCCTCTGGATTGTTGATTCTTGGTTGTTAGACGAATCGCTGTCAGTCAACTTTATCCTGGACTCTACGTGAAGCTGTGTGGAAGTGACTTGGAGTTGCTCGTTTCTTTGGTGCCTTGCTGGTGTACGAAGTATCTCTCGCTGTATGCGGAACCATCCTTCCCAAGCTAAGAAGTTTTAACCATTGTGGTGTGTTATATGGTTGGAACCCCGTCGCCTTTTGTGCGGATTCAGTACGTAGAATACTGTTGGATTCACGGTTAAGCCCGCTCAAGATCTTAGGGTGAGTCTCTGGTTCGTTTGTTACTTTTAGAATTGGTTCCTTATTGCGGGGAATATTTTTAGGCTTCTTCGTCTGGGCATCGTCGGATATCTATTCTTCGTCTGGGCATAGTCGGATATTTATTCTTCGTCTGGACCTCTTTGGATATTTATTCTACGTCTGGTGGCCTTTATCCTTTTCTGTGGTGTCTTCGTCTGGGGACGTTTTCGTCTTTGGATCGGAGGACAACCCTTTCGATCGGAGGACCAGTTTCGTGGAGTGATAACTTTGGCACGACTTGATCGAGTGGATCTAGCGGACCGGGTGGCGTCCTGGAGTGGAGCGTCGGAAGCTGCGGAGAGTTCGCCTTGCTCGGACTGCGGGTGTCTTCGTGGGACGGGGACATTCCTTCGCTGCCGAGGTCAAGGTTTGACTTATATTTATATCTCCACCGGGCCCCTGCGTGGCCCTCGCCCTTGACGCAGTGCTGCCGGAGGTTATTCGTGTCGTAATTAATTGTATTTTTCTTTCATTGTATAATTTACTTTGGGTGAGCCGTTCACCACTATCGTGTCTTTGTCCGGAAGGTTTCTAACCTCACCTACCCCAACAAACAGCTGTTGCGGTGGACCGTTGTTGTGCGTATGCTGCAACGGTAGCTAGCCTCCCTCAACCTCTTTAATAATTTTTATTTGATTTGAATTTCAATTATATAGATTGATTTAATTTAATTTAATTAGATAAGTTTATCTTATCTTTGTCTTCTCTAATTTACTTGGTCGTTTATATTTGATAAACGTTGAGGCTAGGTTAGTCGGGTTAAGGGGTACCGGCAAACTGTTTCTTTAAGGTTTGAGAATTTTAATTTACAATTTAATTTTGAATTTGAATAGTCCTGGTCATTTGGGACAATAATTTATTTAATATTGCCTTATTTCAATTTATTAATTTTATCCCTTTTGACACTGTTGTCAATCAAATTCCCAACGCTTTTCGGTCGGATTCATTTAATTTAATTTTACGTCTGGAGGAATATTATCCCAGATACTGCGGTGAATTTCGTGCTTGGCCAAGAACGTGTTCGTCGGTTGTCGCATTTATCTTTCGGGTTTTTCAGGTTAATTATCGGCACTAACGTTGCCGAAGCGTTGCTATTTGATATTGTGGTGTATTTGACCTTGCTGATCAGTGGATATTTTCCCGAGATACCGCTGTAATTTCGTGTACTTTTTTTTGTCTGTGGGTATTAAATAAACTTGATTTTCCGGCAACTTTGGTTCTCTTCTTGTCCCTGTGTGGCATCATTTCTCTTTCAGACAGCTTTCACAATCAAGCGATAGTCCACGGCGGGGTTCAGATTGTGTGGCGCCCATTTCGGAACACCTTGCGGTTGGATGTTGTTTATCCCCACGCCCTCTCCCAGAGTTGGTCGGTGCAACCCCAAGGACTGCATGAGCGCACAGGTAGAGCTCAAGGTTCCGGAACTTATTTTAAAATATTTTATAGCTTTCATCGGGAATAGAAAGTCAAGGTGTTTCATATGGCATTAGAAATAACGTGTAAAAAGTTCTCATCGATATCAGGTCTGAGCTACGAGTTGTTTACGGTCATAGATGGATGACCGACTTGGATCTTTTATTGATCGGACAACAATGGATTGTTTACGAAACTTCTAGATGTTTTAATTCTCTACATAAAATGTGTATACATCCTTTTAGTACGAGTTGGCGTTTTTAAGTTATGCGTCTGAAAATACGCCAAAAGCATGTATAACGTTATTAGTATGCTGGGTGATCCATTCCGCGTCCCAAGTATTTGAAAATGTGATTGAGCATCATATTATTATATGAGAATAATAGCGTTAATTAAAACTTGACCATTTGCGAGATAGTCCTTCAGAAGGTTAAGAAATGGCTTATGAATACCAACGTTTTTTCGGAAACTAAAATTAGTGCAAATATTCTTAAATCTACGCTAGTAAAAGATACCATGTTTAGAAAATTTCCATAAAATACGATACCGGTATTTATATAAAACACATGTGAAGCACCTGTGAACACATTTGAAGAATATTTGGGTTATTTTAATTTGTTAGAAATCTAAAACAGCCAGCTGTTGACTAATTATTTTTATTGTCATAAAAACATAAATTGAGTTTCGCAAGGATTTTGTATATATAAACTCAGTTTTTGGCTCAATTTAAAATTGAAAAATTGCCATTGAAAGTGGTATACATTAAATTAAATGTTCAAAAATGCCAGACCTCTTCCGAAAACAAGGGGCGCAGAGATTTTTCTTGCTCCAGGGCGCGCTGGATATGTAGCAACGCCACTGTACGAGTATAATAGTAGGTCGCTTTGGAAAATAAAGACACAACGGAGTTTGTTTCACAGAAACAGATTTAGTTCAATGATTATTTAAATTTACTGACAAACTTACACAAAAATATTTGTTTTATATGCTGAGATAAACTTTTAAGTAATGTTCATTGTTATTGTTGATATTTTTATAAATCCTATTATTACTTTTGTCAGTAAACGGCTTATTAATTAATTATAATTGTATTATAAATGTTATTTAATATAAATTGTTTGTTTCTATATTAAATATACCTACAATTTCGTTTTAAAATTTTATTGATATCTAACAAGTCCATCACATATATTGTATTGTTCCTGAACAATATTTTGTCTGTTTTGTCATAAACCTGTATAGAAGCCCTATATCACTAAAATACCAAATTCTATCAATTGGTATGTAAAACATTTTATTGCCTTACCTGGCTCGACATTAGTACGCAAAAAAAGCGCGCCGCGGAGGTCAAACACAGGCCACGTGCACAGACCACGTAAAATCGTCCGCTTCCCCAAATGTATATAAAATTGCATTGAACCGCCATCTGTGGGCCGGAGGCTCTGCATGCCGTATAGTTGGTTGCATAATATTTATAATTATGCCTATTTACTGTTTCGAACCCCATCTTAATCTTCAGCCGGTCCGCGAAATATTTCTCCCACTATTACCGGTCCGCAAGCCGAAAAAGGTTGAAGAACGGTGGCATAGACGATGCAGTAATTATCAGCTTTTTAATGCTGAAGAATTGAAATCATACATCTGCGTGAACGTTGGATCACGTGACTGGACAAAGACGAACGGTAGAAAGTGGGATAGTACACAATTCTACTACGAAAACTACTACATTGTTTACATCTGTGTTCTCCTCTATCGTGAATATCTTGACGATGCGTCCAGGGATTTGATTTGAACCATTTTGCACAAACTGTAATTACATATCTTGATTAATAAAATCAAGTGATCAAAAAAGTTACATTTAGTATGTGCGCACAGATATTCAGTGTATTTTATTGAGTTGTTACGGTACTGATATGATCGGTTGGTTATTAGTGTTATTCCTTAGTTAGATTGTATACCCAGGGCCGGCGCGTGATATTTTTCTTGTGTGCGCAAACAAATTTTTGGCGCCCTTCGGAAAAAGTTTAGTTATCGTTCCATCGGTTATATGGTACGATCACAATACTTTTCTTTTACAAGGTGTCCCACTTTTCCCCGCAAAATTATTTTCTAGATACATATTTTTTTTTCCCATTTCCTTAAGTTACAGTCGTTTGCAATATTCACAAAACAACTAAACATAAAATACATATGAGACAATGCGTAGGTATTCGAAACATAACACTATCAGTAGTACCCATTACAACAATAAAAAGTAAAACATTTATAAGTAAAAACAATAAACATTATAAAATTATATTGAATAAACTAAAATCCATATGAAACTTTTTACTTACGTTTTTTAGAAAGCAAATGTTATTCTTTAAAGTTGTTTCATATGAGCTCAATTCCATAAGAACTTGTGAAGTTCCTGTGACGAGACACAAGAAGGAGTGTTATCTTATCACTGAAATAAAAAATAATAGAGATCTGAAATTTTATAATTGGCAATTTGAATCTAACACTACTATGCAATGTCATAAAAATTGTAGTCATTTTTTAATTCATATGTGACAAAACGTCTCTTTTTTAAAAAGAGGCCTAAAGTTTATAATTTTCTTTAAAAATTAGAATTTTTGATAATGAAAGAATAATTTGTTTCCTTTCTCAAATAGAAAAGGTTTAACAATAAGGTGTGAAATTAACATACATAACATATATTAGTTTAATGTGACATTTAGATCGCCAGCAATTTATTTACATTCGATAGAAATTTTAGAAATATGACCAATTTCGTATAATTACAAAAAAATTTCTTAAATGATGATAAAGCTTACTTTTCATTAAACATTTTATTAAGTGCGGCTATTTGAGGTTTAAAAAAGAAAAATCACAATCATTCATTAAAAAAATATGAAAAAAATCGAATTTAAAAAAGAATCATAAACTTTAGGACTCCAGCGGGAGACAAATATTTTTTAATTGGGCCAATTTGTAACTTTTTTCAACCAGAAATTTTGATTTTCGAAGAAAACAGGGGTTCGATACACCCTAGTGCAGCGTTTTCAGCCTTTTTACTCTTGCGGAACCCTTGAAATTGGGTTGGAACCCGGGGGAATCCCAACAAAAGAAATTAGACAGTGTCGTTTACTCCTTCCCAATATAATTCCGAGGAAAATACGCAGAGAAAAATGTGTAAAGCAATTTTGCATTTTTATTTCTACGGTAAAATTGCATTTTCCAGTACAATTTTGTAATATTCTGTAACATTACGGTGACAATGCTGGATTTTCACAGGAACATGTAAGGGGAATACGTGAGTTTTGTAAAAAAATAGGTACAGCATTATAGCTGTCAATTTTTCAGCATTTTTTGCTGTAACTTTGCAGATTTTGTCCCTGTGTATCAACTTATTTGTTCTTTTCACTTACATCGAAAGTTACAGCCCTTTCATGCATGCTCATTCATGTAGCGCCGTTTAAAATTTGGTTTTGTTAATATTCCAAAGGACTGTATTTTTAAGCCATTGACAACAAATAATAAAATAAAACATTCTACTCAGATTGACATTTACGTTCTGAAAATAAAGTTAGTGAATATGTGTACACCCTAATTTCATCTATAAATGATGATTTCTATGGAATAGAATATAATAGAATAGTATATTTGCTATTAAAATTACACTGCACATCAATGCTATTTTCTCTTAAAATTTGTTAAAAATAAGAAAAGACTTTCTTATATATAGACAATGTTGAAAACTGCACTAATACAAAATAATTATAGCCCCAGGCTAAAATTTAATTTAATTTAATTATTTTATTTAATTAAATTCCTTCACGGAATTTAATATTTCATTTCAGTTTCCAGTCCGCTTTTTCAGAAACAAAGCATTTTTAATGATAGCTTTATAGTGATTAGCCATGTAAATTTCGCCTAGAATTGCAAATCACATATATTTATTGATTTCCAATGAATGGCAGTGCCACAATTTCTGTCACAGAAGCTCAGAACTTGTCTGGCAATAGATTAGTAATCATATCTGGAATGTTGAAGTTCACATTGAAATCTACAATCCACAATTCTAATTTTCTCCTAAAGTTCATTATGAGCAGCAAGTTCAAATTCTTGGTTCATTTTGTCACACATTTGGATAGGGGACATTATTGAAGACAAATTTGTTAGATTTTCCCAATAATTCTGCCAGTAGTTGTTTTCTAGAGATTATTTTGTTTTTATGTTACAGATAATTTTGTCATTCGAAGTCAGTAAATATTGTGCACATGAACCGACGCGGCCACTGCTATTTTCCGCGGAACCCCTGGCTGCATCTCGCGGAATCCCTTGGGTTCACCCCGATTGAAAATGCTGCCCCAGTGTATAACAGAAACGAAAGAAAGGTCGCCCGAGGGTATAAACATCAAATAATGCCCAAGGTGTATACAAAATTGAATGTCCTTCAATGGTTTTGTTCCTCCCTTTGAATAATATTTATAAATATTTTGACGTTATCAAGATACATGCGTATGTAATAGATCGTCGGTTGGGTATAATCTGGTTATAAAGTAACCATACTTAATTAGTTTTAGTTTTAGTTTTAAGAACTTTATCTAAGTACCACAACCTTACCCATTATAAAATTTGTCTCTCTAAACACGCTCCGCACGTAAGTTCTTGCAATAGGACCAATGCAGTATTTTATCAGACAAAGCTCATCACTCTTACCATGATAATCACTATTTGAACTCAATAAATATGTAATCAAAATCTCTACTATTAAATTGTAGCTGGTTTACTCACTTTAAATATTAAAATAAACTTAGTCAACAGAAAACCTCAATTCTCAATAAAAGAATAACAAATTTTTATTTACAATTAAAACAGAAGAATTAAAACAATGAAATGAACTCTAAATCTACCAAATATTTTGAGGAGTTGTCAGATTTAACAAAACACATTAAATTTAGAAATTAAACACAAATTAAGGAAGTAATGATCGGCTTACCATTTACAACAGCACACACTAAAAAACGACATTTTAATATTAACCAAGCGGAATGCTTGGAAGTGGTTTGATTTACATCTCAAACCGCTCTGTTTCTCTTCTGGCTCTCTTATGGATGCCAACGAATCGACGCCACACCTATTTATTAAAACTTCCTCTTCCCTGACTTCACACTAGGAGAAAAAGGGACCACACGACAAGCTAAATAAAATCTGTAGATGATAAGCCAGTTCCCTGAAGCATAATAATCTCGCTCAGCAGTATATTATACAGTTCATGACAAATGTCATAATCTATTACCAAAGAACGCCCTTAGATGCATGGGAATAAAAACCATTAAAAAGTTTCACATGTGATAAGATTACGTGTCTCTCATAGACCAACGCGCGATAGCGTTGATCTCATAAACAGAGCAAGAGCAATTATCACATTCCTCCCACGTTACATAAAATAATCATTACAAAAATAATGCCAATCATTACACGTATCTACGGAGCTGAATAACAATAGAAACAATTCGGAGTTGAGTCACAATACAGACAATTAATTGTCAAACTTATAACCTTAATGGCCAATAATTGACATTGCTGAGTGACAGTACAGACAATTAATTGACAAACTTATAACCTTAATCGCCAATAATTGACATTGATGACAACATTTACAATTTGAATGACAAATATTCGATATATATTTTATAAAACTTGTATTATAATATACTATTTTCTACTTTGCGTTCGTTATAAACTCATAACGAAGCCGGTTTCGGTTCCGTTATAAAAACACTAGCTCACAAACTTTTTGATGATATTGACGTCAAGTGTCAAATAAGTCTGACTATTGGCTAGCGTCAATCGTATTTGTGAATTTTATTAAAACTACCAACTGATGAATATGAAACTACTCTAGATTGTAAGATGACAACCGCAATTTTCAAAACTTATGTAAATTTAATGTCACAAACTAGAAAAAATAGTATATAACACACGTTTTATAAGACGTATTGGCGCACTCGTTCCTCGCTACGCTCGTCGTGCCCAAAATAACTCGTGCGCCAATTTTGTGTATTATATTGACTGATATATATTGACATATAACCATGGCAACCCTTAATGCCCGCGCGGGCGTTAAGAAGCAGTTTTTGGCCCGGTATCTAAGATGTATGTATGTACTATGTATGTATGGTAGGGTACGGTTTTTTTCCGCGCAGCTCCTAGGCCACAGTTGGCCCTTTGAGCTTTCCCCTCACTACTGTACAGTAATATCGACAACCAGAGATGTTCAACTGGTTGCCGGGCCCCACGATTTTTCGTCTCTTCCGAAAGACGGCGGACGAATTTTTGGCTGGTCCTGGGTGTGAACCCCGGACCTCATAGTCAGTAGGGCAACGCTCTACGACCCGCGCCGCCGAATCTAAGATGTACTATGTCACTTTATTATCATGTAGAACATACAAAAATATCTGGCATTCATTTGGGACACAAAACATAGCCACTTTTTGATTTTTGACATTTGCCCACCCATCCCAGATTTCTAATTGTTACCTGGGTAAGAAACATGAAAATCTGATATTTCATCACCTTGGTGATAAACCGTGAATAATTTAATGTCAACTGTATTGAATAGCGGGCAACAAATCAACACGTGAGTTCGGAAAGTTCTAAGATCGGGTTCAAATTTCAGTGCTCGATTATTATCAGAAAAGATGTCCGTTGTTGACGATGAGTGTCCCTGTGCTCTTGAGTCCGATGAAGACTTGGAAGACGAGTCTATGGTCTACGCCGAGCCATCCAACGCAGAGAGAAATATGTCGGTTGCCATTCTTGACGGTGACAGTGACAGGATTTTGACGGAATGCGTATGGCAAAATAGCACGCCACCTTCGAAATTTGGGTCATGTCGTCCACCAGTTGTGAGCGCAAGAAAAGTGGACATCATCAGAGCATTACTTTCTGGAAAGGCTAAACCTAAAACTACCACCGTCCACCCAGACAAACCCTATTGCTCTAATATAATTGTTTCTAGGGCTCACACCAAAATTCCCCACGAACGATCTGTAGCAGACACTGACTAACAGACTTCTTCCGTACTTGTACACTTATTACTATCTACTTAGTACCGTTATCTTATTCCTATAACGCCCAATTTATTATGAAATTATAATATGCCAATTAAACCATTAACTTGGAGATGTGAGTTTTTATTTATACAAATACATTTATTACATCGGAACAGTGCAGATGGCAGATACATGGGATTCGGTTGATACTTTTTCTTCTTACACGATAATCCTTACATCAGTTACCTACAACTATTAAATTATAACATTAGCATATAAACATAGTAGAAAAGTGAACTAACTCTAGTCACCAATGTTTTTGTTATTCCAAATAGTTAAGAATAAAAATCGCAAGCGTGAACAGGCGAGCGATTTATATTCGTTATATGAGTCGAGTACGACGTTTTATCTACGACCATAAAAAATAGGTACTTCGTCTAGTACTCCTAAATTCTATTTTATATTAAATATTGTAAATATGACTCGTTTCCAAAACCCGCCTCAGAGTTCAGAGAAAAATTTTCAAGAAACGTTGATTATGAAAGTCCAGTCAAATCGTTTCCGAGAGTGCCTGTTCCAGGACCAAAATACAGAAGACCGGCTTCACAACGAAAATCGCAAAAAAACTAAAAAGGTTCGACCTTTTTTCATTTTTTTGCAAAATAGTGATGAAACTATGCACTTTTCGAAGCACTCTTCGAAATTTCCCATAAGAGTACCCTTGAAATAAATTTTTGGTTGAACTGTTTGGCCGCTAGAACATGCTGAAAAATGGTCAAATTTACCTACTTTGTGTAAAACCAAGTTTTGGAGTTAGTTAAAAAGGCTAGGATTATGCTAAAACTACATTAATTTCCCTACAAATTGCACATCTTAATCACTTATTTTGGCCAAACGGTGTAGCCGCGTGAACTGGTTGATATTTTATGTCATATTAGCTAAGCGAAGCCGCGAAGTCAAGATCCCGAATGTTTGTTTATATTTTTTACAAAAAAATACATAATACATTAAGTACCTATGAATTAAAAAGAGAAAATGTATAGTTCTAAATAAATAAAAATAATATAGGTATCTACTGATTTTTTTTTTGAAGGGCTTTTGACTTTGCGGTTTCGCGTAATGTGACAGACAATTTCAACTTCAATTTCAACAATTTCAACAATTCTAGAGGCTACACAGTTTGGCCAAAATAAGTGATTAAGTTATCCAATTGGTAGGGAATAATGTAGTTTTATCAGAATCTAAACTGTTTTGTAATTACACGTATATTACATAAATTTGGCCTTGTTTCGGCGCGCTCTAGCTGCCAAACCATTCAACCAAAAAATACACATGAGAGTTGAGGGTGCTTTCGATAGGAAATTTAGTGGAATTTATTTTTGTATATACATACTATATAGTGGTCTACGTCACAAAGTGCATAGTTTTATGACCTTTTTGCAAAAAACCGGAAGAAAAGTCGAACATTTTTAGGTTTTTTTGCGATTTTCGTTCCGAATCCGTGAATTCGTTCGATATCCGTGGGAAGTAGCAAAGTGTAAATACGAATTCAGCCCCCAAAATATCATATAGAATGCTACAAAAAAAACTTCTATATTTTTTCTTGGCCAAAACACCATTTGACAGAACTATGCTCCAATTTTTGAAAAAAAAAAAAAAAAACAGGTTTTAAGTTTGATTTACGCGGCTTTTGGAACGAAAATTTTGTTAAAGCGGGTTTTGGAACGAAAATTTTGTTAAGGCGGCTTTTGGAACGAAACGAAGAGTTTTAGATGGCTTATGGAATGAAATGAAAAACTATAACTTGTTTTCATAAATGAATATATCATAGTTAAGAACGAAATAATATGAAACGAATTTTAAGTTTCTAAAATAACAGAACTGTAGGTACCTACTATTATTAGTCAGGCAATGCGGGGCACTACTTGAGTAGATATACTAAATTTGAGTATTGAGTACGCGAGTAGTGAATAAAAACTCTTGAGTACTCTACTCAAACCGATTTGACCGATTTACTCAGAGTCCGCATCTACTTAAATACATTTTGAGTATCTTACTCAAGAGTACTAACTACATCTACTCAAACCGATTTGAGTAGATTTACTCAGAGTACTACATCTACTCAAACCGTTGTGTGTACTGTGTTTCGGCTTACTTCGTAAATGCATTCTTTTGCGTGAACATTACAGATGTTTTCTGACGCGCGTTTTCGAAAGGCACTTACGCTGGCGAGTTATTTTGCAATTTTTGTCGCGAGCGACAAGAAATAATAATTAATAGTCGTATATGAATAAAAACCATGTTGAATCTAGGCGACACGATTTAAATCGGTAATAAGCGTGTCGTTCTGGATTCGTTATTTGATTTCTACACGACTCTTCTATTATTATTTTTTGTCACAAATCGTTCGCCAGCGCGAGCGTTCCCGTACCCATGGTGTCTTGTTTTTAATGCGCGTGTTTTATGACGCGCGTTTTCTGAAACGTGTGTTTTCTGGAACGTATGTTTTCTGAAGCGCATGCTTTTTAGACGTGCGTGTTCTTATAATATTAATATTTATAAATCTTACTGTTTTCCAGTCTAGCACGACTTTGTTTCCTTGTGAAAAGGAAAGGAAACATTCTTAACCTAAAAGTCTTCTTTTAGTGGCACAGAATCCAATTGACGGTTGATCTTTATTAGAACCATGATGGTTAGAATACGATATGACCCTAAAGTAATCAGCGAAAATTTGAATACAAACATGCACGGATTGCACATAGCCATACATAATTTTATTACCAACGCGATTTAAAACAAAATGCTATTGTTATTTGTATAACAACTGTTTTGGCAAATACATTAATTGCCTAGGCAAATAGCTTCAAAAATATATGAATGATTCCATATACAAGGTGTCTCACGAAACTGGTACATTAGCGGTTTCTCATGTGCTACTATTTCTAGAAACTTGAAATTTTGTAACTAGTATTTACTCGATCTGAACTCTTCAGCTAAAATATTCTCAAGTAAACTGTCACGTCCGGTCACCGGAAGTCGGTATTAACTTTGTTATTTTAAATGGAATGATATAATTTTTATTTTATTTTTGGTTTCAAAATACATCATGTTTGGTAATGTTTCCCTATACATACCTAAATATCACCACTTTGAGTTTTTTTATTTTACTAATTTTTTGGTGATTTTCGGGGTCACGTTTAAAACCGAATATCTCGGTTATTATTGAAACAAGAAGTTTCATGATTGGTAGTCTAAAACTAGAAACATAACCAAATAAGACGATGTTTAGTTCGTCATGATACCTTATACAGAATGTTCAAAATTTACAACACAATAATTGAATTTTCAAACGTAAAAAACTCCTTTTTTGTCAAATGGAACACCCTGTATACCCCGATACGCCATTCGATGGGAAATCTTATTCCCTATCAATAAATATTAGGGTTCCCTATATCTAACTTTAATAGTTTTTTAGATATTGTCAGTATAAAAGAATGCAAACTGAATGCAAAACGATGTATTCTTCTTTTATAGGAATGTAACAACTTTGGAACAGCAGGACTACAGAAAAAATAAGAAAAGGTTTGTTAAAACTGAAATAATATATTTGGGAAATCTAACTTAAATTAAAACTTAATTATGTTGTTCGAAATGCTGCCCGTTCTGCTCCAAATATTTTAAAACTCTTCGCTGCACTTTTGTCATCGTTGTTCTTCGGATTTCTTGTCCCTGAAGTCCATTAATGGCGACTACTACCCTGTCAATTCTTCTCGAGTATTAACTGGTGTGGAATAGAACTGACTTTGTACATGACCCCAGAAATAAAAGTCTAATGGTGTTAAATCTGGTGAGCTTGGTGACCACCGTTGAATGGATACCACATGCGAAGAATGTGCGTGTTCACCGTCTATTTGATAACAGCAGTCGCGTAATTGAGGGGAAGAGTTTCACACATCCATGAATAATTTCTAAATATCTCACTATTTAAATTTTCGTTGTAAATGTCGTATCTAATTTCGTCCCCCATTATTAAATGGGAGTATTCACAATGGATTTAAAGAAAATGTGACACTATCTCAAAAACTATTAAAGATAGATATAGGGAATCCTAATATTGATTAATAGGGAATAAGATTTCCTATCGAATGGCATATAGGTATACAGGATGTTCCATTTGAAAAAAGTTTTTTAGTTTTTAAAATTAATTTATTGTTTTGTAAATTTTGAACAATCTGTATAAGAGTAGATGAACTAAACATTGTCTTATTTGGTTATGTTTCTTGTTTTCAAAAATAGTGTTATTTAGGTATAGGGAAACCTTATTAAAATGATGTATTCTGATACGTAGATAACAAAAGTAAAGTTAAAATTATATCATTCCATTTAAAATAACAAAGTTGATACCGACTTGCAGTGATCGGACGTGACAGTTAACTTGAGAATATTTTAGCTTAAGAGGTCAGATCGAGTAAATTCTAATTTCAAAATTTCAAGTTTCCAGAAATAGTAGAAAATGAGAAAATTCGAATGTACCAGTTCCGTGATACAGCCTGTATATTAGACCAGGCAAACGGCTTTTATTTCTAAAAGTTTCATTCATGCAGACTTCGGGGATACTCTTGTCGGACAATTTATGCAACTAATACTGTACATAAGTTACAGATTTCTAGATCATTTATAACGGGGTCACCGAAATGAATCAAGTTGGATATTGTTTGTACTTTATTGTTGCATTAAAGACATTTCCATGGGCCCATACTTTTTATCGATCCTCTATATCTACTTCAACTGTTTTGCTTACCCTCTGCCTGCTTTGTTACATGCGTTTGCATGTACCTGTACATGTACCTGGCTTCGGCAATGGCTCTGGCCTTGGCAATGGCTCTGGCTTTGGCTTTGGCGGTGGCTCCGGCTCTGGTTCTCGTTCTGTCTCTGAAAGAATTATATTCAAAAATATTGCCCTAGGTACCCAAGGAAACCGTAACGTTTCAAGCATTAGGTACCCAAAACACACAAAAGATGTTTAATTTAAAGAATGAATACAACACATTTTAAATCACAGAATAGTTTTATTTGCAGCCATTGAATATAATATGTATTTACATTTGACATGTGTGTTTTTATGACCCAGCAAATTTTAAAAAGAACAATGTTTCTGTAACAACTGCTCGAAATTTGAACAGGTTAACTCGTCATCAAAACCGCTATAAACACAACATTTGTTTTTAAATATATTTAAAACATTGTTTAAAAAAGTGATTTGAACATAACCCAGATAAGGAGTAAAACTGAAAATCAGTTAAGTTGCACTGCTCATCAATTATTTTTTCTGTTGTTTGGTGCTATCTTCAGACATTTTTAACTGCTCACATCCTCAAATTCATAGTTTACACTTTTATTCCTCCTATTGCCGCTTTATTGACAATTATCATAATCTTTGTTCCCTTCGTTAGAAATGCTAATTTCTCGAATTTATTTTCAAACTCTTACCTATGAGAGAACGTCTAGTACTCCTGCATAGAGAAGCTGGTGGAACACCAACTGGAAACTGGTTTCTGAAAAGAAACATTTAGGAAATATTACTATAGCCATCTACAGACTTGTATATATAAACTCAACAAAATATGAAAACCAACCAATTAGTGGAGAGAAAACAACAAAGTTTTTGGGTAAGTAACCGTGCGTCTTTACACTCATGAAAACATAAGTGCATCTTGCTTTCATGAGGAGACTTTACGCAAGATATCCATGCTGTGCCCAATCTGTATTTTTTCAGTTGTGTAGTCGTTGGTAGACATGGTTTGTTCGGTTTGCCAGGGTTTTACAATCTTCAAATTTTCACAGTTCTATTTGTTACTTAAGAGGACGCCGTACCCTCCACGTTCTACTCTCAAAACACGTCTCAGGAATTTCTCTATTAGTTCACAGAATAGAAAAGCAATACACCTAATTAAAGATAAAAGCTATATAATTTTCCGTCTAGGGTAAATTTTTGATAATATTGTTCGTTTTTGCCAAATCTGTTACATAAAATTTATGGTTTATGCGATTTTTGTTTACGGGGAACACAGATTAAATTTGAAAAAGTTACACATAATAGATCTAATTGGACATTCTTTTATAATCTACAGGGTGTATATTAACCCTGTATACTAGTAATTGCATTCGTTTTTTAGGGTTTCTAGATCTTGATATATGGAGTAACAAATTCCAATACGTTTGTCTCTATCTGGCGACTGTTTTGAATTAATTATAGAAAATGTAGAACTTGAGACCGCCCGTTTTTAGGAAGATTAGTAGTACCTTCACCTACGCCGCGAGACCAGCTGATCGAGTCTGAAGTCTCGTACGTGTGGTTTTGTTTGCGCTCGGGGTTGTCCGGGCGGTTGTTTTGTGTTGTCTAAATGGATTTGCAAGTAGTGAGTACGTGGACGTTGATTATTTACGGTGACTGTACACTGTAAAAAAAAATAAATTTACGTCGCTATAGATGCAAGAAATACACTGTTATTTATGTAACTGACATTATGTAAAAATATATGTTTTATGTAATACTGCAGTCATTTTACAAAGTTAACTGTATTGTTAGAATCTGTATTGAAAACTTTATTCTTACAATCGGACATGTAAAATCGCAACCAAAGCGCGTTGGCACAGTAGTCTTAATGTAAACTATTATGCGAACTTGTTCCATTGCGGATATACGTACATTGTGATTGTGTTTTCAGTTTATACGATGAGGTAAGTGAACATTTTTGCATCAAACGTGCCGTTGAGCTGCAATTTATTTACTTTGGAGTTTAAAACCGTGCTAAATTATGAAAAAACATTTTCATATGCTTGGTGGTATACGTGGTTTTGTATTTCATTGCAACTTGAACTTGAACTTGAACTTTGCACGGAAAAGAGTGCCTTATTGGTTATTGCAAAACATTTCAAAGGGAATGTTAGAAAATTGCGGATAAGAGTTAAGGTAAACAACGAAATTAGAACTATGCTTTTAGATGTGCGTCGTGCCCGACAAATATCGCCTCAATGAACCGGTAACACTAAAAATGCAAGTGCACGATATTTCTCATACGACTGAGATCGGACCGATATTTATTGGCCCAATCCTGTGGACACCAGCCCTTACAGTGTTGCTATACGAAGAAACCCAGCTTTAATAGTATCTTAACCTAAGAGCGGTAATTAAAGTGGTCAGAATTAATTCTTTCTCCATATAAAAGATTGATCATGTGCCATCATATACATATTTAGTACCATAACGTTAATACGTTATATGTATATCATGTATTAGCAATAAATTACTGATCTGAGGGATAGTATTGTAGCAGATTTCATTATGATAAAAATAACAATTGCAAAAAAGTGTTATTACCGATCTTCTGGATTAAAACATGTGTTTTCAAGTAATCTTCTTCGCGCCATATGAAACTCTTCTAAGTACCTTCGAACGGTTTCCATCTCTTGTGCTTCTGTGGCATTCAAATCTTCCTGGTTTGGTTGCCGGCTTGCTGGTTGAGATAGTTTGCTTGTGTTGATCTCAGAGTTGGGACGATTACTGCAACTCTGGTTTTGATTATATAATACTGTTGGTGCTGGTTGCTGATTGTCGCATGTCGTATTGTCGATAGATTCATCGTCGCTCTAAAGACATAAAAACGTCAAATATGCAACTAAAAAATATATTTAAGCACATCCTAACAAAATTTAAATCCTTCTTCTTTATTCGGTTATCCTTCTTCAAGTTCTGCCGACCGTACTCGGGTCGACTATATATTACTTGTGCCCCTGGTGGCTGATTACCGGATGCCGTATCTTCGTTAAAATCGTCGGCCTAAAAACAATAAACGACAACGATGCATCTTAAAAGAACATTTAAAGGCATCCTAACAGCAATGACAATGATCTCCTTCCTCTTACTTCGCCTATGGATCTTCGAGCACTGACTCGGAGTTCTATGGATCGTCGAGCACTGTTGACTCGGAGTTCTGTACTCGGACCGAAAATATATGTCTGGTCGTTGTTGTGGGTGATTATTGAGTAATATATCTTCGACAGATTCATCGTCGTCCTAGAAGAAAAGAAAAATGTCAACGATGCAACTAGAAAGCTTATTAAAACATCTTAACAATAAAATCCTTTTTCGTCTTTCGGTTATGTTTCTTCGGGTTCTGCTGACTTGAACTTGCAAGAACGCGAGACATATGCACAACTGGGTAGCCGTCTGTGGAATCCGATCTCTTTCTTGCTATGAGTACAGGTTGCTTTTTCAGTCCCGCCGGAATCTCAATGATAGTTATCTCATTCGGGTTGATCATTCCTTTTGGTATTACCACTTTCTGTACTTCATCTTTTTTACACTTTGCTGACCGTGGCATTGTACCAACATTGCAATTCACAAAAATATTTGATTGATGGATTCACATCTCAACTCACACGTCAACACAAGTCAATGTGATGACGTTTTATGAAATGGAGCTTGACAGCCACATAAATAAGTTCTGAATCAGCCGGACTCGTCTGTATTTATTATGTGTTGCTTGCCTGGCAATTAGCCACCGCACAATCATTGGGAGGCCGGACATCGGGCCCCGACGCACCTGTTTGGCTTGAAGTAGCACTCAATGCGCTATCAACCATCCCTTTTGGGACTTCTCTCGGAAGGGTACTTGGGTCTCGCACTCTCTGGGTTTGCCTAACCGTCCCTTCACGCTGCTGAAGCGGTGCTGGTCTAACAAGTACTCTCTGCTGTTGTATTTGATCTATTCGTGGCGGTCGAATTCCTCTCAGTCCTTGCTCGCGTGTTGCTCTAAATTGATCTGGTCTTCGTGGTCTACCTGTTCCCTCTACCGATCTTTGGGATCTAACTGCTTGGGCACCTAGGCCACACGCCCCAGCAGGTAGTGTTGATCCAGGCAACGGCGCAGAGAACGCTCGTTGCTGAATTGGCGACATCTGCCTTTGTAATTGTGGAGGCCCTCCAATCCCGGCTGGTTGTCTAATAGCGGCGCCAGCACGGGGCATAAAAAAAGGTAGGGCATAATCTGGCCTTATTGCAACTGGAAATTCTTTGACAGATGGCGTTCTTATAATTCTTCGTGTAACACGCCTTATAACCCTTGGCCCTCGACTGGCTTCTGTGTCAGTTAAATCGTATGTGCGATCACTTTTGCGAACAACTGGACTAACATTACAGGTAGCGTTAACAGGACCTGGGTTCTCAACATTATAGGTAGCATTATGAGCATCCTGGTTCGCAGCATTATAAGTTGCATTACCATTATGAGCATCTTGATTCGCAACATAGTATGTAGCATTTAGAGCAGCTGGATTCTCAACATTATAGGTACGATTAAGAGGGTAGGGACGATTAAGAACTGGAACGTCAGCATTATAGGTACGATCAAGAGGTGGCCCGGGAACATTGTAGGTATGATTGAGAACAGGGTCAACATTATAGGTGCGATCAAGAGGTGGCTGAACAACATTGTAGGTACGATTCAGAACTGGCGAGACATTATAGGTACGATCATGAGGTGGCTGAACAACATTATAGGTCCGATTAAGAACAGGCATGACATTATAGGTAGCATCAAGAGGTGGTTCGGGAACATTATATGTGCGATCCAAAGGTGGCCCGCAAACATTATAGGTACGATTAAGAGGTGACCTATCAACATTATAAGTACGATCAAGAGGTGGCTGAACTACATTATAGGTACGATTAAGAACTGGTAAGACATTATAGGTACGATCAATAGGTGGTTCGTCAACATTATAAGTGCGATCAAGAGGTGGCCCGGGAACATTGTAGGTACGATTAAGAGGTGGCCTGTCAACATTATTAGTACGATCAAGAGGTGGCTGAACAACATTATAGGTACGATTGAAGACTGTCGGGACATTATAGGTTCGATCATGGGGTGGTGTGACCTCATAGGTACGATTAACAGGTGGCCTGTCGATAGTATAGGTACGATTAAGAGGTGGCCTTACAACATTATAGGTACGATCAAGAACTGGCGGGACATCATGGGTACGAACTGACCTGTCGGAATTATAGGTAGGATCATTAATTGTTCTAGTTGCATCAGATGCTATTGTACTCATTGTGGACCCGCTGCAAGACATCTCGCCCCCATCTTCATTTTGACTATATGTTGTATTTGCAGAGCTTCCTCCAGGTGATAACGGTGGATTAACATCCACATCATTTTCGCCTATAGACCGACAGATAACTGTACATGTGTTGCTGTTCGTAGCACGCATTGCAAGTAGGTCCGGTTCATTTTCGAGTTCTTCGGGGATTTCAATTATTGTTGTATTATTAGGGTTTACTAATCCTCTTGGTATAATGATCCTTCTGTTCATGTCTCACCTTTTGGCGCGAATGTATGAACGAAATTTAATACGGGATACTAAAAATTTAGATTTTTGTTTCGAATGACAATGACAAGCTCTATTCATCTCTACGAAAAGTCAGTTATACAAATAGCTCCTTTAAAGAGGGATGATGGGATGGTTTAACCTAACTTCAGGGCAGTTTTGGCGCGGAGTTACGCCCGGTATCTACCGGTTCTGGCCGATAAATATCCGGACCGTTATTATCGGCTCAATCATTATCGTGCCGACTGATATTCTCTAGTTGACTAATTGTGACTAATATCGGCCTGTCTATTTTAGCGATAACTTATTTGCAGACTGGCATTACCAATAACCAACATATCATCCTACAGATGGCGCGCTTTGCTATCCGTAGGTAGTGTCCCTGTATTTATAGACTACCGCAATTGGTTATACCACTACTTGGACTCAAAATGGCTGCTAAGTATTGACACCTGGCCTGATTGGAAAGTCAACATAACGAACATAACCGTACTATAACCTTTCGCCCATAAGAAATGGATCCAAAATGGCGACTATTGCGGTACTCTCTAAATACAGGGACACTATCCGTAGGGGAATTTCAATTTGAATTTGACATAACATGATATTAAGGCTCCCGTATACCCCATTTAAACGTTGAGTTGCCGCTGTTTTCTCCCAGAGCAAATTACAAATTACCTTACTCCTTCCAAACAAAGTTTTCCTAGATGTTGATGGCAACACAACTACCAAATCTTTAGTTATCCCGTATATTTTTATTTGCGGCAAGAATCCACCCCACCACAAATATCTAACCGTACACAATTTCTTGTAACCATGACGACCACGGAAAATACCAAGACGAGGTTATGTTTGTTATCGTAAACAGCACTTTTCTGGAGCTATTTATGTATATGAGAATCTCTGAATCTCAGAATGAATATTGATTATTTATTTATTGAGAATTTATTGATAGGTACGTACACAATTTTACTGGTTTTCATATTTTCTAATTGAATATAGTCTAAGGTGCTCCAATTCCATATAGAACCTTACGTTATCTTTACGCTACCATCCAAGGACAGCAGCTCTGTATACTTTAGTCTGAATACACGATATGTACATATAAAACTTCTTACGTCAAATCATGGAATGTACGTAACACACAGCAAACACCAGCGCGTACTCATAGCGAGCAGAGATGGGACTTAACAGTTAATCGTTAACTTTTTACAAAAAAAGTAGGTTATGTTGAGTGCCCATCTGCCGGTGTGTATGCAACCCAAATAACTACGGACCTTTCGGTTGCATAAGTTAAAATTGCCTGTAGTTTTTCCAACCTGTTACAGTGGTAACTAAAATATGACATTGTGAGCAACAAGATTTATAAAAGATATTGAAAAGATCAACTAATGTTGTTGGAAGTAGAAGAAAAGCATTATTTGAAGGTTGCTGTTTTCAGTTTAGGTTTATATTTTGAAACAACAGGTATTCAGTAGAAAGTAACAATATTATAAAAAAGTTAAATATTTATTATTACATAACAAATAGAGAATAATAAACACACAACAAGACCGGTGGGAGCTGGGAAGCAACTAAAAAACAAAACAAAAATCCCGTGTAATACGCTTTATATACGGATGCCGCGTTCCACAAAGTAGTGTGTCACAAATGTAAACAAAACCAAGTCCGAACTTGCCCACAATGCAATTTGAAATGTTTTATAATTACATTTTCGATTTAACGGACTTGAATTAGCGGATGACGTATGAACCGGAAGTTAATGAGTCCGTTAATGGTTTAGAAAGTTAACTTAAAAGTTAATTCGTTAACGAGAAATGTAACTTCGTTAATTAACGATTAACGGATTAACGCTTTTGCGCCCAGCTTTGATTATTTGTCATATCGAATGTACAACATATAAGAATATAAGACATATAAGAATGTACAACAGTATAACTATATTAGTATAATTTAGTTTGATTCGAAGTTAAAGATTTTTTGTGGCATTTTGCGCTGATTACAATAACAAGATTCATAAACTATTATTCCTACAGTTTATATTTAAAACAATTGAATCGAATAGTTGCTATAGTTTCACAATTTAAAGAGTAGTGTGTAATTACTTGTCAAACGGCATAGTATGTTTTAAGTATCAACGTTTTGAACTTGTAGGGCCCGATCCTGCATTTGTGTCAAATTGCAGATTTGTCTGCAGAGCTGACTTTGCCCCTTACTTCGTTCGAGTAAGTACTATTTTATTTATTTTTATTATAAAACAATAATTATTATTTTGAATTGCTACAATTATTGTTATATATTCATTAAAGATAATATTAACAACCAATACATAAGTATAATAATTAAATTATTTATAATATTCTTAGATCCTGATGCTGTCGTAGAAGTAAAGCAACCATGCACCTACACTTTCGCTTTGTAAGCAAATATGTAATAGTGTATGAAAGTGCGTATGAGCGTATAGTTGTATAAGTCAGCATAAAGTAGCATTAAGTAGAATGTAGGCATTATTATGTAGATCAGTATTATAGTTGATGTACAGGAAGTATCAAGTGAATATACTGGGCGTAGTGTATAATTTCATCGACCTGCCTAAACCATACCAATCAGGACATTACGACTTAACTGAACTGCAAATCAGTTTAGGAGATAATCAACAACTATTTTTAATTATTTAATTATAAAAAAACTAACAACTAATTTTTAGTTCAACCACCATTGTCTGGTGTACAAAAACACTTGTATGCTAGACATGGGCGCCGTTACAAAATGTTCCAGGGGGGCAAGATTTTTTTTAGCAATAAAATGTGACGTAGTGTAAATGACTATACTATTACTAGTAATGAATTCCTCCATTTGCATCAGTTATAACGATTTGGGGTGAATAAAAGAACTGGTCTTTATCTGATGTAGTTATTTATTGTTCTGATGGCTACCAGGTTTCAAACCTCACGTTCGTCATCAGGCCATGCGTCATGCGCCATGCGTCATGCCATGCGACGCATGGCCTGATGACGAACGTGAGGTTCAAAACCTGGTAGCCATCAGAACAATAAATAAGTACATCAGATAAAGACCAGTTCTTTTATTCATCCCAAAACTATACTATTAATTATTTAGTAGCGTTGTCGTTGTTTTCTTTGTTGTAAATGGCATTGATAGAGACATATTCGTATTTATTGGTTAGAATTCTAAAATTGACGCAACAAACATGAAAAAAATTCAAATATAAATTTTCTGCCTTGCTATCGTGTATTAATGTGTAATTAACAAATTTTATTAAGAATATTATTTGTAGGTATTTATATATTTGTTTCAGAATCATTGAAGTTTTATCCTAGAATTTTAGATTTGGTCTGATTGCCAACCAATATTGAAGAATTTTTTATAAGAATTTCCAGCTCGTGTTCATCGAGCAAGGCCTAATGTATAATGAGCAACTGGCACCTTTCAAAACCAAAAATACATGCACAAAATGAACACAATTGATAATTTAATTCTATAATCGTGTCAATCGAGCATCCGATAAAAAGTCTTAATAACAAATTGGTAAACAATAAAAGGTGAAAATATTATTTTAAAATGTAACCACATAAACGGAAAACAATGATTATAAGCTGTATGAATGGTCTGTATGACCATAGAAGACAAGTTTTTGAATGAACTCATGTCCGGAAATGTATTGTTTGAACTTTGGAGAGAGTCGGAAGATTGAACCAATTTTATAAACAGCATAGGAAAAATAGTGCCATGTATCATAGGACGGCATTTTAAAGCCAAATAACATTTGTGTGACTTTTTTTATTATTTATCGTCTTTGAAAAAAGTTAATGAGAACCGTTTTGTAATTTTGATACCAATTTTGGCCAGTTTGGGTTATCTCGAATTCTTTTTAGAGACGTTAAGTTTTTCATACAAATTATTTATATATACTATAATATATTAAGGCTCTATGCAGTACCTAAACGGTGTCAAGTGTTTGGACATGAGTTCGATATCAAAAGTTCAGTATACTTTATCTATATTTTACACTTATTTTTAACACCCACTATATTTGAGATAAACAGCAGAGCAGTGCAAAAATGTGCGAAGTACAGTAGAGCGTCGATAATCCGAACTAATTGGGACCGAAGGTCATTCGGATTATCAAATTGTTCAGATTATCAAATATTGCAACTAAATAGCAGAAGAATAGATTGGCTAGAAGTTCAATCTTAATAAAACCAACACCATTCGATTCCGCACTTCATAAACTATAAGAATGTCAAAAAGTCTAAATTGAAGGGATAACGAAGCGATATCGAAGGGATATCGAAGCGATATCGAAGAGATGTCGAAGCTATACCGACGGGAAATCGAAGGGATTTATTTATAATTATAACTTACTTATGATTAATTATGATTTATGATATATTTATGATTTATTTGTTATTTATTTATTACAGTAGAGCGGCGATAATCCGAACTACTTGGGACTGAAGGTGATTCGGATTAATAAATATTTTAGCTAAATAGTAGAAAATACGAATGTTGGATAGACGATATAAAACAAAGGAACATTTTTCTGTAAACAGGAACCGTCAAAAATGGCTTTTTCCTAGGTTACTCAGTGATTTGTTTTATTATTCTTCCTTTTTGGATGTTCGGATTAGCGAATTTTCGGATTACAGAGGTTCGGATTATCGACGTTCTACTGTAATTAAACCTGATAAGTATGATTAAATGAAAGCTCAAACATCGGCATTTTGGACTACAGCGCAAAATCGTAAACTTGGCACAATTTATATTGTGGTTATTATTATTGTGGTTATATTCACGACGAAAACTGGAGGAACAATCTAATGAAACTGACATTGGTGACAATTATAATCGGTATAGGCATCATTAGGGTAAAAATGATGTGTGCGCGGCCCAAAACCTGATTTCGGAGCCTCAAAATGTGCCCAGCTTCGATTAGGAATCACTTTCTTGTCTTGCTACACAATATACTATGGTATGTAAAATGTCAGTAGGATTTTTTTTTAAATCAGGCCGTAGCGCAAGCGCCTATACATCACCGAATAGTTTGGGTATAGTTGGGTTCAAAATCCAGGGGGGGGGGGGGGCAAGCGCCCCCCCCCCTGCCCATATGTAACGGCGCCCCTGATGCTGAATGATGTGTGGAAACGTAAATTTACGTAGTCCAGAAATTTCATATTGTGCTATATTTATTTGTACAAAATATAAGTCTTCGCTAATGTTTTAATATAATATCGCTCAGTACGTGTATTTTGGAAAAATATTTGCAAAAATGTGCTATACACTGTGATTTTGACATATCATTCAGTAGGTATTTGTTATTACGATAGTAGAAAAAGCATCTTGTTGAACTTACGTATACTTCTTGTCTTGTAAAATAATATAATTTATTATTTGAAAATATGTAGTTATAACTTAGTATTGTTGATAAAATATATAACTATATTACTTCATGAGTTTCTTATATCTGATTCCTTTTATGATACTTAATATAATTGTTATGATATAGCCAACATTTCGTGTGCATCTATATAATAGATTTGTTCGCGGAGCATGTTCAGAAGATGTTCGGAAATAATTTATATTAAACCATACGTAGGCCAATGAAGAATTCCCGCATTGGTCCAGAATAAATTAAATTCCGAACACATTTTTACCACGCCCCGCGATTTATTTGTACAAAGTAGTGGTAGCAAGCCGATTCCAGAACCTCCTCCGTGACCTTGACCACACCTCCACCCAAGGTCAAGGTCACGGAGGATGTTCCAGAATTGGCTTGATGGTGAAAATGAGGAGGACTCCTCATTTTAATTTTAGATGACCTTATCTAATCAGGAGGAGGAGATCGAATTGGAGGAGGTGAATGACTGGTCCAGGTTAATCCCAAGGTCAAGGTCACGGAGGATGTTCCCGAATTGGCTTGATGGTGAAAATTAGGAGGACTCCTCATTTTAATTTTAGATGACCTTATCTAATCAGGAGGAGGTGAATGACTGGTCCAGGTTAATGAGGAGGTTTTATGACTTGGTAAGAATTGATGGTGGGATTTGTGTATAAAAGGTGGTGTGGGAAATGTTGTTCATACAGTGTAAAAGCGGCAGAGAAACAGTGAAATAGTGACACATTGAAGAAGTGAGGTTTGTAACTTTGAAGAAATGTAATATCAATTGAAATCATTATTTTAGTGTCAATAACACCAACACAAAATGTAGGACCGGGTGGTGGAGTATGTGATGCCCCAAAGAAGATAAGGAGAAAACGTGCTCCGCAGGTACAATCTACGAAGTTATTACCATTGTTTAATGGTGAGTGCACAACACTAAACCCAGTAGATCTTAGCATGGCTGCAGCACAATTATCGCAACCCGTTAATGGTGTGAATGTGCTACCAACACCTTCTACTGATGGATCTGTGGTGCAAAACATGATGCAAGAAGTGACCGCATCAAAGAATGCAAAAACCATTAATATGTCAACATGTATACTCTTTGAACAAGAGTAATAGCAAATTTTTAGCGGTAGGCTTGAAAATGGAATCTGGTTTAGATCCAGCAGTGCGTATATTTGGGAAGGCAACACAAAACGTAACATTTACCGTGGATCAGTGGAACGAATTTGTGAAACAGGAACATGTAATCA
Source organism: Melinopterus prodromus (assembly GCA_964023965.1). Classification (NCBI taxonomy): domain Eukaryota; kingdom Metazoa; phylum Arthropoda; class Insecta; order Coleoptera; family Scarabaeidae; genus Melinopterus; species Melinopterus prodromus. The sequence continues at coordinate 50,303,421 of OZ030392.1, forward strand.
CCCAACATTTAATGAACATGCAAACCCAGGAAGTGTGTCCGGCAATGCAAAATATGGGTTTTAGAATGAAATGTGAATGGTTTGAAAACTATACCAAAGTGTTGAAAATTTGTCGCGGCGAAGAATGGTTGTATTTATCATATGAAGGACTTAAGGAAATGTGGCAATATAAGGAAATAATTCATAATCGTTTAACATACTTAAAAGGTCTGAACATGGGCAGTTATTATAATCAGATTTTGGGGAGAGCCGCTTGTATGGAAGGTGATATACTGACCAATGTATTGACAGCAATGAATGGTGAAATCTCCGAACAGTTTTGCACTATGAAAGAATTTATCACCCTGGGATTAGACAAGATAAAACTGGATTGTGAAATACGTCAAATGTTCCTAAATTAAAAGTTCATATTACAATAATAAGGATTATAAAATAGGTAATGTAATGTAATGTAGTGTTAATGAATGTATTAATAGTAAAAGTAGTTGTAATAAATCTTTGCGTTAACGTAAAATGTGTGTTATTTAAAAACGTAACAGAATATTTGTGGGAAGCATGTCGACTGAAAAAATGTGGGGGTAGAATTTATCATTTATATAGCTACGATTGTGGAGAACGTGACAGTCTACGTAAACCTTTCGTGCGATATTTGTAGTATTAACCCTCCTGCCGCGGCAACGGCGAAAATGCGGCTAAATGGACGGGGAAATCGCGTCTCCCGCGGCTGGAGGGTTAAATGATGATTTCAGTAGCAAAACCGACTAGTCATCGCCGGAAAGCAAAAAGAGTAGGTCGAGGATTGATCAATAAGTTAATAAATAAGCTTCCATTCGAACTGCACATACCCGGATATAATTTTTGCGGACCAGGAACGAAACTTCAACAAAGATGAGCGAAAGGCCACACCGGTGTGAATAGGTTAGACGAAGCTTATAAGGAACACGATATTTCGTATTCCCAAAGTAACGATTTAAGCCATAGACACAAAGCCGACCATCAATTGTATGAAAAAGCAGTTGAACGTATAAAAAGTGGAAACGCAGGATTTGGAGAAAAGTTAGCAGCTTCAACTATTGCCGCAATAATGAAAGGAAAAACAAAGTTGGGATTGGGAAATTCGAAAAGAAGGAAAGGGTTAAAAAAGATCAAAATTAGAGGAGGTGCGCTAAGTTTTACACAAGCTATGAAGGTAGCTAGGAATGCTATATCCCGCGGTGGTAAGAACAGAAGTTTATTAGCAAATGTAAACATCGCATATTCAAAACTAAGGAAGAAAAAAATTACTCCCCCGAGAAGTAGGATAATTCCAATTCCAAAAACTGGAGGGTTTATCCCCTTAATACCATTATTCGCAGCTTTGGGAGCGTTAGGTTCATTAGGAGGTGGAGCTGCAGCAATAGCAAAAACTGTTAATCAAGCGAAAGCCGCTCGTGAACAGATGGAGGAAGCTAAGAGGCATAATCGCGCGTTAGAAGCACAAAAAATGACTGGAAGTGGTTATTATTTGAAACCGTACAAAGCCGGATGCGGACTGTATTTACCATCACATTAAAAAAACTGATTAAATCCCTTCCTCGTCAACCGCTAACCAACGTTCAGTTACTGAAGCATGTTAAGGATCTGAAAATACCGAATTTTAGAGGTGTTTTTATGAAGTATAAGTTACCGAAACGCATTCGCCATGCCGAAAGCGGAATCATTAATCTGGATGATGATGATGGTAAAGGAACTCATTGGACGAGTTACGTGAAGGAAGGTGATCATATCTCATATTTCGATCGCTTCGGCGATCTGCAACCTCCCATAGAAGTGCAAAGTTATCTATTGTCCGGAGGTGGGAGAGCAATTGATTATAACTACAATCGGTATCAGAAAAGTAATTCATATAATTGTGGTCATTTATGTTTAAAGTTTTTGATAAGTAGATATGCATAGTTATTAATGTTATAGTAGATGTGAGGTTGGTGAATTGCAAACATGGTGGCACATTCTTATACGTTCACTCTAACCGGTCCAAGTTCCGAATTAGGTTGTAATGTGTATCCTCCAATAAATTTGAAGGGAGATGTAGATTATGAGTTAGCATTGTTAAATTTTGACGCGTATAATTCAATTGCTAACGTGACGGAAGATAATAATGGATTGCAGTATGGCGATAAGAAAGAGAAAATTGAAATTCCTACCGGAGCATATGATGTAGATGATCTCGCAGAGCAAATCACAAGTGAACTGAATAATAAATCAGTAAAGATACGTATTCGTGGAAATCCAAATACTCAAAAAGTTATCATTAAATGTTCTGAAGATATCCACTTTGATGAAGATCGATCGATCGGTAAATTGTTAGGATTTACAAGGAGGAAACTTGTAAAGAATGTGAATCATATTAGTGAAAATAGAGTAAATATTAACCCTGTAAATGCACTACAGATCTATTGTAATTTGGTAAGCGGCTCTTACAACAACGAACGACCAGTTCACGTGCTACACCATTTTTTCGCAAACGTTCCAGCAGGATTTAAAATAATAGAAAGTCCACAACCACCGATTTATTTACCAGTACTTATCAAAGATATCACAAGTATAGTCGTGAAGGTTTTGGATCAGCACGGAAAGGTTGTAAAGTTTGGTGAAAAAGAAGAAATAACAATTCGTATACATCTACAGGAAGTGAAAGGGTGAAGTAATGATAGGTGTACGACGACAACGAAGGCGGAGAAATGGTACTAACATACTGCAAATAATAAATTCTAAGTCGGGAAATAATTATAAATGTAAAGCCCTAGCAAATACAAGAGACAGTAGTTGTGGAACTGTGAAGACAATAACAGTTGCGAATAAGAATTTTTTGCGGAAGTTAGGATATATAGTACGTTAAGTAATGGATATCTTAAGTGTTACGGATAAAAGTAGAAGTGACAATTCTATAATAAGTTATGAATATCATTCACATCAGCCATTTGGAACTCAAAGTTTTAATAACAGCGATGAAGTACGTATCACCATTCCAGAAATTGATAATTTTACAGTGCCCGGCGAAAGTTATTTGTACGTAGAAGGACGAATGAATTTGTTAGACGAAGATGGAGTTGTAAAAACAGCAACGAAGAAAGCTGATGGGACCATTGAAGGAGTTCCCAAAGCAACAAAATTTATATGCAACCCCATTGCTTTTCTCTTCAGCGATATTCGATATAATATAAATGGAGTGCAAGTAGATTCTGTACGATATGTAGGTCTTTCATCTGTAATGAAGGGATATTTTTCGTACACTCCAAATGATATGGTTAGGTTGAGAAATGCAGGCTGGAATATTGATGATGACCATACAAGTGACATTGTGGATAGCATGGGAAATTTTACCGTTTGTGTACCATTGAGGTCGTTATTAGGGTTTGCAGAAGATTATAGAAAGGTCATACTAAATGCTAGGCAGGAACTGGTATTAATTCGATGTAACGATGATACCGACGCCGTTGTCCAAACGGTCATACCAAGCGTGAATAAGGATGAGAAGGTGCACATAACAATAGAAAAAATTGTGTGGCGAGTTCCCCACGTCAATGTTGGTTTAAGAGAGCAAATACTATTTGATAAGATATCTACTAAAAATACCGACATTCAATTACCTTTTAGAAGTTGGGAAATGCATGAATATCCATCTCTTCCAGAAACTACGAAACATTCGTGGGCTGTCAAAACTGCTCCACAAACTGAGACTCCCAGATTTATCATTATAGGTTTCCAAACCAATCGAAAAGGACAAATGAAAAAGAATATGGCTAAATTTGATAATGTAGACTTAACAAATTTAACTGTATTTTTAAATGGAGAACGATTTCCATACGATAACTTAAACATCGATTATAAAAATAATCATTACGCAATATTATATGAAATGTATGCTCGTTTTCAAGAACGTTATTATGGTGGAGTAGATAGTGAACCTGCGTTTAAACCTGCACAGTTTAAAGAGAACATAGCGTTAGTAGGAATAGATTGCACACATCAAAAGGATGCTGTGCATAAGAGCGGCGTGGAAATAAGGATTGAATTTACAACACGCGAAAATGTACCGAAAGACACAGCAGCGTATTGTCTAATTCTGCACAATCGCGCATTCCAGTATTCTCCATTATTTAAGTATGTTAGACAACTGGTGTAAAGTGTAAACGTATGCTTATAACGAAATCGCAATGATAAAATTACTTAGTCAATAGCGGAAGTTGTTACCATGAAGTACGTAATCATCGACATTCAAGGTTTTCGGACGGGCGGTATGTTCGTACCGAAGGAATTAGCAGCAGTAAGTTACGACTGGAAGACGAGCCACTTCATATTCAAACCCCCCGCACCATTACAAATTCTATCTTCGAGGGATCAACGAACCACAAAATGGTTATCGGAATTTCATCATTGCATCAATTGGACCGTAGGATATATTTCACCAAGTAAAATAGGTAACATAATTGGTGAACTATCAAAGAAGTATAAAAAAATTTACGTGCGGGGTGAAGAGAAATCCAAGTACATACAGAAATTTGTTTCAAATAAAAGCATGGTGAAAACGTTGGATAATTCAAATAGCCGCAGAATAGAAAGACAAGTTCCAATGTGTTCATTTCACGAAAAGGATGTTTGCATTTGCGCAATCAATAATGTGTATTCAATGAAAATAGATTGTGATGCCATAGTACATGACGAACAAGTGTTTTGTTAAACGAAAAAATTGTTTTAATAAATAATATGATAGTAAGATTGCGTTTCATTGACAATAACGATTCTCCCTCCTCTCCCCTCTACCGATACCCCAACCTCTTACATTTAATACGATTGGTAAAGTATTAAATGTTGAAGGTGAATTGAAGTAAGTCACTAAAGGTAGAAAGTGTTTCGCGTGAGGAACGTGCGACGATGTCAGTAATGAAATGGATTTTAAGTTATCTGCTCAAACTTGGAATTGTGAACTATGTGGTGAATAAAAGTGCGGAAGTATTGGAAATGTATGAAAGTCACGGATCTTTTATACCTCTATCGAAAGAAGATTTTAATTACATTCCATTACCATTTATAAGAAGTAGAGTTTATTGTTATGAATTGGTGCAAATATGGGAGAAGCTACCAAAGCGCTAGATTAGATTAGATTGTGAAGAGGTGGCAATATGCTGCCTTATCCACTACGACCCTTACGGATCTTTTGTGGTCCTCATATCTTCTTAGATTGCACTCTCCAGCCCTGTCTTTTTGATAAGACTTAGTAGCTTTGAGAGTGGCTCCTTGATGTATCCTGCTGCACTGGGGTTCTCGAAGCCTGTCTGCTGAAATCGTATCCTTGCTAGGGCTTCGCAGTGGCATAGAACGTGGATCGGGGTTTCGTCGTCCTCCTGGCAGAATCTGCATGTAGCCTCTTCTTCTAGGCCTATGTTACTCATATGTTTTCTTAGCTTGCAGTGCCCTGTAAGTAGTCCTACTATGGTTTTGACGGACTTTCTGTCCCGGCCCAGTAGGTCCGCTGTGAATTTTGGCGATTGTCCCGGTAAGAACTGTTTTGCCTGTCTTTGTCCTGGAGAGTTTATCCACCATTCTTTGGATCTTTTTTCCACCCAAAGCGCTATCAGAAGAACGAAAGTTTGCGAAGAAAACTTCCGTATTATGACAGGAAATTATCCAAATCACCATTGCGTTGGAATTGATACCCCCTATTGATAATGGGGTTAAAGAAGGAAGTAGTAAAAATATGAATATTGAATAATGTGATTATTATACTATTGTAATATTCCTCAATAAACTGAATTGTAAAGAAAGTCTTGTATTTGTAAAAATCCTTTACATGTTGTGGTGGCTTATGGGGGGTTCAATGTCATTATCATTGGTCTTCTTCAACCCCAGCCTCAGGTGTCTAACAAGCCCACTTCGGACAATCCGCATTGTTGAGGAAGGTTCTGAAATTGACCTTAAAGGTGAAGCTGCGTGCATGCAAAAGTGGCCGGTTTGGCCGACTTCGAGTGACCTTGAAGGTGAAAAAAATGAAGGTAAAATTTTTCGAGTGACCTTGAACCCGAAAAAAATCGCATTGCGCGTGCTGTCGGCGGAAGGCTGGCATTGGAGCACGGCCGAAGGCATGGGTGGACTCGGTTTGAGGATTAAGAAAAGAAGAAGGCTAAGGAAGAAGAAAAAGATGAAATTATAATTAAAATAAAAATATGTTATAATTTTTTTAATAAAATCCCTTTTAAGTGACTGTTGTTATTTTATTTTCCCAGTTTCCCCATAAAAAAAGACTCAAGTGTTTTTAATACAAATTTATTAAGAAGGTATGTATAATGCATATGTACTTAAGGTAAGTATATACTTTGTATTATTGATTATAATTATGTTCCTGGTCATCATCATCATCATCATCATCATCATCTACATCACGTTTGTCCAGTTCAGACTCGGAATCAGAATAAATAGTTATATCATCTTCTTCTTCATGGAAACCCACTATTCTAATTCTCATTGCACCAGGAGGTATGGTTACATTTTGTTCAACCTTTTGGAATTTGTAGGACTCCAGAGTATCCAGCTTCAATATTTTATCGTCGTCATCGAAGAAAACGTACCGTATATAATAACTAACACCCATGACAACTAGTAGTAGTGAGCAGAGTGGACTTCAAATAAATACTGTTTTTTTTTATACCTATCCCTAATAAATATGTTTTATTCTGTTACTTCTATTATTGTCTTATCTGAAAAAAGAATCACGGTTACCCCATATATATCACCCCCAATGTAGTACATCTGTTGCGCACGACCAAAACTAATCACCTCAATGATGAGGTGCCGGGCGGGCGCAGCGCAGCGTCGGTGCCGGGCGGGCGCAGCGCAGCGTCGGTGCCGGGCGGGCGCAGCGCAGCGGCTCGAGCAGAGCCGCACGTATCACCTTGAGCAGTGCCGCGATTTTTTTCGGGTTCAAGGTCACTCGAAAAATTTGACCTTCATTTTTTTCACCTTCAAGGTCACTCGAAGTCGGCCAAACCGGCCACTTTTGCATGCACGCAGCTTCACCTTTAAGGTCAATTTCAGAACCTTCCTCAACAATGCGGATTGTCCGAAGTGGGCTTGTTAGACACCTGAGGCTGGGGTTGAAGAAGACCAATGATAATGAGATTGAACCTCCCCCCCTCTCCCAAACCACGTGACCCCCCCCCAACCTATCCCAAACCACGTGACCCCCCACCACTCTGAAACCACGTGACCCCCCACCAGTCTCCCACCTACTTCCTTTCACCACTGAGTAGATATAAATTGAGGAGCATCATCAATGCCTTCACTACTTCCAGCACCTCCTCAACAAACAACAACAAGCAGCAACCAACGGTAAGTTCTACTACTACTATTATTATCAGCTTCTTAGATTTTTTTGCTTTTCCTTAGCCATGTCTTTTATCACATCCCATCACATGCCGATGAGCAGCCAGGACATTGTAGACTTCTATAATGCGGAGCCACGAAACGCACCTATGCCATTATCCGATGAGACGTCTCCACCTCAACTGAAGCCGACCGAGCAGGTGATGGTTCCACAACAGCCGGAATTATTACAAAAACCCTCGCCAATGAAAGTTGGTCGCAGTGAACTGATTAGACAGCTGAGGCTGTCACTGAAGAAGGTTGATGATGAGGTGGACCTGGATGAACCATTGATGCTTTCGTCAACTGCACGTCAGGCGAAAAAGGCGAAGCATCAGTACCGAAAGAAGACAACTAATGTTCCTTCCGAAGGTGCGGTTGTTTCAGTTGCAGAGGGACTGCAGACGTATGAGGCGCCAACATTGGTTGCACCGGCTACACCGGTATCGGTTGCCGGATCGAGTCCGCCAATGGTTGTGAGCCCGCATGTTGAGGGTTCGTTGGAAGTTGGTTTGATAAAAACTCTAAGTGTCTTAGAGAACACACTTTTGCAGCCTTCCTTCAACGTCCGACCCAGTACTTCAAGCGCCGTCGGAACTGGATCGGAAACCTCAACCATGATTAGACGGTGCACACCTCCCTCTACTGCGCTGCAGCACGCCTCTACACTCAACGCCGACGTATGGCATCGACCACATATGCAGCAATGCATAGCCGGTATGAAAGCGGCATTCCTGGGAAGGAATGCAGACTCATACCGGCATGTAGTGTCATTAATTGAGTCAAATATACGCAGTTACAACTCGTTTCTGCTATATTTGAAACATTTAAAAGATGCGGAGGTCGCGGCTTCGTTCAACTGCTGTTTGTCAGATCTCGATGATCTCATAGACACAGTTGAACGGGACTATAATGTCGTACGTAGCGCGTTGCAGAATGTCCTGCAACTGCTAAACAAAGAAATATAAATAAATGTTTTACATTCTTTTCTAATATTTTTTTTATAAAAGATTACCCTTACCCCCATATTATCATTCCACTTCCATCCTAAGAACGAAACCTTACAAATTTAGTGATATGAAGTTTTTTACACATAAACTCGCATTGCCAGTGCAAAATTTTGATGAAAATTGTGATTTGAGAACATTTCAACGACATAGTGACCTCTTTGGGGGTTTCTGTAAGCGAGCAATCATCGTTGGCGCTTCGGGAACGGGAAAAACAAACATCTTGCTGACACTACTGACGCATCCCAATGGATTACGTTTTCAAAACGTTTACCTCTGCTCCAAATCGCTAAATCAATCAAAGTATGAATATTTACGTTCTTTAATGAAACCGATGCCTGAATTCTTTTATTATGAGTGTTCCGATGTAGATGATATGGTTACACCTTGTACAGTAAAAGAATATTCCGTTGTCATCTTCGATGATGTTCAATGTACGCTGCAAAATGTTATAAAGGAATATTTTTCCTTCGGACGACATAAGAACGTTGATTGTTTTTATTTATGTCAATCTTACGCTGCAATTCCAAAGCATTTGTTGAGGGACAATTGTAATCTCATTGTAGCTTTCCGTCAAGATGTTACGAATTTGAAACACATTTTTGACGATCACGTTGGCGCAGATATGACTTTTGATAAATTTCAGGATATCTGTCGCCAATGTTGGACTGATACTTATGGTTTCCTAGTAGTTGACCTTGACTGTGCAAAAAACAACGGTCGGTATCGCAAAGGATTTGACACATATATACAACTCTAATACCGATATTGGACAGTTGAAATTAAATCGTAATTCATTCAACATGGATAAGGAACTTACTAAAAAATTATTACACACCCGTGAAGTATTACGTAATAAGCTTCGATTGTTGAAGACTGAAATTGCAACATCCAGACAAAGTGCTGAGACAGCTTTCACACCAATAACAGAGCCTTTGAAAGCTATTGCAGATCGGTTACAAACGGTTCAAATAATACCAAAACCGGAGCAATCATACGGACCAGATCAGTCTTTCACTAAAGATTCTAAAAAAAGACGGAAAACATCTAAGTATGACTCATATGAAGCAGATGAGTCATTTATACCGCATGATAAACCGAAGCCAAAATTCTCTAAATTTCAATCACTAACTGATTCTTCAACGCCAATACAATCGCAACGAAGAAAGACACCTAAATTTTTGAAACTTGAAGATATTGGATCTTTGTCAACTCAAACTCAAACGGAGACACCGCAAATGAATGTCGACCTTGATGAGTATATAGACGAAGAAGAAGTTGAAGATGATAGCAGCTTCGACTTACAGGAATTTAGTCGTGATGCTTCACAACGTCTTCAAGAAACCAAGAAAAGGTTATCCGAATCTATGCAACAACCAGAGGTACAAGAAGTCTTACAAAAATTTCATCGATTACCTCGCGTTTACATTGAAGAGTGTAATACGGATGTTGAGGATGTATTTGATAAAAAGTATGGTGTACGAGAAGTTGAAGGTGATCTTTACATAGGCAATAGCAAAGTTGATTTTGTTGGTCCTAACCTAAGCGTTGCTGGTTTTGAATACAAAGGAACTCCAGGATTGTATGAATTACTGTTTAAGAAAAAGCCAGGAAAGTTTACAGCTCAAGATGTTCGTCAGTACAGAGATATATTACGACGAACACATGCTGCTAGATTGCACTATAATCCGGAATTACAAATATCTGCAAACAAAGGGTACAAGTACATGAACATTATCAAACCTACATTAGCAGGTAGAGCGCCAAATGTGTGGTGGGCTAAAGCGTGGAAAACTGGTTCGGGTTATATTCAGAAACAGTTCAATCCAAATACAAAGTTACAATTGCAATATTGGGATGACCCGAACGAATTTGTCAATCGCTTACGTCTTTTACTAGCTTCTGAATCGGCTGGTCACAACGGACATAAAAATGAAATTATTTCAATTATTGAAGAATTAAAAGAAGCGAACATTATATATTGAGCATTCATTTATAAAGCTGCACATATTCCGCTGACCTTCATTTGTAATATGTCTGTTCTATCATATCAACAACCATGACCATTGATCGTTTGGGAAGACATTTGGTCCATAAGACATACACGGCAAAATACAAAGCTTTACGCGTTGAACAAAAAAGTGATTTAGTTATTACATTTTTTGGAGATGGTACCCTTTCACCCACAAATGAATTAATAATTCACAACAAGGGTTTCAAGGATTATTATCGAAACACTGTATACCAAGGAACAATAAAACTTGTGAACGTTCCTTCAACCATAACACTCACCATCAACGGTGTTGCAGCTATAGATCCTATCGGATATAAAATTAAGCCTGGTGACTCGTTTGCCCTCAAATATATTTCAAAACGTACAAGATCGAAAGAACCTTACTTTGTTGAAATATTACTATCCAAGGATGACTTCAGTTAAAACGGATTTGATCAATGAAATTCACGCTCCTGTACGAAGAAATTTTCCAAGGCGAAAAGTTATCATCAAAGGATTACGGGACCTTCTTCAAGCGGACTTGGTGGAAATGATTCCATATTCAACAGAAAACAAGGGATATAAGTATATTTTAGTTGTCATTAACACTTTTTTTAAATATGTATGGGCTAAACCTTTAAAAACAAAAACTGGTTACGAAGTTTCAAAACAGATGAACAAGATATTTCTCGAAAGGAGACAGAATATACCGAAGAATCTTCAAACCGATATGGGGAAAGAATTCTATAGTGCAGCATTCCAAAACTTAATGAAGCGTTATGGAATAAACCATTACAGTACATACTCCATTCTGAAAAGTTCAATCGTTGAAAGGTTGAATCGAACGTTGAAGGAAAAGATGTGGAAAGAGTTTTCCATGCAGGGGAATTATCGCTGGTTGAATTTACTACCGGAAATAGTAAAATCCTATAACAATACTATCTATAGTACAACAGGATTTAAACAGTTAAAGTGAATCAGAAAAATGCTAAAAATATTCTCAACACTGTATATAATTCCTTCAAAGTTATGGATCCCAAACCTGCAAAGTTTAAGGTTGGTGACTACAATCAAACTAAAGAAGCGAATGATAATTAACCCAGGTGAGGATAATTTTTGGAAAAAACACCTCCGCCTGGATTTGAACCAGGAACCCTCCAATTGCCGGTTGAAAGCTCTCCCAGTTGAGCTACAGAGGCGATGGAAATTTATAGGTTTTATTTGTCACTTCAGGGCTTGCAATCCGAGTTTTCGAATTAAACAAACCCGTCGTGACACCTATTGGGGCTAGATGGAAGTTTGGTAACTAGGAATCGCTAATGTTTATTGCTAAACAGCTCATATAGATGAATAAATTCAAGGGAAAATGGTTATTACGTAAACTCGTCAGTAATATAGAATCAAACTAAAGAAGCGAATGATAATTAACCCAGGTGAGGATAATTTTTGGAAAAAACACCTCCGCCTGGATTTGAACCAGGAACCCTCCAATTGCCGGTTGAAAGCTCTCCCAGTTGAGCTACAGAGGCGATGGAAATTTATAGGTTTTATTTGTCACTTCAGGGCTTGCAATCCGAGTTTTCGAATTAAACAAACCCGTCGTGACACCTATTGGGGCTAGATGGAAGTTTGGTAACTAGGAATCGCTAATGTTTATTGCTAAACAGCTCATATAGATGAATAAATTCAAGGGAAAATGGTTATTACGTAAACTCGTCAGTAATATAGAATCAAACTAAAGAAGCGAATGATAATTAACCCAGGTGAGGATAATTTTTGGAAAAAACACCTCCGCCTGGATTTGAACCAGGAACCCTCCAATTGCCGGTTGAAAGCTCTCCCAGTTGAGCTACAGAGGCGATGGAAATTTATAGGTTTTATTTGTCACTTCAGGGCTTGCAATCCGAGTTTTCGAATTAAACAAACCCGTCGTGACACCTGTTGGTGACTACGTTCGCATCAGTAAACATCGACAGGCCTTTGCCAAAAACTATACGCCGAACTGGTCTAATGAAGTTTTTACCATCTCTAGAATACAAAATACATTTCCGCGAACTTACATAATCAAAGATTCAGAGGTAGAAATATTAGGAGGTTTTTATGACTGAATTGCAGAAGGTTCGACATCCCGACGTTTTCTTGGTTGAAAAGGTTATTAAACGCAAAGGAAACAAAGTCCTCGTTAAATGGATGGGTCTCAGCGATGCGCATAATTCCTGGATAGGGAAAAACAAGGTATTGTAAACTATGATTGTACATGGTAAAGTTAATAAAAACACTTTTTTTCATTTACAACGTTTTTTATTTTCTAAGTGTTTACACAAGTTTATAAGAGATTAGTTATTTTCATAGAACATAGCTACTAATTCATCTAACACTAAATTTGCCTCATCGTTTTGGATTTTATAGTGTCCCCATGCCAATGTGTTGCAATTATCATCTAGAATGTACCGTTTATCATCTTTTGCTGACAACGCAATTTTGTTCTTCAATTCTGTATACATTGTATGCAAGTGTGACCGGAATACATACATTTTCTTAAGTATCCGCCCCCCTTCGTTCACAATCCGCTTATAGTCGTTAACAGTTAAATGTTTGTCTATAACGTATTTTTTAACTCCTTTTGCTTTTTTAACAACTTCAGCAACATTTACATCGCTTCCTGCAACTTGTATGCAGTAAGCTTTAGCACCTGTACCGTAAAATGATTCAATTATTCGTCCACCATACTCATCTTTCATTTTACCTATAATAGATGTGTTTCGTGGAATCTGATGAATATTAGACGTGGGATAATTAGAGGTATCAAACTTATGAACATTCTTTTTAATATCATTGTAAACATTTTCAGTTTTAATAGACACAATTAGAGAATCTGTATCTGTATATAAAAGACATACACGATCTCCATAATTTGTTTTAAGGTAACCATAATAAAAATCATACATAATACCTTTAGAAATTTCCAATACACTGAAACCTACATACAATGGTTTCTTGTAATGAACTTCTACAATTTTCATTTCAACCGCAACCAAACTTTCACTAAAAATTTTTGCCGATTTAAAATTTGGTTTTGCTATAAAAACCTCTGCTCCAATTTTCCTATGTCGTGATTCGAAATGCGTTAATAACTTTATGTCTACCCGATTTTCAACATTCTCCATCGTCTTACCGAATATACTATTATTTAATAATTTGTAATAATTTTTGAGAAATTCGTTTGTGGCCTCATTTCTTTTACTCGTATTAAAATCAATGTAAGGTTTTAACCACTTACTTTGCTTGAATTCGAGAATTCGATAAATTTTCCCCAGCTCAAGTCCATGATCTATGCATTGCTTCAAATTTAAATAATGAATTATATACTTTGTTTTTGAAGACAAAGTGTTTAATAGTTTACGATTTTTTGATCCTAAAGGTGTTCTGCTTTCCGCACAAAATGGGAAATCGTTGTGATCGTCATGTAAATTAGCGGGATAATCCAAATCGACTTCTAACACATACCCAGCATTAGGATCATCATACAGGTTTGCAACGTTTACATTATCAATTTCTTCTTTCGTCCACCATCGAAATGATCCTTCAGGAAGATTTTGACACATTGCATGCCCATATAAATTTGTAGCATCTAAATATAGTATGTATGATGTTTCCTTTGCATGATCATAATTGGGAAGGAATGGATTATTTGCTATTTCTTTACGTTTTGTGCACATACTAACACCTCCTCGAATACCATTTTGAAAAAATAATAACATGTCTATATCTGTTAATAAATCCAATTTAACACCAGTCATACGCAACATAGCATCCCAACTCAAACCTGGGGCGCTAAAATACTGTGCCGGATCAAGTTTATAATCTTTCATGCATATATCGCGGAAATTTTCAAATACATCAGCTAAAAGCAACACATCCGATGTTAAATATATATCTGCATAATCACCAAGTGTCTGACATTCAAATGTGCGCCACACACGCTGAGCACGTTCATAATTTTTCGCATCTACACTTCTATCCGACAATATATCAAAAAAATCCTCAGCCGTAGGCAGTTACGGATAATCTAATTTTTGAAATGAATCTACAAAAGAATAAGGAAAAATTCCTTTCTGTCGAAGTAACCTAAATTTTGCATCATCTTTTATATATCTTCTTAATTCTCTACAACTATCGTCAACCAAATATGATGCTAATTTCTCTAACGATGATGCCATAAACTTAAAGGTGTCCAAAAATCTAAGTTTTAAAAATAATTTTTTATGTTTTCCTCTAGCATCAATCGTATGTCCAACACCTATTCGTTTTGAAAATGAAATATATTTTTCTTTATTTTGCGCAATAACATCTACTCTTTCTTCTTTTAACGCCATTGTTTTCACAAACAGATGACTGTCATAATTACTAAGATTATGAAAAAACACTGGTATAAACTTTGGAATTTTGTAATTAAGGTTGCACAGTGAATGTGCAACATTTGTAAAAGCCCCCGTCAGGTGGTCGTGATCGTGAACTTTATCCTTAACATTCACAAATTTATTGCAGATATGACACGTGCTTGTCTCTTTGAATAAACGATTTTCATCATCAGTTAATTTATTCATTGGTTTTACTATGCCCAAATGTTCTTTATAAATTCTCAGCACATCGCTTTCTAATTGACTCATAAATTCTGTAGCGGCATGTGGTCCTCTATATTTTACAAATTTGGATAATAAATCATCATACGAACATTTAATATAATATGCAAATGCGTAAGGTTCATGCTCATAACATTTGGTTGTAAATGAAATTGAATGATCGAATTCTCTACCATCATTAGGGGTAGGTTTCAGCAACGCCTCAAAATCGGCGTAGATGACAAACGGTACTTTCAATTGTTTTTCATAATTTTCAAACTGTAAAATATTTTCCTTCACTGTTTCCCCAATCTTATTTATTCTCAATGAATTGGTGGGTAAAACCGCCTTAACACGTTTACAATCTTCCCTCATATGTCGTTCCAATTTACTTTCTTCCGAAAAATATACCAAACATCCCTCACAAATAAATTTTTCATGCCCATTAAGGGACAACTGTTTAGATACAAGTCGTGACAAACTTTTAATCCAACAATAATGATTATTACCATTATCATCACTAATGATTAACAAATTTACATGTGTATTTTGTCGTCTTTCTGTATAATGTAACGGTCCTACAACATTATTGCAAATCTCACCATCCTCGAATGTTGCTTGCAAACCATATACATTTACAGATATGTTATTATTGTTTTCAAATATTGGCACATCATGCAAACTTACTGGGGATTGTAAACCTGTTAAATTAAGTACTCTTGATGGTTCCGGATAGGACGACGTTCTTTGTGGTAAACCATTTGGTTTGCAAATCGCTGATGCTATAGCCCAACCGAAGCATTCTTGATCATGATTTTGCACATTGATTATTGCTCCTTTCTTTTTTATATCTGGTGGTAGATCGATATAACTTGACGCCTTCAAGGGATTATATTTATTGATATTCACCTCCAAATACAAAATTTGAACCAATGTCCATCCTACAAAAAAAAACATTTTTCATTATTCATTATTGCACTACTCACAATAACATTTATCTTACCTGAATCCCGCTCCTAAAATTCAGACATTTTTGTTGATATTTCATTCACAAATGATGTATATACCGCGTATAAATCAACACCTCTCGTAATAACAGCATTTCTCGTGTTCAATGATTTAATTTCAGCATCTTCTTTTGTAGCCAGGTAATACAACGCAAAACATTCAACATTAACCTTCACACAGTTGTGAACATAGCGCATGTTCTCAATTAAATTTATTACTTTTTCTCGAATATCATTTTGAAAATCCTCCAGATGTATATAGTGTCTTGGCTCTGATATTCTATAGCTTACAATTCTGTTCCCAAATGCTCCCGCAATTTTTTCAACACCATCATCGGTTAATACTAAGGCATTCGCTTTATGTGCATTGCTGCGTAGATGTGCCGAGTATGTTGCTTGGTTTACGTAAATATCGCAGTATTCACATTTTCTAACATTGGTCAACTGTCGTTGATTATCACTGTCTTGCTGATTATTTAATTTGAGACGTTTTCCAACACATGCTGTTCTCTGATGACGTTTAACATTATCCGCACGCGTGAAACTTTTACCGCACTGCTCACACGCAAACATTGTAACTGTTCAAGATGATGGAGGAGATCAAACTGAGGTTTTATTTTGCAAGAGCTGTATTTAATGGCTCCCTCCCTCCTCACAGCGACAATGAAATGTTTGCATAGAGAGGTTATCACCCTCCACATCTTACAAAACATGTTTCAATGTCAAGAGGTCGGAGGAGGTAGAAATTGCCACAGCGTGGGGTTATTGCACTGGACTATGCAAATCTGGTTTCAAGCACGACTTGAATCTTTACATATTTAAACCGTTCTCCATATGGTTCGGCAGTACTAACAGTCGAAACTGTTGTAGGTACGATGAGTCACTCACATTGTTACTCATCAACACCTAATGAGTGTGATAAACAAAAGACTTGGGCTAACGTGTCTGACCATACTACAAGGTGTCCTGATAATATTGAGGAGGAACAAATTACTGATGTAAGTATCATCACATTTTACATTCTCTACATTATATTAATCCAATTATTTGCAGTCATTTGTTGGAAGTTTTTGGTGGTACTTGCTGTGCTGTCCAGTACTCCCTGACCAAAAGTTGTGTGATGTCCTTGTGGATCGAAGTGGTGGGGTTGAACTATTAAATACAGAATAACTGCACTGTTTTTTCACAGTCTTCCATACCTATTACATGAGTGAGCAACAACTATCAACAATGTCGGCATGTTATTCTCTTGACCAGATTTCACAACAGAAAGCTGCAACTTTAATAGAAGCTGTAAATCTGCAACAGGAGGAGTACTCAACATTAGCACGCGAAACTGCATTATCGCTAAACGACTTTAGGTGTGAGTTTGAGTTTGAATATTTATCACAACGTCGGAAGGAACTTGAAGAAGGGTGGACTACATGTGAAGACTATTTACAACATAGAATTAATATTAACCAATTAATAAACCGTTTGAAAGAATTAAAACTTTTAAACATACGAGATGATTTGTATAGCTTTTTACCGAAACACTTACAAGAAATCTGTAATGGCACCGAAACAGTAACAACAAATTTGTAATGGTTATGTTTTGATACACATAATAAAAATAAAACATAACTAAAAATACTCCTCATTCGTGTTTTATTTTAAATATATTTAATCCCTTCTAAATCCCCACGCGGAATGTTTTGGGTGGGGTTTTGTTGAATATATAATGCGGAGTACGTTTTTTCACCAAGCTTGTGAAATACTACTACTATAGTATACAGTGTACAGTGTACAGTGATCGAGCCCACCACTACGATATTTAATATCATGAACACTGTTGAACAAGTATTGCAAGATGATACTGATAAGGTGCTACTGGTTCAATTAAAGCATGTAAATATCGGGGTCAGGTACCCCCTTGAACGTGTCTACAGGTTGAAAGCATCTCGCAGACTTGTGTGCTACTTATGTGGTCGTGTTAAGCTGTTTGTACCCAGGAGATTGGTTAAAAATATCTCAGATGCGCAAATACAGTATGTCAACAACACTGGAACACAGTTACAGTTAATATTTAATGGTGAGAAACACTCTCAACCGATTGAATTTCGAAAAGCCTGGCGATAGCAGGTGCATTATTGTAAGCATTATGATAATAAATAAATAAAAACATTTGTTTGTAATATCTTTATTATTCTATGTCTTTATATGATGAATATATTCGGAAGTACAACATTTTTAATTTTATCTTCTAGAAAAAATAATGAATGTTTACACATTTATGACTTTATTTTATATCACAAAAGCTCCAAACCGCTCTGGAGTAATGTTATATGAATCAGGTCACTTAACTCTTTACATACGCTAGGAAATAAATTTTGCATTTTTGCTATTTTGGCTATGAACTTCTCAATGGATATTATATCATTGAGATATTCATCACACATTTCAATACCTATTAAAAATGTTTGAAGTTGCCATTGCAGATCCAAGGTAAACTCCCAACGCTCTTCGTATATATTCGGAAGTACAACATTTTCAATTTTATCTTGTAGACCCTGACGGCGAAGATCGTATTGTTCTCGTTGCAATTGAATTGCCTGTTTCAGGTTTGCAGTAGTTGACACCATTTCTAACGATAATGTGATGTATGTTAACTTTACTGATTCAATTTTGAGACAGCCAAATTTGTACAACAACGTTTAATAGTAATCCAGCTGTTACATTTATACTGCTCTGTGATGGAAGGGGTTCCAAAAACCCCTTCCATCCGTAAACCTCCTCATTAACCTGGACCAGTCATTCACCTTCTCCAATTCGATCTCCTCCTGATTAGATAAGGTCATCTAAAATTAAAATGAGGAGTCCTCCTAATTTTCACCATCAAGCCAATTCGGGAACATCCTCCGTGACCTTGACCTTGGGATTAACCTGGACCAGTCATTCACCTCCTCCAATTCGATCTCCTCCTCCTGATTAGATAAGGTCATCTAAAATTAAAATGAGGAGTCCTCCTCATTTTCACCATCAAGCCAATTCTGGAACATCCTCCGTGACCTTGACCTTGGGTGGAGGTGTGGTCAAGGTCACGGAGGAGGTTCTGGAATCGGCTTGCTACCACTACTACACAAGACGCGAAATGATTATGTAATAATTCGTCGGTTGGGTATAATCTGGTTATTAAGTAACCATAATTTTAGTTTTAACAACTTTATCTAAGTACCACAACCTTAACCATTATGAAATTTATCTCTCTAAACACGCTCAGCACGTTAGTTCTTGCAATAGGACAATACAGTATTTTATCAGACAAAGCCCATCACTCTTACCATTATAATCACTATTTGAACTCAATAAAACTTGTAATCTAAATCGCTACCATTAAATTGTAGCTGGTTTGCTCACTTTAAATACTAAAAGAAACTTACTCATAAGTAAAACTCAAATCACACTAAAATAATAACAAATATTTATTTACATTTAAAACAAATTACTGGAACTCTAAATCTACCAAATCTTTTGGATGATTTGTCAGATTATACAAAACACATTAAATTAAAATTAAACACAAAGTAAGGAAGCAATGATCGGCTTACCATTTACAAAAGCTTACACTAAAAAACTACATTTTAATATAAAGCAAGCGGGAAGCTTGGAAGCGACTGGTTTGTTTTACATCTCAAAACCACTCTCTATCTTTTCTGAATGCCAATGAATCTATGCCTCACCTATGTATGTTACAACTTACCCCTCCTTGACTTCATATTAGGAGAAAAAGGACAACACGACAAGTTAAATGAAATGTGTGGATGGCAAGCCAGTTGCCCTAAAACCATAATAATCTCGCTCAGCAGTATATTATACAGTTTATGACAAAAGTCATAAATATATTACCAAAGAAAGCCCTAAAATGCATGGGAATGAACACCATTAAAACGCTTCACGGGGGCCTCGCGCAGTATGATTTGTCATACAAAAAAATATAGATTACAGCCGCGTAATCGATCGTCAAGCATGGCATCGAACTACATGCGATAAGGATGCTTGTGTTGAATGTCTCTCATAGATCAACGCGCGGTAAAGTTAATCCCACAAACAAAACTAATGCCAATTATCACAATTAGTATATCACAATCAGAATGGGACAGTTCAAATTTCCCACAAGATTTTTAGTTCTGGCGCGTCACGTCGCTGAGATCGCTAAATTGGTAGATATTTCATCCGTAAGATGGCGTTCTATTTTAGAAGGTAAGGGGGTATTTATGAAGGTGTTCTCTGATATCGGCCAGACTGGAATCGGGTAAAAAAACGTCAAAATTGTCATTGGTATTCTATGATTGGCACCCGGTGAGATTAGTGACATATTAGTGGTCTATGGGTTAATATCGCACAATAATTATGTGTAAGATTATGCCGGCGAGTGAATGCGAAGCTATTATCTTATTTGCACACCACAGGAGTCAATTAAGACGACATCACACGTGTTGGGTACATCCATTTATAGCCAGAACCGAAGATAGAGATGCTTTCATATGTGCCCGTCAACCTGCCTATTACCACCTAATACAAAAGAAAGGTTAAAGCCATGGGTTTAATTAGGTTCTTATAACACTAAAGCATGTATAGTATGAAATTTTCATTTTCCAACATACAGTGACCGCGTTAAGTATGGAAATATGACAAAATCTATGAAACGGTTCATTTACACAATATACAAATCTACTTTCAAAGCTGGGCACAAAAGCGTTAGTCCGTTAATCGTTTTAACGAAGTTAACGAATTAACTTTTAAGTTAACTTTCAAAACCATTAACGGACTCATTAACTTCCGTTACATTTGTGATCCGTTAATTCAAGTCCGTTAAATCGAAAATATCATAATTAAACATTTCAAATTCCTATAGACATTCTGTGCATGTTCGGACTTGGTTTTGTTTACATGTGTGACACACTACTTTGTGCGACGCGGCGTCCATACATAAAGCATGTGCGTGAATTGTTTAGTTTTAGTTACTTTTTGTATGTACAGTCGCGGAAAAAATATGTTCACATCCTAAACTTCTTGTTACCATGTAACTCAGAAACTACCAACGAATTTTGATCGGACTTTCGCCCAGAAATTTTATGATGTACACGTACTATTTTCCGAGAGTATACCTATTTATTATGTAATAGTAAATATTAAACTATTTTTTAATATTGTTACTTTTTAATAAATACCCATTGTTTCAAAATATAAATTTAAACTTAAAAAGAAACCTTCTGAAAATACTTTTTATCTAACTGCAACCACCTTAGTTGGTGTTATCAATGTCTTTTATAAATCTTACATCTCGCAATGTAGTTATTTTAGTTACCACTGTGGTTAGTTTGAAAAATTCCTAAGGAAATTTTAACTTATGCAACCGAAAGATCCGCTGTTATTAGGTTATTCTCAAATAACCTATTTTTTATAAAAAGTTAAGGATTAGCGGTTAACGTTACATTTACATTTATAGCAAATTAACGGATCATCGGTTAACGAAGTTAACTTTTTCGTTAACGGATTATCGATTAACGACGTTATCTTTCTGATTAACTTTGCCCAGCTTTGTCTACTTTACATCTCACATAAATATAATATAATTTGTATGAGTCGAACGTATCGTAGCCCGTGGATATCCTCCCTCTTCTTCACTTGATGACTCTGCTGACGCTGGCCCTCCACCTCTGACTACTGGTATTCAGGGTTCTTGTAGATCGTGCTCGCTGCTTCTAGGTTGATAGTGTTTTTTTTGCTATATATTGTTTTGCTTGCTATTTTAGCATTTCACTATTTTTCTTCTTCTTTTTATTGTCTATTTGTTTATGCTTGATGTTTTAGTGTGTGTTCAATTTTTGTCTTAAATGTTGTTGTTTTCAGTTGCTTTATGTGCTCTGATAGTGTGTTATACCATTTAATGGCTTCGGTCAACAACGTCTGCTTATATCTGTGTGTTCTGTATCGGTTAGTCCTTATTGGTCCTCAGTGTGAATGTGTTCGAGTACCGTAATATTGTGACACTCACCACTTATTTTCAGTTTTATGTTAGTCTTGATCTTCTTTTGTTTTATTTTATGTGTCATGATATTCTTCATCATAAATTATCACAATTACATCAAATTTAATACCTGACCTTCAATTGTTTTTTAACGTCATCGATAGTTTATTTAAATGGCAACCCCATAGTTTTTGTACTGATAATGATAGATCAGTTAATTGTCTTAAAGGTAATTCACAAAATTTATCGCCTTGCATAAGAAAATTTTCGAGAAAAAAAAAACGGTTGAAAATTAGTGTTGATAACTTTTGTTTGTTTGTGGAAAGCGAGTAGGCGCTTTAGATTAACACACAGTCCAGTTTGAATATTTGCACAAATAGCAATACATTAATTTCTTTAGGTTATACCATACGACAAATGTAATAAATACGAAATAAAACCAGACATATTTTAGATCGCGCCATCTACATCTGGTGATTCTTTTATTTCGAACCTTTGGAAAGAAGTTTGCTACAGTTCGCTATTTGAATTGAGACGGGAGCCTTATGCTGAACAATTCCTATTTAACTACGTAAATATAGGTTAGGCGAGCTTACCATATTATGATAGTGGCCTTCATATGGAATTAAAACCAATGCATGTAACAACAAAAATATGGATTTTCTAACAATGGCAAACAAAGAGCTGATGATGTAGTGCCGTAGTAGGGAATCTCATGTGATGCCGTATCTTGAAACTCGTTGAAAGAAAGTTATCGGTCACCTCTACGGGTATTTTTGTAGGAAGACATACTGGCTGTCTCACGGAACTGGTACATTAGAAGTTTGTCATGTTCTACTATTTCTAGAAACTTGAAATTTTGGAACTAGAATTTACTCGATCTGGGCTCTTCAGCTAAAATAATCTCAAATTAAGTTGCACGTCCGGTCACCGGAAGTCGGTATCATCTTTGTTATTTTAAATGGAATGATATAACTTTAATTTTATTTAGGGTTTCTACGTATCAAAATACATCATTTTTGATAATGGTTCCCTCTACCTAAATATCACAATTTTTGAGTATTTTTTGATTAAGTTTCATTATCGGTGGTCCAAAACTAGAAACATAACCAAATCAGACGATGGTAAGTTCATCACGATATTTTATACAGGATGTTCAAAATTTACAACACAATAATTGAATTTTCAAATGTACAAAACTCTTTTTTTCGTGTGGAACAGCCTGTATACCCATACGCCATTCCATAAGAAACCTTATTCCCTATCAATCAATATTAGGGTTCTATATATCTATCTTTAATAGTTTTTGAGATATTGTCAGTATAAAAGAATGCAAACTCAATACAAAACGATTTATTCTTCATTTATAGGAATGTTAATGTGGTTAAAACTAAAATGATATATTTGGGATATCTAACTTAAATTAAAACTTAATTATGTTGTTCAAAATGCTGCTCGTTGTGCTCCAAACATTTTAAAACTTTTCGCTGTACTTCTGTCATCGTCGTTCTTCGGATTTCTTGTCGCTGAAGTCCATTAATGGCGGCTACTACTCTATTAGTCAATTCTTCTCGAGTATTAACGTGTAGCATAGACCTGACTTGTCACATGACCCCAGAAATAAAAGTTTAATGGTGTTAAATCTGGTGAGCTTGGTGGCCGCCGCCAGGGTCCCCTATTTCCGAACCACCTATCGTCAAACATCTGATTAAGTTGAATTGACATCACATGCGAAGAATGTGCCGGTGCACCGTCCATTTGATAAAAGCAGTCGCGTAAAATAATGAGGGGAAGAGTTTCGCAAAAATTGTTCACACATCCTCGCAAAATTTCTAAATATCTATCACTATTTAAATATTCGTTGTAAATTTCGTTTGTAATTTCGTCCCCCATTATTAAATTGGAGTATTCAAAATGGATTTAAAGAAAAAGTGACATCTCAAAAACTATTAAAAATAGATATAGGGAACCCTAATATTGATTGATAGGGAATAACATATCCTATCGAATGGTTTATAGGTATACAGGCTGTTCCATTTGAAAAAAAAATATTTTTTACGTTTGAAAATTCAATTATTGTGTTGTAAATTTTAAACAACACCACTGTAAAAGTTGTGACGAAGATGCTAACGGTCGTAAAGCGGGTTTTTGTCTTGCGTAACGAGGGCAAGGAAAACAACCAAACGGAACTTATGGAACTGCTTAAAGCGGCCGTCGGAGGGATTGCAAGTTGGCTATGAATAACCTCGAGGGTGAAGGAGCTGAAGAGCTACGCTCATGCCTGAAGGAAGTCATGGGAGAGAGCGGTCCAAAAATCACCGCTTACACTGCTAAGAAAGACGAAAAAGGTCGGAAGCCAGTAGCTATGCGGGTGTGGCCAAGGCAGGACAACTGGCCGGCCAGCAGAAGAAAGCGGCATACTCGGAAACGCCGAGAGAGCCCAGAGAAAAGGAATGGCCAGCCTTGAAAAGGAAGAAGGAGGAGCGGTTATTGTAACTACCGACAACGCCTCGTACGTGGAAACCCTCAGGAAGGTAAAAGAACACCTTAAAGGGGGCGCAGGTAGCCCTAACAACAAGAGGGCCAGGAAGATGAGAAACGGCGACCTCATGATCACCGTTAAGGACCAGAGAGCGCGAAGGCACTGAAAGAAAAAATCAGTGAGACCTCTCCTATTAGTGTAGCCCAGCACACTATTTACCTCGGAAAGGCTGCTTCGGAAAATTTCAATATACCTAACACACAAACCAGATATAGAGCAAATGCGTACAACAAACACCACGTAGTTTTTTTTTTAAATTGCGGTAGTTTCGTTACTCTTAAATTGAATGATTACTCGTAAAAGTATGTGACCGCTAACGGACGTACAGCGCGTGGCACCAGTGTGTAAAATACGAACAAAGAAGTGAAAAAGTGGAGAAACAGTCCCAAGAATTCTGAAATTTGGGCTACAGCTGCATCTGTACGAGAGCAACAAAAAGTGTTAAAACCTTTTTTGGACCCTCGGGTTTTTTCGAGATCTTAACGCGGGTGGAGTTTTTGAAATAGTGCGTTGGCACGTATTCGTGGAGTTTTTTCGACGTTGCGGGGGTGTTTGGGCACTCACGGAAGTTTTGGTGAGAGAAGTGTACAACGCTAATTGGACCTGACAGCCGGACGCTGATTTTGTGAGAATCCGCCAACAAATAAGGGAGTTGGAGGCACCCCGGAAACAGGGTGTGGCCCCCGGTTTTTCATCTGGGACGTCGTAGGGATTGTTCTCAGAGACTGGAGAGTGCGCGCAATAGTTTCCTAGTGTGGAGACCGTTAACGTGACACCGGTCTCGACCGGATCCGCGGAGATTTTTTCGCCCAAGGTAGGTGGACTCTGTCGTTTTTCGCGGGTCGAGGGTGAATTGTGTCGGGGTGCGGGTTTTGAGGGTGAGACTGATCGGAGTTGATTCGCCGCGGCGTGCTCGTCGTTTTGACACCCCACATGACGGGGTAGCGCGGCGCGAGTGTTATTTCGCGATTTTTGCCGGATTTTGAACTTTTCGGGACATAGAAGAAAAAAAATTTTTTTTTTGGAAAAAGTACGGAGTTTAATTTTGCCTTATCCGGGGCGTGTTCGCCTGAACTTCCTCAGGATGAGTGACAAGCAGGAGAAGAAGGATGTGACAGGGGGGGCAGAGGGGCTTCAGTATCGAAGGGTGGAGAAACAGAGCCAAGGAGCAAAAGCAGTTGCCACTACATGGACTAGATACATCGTCCGACAAGAAGGCGGCAAAAGACGCGAACACAGAGGAGGAAAGAGGAAGGATGAGCCAGGAGCTTGACATATCGGTCAGAAGGTCAGCTCTGGTAAGGTCTCCACCCCCAGAAGGAAGACAGAGACTGGGATCGCTCCCAGCGATAAAAATAGCCGGGTCGGCAGAAGGAAAGGTGGCGTTAGTCTCCCAAAGAGCCAAGTCTGGACAGACAACGCCCGAACCAACACAGGACCTGCCGGAGGGAGCGATGTCGGCATGGCAAGACGTTGGAGGCAGATTTGACCTCAAGAGGAAAAGAAGAGAGGGCGACAAGAAAAAGGGGGAAGAGAAGGAAGAGAAGCTGGAGGAAGTGTGGAGAAAACTCAACCAGAAGGTGAAGGGCCTCAGAGATACCGGAAAAAGCGAAACCAGTACCAAAGAGGAGATGGAAAAGATATCTCAGGAAATGGAAAAAATGATGGCAGCGGTTGGTGAGGAAATCGAAAAGATTCATCACGACACCAGAAGCCCGCACACGAAAGTGACGCGCAGAGAATGTATCTGTAGATGCGGCGGGTACAAAGAGGAGGGCGAAATGCCACGAAAGGAAGAACGACTACAGAAGGTAGAGGGAAACCCCCTTAACGCGCCGCAAGACCACGATGTTGTGATAGTGCTGGGAGGGGGGGATCAAGAGGCAGGAATAAAGAACAGACTCCTGCGAACCTACCCCGAGTTTGAAGATGCTGAGTGCAACATGGGCGGCGTAACAGAGATCGTGCGAGCAATCACAATAAAGTCCGGAGGGAACGTCGTCGAAAAGAAGAGGCGAATTTGTGTCGTACAGATAGGAGAGGGAGCCCTACCAATGGCAGACATGCTAAAAGAGCTGAATGCCAGTATCGGTGAAGAAAAGATTGTGGCGATAAATGGCCCGGAAGGAGAATCGGCGGGAGAACAGAGGGAGCGACTATGGGACATTTTTGGTAAGAGGGTTGTCCTCTGCGTAAGGAAAGGAACTCCACAAGAGAAGAAGAACTATGCGGAAGCAGCCGCAAAGAACGCAAGCGGGACAAAGCAAAGGGTAACAAACCCCAACCCCCCCCGCAAGGGAAAGGCAGTTCCCAGCATTGCCAAAAAGAAGGGATGGAGCGGTCATAATAAAGACGGATAGCGCATCCTACGCGGAGACCCTAGCGCGTGTCAAACAACAGGTGGGAGTCAATAAGACAAACCTGAATATTAAGGGCGTCAGGAAAACGAAGACTGGAGACTTGATGATAACGGTCAAGGACAAGAGTGCATCAGTCCTACAGGACCAGATCAGCAAAGCGTCTGGTTTTGAGGCTAGAGTAGCGGGTAAGACGAAAACCCTGCTGCTTAAAGAACTGGAAGCAACCAACACCAAGGATGAAATTGCAGTCGCCATTCGGGAAGCACTGGGATCTTAGCTCAGAGGTCACAGTGAAATCTCTGAACGATGCGCACTACGGAACAAAAACCTCTGTGCTGGAGGCTTCTGAAGATGCAGCGAGAGCGCTCCTACGAAGAAGAACTGTCAAAGTGGGATGGGCCGAAGGGCAAGTACGGGAGCGGCAACAGATGGCAGCTTGTTTTAGGTGCTGGGAGACTGGTCACCTGGTAGCCAAATGTGAAGGCCCGTACAGAACAAATCTGTGCAGGAAGTGCGGGGAAGAAGGGCACTTTGCTAGAGACTGCAAGAAGCACGGAACCCATTGCCCAGTGTGCAAAAAAGATGGGCACAGGGCGAACAGCCTCAGATGCCCAACGTACGCCAAAGCACTAGAAGGTATCCAGAAGGAGAAAAGCTCAGTCCATAATGCCTAACTCCTACCAGGCAGCATCGGGTTCACCGGAGAACCCAAGAAAGAAGAAGAAACCGCCGTCGAAAGCCACAAGAGACCGGAAGAGGATGCAGATCCACATCGAGAAGATGCGGACTGGCAAAGCATTCATGAGTGGCGGAATCATCCGATCGGAGACACGCGCGTGCATTCAGTACGCGTGCGGGAGGATAGAGGTCTTGAAACCGAACCCACCCAAAGATACCGGGATGGTAAGAGAAGAAGAGAGCTGTGCAGGGCACACTGCGGGCGAACGTATCGGTAAGGCCCAAGGAAGACGGAAGCGAAAGGAAGCCAGGATGGTACTCTGCGGTCCCCCCGATGGTGCGATTAACGAGACAGAGCACCAAGTATGCCACAAGAGAGAGAACGCTGTTCGACTTAGTTACCCGTGCCATAGGAACGATACTCCGACGAAAGGACGAGGAAGACAGGCGACAAGGTGAAAGAGAACCTCCCGCTCCTTAGTTATAAGGAACAGGGACGGTCTATGGGACAGACTGAAAGAGAAGGAAACAGGAATGAGAGCGACCGGAAAACCGGCGCGGGAATGCTCCCGGAAAGCCGCAGCATGAGAGATAAGGGTCCTGGAAATACCGGACCACGGACTTCCGGATACACCGAAGTCTGGGGAGAAGCCGCAGGAAAAACAGCCGCTGCTTCGGAAAATTAGGTTAGGATGTGTCCCAGTGCGCGAGGACGCCTGTAGTTAGAGTAAAGTGCATGGACACTTTTAGGTGTAAGTGTAGGGTAGTTAAGTAGGTAGTTTATATGTTTACTTTTAAGGGTAATTAATGTAAACCGGTAAAGGTGTCAGCTCCGGCTGTTTGTTTGATTGTATTTGTTTTTTAAAGAATAAAAGTCACTAGGCCATAAGAGCGAAGGGGCCCAGATCTTTTTTATATACAAATGTTGTCGCGTTAATGAAGTAAGATGCCGCTGCACTGCTGAATGCCTCACGGCGATACCAGGCAGCGGGGTGGAGGTGGGTTCTTCCTGGGCCCCCTCGCCCTTTTTTTGAAAAAAAAAGTGAGGCCTCGGGACTCAAGTCCAGAGTAGCTGGCAGAGAAAAGCTCTTGACGATAAAAGAGTTTGAGGTAACTGCCACTGAGGAGCAGGTAAAGGAGGCACTAAAAGAGGCTCTGGGATACCTCAATGAAGGAGCAACTGTAAAGTCGGTGAGTGAAGCATACGGGCAACCAAGGACGGCCACCCTATAACTCACGGAAGACGCGGCAGCGGCACCTATGCGCATGAAAACCCTGGAAGTGGGCTGGGCAGTAGGAAGAATACGCGAAAGGATACATCCACAAACGTGCTACAAATGTTGGGAAACTGGACACATTGCGAAGGACTGCAGAGGACCTAGCAGGGAAAAACTCTGTAGCAACTGCGGTAGAGAAGGCCACCTACCAAAGGGGTGCGAGGAGAAAGCTCACTGCCCAGTATGCGAAAAGGTCGGTCATAGAGCACACACCATCAGATGTCAAAAATATATGAACGTAACGAGGAATGACGACAAGGTAGGAGTTCAGGACAGAAATGTCTAACACCCACTGCAACGGAGATGGAAGAAGAACAAGGGAACAAGACCAACCAGTGATGGAACGGTGTCAAACCCCTGCACAGAAGAAGATTAGACCTCCCTCAAAGAGGAAAACAGACAAGGATAGACTGGAACGTCACCTACAAAAGAAGGGGGGACATATCGCGTTTGTGGCGGGAGAAGTGCTCCGGAGACCAAGGCATCCGGTATCCCTGTGGGAAGATGGAGATTCTGACACCGCGCCCACCGCAGCAATTAGCGCAGAACAACAATGCAGCCGGAATACCTAGAACGGAGGAAAAGAAACAGCGAGAAAGCAACATGGATGGACGTTCCGGGTGGTACTCGACGGTCCCCCCCATAGTACGAATGACCAGGCAAAGCGTAAGATACACGACTCAGACATTAAGGGACCGATTATTCTTTGACCTAGTGATGAACCATCTCGGCTGTTCCAGAGCACTAAAGATGGGGAGATAATCGCTGGAGAAAGTCAACTCTCCGGCGAAGAGATTGAGATTGAGATTGAGATGGATAGAAACCAAAAGCTAGATGAACAAGTGGCATGGCATAAATGCTGGAGCAGCATGGATACGACAGACATAGGGCAGACAAGAGCGGACATTGAAAATTTGAAAATTGGGTCTAATATAAATTTATACCTCAACTTTATGCGAGGAATGGGAATCACAGAGGAACTGGCGCGGGAAGACGTCAATCGAGTGGGATCTGATATGCAAACGTCCAGAATCATGAGGTTGCAGTCGATACTGGAGAGCGATAGACGTTACCATACGCCATGGCAACCACCGTCATACAGGTAAACCTAGGTAGGGGAAACCCACCCAGGAGCTTTTAATAGCAACAGCAGCCAGACAAAAAACCGACGTTCTCCTGGTATCAGAAGAAAATAGAGTTATGATCGAGAAACTAGGCCGGAAGCAGGACATAAGCCAGAAAGCGGCCATTGGAATTTGGGGACGTAAGGTTCACGACACGAGACAGCGAGCACGACAGGGCTACGCTTGGGCGGACACGGGAGCGCTGACGATGTACAGCTGTTACGCCTCCCCTGCTATGGAAGGTCAGGAATTCCAGAACCTCCTGGATACCCTGGAGGATGGCATGAGATCTGGAAGCGGCAAGTACATAGTGGCTGGTGACTTCAACGCAAAATCACAGGAATGGGGATCGGCAGTCACCGACAGGAGAGGAGAAGCACTGAGTGAGTGGGCATCGAGGAATGGTCTGGTTCCTCTGAACAAAGGAAATGCGAACACATTCAGGAGAGGGGGAGGAGGATCAGTGATAGACGTCACCTTCGCTACTGAAAACGTCGCAAGACAGGTGGAAGGATGGAGAATGGTGGAAGAAGAGACCCTCAGCGACCATATGTACATTGAGTACAGGCTGAGGGACACCCGAGAAATGAAGGAGGATAGTCAACAGTCCATATCCAAGAGGTACAACGCGAGGAAACTAGACCGCACAAAGTTCAGGGACACATTCGAAACGTAAACGGCAGGACAACCGCCAAATTTAGCAACATGTTAGGCATCACGTACAAAGGCATGCGAAACAGCCATGCCCAAGAGTAGTTGCACGGCTAATAGGGCAGTATACTGGTGGACGGAAGAGATTTCGGACAAAAGGAAGGTGAGCAACGCTGCTAGAAGGGCCGCCCAAACGGAAACCAGTGATGAACACAGACGACCACTCCTGACAGTACGATACAGGGAGGCTAGAAGGACGTTGAAGATAGCAATTGCCGAATCCAAGAAACGCCACTGGACTAGCGTGATTGATGAAGTAGGAAATAACGTGTGGGGGCAAGGGTACAAGATGGTCACGAAAAGACTAAAAGTCAGACTACCGCCACCGAACTTGACGCTTGACGTTGCCGTTGGCCGAAATGAAGATAGTAGCGAACGAACTGCTCCGAGAACATGACATCACGGGGGATGACGAGCAGGAGCCAGAAGAGGTTAATAATATTCTCACAGTAGAGAAAGTTAGGAGAGCGGCGGGTAAGATCAAGCCTAAGAAAGCCGCGGGACCCAATGGAGTTCCTCCGGACGCGATCAGGGAAATGGTCATAGTAGCGGGAGAGTACGTCACAGACGTGATGAACGCAATCCTCGCGGAAGGGAAATACCCAGAAGAGTCGAGCCTCCTCCTATTGGCCAAACGAGAGGCCACGGCAGAAGAATCACCAAAGTATAGGCCCATTTGCCTGCTAGACGCAAGCAGTAAGCCAATGGAACACGTGCTGCTGAGTAGACTAAAAACTGAGCTAGAGGAGAGAGCCCCCTGGTGGACAACTACTTTGGTTTCCGAGAAGGAAGGTCGACGGTTGACGCGGTGAGGAGCGTGATGGACAAAGCGAAGAGACCGAACCAGGAAACGAGGAGGAAGAAGCAGTTCTGCATGCTGGTCACACTCGACGTCAGAAATGCTTTCGACACCGTTGCATGGGAATACCTCATCGCACAGCTGGAAACAAGAGGCATCAGCCTGCACCTACTAAGGTTGATCAGGAGTTACCTCCGGGACAGATGGATTATCCTAAAGGATAAAGATGGGAGAACCTCTCAGAAGAGGATAACAAGCGGTGTCCCCCAGTGATTGGTTTTGGGGTCAATGCTCTGGAATGTCTTCTACGATGGAGTGTTGCGTCTTGAGCTTCCTAGTGTGGAGCTGGTGGCGTATGCGGATGACCTAGCAAAGGTGGTGACCGCTGTCACGTCTGCCGAGCTCGAGGAGAGGGCAAACACTGCCATTGCGGGAATCGTCGCGTGAATGGCTGACAGACGACTGCAGCTAGCTGCCGAGAAAACCGAGGCCGTCCTCCTAACCGGCAGAAGGAAGTGTGAGCCGGTGACGCTGATACTGGACAGCATACTAATCAAGCCCGGGAACAGATTCAAGTACATGGCAGTGAGAATAGAAAGAAACCTCAGGTAAAGGATGTACGTGGAAGAGGTGGCGGCTAGAGCGGAGAGGACAACAGGAACTCTCCTGAGGCTGATGCCAACTTTGGGGGGCCCAACGACAGCAAAGAGGAGAGTACTTGCGTCAGTGGCGGAGTCGGTGATGCTATATGCGGCGCCGGTCTGGGCGGACGATATGGAGTTCTCAAGCAGAAGGCAGCGGCTCCTACGAGTGTAAAGAAGAGCGGCAATCGGAGTGACGTCGGCGTACAGAACCGTATCTATCGTGGCGGTTCTGGTAATTGCGTCAATCTAAAAGTAGAAGAAAGAAGGCAACGGTATGACAGAAGAGGACAGGAGGGTGGTTCCCGAGCCACCGACCAAACAGCCACAATAGAGGCGTAGCAGAGAGTGTAGGACGATGATGAAAGTGGACGATGGACCTATCACCTTATACCCAGCCTATCGGGGTGGGTGAATAGAAGGCATGGTGAAATCACCTATGAGCTCACCCAAGCTCTAACCGGCCACGGTTGTTTCGGGGCATACCTGGACGGATTCAAGAGAAGGGACAGCCCAGAATGTCGGTACTGCGGGGAGGAGGATACACCTGGACATACTCTCTTCCGATTCGAAAGATGGGCAGCACATAGAAGCGCGTGTCCTTACCAGGAAGACCTCAACGAGGAAGGAATGGTCCGGCGCATGTTGAACGGGCCGGAGGAGTGGCGGCAGATCGCCCATTACGTGGGAGATATCCTAAAGTGCAAGAACGAGGACGACAAGCGTGAAGACGCGAGAGGACCTCCCACGCCTTAGTTGTTAAGGAGTAGGGATGGTTCCGGGGACGGATGGAGGGAAAGCAAGAAACGGAGAATAGCGGCCGGAAACCGGCGCATTAAAGCTTCTGGAACTACTGAAGCGAGTAATGTTTAGGGTTCTGAAATCCGAACCAGACTTCAGAACGACCGGAGTCAGGCGAGGGACCAGTGGTCATACCGTGGTCCCAGAAGAAAAGACAAGGTAGCTGTGTCCCAGAAAGAATTGTGGTTCTGACCACGTAACGGTGGAGGTAGTAGAATAAGTAGCATAGTAGGAGGTAGTAGAATAAGTAGCATTGTAGTATGTTATTAGTAAGTAGGTTAGTATGACTTTTGTTTGTCTTATCTTTGTGGTCAAAATAGAGAGTATAAGAGCCAGTAGGCCACAAAACGGAAAGGCGAGGGGAGAAATATTGGGAGATGTCGCTGCAGGAAGTATGCCCTTCAGGCAATGCCTTGCAGGTGGTGGTGGGTTCTTCCCTCCCCTCGCCTTAAAAAAGAAAGAAAAAACCGTCGCCGTCGTTTGTTAGTCGTATGGAGTCCCCACGAGCCGCAGCTGATGTTTCGCGCCGTATTATACTCCACCCGCTACGACTTCTGTTTCTAGACTCGATTAGTTTAGACTCGTTATAGCGTCGTTTTGAATTTCTAACCGATTGTCTTAATCTGTTCTCTCTTATTTTGTACTCATTCCAAAGCTGCGATTTATCAATACGTTTGCAAACAGCAAAAAAAAATCCCTAACTAGCGGACTGAGTTCGGATTTCCTGATCGTACCACGGATAGCCAGACGCATCACGATGATGTAACTTAACCAGCGGAAAATTATTTTTAAAGTGATAAGAAAATATGTTCAAGAATATATTGTAGTTTTCATTTACAGCAGTACTTCCATCGACGCTGAATATCCATCCAACTCTCACCTCACAAATCATTCTCAAAAGACTCAATCGCATTAGCCCCATAACGCCTACCTACCAAATTTTGTGCCCCCGACCATTGGCCGTATCACATCGAAACCGCATATTAGAGTTACGTGGTCGGAACGACCCGGGTCCTCTGTCCAAGACTGCATTTCGTCGACTTCGAAGTTTGTGAAAAGGTTGGTTAAGCAAACTGTTCATTCTTGTAGGTTCACTAAAACAACTATATAAATTAAAGGACATGAACATTGCCAAGACATACCCACTCGCACGGGCCACGCGACAAAATGCACATTAAAGCCCCTAAAAACAATCAGATAATCAAACTTTCTACACACAATTCCAAAAGATTGGCCATACTATTTAAAAATACGTCAATACCACATTTTTTACATTTATATTTAAAACCTGTACATTTATATTACGTTTAGATGAAATCACACACGTGGTAGCATTACGTGTTATGTCAAGATTATACAAGTCAAAGAAATACATTAATAGGGAGATTCGTATAACTCGCTTTTATCAGCAGATTTGCCGTTTGCTTGTGCGCTTGTGCTTCGTTTGGTTTCCAAGAGAGAATTCATTACACTTTCCCTTCGAATTTTCTGCCACTGCTTCAGATCTTTATGAAGTTGCTTCCTCTCCTCCCGCTCTCTTCGAGCAATGTCCCTTTCAACATTCTGCAGTACGTGTCCATCGGGGTCACGAGGACTCGTTGCTTCACACGAAGATATAGACGATTGGCTTTGTATGGGTGGCAGTGAGTACTGATTGGTTTTGATTTCATGGCTAACGCTATCATCTTCCATGGTGTTACATGAAGATTCGTTGGCTTCAAAATCCTGAGTGTAGCTTAAGTTAGGATCAGTTGTATCATAGGTGTTACATGGCAGCGATCGTGGTATTCCCACTGGGGACGGTGAAGGAGTTGACGTTGCAGGAGGTGCAAATCCGACTTGACTTCCTGGGGACCCAGAAGTACTGGGTGCACTCCTTTGCGCTGTGTGTTGCATTGGAGCACTTGCCATGTAGCATTGTTGTACAATACCAGTGCGTATCGGCGTGCTTTGGGCTAGTGGACCAGCACGCATTGACGTACTCATACCTGCTGGAAAACTCCTAAAATATTGCGAATTACTTATATTTGATCCTCTTGCGGCGGTAGAACCACCTTGCTGAGGACTGTCGGCTATGCTTGCATTCCCAGATCTTTGTAGATAAGCTACCTGCTGCGGACTATCAGACATAGTCGCAGCTCGTGGTGTATGACAGGGGGGCCCGTGGTACGCTACATGCTGGGGACTATCGGATACGCTTCCTGATCCAGATCTTTGCATAAAAGCTACATTTTGTGGATTATCAGCTATATTTGCGTTCCCAGCTCTTTGTAAATACGCTACCTGCTGTGGACTATCAGACATACTCGCAGCTCGTGGTGGTTGACAAGTGGACCCGAGGTAGGCTACTTGCTGGGGACTGTCGGATATGCTTCCTCCTGCAGATCTTTGCATAAAAGCTACATTTTGTGGACTATCAGTTATATTTGCATTTCCAGATCTTTGTAAATAAGCCACCTGTTGTGGACCATCAGACATACTCGCAGCTCGTGGTGATTGACAGGGGGGCGCTAGATAGGCTACTTGCTTTGGACTGTCAGATATGCTTCCTCCTGCAGATCTTGGCATAAAAGCTACATTTTGTGGACCATCAGCTATATTTGCATTCCCTGATCTTTGTGAGTAAGCTACTTGCTGTG
The DNA here is from genome assembly GCA_964023965.1 of Melinopterus prodromus. NCBI lineage: Eukaryota > Metazoa > Arthropoda > Insecta > Coleoptera > Scarabaeidae > Melinopterus > Melinopterus prodromus. The sequence continues at coordinate 50,339,030 of OZ030392.1, forward strand.
GACTATCTGACGTTATTGCCGCTCGTGGTGATTGAAAGGGCGATCCAATGAAGGCTATTTGCTGTGGATTTTCGGTGTAGCGAGTCGGAGTAGAGCCCGTTCTATAAGACATTGCTGCAAATAAAAAGAATGAGAGTATTAGAAGTTAGCTATATTTAAACCACAAACCTTAGATGCGAATTATAATTTCCTGGAATAACCACTATTATGTTACCAATGCAGTTTCTACATGTACACAAATGATTGAACCGGTTATTGCACTTTATTAATGGAGGAGACGTAGCGCGTTTTCGATCGACTGGACTGAATAAACGCAGTCCTTCTCATCATCTGCCACTTTTTGAGGTCCCTGATCAGCTGCTTTCTTTCCTCGCGCTCCCGTCTGCTCAGATCACGTTCTAGTGCAGAGATAGCGCTCATTTCTGCAGCATAACTTGGTGCACAAGATGACTCGGAAGCGTCTTCTTCCGGCTTGTCAATATATTGTTGAGTGAACATTTTATGCTCACCTGTTGCGCCAGAATCTTCAAAACTTTCAACGATCTCCTCCGATATTTCGGTGACATGGCTAGTGTCTAATTGCCTTGAGGATCTGCCTGACTCATCTTGGCCGTACGATAACCTTGTAGACATGCCAATTGGAGGTTGACGGCCATGGTCAAAGCTAACACATGGACGCCTAATTGGACTAATTGGTGACCCAAGATATGAAGGATTCATACTTGCTGTCCTAGGTGAGTTTGCTGAATAACTGCTATCAGGCACTAAAAATAATGATTGTGAATAAATTAATATCCCAGGTACGAATCCATTTAATTACAGGTAGCGTATGTGCTATTGGGCATTGTGCCTGAAGAATCCATTGATCGGCTCATTTGCCGAAACGCCGCGTACCGTTCCGGGGATCTTGAAGGCGAAACAAATCCCCCGTAAACCAGAGCTGGCGTGGCTTCCCATCGTTTGCGTGGGCGCCTGCCCTGCGGTGATTGCTGTCGTGCTTGAGGACTATGACCTGCACATCCGCTGTCGCACATTTCTTGTATTTACACTAGAATTTTGAGCTGAACGTGTACCTTGAAAAATAGTTGACAAAATTACGCCATTTTGGCAGTTCTTGACAATTTAGTTTGATGTGCGTACGTTGTTTTCATATCGATCTGGGTATCCTTGGCATCATTGAGGTCTTCAAGCATTATGCTGAAATTTCATGCTTTTAGGTGATCTTTGACAACAGCAACGAAATAAAGTTTTGCTGATAATGACCAGTTTGGTGAAGCCATGGTGAAGCAAAATAAACTAAAGGTGGCTTTAATTATGGTATTTTTACATGTGTTTACCTACGGCCGTATGTGTAAACGTCCCTTACGTCACGGACTGCTTCGCTCGCATATCGCTTATAACATACATGTGCTTTTGGTTGTGGGTTTGAGGTTTTTACGCACGACATAATGCATACATAATGTCATAATGACAGATGTCGCGCGAATATATTGGTTATTTGTCATTTTTTATACTAGTTATATGTATTGGAATTTTTGGTCTTAGGCAGTGATGTGGGCCGGGTAAATACCCGACAGGTGCGCACTTATAAAATGGGTATTTACCCGGGCATTTAGGGAAAATACTTAAATTTTGGGTATTTATAATTTGTATCCTTAAAACACGATTTAACAACATTTCAACGATATTTATACAGGGTGTAACCATTTTTTCTCGCAGGAATTATTTTTAGATAGTAAATGTCATTCGGAGTATGACTTTTCATATGGACATGGACCTAATAGACGCTTCTACTTCTGGTTTTTGATGCTCACGGTGTGCGCGCGCTTTTCCCCTCAGGACGAAATTAAGTTGGCAACTGCTTTGTTAAACGCCTAATTAGTATCAAATTAAATGTAATTGATAAAAGATAGGTGTGAGAATGATATGCATTTATTGAAAACCGAATAATTCTATGCAAATGAACATGAAAACCAAAATACCCACTGTGTTTTTAGATTAGGACAGTTCAACAAATTTTCCAAAGTACATAAATACAGGTACACCCGCGGCAAGCTTCCTTGAGTTGGGACACGTAGGTACAGCACACTTCATGATTAAAGCCGAAATTGGTAATTTTACTTGGAACGCGTGTTTTCTGGGGATTTTAAGCAATATTATGTGACTTGATCTGACAGCGGCGGCAAGTCTTCTGCGCATGCTGTCTAGCGTTTTGGGTCAGAAGTAGAAGCGCCTATTGTTCTCTCACATCAAATTACAGCCGGTTGAAATATTAGCTAAATAAAGAAAAATAAGCAAACTACATACCAAACAATACTCAAACTAAGAAAGAGCACAATCAACAGGTTCGTTCGAGTAGCAGTCAAAACCAGTCAAAACAATTGGGGATTCTTGTGCGCATATGCAATGCAGGTTTTTGCAGGGCAAAACCCCCATTTGGCATGCGCTGGGGAAAGAATAACTGCTTTATCCACTTATTTTGGTGCTGATCGAACAAACCTAATACTAACAAAATTAAAAGTAAATAAAATTAATCAAAAAATTCAAAATTTTAAAAATGAACAAATGAACGAAAGCAAAATACATATGAAAGTTTTAGACATTTGTTTCTCTACAAGTAGTGTCGTATAGTATAAACTTTCTTTCATGCCGACTTATAGGTTTTAGCAATTCCTAAAGAAGTTAAATCATTTAAAATACAGTTTTACAATTATTTCAAATGGTTGTAATTTTTTAAGGAATAAATAAAACAAATAAGTCCATATGAAACTTTTTACTCAATGTGTTTTTACTATCTGGAAAAAAACACTATTGACACATATGTTGATATTATATTACAATATTTTATGCAAAAAAGCAATATAATAAATTAGTTTTTTTTAAATAATTTTTTAGATTTTTTGGTAAAAGTTTCTGGATTGTCTTAAACCTAAAATTAAAATAATAGAATGTACATTATCTACCTACATTTACCGGGTAAAGCAGGTTTATTTGAAATGCTATGCAAAAACTTAAAATGATGATTTAGTAAAAATGAGAATGACTTAACAGTTAAGTACCTTTGTTTTGAAAACACCAAAATCTGATATGGCCAGGCACATGACTTTATCATACTATACCTATATAAAATTAATAGTTTAGCTCCGTGAGCAAATTCTATTTTATCGAGATCGGAACTGCATTAAAATAAAACTAGTTTGCGTTTTGACAGATATTTGGATTCTATTGACAGTAGGTATTGTCAAAACATCAGCGTTTGGCACTACCTACTGTCATTACAATGAAAATATCTGTCAAATCCTGGCTAATTTTATATTAATCCAGACACGTACGATCTCGATCAAGTAGAATATGCGCATGGAGCTAAACTATTAATTTGATCAAAAAATGTCATAGACTTAAATTATACAAAACTTTCTCTACTTGCACAAAATCCTTAAAAAATGCTGAGAAAAACCTCCATTTCCTTGGCACCCTTTTGAGCAAAAAGCTTTTCAACTCTAAGTTTGGTAGTGAAACTTCTAAATATGAAGTTTCATCCCGCTGCCTTTGGTAGTTTTTCCGGAATAGATGCACAAAAAGTGGGTACACACAAACACACGAACGCGCACGCACACGCACACGCACACCAGGCATTACGTCGGTAAAAGCGGGTTAGAAATGCAAATGAACTGAGGAAGCTAAATTTTTGATATCACATGGGGATGCCTAGGAAAGCTTACCTTCAAAATGTCGACCAAGTTTTCCTATGTGCATTTTCAGCCATCTTGAAAAAAGGGTTAAATTCAGATTTTTACAATAACTCGGTTTTCCGTTGAGATACGATAATTTTGAATAAATGCTTTTTCTTGCTTTTTTCACGCTCTACAATTAAGGTTCTATACATATTTTACCTATTATTCGTGGTTAGTGAGATATCGATTGAGAAAGTCAAATATTTAGTTAGTGAATTTTTTTTTGTTATTTTGTCATTTCTGGTCATATCGAAAAATTGTCTGGTATGAAACTTGTAGAGCGTGTTCAGACTTGCAACGTTGTTCTTTTATTTTATTTTTTCGTCCGGCTAAAATTACAACCACTAGCGCGCCGCAAAGTTGACCGCAACGCCGCTCGACGCTACAAAATGTGTGTTTATAATACAGGAAAGTTGAAATTTTTCAACTCTCTCGAGAAGAATCCGGAGCTACAGTCATCGGTACAATTATGTAAGCAAGAAAAGGTCGATCCGGAGGTTCTAATTTGTGCTGGAGAGCGATCCCACATTGCCTTATATGGCGGAGATAAACAGTGATCTTATTTTATTTGAATTTTGTATTTTGTACATTGCCGCACTAGAGCGGCAACGTTCCATAGCGGTTCTCCAACCCATCTCCAACCTCTGATGAAATCAGCTGTTTTCGAGTGTGACAGCCATAGGCATTTCTGTGGTGACACCACAAAAAAATATTTGTCAAATCCAGGCTACTATGTAATTTCATATCAATGCAGATGCGACCGATCTCGATCAAATAGAATTTGCTCTTGAAGCTAAACTATTAATTTTACCAAAAAATATCATAGGCATAAATTATTCAAAATTTCCTCTACTTTAATTTACTATTTAACTATTTTGACGAAATTGCAGAAATGGCAGCTCATTTGCAAAATCCTTGAAAGATGCTTAGAGGAAACAGCCAGTTCCTTTGGACCCTTTTGAACCAAAACCTTTTCAGCTCTAAGTTTAGTCATAAAACTTCTAAATATGAACTTTAGTCCCGATACCTTTAGTAGTTTCTCCGGAATCGTCTCCACAAAAAAAGCGGGTACACACACACACACACACACACACACACACACACACTCGCACGCACGCACGCACGCACGCACGCACGCACGCACGCACGCACGCACGCACGCACGCACGCACGCACGAACGCACGCACGCACGCACGCGCGCACGCGCGCGCGCACACACACACACACACACACACACACACACACACACACACACACACACACACACACACACACACACGCACACGCGCACACGCACACACGCCCCCACACGCGCACACGCGCACACGCGCACACGCGCACGCGCGCACCCGCGCACCCGCACGCACGCACGCCCGCACGCGCGCACGCACACGCACACGCACACGCACACGCACACGCACCCGCACGCGCACGCGCAAGCCCACGCCCACGCACACGCACACGCACACGCACACACACAGACATTTTTTTGTACCTTGGTCAAATATGTTCAGGTGACCCATAAAGACCTATTTCCGCTAAAATCTCAATTTTTTTTTTTCGGCACGATTACAATACTTCATCATACTGCGTATGATAAAGTAAAAAAGGTGGCCCGTAATTACAATTATTGACCACAAAACAATTATTTGTTAAAATAAATTTCATGTGTTTGTTTCATAATTTGTCTGGTTTATTTATTTATTTTGTATCTCAATTAATTCCCCGAACAACCTTTTGGTATGTGCATACAACCGTGCGAGCGACTAAATCGAAACGGGGCACGTACTTACCGGCGTTGCAGCGCGCTAGAGAGCGTAATTTTGGTCAATGGGAAAAAAAGGAATTGTAGGTCTGAACAACTCTAAACGTTTTATTACAGACATTTTTTCGATATCTATCGCGAGAAAAGAGAAACTAGCAAAACACAAATTTCACTACCTTAAATTTTGACTTTTTCGATCGTTATCTAAATAACGATGAACGATAGAATCAGAGATGATCAGAGACGTTAATTATAGAGCGTTAAAATGGCAACAAATAAGCATTCATTCAAAATTATCGTATCTTAACGGACAACCGAGTTAGTGTAGAAAAACTGAAATTTACCCTTTTTTAAGAAGGCAGAAAATGCACATAGGAAATCTTGGTCGACAATATGAAGTTAAGCTTTTCTAGCCCCCCCCCCCCCCCCCTACGTCATATTAAACATGTAGCCTTCTCGGTTCATTTGCATTTCCAAATGTATATAATGACTGGACTAGTATGATAAAGTAAATAGATATGACAAATTGTAGGTCTGAACAACTCTAAACGTTTTATTACAGACATTTTTTCGATATCTATCGCGAGAAAAGAGAAACTAGCAAAACACAAATTTCACTACCTTAAATTTTGACTTTTTCGATCGTTATCTAAATAACGATGAACGATAGAATCAGAGATGATCAGAGACGTTAATTATAGAGCGTTAAAATGGCAACAAATAAGCATTCATTCAAAATTATCGTATCTTAACGGACAACCGAGTTAGTGTAGAAAAACTGAAATTTACCCTTTTTTAAGAAGGCAGAAAATGCACATAGGAAATCTTGGTCGACAATATGAAGTTAAGCTTTTCTAGCCCCCCCCCCCCCCCCCCCCTACGTCATATTAAACATGTAGCCTTCTCGGTTCATTTGCATTTCCAAATGTATATAATGACTGGACTAGTATGATAAAGTAAATAGATATGACAAATATGTCATGTAAAAATGGTATTTAGAAATACAAGAATGTATTAAATGCGAAATTATATTCACCTTTGTCGTTGTATCCACCGGGGGTCATCAAAATTATGAAAATTACTTAATAGTAAACTACCTTAGTAGGTAGGACTGGGCTAGTGCCCAGTCAAATTAGGACTGCACAGAAGAAAGTTAGTATAATTTATGTCTACATTTTTTTAGTAAAATAAATGTTTCTCCAACGACAGCTCAAGCGGCCCAGCTCCCGACGGCTCTTCGCGAGAGAAGCTACGCACACCTTTGAAGTACCTTTATTTTTATTTTTCCTTTTTTCAAGCAAGTTCATTTTCTTTTTCGAATCCAGTTTTATTTTCCATTTTTCCAAGCATTCCTATTATTTCAAGCCACGCCGCCTATATATATTATCCCGACCAAGCCGAGACTGCTCCACGTAGCCAGACACCGCGACCAAGTACTACCTAACGCCGGAATTCCTCGAGCTGGAACTGAGGAACTACGCGGCAATCTACTGGACATCCAAGCAGGAGTGCATCGAGCTGCGTGAGATTCTCCAGAAGATTCTCGAACAAATCGCCGACTATCAGGACCAACCTTCTACTCCGCCTACACTGGTCAGTCAAAGAAGACAAATCAACGAATACCGCCACGACGTTACAACCACTGCTGCCAAGCGCCTCTTCCCAACCCCTCCTGCCGAAACTCCTGCCTCTCCTGAGCAAACAATGTCCAACAACACACCAACCTCCAGCTCTTCCTTAAATAAAAATGCCCCCATTCCCACCCAAGTTACTAAACAAAACAAAGTAACCGCACCTGTCCTCTCTCCACAACCCATCACCGACCATACTACTGGCAATATACCACCTATTGTGGTCAGGGAGAGATCCCAATGGTCCACCGTCCGTGGCGGCCTCGTCAAACAGAACATCAACTTCAGCTCCGCGTACAGCACCCTCCATGGAATCAAAGTCCACGCCTCCTCCATTGATGACGTCAACTCTATGGCACGATACCTAAAAGAAAACAACATCCAACACCACACCTACACCCCTGTCGGAATAGAGGCCTCCAGGTCGTCGTTCGCGGCGCCTACCTGGACCTCCCGCTGCAGGAAGTGGAAGAAGACCTCAGATCCCGTGGCCGCAAACTCAATAAAGTCATCCGGATGAAACATCTAAGAACCAGAGCAGAAATGCCTCTCATTCTGATCTCTATGTCCAGAGACTAAAAGCAGATCTTCGATGTCTCCGACCTATGCGGCGTGAGAGTAAGCATGGAGGACCTGAAACGCTCATCTTTCCCAGGACAATGCCGACGTTGCCTCATCTATGGCCATTCCTCCACCAATTACCACGCAGCCCAGAAATGCCGTCATTGTGCCAAAGAACACTCCGTCGACCAATGTACCACGCTGGACGAGGCTCCAGAGTGCGCGGCCTGCGGTGGTCAACACAGAGCAACGTATCGCGGGTGTCGCGACGCTCCCAACTTCCGTCAACTTAGCACCACGTCAACTACGCCAACAGCAAAACCAAAGCCAGTATCAATGAAGACACAAGCCACGCCCACATTACCACTCACTCAGTCAAAACCATCAAGCCCCACCCACAAAGATCTTACCAAATGCACCTATTCCCAGACTGCTAATAAACATCCTCCAACAACCAACACTGTATGTCCGACGAAAACCCAGCACCTACAATACATCCTCCAACAGCTAGTCCACGAAAACTAAACCTGCCTTCCTGCTCTTGCCACCTGTATGTGCAAGTCGTCATACAATGCAACCCAAACACAACTCCATTGCGCGGCCAAGTTTGCGCAACCATCGCATCCAGTCGAGGCAGAAAGGGGTAACGCTTGCCTATCATCTCGCATATCATCAAGTTAGTAAAAAAAATAGTTTAGCCGGCCTAGTTTAGCCGGATTTGACAGATATTTTTATTCTAATGACAGTAACGATTGATGAAAGCAGATGAGTAGATATGCTGTTAAAACAGTTGGCATGGCAACACCACTAGTAACGTTTGCGCAACAACAACTGCTGGAAAAACTCAGTTTTTTATAGTAGTTGTTGATCACTCGGTATGATTTCTAATTATTACGGAAGTTTTAGGTGTTTACAAAACATTCGAAAACCGGACGGTTGCCAACCCTAGTGGGTTGATCTATATCCAATAACAAACGTATTAACAGGGAGTTTAGTTTCAGTTATTTAATATTTTTATCATTAAGCACAATAACAGAACTAATGGAAGAAGTTTGAAAACTGAAATAGATTGTTACTTGTATTTGCGTTGCGTATTTGTTTTGATTTTAACTTAAAATTTTATTCTGTATTGTTTCATTTTTCACACGAGTTATTTAGTAATCAGCCTTTATTTTGTGTTTTTATCGTTAATCTTCCTCCATTTATTACAAAAGTAACGGGTGCCCCATCTTGCACTCCCTGCGGTCGCATATGTCAGCAGATACCTACTGTTTTTATTTTTTCTCTGTCCATTCCAAACATTATTTATTTTTTATTAAATAGGTTTTCTGGTTGTTTAACATTTAGTTCAGACAACTCGTAGAATATACAATATTTAAACAGAAGCCACTCTTTAGTTGTGTTAAAATAATTTTCTGTTTGTGCGGGCATGTGGGGTTTAATTCTTAATATATCTTAAACAGTAGTTATAAATCTACCTGTATTTCATGACTTTTTTCTTACATTTCCAAAATTGTATCAAAAGCCAGGGGGTGCAAGTGCACTCCCTTGCCCCTCTCTGCGGGCAACCATGGCCGTATATGTTGAAAAGCGAGAAGTTTTATTTAGCAACGCTAACTAAAAGTATCAAATTAACAGCGTCAGTATCAGTTTAGGGAACGAATACTCGACTACAAATTATCGGCATCGTTTCGTTACTTAAAAATAATGCATATCCATAATGTAGATAAGTAATTTACCATATACGTATTTTTTTACTATCAATAACAGATTTATTAGAAATGTTTCTCGGCTGAAATCACTGTATGTCTTACTGGAAGTACTGACGGGTATTTAAACTTAAGTTACTGTTATATTACAATTTGGCAAAAAGTATGGGTAGAGATTACGTCCTGAGTTATTTTTTGGAATCAGTAGATGATTTGCTTGCGGTACCAGGTGTACCAGGGTTTACGGTTGCCTTTGAAGCCTTCTTAGAGGTCCTGGATGGCGATGCGACGGGCTTAGAAGGACTTGCAGTTTTAGGGTCAATCTTCGAATCAGGGCTCTTCGAGTCAGCACCCTTTGAGTCTGGTGTTTTCATAGATACACTTTTTGGGTCAGCCTTTGCTTCAGGAATCTTTGATGGAGGAGGCTTGCCTTTTGGTGGGCTTTCAGTGCCACCCTTTCCTTTTTTCCCTCCTTTCCCGGTTTCCACATCATCATCCTTTCTGAGTGCCCGCTCTTTCTCCTCTTTGTCCTGAATCTTTCCCTTCCTTCTTTTGATCTCTTTGAGTAAACCGTTTATGTTCCGCGGAAGTTTTCCATTTTCGTCCTTGATGCACTTCAGATAGCCTTCTGCCCACTTCAGGTATTCCTTGGTCACATTCATTTTTGAAGACATCATCATCACGCAGGTTATGGTCACCGCCAACATGTTCATACCACTGTGGAAGGGATCCGTAATACCTACTACTGTATCAGTTTCGTCGACTGCCGTTGTTTCCCAATCGCTTTCTTCCAAAGCACGCTTGATACGGAACTCTCTTGACATTGTACCTCTCATAGAGGGGTGGATTGTATCGCCTGTTGACATCAACGATGGATTACTGAAAATCGTAACAATTGTTAAATGAGACGTTTTAAAATAAATCAACATGAAACAAGTATACAAGAGCCTCAACAAATAATAGAAAAGGTTTCTTCTTGTATTAAAACCAGACGCAAATACCAAGATATAGAAAGATAAACCCCACACGTCTGGAAGCATCTAGCAACCTACGTCACCATTTCAACACTACGGAAAGCCTACCAGAAAAACTTTGAAGTGGTAGGAACAAATGAATAAAGCATGTACTAATTCTTGAAACCATTAATGATAAATAGCAAGTTTAATGAAAAATCACAACATCAACAACAACAATAATCACAATGACCTGTGAAAGAAGCATGGCAGGCAAAAGTAGACAAGATACCTCGGAAAGTTATCAATGAAGTAGAAAAGTCATTATAACTTCGGATTAACCTACTGAAGCAAAGCGGATTTTGATAAAACATTTTCAAAATGTTCATTGCATCTTTGGGGTACACCTAATACACTTTTGTCTAAAAAATTAAACGCTTATACGCGTTTTGTTTCGGGGGGCGTACCTACGGGTTTTGTTTTGGAACGATACAAAAGCGGTTAGTAAAATATGATAAATCTCATGTCAACCAAATATGGACTTTTAATGCTTTTAAGGGTGGCTAACCCGATTAATTACAATTACAAAGACAATTGCTTACTTAATGAATACTGAGTCCTTAGTCCAACAGCAGGAATAATTTACAATGTAAAAAAAATTTTAAACCGTTTTATCAACATCAGAGAAGTTTACTTGGCTTCCAAAGTAAAAGCCTTCATTGGTTCCAGTATTATATAGTCCCATTAATACTACAACTGGGTAGCTTAAAATTACTTAATTTTCGGGTTATCCATTTGTAATATTGAGGGACGATATTATGATATGGCTTTATTCAGTGATAGTTTATTACAACAGCATATTGTAATGCAAGTTTTATAACAAGAAATTTGGCGCACGTGTATTTTTGGCCTAAATAGAACGAGTGCGTTAATTTGTCATATCAAACGAGTGTTATATATTATTTTTCTACATTGAGATTTTCATTTTACATACATTTCGACAATTGCAGTAGTCATCTTACAATCTAGAGTAGCTTCCACAGTTGGTAGTTGTGGTAAATCTGATAAATACGATTGATGCGAGCCAATAGCGATTGAGATGTCAGTATTATTTGACACTTGACATCAATATCACAAATCTTGGAAAAGTAAAAGTGACTAAAAGTTAGTTATCTCGTGTTTTCATAACGACACCGAAAGCGGTTTCGTTATGAGTTTATAACGAACGCAAAGTAGCAATAGTATATTATAATACAAGTTTTATAAGACAAAAATTGGGGCTCGAGTAATTTTGGGTGCGACGAGCGTAGCGAGGAGTGCCCAAACGGAACGAGTGCGCCAATAAGTCTTAAAACGAGTGTTATATACTATTTTTTCTACTTTGCGACATTAAATTTACATACAATTCGAAAATTGCGGTTGTCATCTTACAATCTAGAGTAGTTTCATATTCAACAGTATGTTTGTCACCTAGTGTTTTCATAACGACACCGAAACCGGTTTCGTTATGAGTTCATAACGTAGTCATCGTACAGAATTATACATTATACAGAATTTTATAAGTATTAATGTTGTATAGGGGCTATAATTTCTGAATCGTGACCGTTTTACGGAAAACGCAAAATAGCGAACGTGCATGTTAGGGGTGACTTTTAGGGTGTTTATAACTGACGTTGCCCTGCCTGGTTAATGGCATGTAGTTTGCACAGATACAATGTATATTTGTGCAAAATTTGAAGCAGTATAAAATAGGATGACTACATCGATCACTGGCTCTTAGACTATTATGTTCATAATATCACGGTTAGCTTTAGACCAGCGTTTTCCAACCGGGGTGGTCCGCCGAGCGGTGCGCACCTATGCACCTGACGTGAGCGGGAGAAGGAGAGCGAAAAAGGTTGGGAAACGCTGGCTTAGACAATTTAACAATGACTGCACGTGACATCATACCGCTGCAGTGGTATGATGTGCGTGTGCTGGTAACATTGGACATAAGATATTGAACACTGTTCAATGAACAGTCCTTGAAGATTCTACATAGCATCATAAATCGGACAAACATGAGCTGTCAAAATAGATATGTATGTAGATTCATTAGGGTTTCGTAAACTTCCATATTTTACCACATAGACGGCAGCACATACTGAACACAGTTTGCTGCACTAAAAGCTCCCCCATTCACAGAAAATACCCACCCTACCTTCTTTTGGATAGCGAATGCTTCACCTCGGCTTCGTAAATACTTGCGCACTTCTTGCACACGTCAAAGGAAGCCATATGAGAGGGTTCTTGTGGTTGGTAAGTCTTCACAAAGCCTCCTGCCCTTGGAGGAGTGGTAAAAATATCCTGATTATTCCTACTAAGTATATTAGCATTAGACGTGACATCTATGACTTTTGTTATTTCTCGATCTGAAATACAAGATAAGAACTGGTTAGAGATATTTTATTGACTATTTGCTTAAGCATTAACTAAACAAGACAGGTGGTTAGAATCCTTAGTAGATATTTTATAATCAAAATGTCGTGATCATAAAAGGTGGGATTGTTCCAACTCGAAGAAACCACCATTCAGGCATCGTTTTTTGTGATGAACCACTTATGTGATGATAGATAGGTAACTCTATGATAGAAAGTAGCGCTTACACATCTTCCCTTACACATTGTACGTGGACGTTATTTTGTGTGTGTTAGTTATTAGTACCTAGTTTAGTACTTAGTTTTGTTCGAGCTGTCACAGAACTAACTGTACTTTTGTGACGAACCAGATTGCTTATCATTGGTGAATTTGAACACTGGTTTTACGACTGCTCGAACAAGTTTATTATAAGTATCAGTATTACCATTTTTGCCAGTTTCGCCTTTACTATCGGGTTTTTGCTGCTTAGACGCAACAGCATACAAATCCATCAAAATTGGTTCGAGGTCATAGTGGAGCCTGGGTCGGTTATCCGCATTGCCATCGGCCCCGACTGCGCCTGGTTGGTAGCTCATATAAGGGGGTAGTCCAGATGGAAGACGGTTAGCGCTGCCCGATAAACATGAGGAAGCCGCTGGACAAACTCCAGGCATTCCAGCCACCACATGGCCGCCCATAAAATTGTAGTTATCATACTTAGACTTTCTACGCCGACTGGAATCTCTGTCCTCCTCCTTGGTGCCTCTCGGATAATCTTCGTCAAAATCTTGCTCCTCTTCAAATACCCTGGCGGCTTTTGCCTCGCAGATGTCCTTGCACGATGGCATTGTGCTTGTTCGTTTGAGCCTTTTCCACTAAAATTTAGAAGATGGTCTGTCAAAAGTTTATCACTCAACCTTTAAAACTTGTCAAATCAGTTGTCATTGTGCCGTCAAGTAGTTATCTAATACTTGATTTCAGATAATCTTCTTTAAATTAAGTAAAAACACTTCATTAGTGTTAAATTTTTTATTAAACCCACAATTAAACATGTTTTAACTAGAATGACTAGAATTGGAGGACGGTTGCGAGGAAACAGGAAAGGTAGAAGTTTGGGCCAATTCAAAAGGTGCTGTATTCTCTCTTGAAAGGATAGAAGAGCCAATTGAGGTTTTGCTGTATTTCTCCTCAAGATCGACTCCGTCGTACTCGGATTGTGGACTTGATCTAGGCGGAAAAGCAGCTAACTTATCTCTAATAACATTCAGTATTCCAAGTATATTTCGAGGAAGAACCCCTTGTTTATCTTTCATACACTGAAGATAACTCTTGGACCAAAGGAGACTGTCCTCAGTCACCTCCAGATTAGCCGCCAATTGCATAACACAACTTATGGTTATGGCTAGCATTTCCATGGACTCCTCCAGAAAGCTTTGCCTATCAAAGTATCTACTACTACTGCAGGTGCAGCTGCTACATTTTTGCCAACCGGACGTATCCAGAGCTTTTGTAAGGCGATAATTTCGGGTTGGAGACAGTCTTGCCGACTTGTGAAAGTTCCTATAATCTGAATATGTACCATTCATAGACGGAGCCGAATTTCTATAAAAAAAAGGTTAGAAGATACAAAAAGTCCCATTTAATTATGAACGCGTACGTAAACATAGTTGAGGGTCCTCTTGAAAGAGAGGATTCCGTATAATCCCGTATTGCTATAAAATCCTGCGATCGACTGGGGACAATTAATTTGAGAAAACCTCCAGGTCTAGGACTAATTCTGAACAACTCGGGGTTAATTTTATTGAAAAACCGAGATGGAGATCGTCCTATTTCTATTTCCACGCTATTAAGATCATTGTAAGACGATTCATCAGTGTCACCCGACTGTTGCTGATTCATTTCAAAAATAATCGCAGTTAATCATCGACCACAAACTGAAATTTCTTCATGTGACACATAGGTTAATACTTTCATTAGCTGTCAACTGAACTCCATTAAATGACAATATTTTGACAATGTTTGGTTTCGCTTTTTTGACAGTTCATTTATCGGGTCTGCACTCTAGATTACCTACTAGATTTATATGTTTTTTTTACCACTAGACTCCATATTTCTACTATAATGTGCTATCCTTCATTTAATAGGTTGTCGTGGCCACTTGTCTCTTGGCTTGTCAAGATGTGTGCGTTGCGATTTTGACTGGTGGTTGTCACGTTTGACTCACATGTCAACGTTTAGTATTATTAATGGAAAAGAAAATTTTAAGCGAAGAAAATGACAAATTAATCTACTATGTCCAAAGCATCAAGATCGCCCAGCAAAGGGTCCATTCAATTCAGCGGGAAAGATGAAGTATTTGCAGGTATCTTTGCTGTCTTGTATTCTATTATTGTCTTTGTTGGTGTTTTCTTAAGTATACACATCAAAATAAGTTTAGGAAAACAATAAATAACTAATATAATTTCTAAGTAGCAACACGTATCCTTTTAAGGATTTTCACCGATATGGTTTAAGTTGACTATATAGAATACACCGTACGAATTTGTATTTGGGTGAAAAAGATGGTTCTTCAGAGATGGAACTATCTATTTAAAATTTTGCTTCGTCGGATCACAAGGAGTGAATTATTTTATAGCATATGATTGAGTTTTGATCTTGATATATGGAAAGACCAAATATAAACCGCATTACGCAATTCGTTGAAATTGGAATGCTCTAAATACGATATAAACTCAAAGGTGGAGCCTTAAATACATCGCCAAGTTTTAGAATCGATTACTGAAGAGATTACTAGCTGCGGAGGAATGCTTGTTATGGTATACAGACAAGGGCTGTGGAGCTCGAGGTGCTCCTCACGTCGTATTTCTGAGCCCTTCTCCTAGCAAACTGTACTAAGCCGAAAGCTGCACGTTTGCATCGACTGCACAATGCACATCATTCTGAGGTAGCTAATAAGTAATAAGGATAAAGAAACAAGATAACTTATTTTGGACAGTGACAATATCACACTTTTAGATAGTTGTTGTTAATTTGCGATTACAAGATTTGCGAATTATCCCGAATAAATAGATGTTTGCTAAATGTCAAGTAACTTAAAAAGTTTAAATGGAATACTCTGTATACCTTAAAGTACTTCGATAAGATCAGTAAGCTAGCTTTCGGAAATTTTTTACTCGGTGGGTCTATCCTCAACAGCTACAAAGTTATTAAACATCTAATTTCGCATTTATCACTTATGCACAATAATAGCATAAACTAGTATAATTTATCTACTTGCCAGGACGATATTCAATAAATGATTCTTCTTTTCATACAGACATTTTTATCATTTTGTCTTTGCAAACTGCAACAACTATGAATTACACAAACGTATAATTTAACATCATCATCACTATTATATACACTGGTTACCGATACCAGTCGAACATTATTTAATGAATATTAATGAGTCTTGGGTTAGTTGTAATATTCTAACGTAAAGGTGGATTTACAGACACCAGTGACGCGACAGTGCCGTGACCGTCCCCTGAATACACCGACACGGATGAAAATATTCTTGTACGAATTGGAACGGTCTTAGCCAACCGACGCGTGTCCGTGCCGGTGTAAACAGTGATGGCGCCGTAGCCGTACCGTGGCCGTCGGATTAAGGTTGATTTACACACACACCAGTGACGGGACAGTGCCGTGACCGTCCCGTGTATACACCGACTCGGCTGAAAATATTCTTGTACGAATTGGAACGGTACTGTTTACAGTCAACCGACGCGTGTCCGTGCCGGGGTTAACAGTGATGGCGCCGTAGCCGTACCGTGGCGGTCGGATTAAGGTCGATTTACACCCGCCAGTGACGCGACAGTGCCGTGACCGGTCCGTGAATTCACCGGCCGTGATCTCGTATTGCTTTCTATTCACAATGGTCAGTATTTCATCCGTCGTCTGGCAGTGCGTTTGAGATGGCTAATAGTCCGGGAGGTAATAACAGAAATTTCCGATTCATTTTCGCAAGCTTCATTTTTTGTGTATGTTTTAAGTGTGTAATGTATAACAGTAATCTGAACGTCTGGGTTACAGGATGGTTACAACTCCAGCAAAAAAATAATTAAAAAAAATTATAGTTGCATAGGCGAAACTGATTGTATGTATCAGTTGAAACATAAGAAGCTTAGAAAATATTGTCTGCCTCTTAAATTCCTCACCAAGACTCGTCTGCCACCCATATAGGTAAAAGCAAAACAAAAAATAAAAAATTATGTCCGCAAGGATGAAATTTTATGGGCCTGAAAGACGATCGTTGTTATAAATTATTAAACGGCTAACATGAAGTCCTTCTTTATGTTATATATGTATATATGCAAATGATTGTTCAGTAAATTAATTTAAGGTCTGATGGACTTATGTGGGTGGCAGACGAGTTTTGTTGCGGAACTTAAGTGGCAGACGATATTTTCTAAGCTTCTTATGTTTCAACTGATACATGCAATCAGTGTTGCGTATGCGGCTATATTTTTTTGTATTATTTTTTTTGCGGGAATTGTAACCCTCCTGTAACACCCCTGTCGCGGAAGTGCGCCGGCAGACGTTCAGATTACTATTAAGGTGCGTTCCGATTGGTGGTAATGGTGGTGGTAGAAGACGAAATTATAGTATTTCTCACCAGACGTCATTTTTTTTTTTTTTTTTTTTTGGGATGTTGCCATGTGCACAAAGCCAGTGGCTTGTCTGTGCGGCAGTCGGGGAGACGGAGTATTTGAAAAATCCCCTGCCTAACCTGGGCTTGAACCCTGGACTTCTGAGTGGAAGGTATACGCCTTATCCACTCGGCCACCTCCGCATAGTCACACATATTAGTTTGCATGTACATAAACATGAGTCATTAGCAAAAATCTTTTAGAAATACTATAATGGCGTCTACTACCACTGCCATTGCCACTAATGGAAACGCACCTTTATACATTACACACATAACGCATACAAAAAAATAAAGCTTGCGAAAATGACCCGGAAATTTCTGTCGTTACCTCCCGGACTATAACATTTCGAAGGATGAACTCTGCATGATTGCTCTGTCGTTGGATGAAGAAGAGGAAGTGGAAGAAATTAAAAAGCGGATGTGGGTACATAAGGGATGGAAAAACAGAGCAATAGAAGGGAAATTTTCCACCTTATACAAGGAATTAGTGGACAATGGAACAAAGTTTTTTGAATACTTCAGAAATTCGTTCAACTTACTCTTGAGCATGGTTGTTATAAAAAACGTTTTTAAACAAAACTTTACACAAAACAAATGTATTTTTTTATAAAATGATGTTTACTTCAACGAAACAATGTTTTTAAACACCTCGCAAAAAGAACTTGTTTTAAACAATTAATAAACCTTGTTTTAAATTATGCAATTATTTTATTTCTAAGCGTTTTAATCGCCGTCTTTTCATTCATTATTTTATGTGCTGCCACTGATATTGTATAGCACGACTTTATGAAAAACAAAAAAAGGTGTACAAATATCTGTAGGTTAAAACACGTTTAAAATACAACATATAAAACAAACTGTTTAAAACATGTTTAAAATTGTTTAACTGTTAAAAAAACCAAACAAATGTTTTAAAACATGTTTAAAACAATGTTTTAAAACAAATTGTTTTAAACATAACAACCCTGCTCTTAAGCTAGTTGGAGCTTAATCTGAAAAACAATATACACACTGGAGAAAGGCGATAACACCAAGAGAACGGCTCGCTGTTTGTTTTTCGTCGTGCATGATCCTGATCAATAATCGCACAAACAAGTAACAACAATGCTGTACAATATTGATAACAACAACGAACTACCAGTTGTACGGCGGTAAAACGAGAAAATATCGTTGGCAAGTAATCCGACGGCCACGGTACGGCTACGGCGCCATCACTGTTTACACCGGCACGGACACGTGTCGGTTGACTGTAAACAAGACCGTTCCAATTCGTACAAGAATATTTTCAGCCGAGTCGGTGTATGGGCACGGCACTGTCGCGTCACTGGTGTGTGTAAATCCACCTTTATCGTCACTTCTATTTATTTATGTCGGGGCATGCTAAGAAATAACTTTATGGGAAGAAAATCAAAGGGCTTTGGTCGATACGTCATACGCGTTGTTTTCTGATGAGACCCTGGTATTTCTGTACACATAACACAGTGCCAGGTAATACTGTCATAAGAATAACTAATTAATAGTTATTTATCTACGACTCACATATAATAAGTTCACTGACTATGTAATCGCCATCATAATACACGCCATCGATTATAATAACACTAGCGTTAATAATGACAGTTCGTTCAAATAATGACTTCATTATTTGTACGAACTGTCATCATTATACAACGCTAGTATCAAAGTCTGTCAAAACCTACGTGGATGACAGTTAAGTGACAGTTCGCCTCGCCACCATTGACAAATACATTTAAAATATTTGATATACAATGTAATTTATGAGTCGTAGATAAAACGTCGTAATCGACTCGCACACAACGGATATAAATCGTTCGCATGTTTACACGCTCGCCTACGGCTCGCGTATAAACCTCTGTTGTGTTGTAGCTTCTTGCTTAATATTTGCTTCAGCGTAAAAATATGATCCTGGGCACTTCTTCCCTTGCGAAATCCGCTCTAAGACTTTAGCAGTGTTTGACCAATGAACTTATTTAGCCTTTTCTCTACAATTTGTTCAAAGAGTTTCAGTGGAGTAGCGGAGTACACCTACACAGTAACGTTACCCCTCTATAGTTAGTACAGTCCCTCGGTTCAGCATTTTGGGACATTTTGTCCCACCTCCCACTTGTTTGGTATCTGCTCGTCTTTCCACACTTTATTAAACAGTTGCAGCAGTGCTTCAAATCCCTTTTGCCCCATCTTTTTACACAGCATCTACGTTGTCAATTTGTCGTGGCCTGGTGACTCGCCTCTCTTAACTCTTCTACTGATATTTCTTATTCCTGCTGGTCATGTTGTTCTTCACCGTCACTCCCATGGACCCTACTATCTTCGTCTTCTTTGAAGTCCGTGACATCTAAGAGCTCTTCAAAATATTCCTTCCATCTACCCATGATGTCATGTGGTTCTGCTAATATTTTTCCCTCCTTGCTCATATCGTTATTAATAATGAATTAAAAAAATACCGTTTATTAATAATGAATTCCTCCATCTTACACCAGCTCAAAATAGAATAAGGGTTGAAGTAAAAAGACCCTTTTGTCTGATGTTATTTTATTTCTGCAGTTATTGGTACCTGGGTTTGAACTCGCATTCATCTTCAAAGGCCATTCGTCGGGCTACTTCAAAATAAGGTCACGTGTCATAATTTTGAGGGTTATGTTCATTCATGACGCCTTGGATTAAATATCTTCAAAATTGCTGCTATAAACTATCTATCTATAAAGTTGCGTATTAGCGACTGAGTCGTGCTCATTCAGTTCTCGTTCCTACATCACTCTGACCTGAGTACTTTTCTGGTACTCAGACGTAAAGCTAATTCGCAACTTTATAGATACTTTATAGCAATTTTGAAGATATTTAATCCAAGGCGTCATGAATGGACATACATACATTTTTATATTAATTTGACATTTTCAACATTTAATTTAATTCTATTCAATTGTTTTATCATTTTTTCTTGATTTTAGAATTATCAGTTTGGATAAATAAAAAGTTTATAACTTTTTATTAGGCAGATTTGTAACTCAAAAATGATTTTATAAAAAAGAGAGAGTTTCCGGTAATATTGAATAATATTGCACATAAATAAAATTTTATTAGATTAAATAAGTACGTAGGCTTTCACTGCCAGAATCATTTAGAAAATAAACTGCTTCCGGGTTATGCCGTGTGTCAACATTTGTACATGCTGACGTTTCACGAACCATGTTTCTCGCTTCTTCAAAACTAATTGAATACTGAAGACCTACCCAGGCAATCTCCCTTATTTACCTAAATTTACACCTCACTGCGCACATCTGGAGCTACCGCTCCCATGTGCTTTTCCACCTGACCGCGTTAGGATCGATTTCCAGACCCTACTAATGTCAGTACCGTCCTCGCGATTGATGTCAGGATGTCTGTAGATTTCGATGGCTTCTCTAATAAGCCTTTGATGATAATTACCCATACTTGCCAACATCTTCACGTCATCGAAATTCACTGTGTCCCGACTCGTGGCAGTGTTGAGCAACAGCGGACTGTTGACTCTTGCGTAGTCGGCTGTCTCTACTGCGCTCCTTGACTCGACATTCGATACTTCGTCCTGTCTATACTACATAGCATGTTCCACACTCACATGTTATCTTGTATACTCCTTCGTCCTTCAGGAGTGGTGTGATATCCTTTGGGTTAGGCAAGAGAGTGTGACACCCCGTATGTCAGACTTGGTGTATCCATTCTGACGTAGAGTCCACTCCAAGTGTTTCTGTTCGTCGTCCAAGGTGCTGGTGTCGCACACCTTCTCGGCTCTGTTGAACAGAGTGTTAATAAAACTTCTCTTCTGTTGGGGATGGTGGTGTGATTTATCGTTCAAGTGCCGATCGGTATGTGTCTTCTTACTGTAGACTGTATGTCCAAGCGTACCCGTTGACGTTCTGTATACCAGCACATCAAAAAATGGCAGCTGATTATCCGCTTCTATTTCCATCGTGAATTTGATAGGATTAACATTGCTCAGGCATTTACAAATCTTGACACACGGCATAACCCGGAAGCAGTTTATTTTATATTAGATTACTTTAAATCTCTATTGCAAGTAAAAATGGTATGTTTTTAGTAATATAACTCATTATTTTAACATTTTACTTCTACCACCCAAAACCGATTTATTTTTTTAAAGTTAATAGGCGGTTTTCGAATTTTAAAAAATAAAGGTTTCGAAACAGGTTAAAAAACGACAAACCCTAACTCCTAACAACTTAAGGTGAAACTTATCTAGCGGTTTCACACGGATAGTCGTTCACGTGGAGTGATTAGACGTCGGGGGTATATTTTTGAATTACGAGTAGCATTAGTAGTAGCAGAGTTCGAGTAGCAGAGATTAGGATAGTAGTGCATCTTAAATATGTCTATATCTGAGATAATTGTTAGACTCAGTTTACCTCTATTCCAGGGGTACTCAACCTTTAGGTTCAATGTACAACCTAAAAAATATACATATTTCTCCGTACCACCACCCTTCAGACAAAAATGCATATTAATACCGGAAAAGGT
Organism: Melinopterus prodromus; assembly: GCA_964023965.1. Taxonomy (NCBI): domain Eukaryota; kingdom Metazoa; phylum Arthropoda; class Insecta; order Coleoptera; family Scarabaeidae; genus Melinopterus; species Melinopterus prodromus. Next base: position 50,361,010 of record OZ030392.1, read on the forward strand.
ACATAAATAAAAAAAGTTTAAGTCAGATTTTAAAGAAACCTATATAATTATTTGGTAACAAAATAATAACTTTTATAAGAACAGTTGACTTGGTATACAAAATAAAAACATATTCTCAAATAAAGAGTAATATAATATTAAACAATTATATAACAACAGTTCATTTGATATACACAATTAAATAAAAACATCACTTACATTGAAATAACACAAAATATTATTATGTATTATTGCGACGCTTGCGGTTGTTTTGCTAAACACGTTTTTTTGTTAATATCATGCTCTGTGTTAGTTAGTTTCAAGTTAAAATTTTGACCTCTTTGTTCTTTAAATAAATTATTGATGAAAATCCTATAATATGATAATAATAATTCCACATAAATAGGTGGTGCAAAATAGCGTAACAATCTAATAGTATAATCTGCAATTTTTTAAAAATTACTCTTCCTCTGGATCAAAAAATTGGTGAGCGTATTAATTTTAAAATCTTCCATCAGCGCTGTTGTCTGAGGAAATTTCTATCAATTGTTCTTTCTCTTTGGCAGTGAAGTTATCTGGTATATACAGTTTTTGTTCTGATCCAATTTTCATTGTCATAGTTTTCTGGAAAATAACTATTTAAAGAGGTGCAATGATTTTTTTATATACGACGCTTATCATTGAAGTTTAGTGCGCTTTCCTCAAAATAACATTCGACTACATTTATTTTTATTAACTTCTTTTATTATTAACTGTTTCTTTTTTTCTTTATTGTTAATTTTATCTTGAACAATAAAATTTAACATTTGATCTTTTAACAAAAACAAAAGTATCAGCTCAATATGCTAACCGGACCATCTGATTTAACTTCTGATTTAAGTTCGCACAGACGACTCAAACCTTTACCTCGTGAGAGCCATCTAACATGGGAATGTAACAAGAGTGTGTCATGTTAACTTCCCATCTCCTGACATAATATTAAAAACATTTGTGCACTTTTAACAAAATTGACAACTTTTACTCTTTGATCCAAAACTGTTTTTTTCTCTGGTATAGATTTTGCTACTAGAGTTTCCCGATGGGTGGTGCAATGAGTTGTTTGGCCTTCTTGAGCAACAGTTTTTATTTTTGTTAGAGCGCCGCAGTTCTCTGTTAAAACCCGAGCTCCATCGATGCAGACACTAATGCATTTCTCCCATGGTATGGGAGAACATAAAATTATTAAGAATGTTAAAAATTGCATCACCATCAGTTCTTTCGGGCAGAGGTTCACAAAATAACTATTCCTCTGCAATTTCCTCTTCTAGTTCGAAGAGTATAAAGAATAATAATTGATCAAACTGAGTTTAATGATTTCTTTCATCTAAAATATTTAGTTTGTTTTACTTCTTTAACTACACCTACTTTTACACAATATTTCAGAAATACGTCTGGTTACGGTAGTACTTGGTAATGGAATATTATCTAATTTAGCTGCTATAATTTTGGGTCAAATAAGTTAACAATTTCATCAAAATAAATATGATTTTACCAATAAAGTTTGGTACCTTTCGCTTACCACCTGGAAGTACCACCGGTTGAGAATCCCTGCTCTATTCTATTTATTGAAAGACGTGTTGAAAACTAAGGACTTGAAAAGTTTATTGAGTCTAACAAAATATTTATTTTAAAGAAGGTGGAGGTGGAAAGGCCGCTTTTGCTGATTTGGGCGATGATTCACCCGAAGTGCAATCCTCTGGCGGACCTGCATCACCCTTAGCGACCAGCACGCCAGCTAAAGCTAGTCCTACAGCAACCACTGCCAAAAAGCCAGGCAAACTAGGAGCTTCGGCGTAAGTTTGCCTATAATATTGTAAACTGAAAAACTGAACTCTGAACCAGAACCTGAATTTAGATTAGACTGGCTTACGCTTACGTACCAGCCCACTCCGTACACCTTTCGCGCTCACACCAAAGTTAAAACGCTGAAGAGGCTGATGGCAAAATGTCCGCCATACTACTTACAATTGGACCACACGTTAGCAGTAATATGGGTGTTGTTCAGTGATGAAGACATGGCGCCATTGGGTGTTGCTCAATTGCAGTGGGCACTGAATTTTCTTCAGGGTATCTACACGAGGAAGGGGGAACACCCTAAAGACGTTGCTCTCTGTATACAGGCTATCGAAGACCTCCTCATGGAGAAGTACGCCGATATGGTAACGGAAGTGACTTACATGGAAGAGGTCGATAAGAGGAAAAGGCGCAAGAGGGTTTTGTCGCTGGGCTCCGACTCTTCCTTCAGGAGCAGGGCGAGCGTCTGCGATTCGGATACGTGCTTGGGCAGGCTCAGTGTTGATGTCGACAAGGATATCGTGGAAGAGGGCGACTTACTCATCAAACAAGTGCCGTTCTCTTTTAATTATTCGGAGATGAACGAGAAGGCAGGTCAGGACGTGGAGCAACTGTTTGACCAGTCCAAGAGTAAACGACAGCCGACAGAGTCCGAAATGGGTACGTAGTCTCAATAGTTCACACAGATATCGCATTTAATTTATTTCAACTTTAATTAGTTACAATGGAATCAGTGAGTGGAAAACCAGAATAAGTCCAAAATTTAACATTTTAAACTAAGATAGCCATTTTGTATAAAATTTCTCGATCTTTTCGAAAATATGGGAACCATAATTCTACAGTGTGTCCCATTTAAGAGTGTAACACCTTCATATCTTTTTTATTTTTAGTCCAATTTTAGTAATTTTTTCTTTCAAATATAGAACACATATTGCTCTATTTTTTACAACTAAAAGATCTGTCATTCATTAAAAATTTATAGGGTTGTCATTTAAAAAAATATCGATGACGCCATCTGTTAAAAACAATTGATGTTAAAAGAATTAATTTGATATCATAAGGTGTATTTTGATAATGTTAAAAACAATTGATGGTAAAATAATTAATTTGATATCATAAGGTGTATTTTGATAATTATAAATCGACGTGTTCGAGGATTTTTTAAAATAGCAAACCGTTGTTGAGATTTTGTCATGTTTCCATACTTAACGCGCTCACTGTATAGATGGCTGCACCACCCATTTTTCAAACTATCAAAAGAAATCGTCTCATACAAAATCAGTATACAAAAATTCAATACCAATTAACTACCTAAAAATTGCTTACTTAGAAAAGTAATGCAGTACTCATCAGTAGAATTCGCCCCACTCAGGTATACATTACTGTTTTCTCCTATCAAAACTTGCCTATGTGCGTCAGTGATATGTAAATACATACGTATAACTGGAAAGGACGCGACATGGTGAATAAGTGAGGCAACTGCAGTTGGTATATAACCCGCAGTGATGTGGGGTAGGTAGCCATCTCTTTCTATCACATACATACGGTACCATGATCGTATGCGGTTTGACAGTTTAACATTTTTATTTGAGTTATCATTTTCAATTAAGAAAACACTACTGCATTCCGCTGTCTACCTACCTAAGGTAGTCAGACAGTGACACATACCCAAAATTCATGATATAAGGAATTATAGAAGTATATGATACTAAGCTGTTTCATTTTCGTTCGCCTGTGCGCATGACGTCACTCGGTAAGAAACCGGCCGCTTCATACTTCTAAAGTTATCGTTTATAAGGCAATATAACGAAAATATTCTTTACTTTGCCACTCATTTCGTTTAATATAACACATAACAGCATTAAATCAGCATGTAGTAACTGTGGAAAATAGCTTTATTGTCTGTAAACACTCCGAGTTGCAGCAGTTATATTTTATTAACTACTGTTTGTGGATTGTATGGTTTTTGCGGTTGTTGTCATTATGTACTAAAAGGAGTAAGGAGTTTAAAAACGTTATTTGTTTGAAGTTTACCACAATATTTCAAGTTTACTTTGTCATATTTACTTTAAATACTTTTGCGTATTTATTATTGAAGATTAACATGTTAGTTGACTTACGCTGGTAAGAGTTGTATATAGAAATGCAATTAAAAAACAAAAAAATATAAATATAATTTTTAACAATACTAATAAAAACGTTATTTATTCTTTGTTAATTCTGTTATGTTGAACTAATAAATACCAAAGAGCATTCAACATTATATTCAAAAGACATACAGTAACAAAACAATAGTTTATAAGCAACAGTTTTATTTTAAAATTGAAATAACTTGCAAATAATACGAGAAGTATGTACCTAATTTTAAAGAATATAGTACACATTATAAGAGAAGGTTAATGATGATTAATCCACATCTATTTTTTTCTCAGCTATGTAAACATAAAATATTTAACTCTGGGACTAAGATACTTGGCTTGACTAGACTCTCCGTTGCACTGCTTTGATTTGACGGTAGTTCTTTGCATGGTATCCCAATAGCTCCTGTTGTAAGTTGCGATGGTAATCTTGAGTCTTTAAAATGATTAGAACAAATTCTCGCATTATTAGGTTTCTTCGAGCAGCACCAAAATAAGTGCATAAAGAACTTATTCTTTCTCCTGCGCATGCCAAATGGGGATTTTGCCCTGCAAAGGCCTGCATTGCGTATGCGTACAAGAATCCCCAATTGTTTTGACTGGTTTTGACGGCTGCTCGAACGAACCTATTAGTGTTTATTCTGTCTTTACGACAGCAAGCCCATTCCCACGCCTCTCTAACCTTACAATGTTTCGGAAAGCAGGAGACATCACATCCCCTTCTTGTAATGTTTCACATTATCGTCACTAGTACAGTCAAACACTGCACACCCCATAGTTACAAAATAATACCTTTCAACAACACCTAGACAAAATTCAGCGCAGAAGAACGCTTTAACTGACACTCATATATTTGTGAATTATATTACCAAGTGACGTAGCAGTATGGCGGCCAAGCCTGCCACTATCATATCATCTGTAATTCCTTATATCATGCCTCAAATCATCGCCCTGTCTCTTTTGCTTGCGCCTGCCTCAAATCGTGTCAGCTAATAAAAAGCACGCGTCCGTTCCTTTAGAGTAGAGTTCACTGATCCATACACTGATCTGCGTTGATCTACGTTGATCCGTCGTATCCAAGAAACGAGCATCTCTCAAATTTTAGTCTTAATTATTGTCACACATCTGTCACAGTAAACTTTCACATTTCGTCATTTAAAATTTATAGTGATATTATCATTATTTCGTCGTATAAGACCACCCATCATCGTAATGTCATCAACACGGAAAACTTTAGATGGTAAGGTATTATACTTTCAAATTTGCTATCTATAATCACTAGCGTTAGGAAAATTTACTGAACAGACATCTTTCCAGCTTCTCATTTCTTAAAATATTAAGATAAGAAGTCCAGACCTTTTTTTACCGAACGAAGGGCGCAAAAGATGAAGGGAAGGAAAGTAGCAGGCTTGTATACACATTTATGTGGAACATCGTAATCTTCATTTTGTTTACAAAAGCTAAACTCGGCCACCAATTGGTAATCATAAATGCCTTGCACGATCTTAATTTCAAACATGTTGAAAATTTAACATTTTTATCGAGCCAACCAGTCTTGTTTAACCAATAGGCAAATAATGACAATTATTGATCAAAATCAAATCATTCTATAAAACACCACACTTAACGTTTTATTTATTTATTTTCGGTATCATATCATCCCAACTAGTTTCCCAGTCAGAATAAAAATAGTTACGATCACAGTAAATATTTTGCGCTCTTTTTGCTGCAGTACATTCATCATGTTAAAGTAATGTTTTCAGCAAACTGAACAGAAATATTCTTCGTCAGAAATAGAATCTTTACTTTTTTTAATTATTTTATTAATCTGTTTATTCAGTTTAGACTTTTAAGATGCCTTCTGAGTCACTTTTTTTCTTGTTATCTTTTTGTTGTCGCAGATTTTTATGTTCAGGAGTATCAGTCAAAATTGCAGTTTTACGGCATTTTTTTGATAGTTTTTGTGCTATGACTAGGCAGTTATTAACACGTCAGGCGACAACTTGTTTTGTCACCTGGCATATGGCAACCAACAGTAAATGGTTGTGGATCGAACGATGCTGAAGACTGAAGATCCAATGATGTTGAAGGCTGAGGATCGTATGACGTTGAATGCTGAGTTTCTATTAAAGATCTGTCTTGAAACACCATAACCAAATCATAAGTTATCGGTTTTACTTATTTCAATACTCACTAAATACCTGCCTGTGAGATTTGTTTTTATTTAGGACGGAAACCTAACGGCGGAAACCTAGCAAGATATTGAGAAAGTGAAACAAATTACTAAAAATATTAACATAGTGTAAAGTGCAAATTAAAGTAGGATCTCGCGACTGCCATCTGTGTCTCGGTGTTCCCCCCCCCCCCCCCCCCCCCAGTATATTTTCCACCACTGAAAGCTGATGTTTGCCGCTTACCGTTTTAGTCCGGGAGGTAACGACAGAAATTTCCGGTCATTTTCGCAAGCATTCTTTTTTGTGTGCGTTATGTGTGTAATGTATAATAGTAATCTAAACGTCTGCCGGCGCACTTCCGATAAAAATGCATGTGTTTGGCTTTGCTGATATAGAGAGAAGCTTTTCAATCAATTTCGGACATAATTTTTTATTTTGTTTGCTCTTATATGGGTGGCAGACGAGTTTTGGTGAGGTTTTTTTAAATTTGTATTTTGCTGGAGTTGTAACCCTCCTGTAAACCCCTGTCGCGGAGGTGCGCCGGCAGACGTTCAGATTACTATTATACATTACACACTTAACACATACACAAAAAATGAAGCTTGCGAAAATGAATCGGAAAATTCTGTTATTACCTCACGGACTATTTGTTTAATGTTATTCTCTTGTTATTCTCAAAATTTGATTGCTGTATGACTTTTGCTGACGTGTATTACCTGGATGAAAGATTTACCTCGTGGTTTTATAACGTAGAAATTTTGCTCATTTAATGAAAATTATTATAGAAGAGATAGACTCTAGTGACTTTTTACCGTTCCATTCGATTGGACACTGTGTTCGTGTTGGTCGTTTTACTTCGATACCGTTGCTGTCGATTTCATTTAATGATTTATAACCGCTGATATCACCGATACATAATTTGCTGACGCCTACCTTTTGATTCCCTGACTTGTTGACCCGAAGATGGCACTTGAAATGTCGAAATCGATAGTCATGTAAGAGAGTTTTTTTAAAGAATAAAAAACTACATCCATATTATACCTCCAACATTCTTTGCTTATAGTTTAATCTAGGTTAAACTGATTCTACCTGAAAACGGGTTTTGCCGGTAACTAATCGATTTCGCTATGTTAGTCTGTAATTTTGAAGTAATTGATATGACATTTGGTATAAAAACGTATCTCCTAAAAAGCAAGGACAAGTTCGTGCATGGGCAAAATCGGTTAACTCCATTTTCTTTTCACATCCTACACCAAAAATATTTTACGGTGGGGGGTATTTTAACTTCGGCCCGGCTAAAGATATTTTTTTTACTAGTTGATATTGTTGATTGTCTTTTATAGATCTTGGAATACCCCAAGAGAATACTATGGAATTCTTGAGACAGTGGCGCCGTGATCAAATCTACAAGATACAGGCTGAATTGAAAAGGTTGCACTCAATCGAGACCTATATTGGTTGCGCGGAAACCAATTTTGACACTCTAGACGACAATCAGCCAGATTCATCCGGAGCAGGTCCTCCTCCTCCCGGAAAGCAGAATAAACCTAAGAAGCATTAGCGTATTATTTTTGTATATTATTTTACTTGAACTTTTTATTTGGAATAAACGTACAATAAAAAGTGTTCACACAACGAACTTTTTTGTTTGTGGTCCGATCAATAGGTCTTTTTGATAGCTTATAGGCCGTTTTAATTTACGTTTAGATTGTCAGTTTAAATATGTTTGCCAACAAATTCGCTGGATACAAATAAAACGTCTGTTCTTCCTATGGGTTCAGTTTCTGAATAATTTGATATGCACAAGCTCATACGTGTAATACAATCAGAATACTCGAATAGAACTTAGCGCAGTGTAAACGAGCCGCCACTTGTGAATACTCCGTAAAAACTCAACTCTGTCTGATTTAACTTCATGCGCAAATGGCCGCGAGGGGAATACATAGCGGAGTTGAATCGGCATTAAATCCGACTGTAGGTTATTCAAACTGGAAAATAAAAAACTGTTTTTGTTCAACATTGTATTTAAAACAATCCTGGAAATAAAATACAATACAAATACATTAAGGCCAATTATTTTGTTGATATTTTGTTTTCATTATTTATTCATGACAAGCCGCATAATTAAGGTTTGTTCCATATCCAGTCTACAGAAAAAAACTTACCAAAAGAAAAGTCGGTAATTTTCTTTTTCTTATTACATAATTTTATAACAATATTCTTTCTAGCACACCAAACAACGATTTAACATTTAACAACACAGTGATAAATGATGGGGTGTATTTATTCAGACTTTATAGAATGACGATTGTATACATACCTATACTCTAGTAACACTTTCCATTTAAGTTGACAGAGGTTTATAGCTAGTATTTTTATGTCGCACTTGTGAACATAGCTTATATTGCGCTATCTATAGGCCAAGTTTAATATTTAGTGCATTTGCTATTGTCATTACAGTCTTCTAATCAAAATATGTTTCTATACATTTTCAGATTCCTTTGTATGTCTGATCTACTGTATAGTATTGATATGCCTATGATGTAAGTATCTTTGGGAGGGTTCTTATGAGGGATTAATGTGCCGTTGGTACTCAGTCGACCACTCGACTACTTTCAACGCTTTGCAATCATGGCCAGGGCTGCCCCTTTCGCTGCATCGCCGCCTGTTGTAAAAACTAATGGAAGCTGGTAGAACTGCTGGACCGCCTTCTGTAAGACTTTATTCCTCGACAGCCCAGAGCCATTTCCGACAATCCTTTTGATGTTCGCTTGCGCGAGCATTTCTCGTGGCATCATGCTAAGCAGAAAAGAGATATTATCAAAGATGCCAAACTGGATGTCCGAAAAACGCCACAGCCATAGTGAAAACATTAATTTAACATACAGGATGGGTACAAAACTGTAATAATTGGCATTATTTTTTTAATAATTATTTTATTTAACAGGGGAGGAATTAATAATTGCTATTACTCTGTTTATGGGATCAACGTTATCGAGCGTTGGTCTGCGACAGACATTCTTATCGCATATACATAATTCGATACTATAGCCTTGATGGTCGATTACGCGGCAATAATCTATATCTTTTTATGACGTAAATTATTCTACACGAGGCCCCTGTGAAACATTTTAATGGTGTTTATTCACATGCATTTAAGGGCTTTCTTTGGTAATAGATTTATGACTTTTGTCATAAACTGTATAATATACTGCAAAGCCAGATATTTATGCTTTTAGGGCAACTGGCTTGCCATCTACACATTTCATTTAACTTGTCGTGCGGTCCTTTTCCTCCTAATATGAAATCAAGGAGGGGGAAGTTTTAATAAATACGTAAGGCGTAGATTCGTTGGCATTCAGAAGGCATAGAGAGTGATTTGAGATGTAAAACAAACCAGTCGCAAGCATCTCGCTTGCTTAATATTAAAATGTAGTTTTTTTGTGTGTGCTTTTGTAAATAGTAAGCCGATCATTACTTCCATACTTATTATTTAATTTTAATTTAATGTGTTTTGTATAATCTGACAACGCCTCAAAATAATTTGGTAGATATAGAGTTTCAGTTCATTGTTTTAATTCTTTTGTTTTAATTGTAAATAAATATTTGTTATTACTTTATTGAGTTTTACTTTTGAGTAAGTTTCTTTTAAGTATTCCAAGTGAGGCAAACCAGCTACAATTTAATGGTAGAGATTTTGATTATCTTTTTATTGAGTTCAAATAGTGATTATCATGGTATGAGTGATGAGCTTTGTCTGATAAAATACTGCATTGGTCCTATTGCAAGAACTTACGTGCTGAGCGTGTTTAGAGAGATAAAATTCATAATTGTTAAGGTTGTGGTACGTAGATAAAGTTCTTAAAACTACAATTATGGTTACTCAATAACCAGATTTTACCCAACCGACAAACTATTACAAAACAATAAATTGTTAAATTTTCTCAAGAGTAATCCATCAGTCTTTATGTAAAATGCAAAAAGTTCTTTTAAATATAACTTACTGCTGAGATATCAAATATGAAAATATTATATATCAATTTTATATTTTATCGTTTGTTCTTATTTTAGCGGTTGAACATTATTATTAACAACAAATTACGCCAGCCGCATTTGATAATGTACTATTCCGAATAGTAACTCAATCACAATAATCAGTTTTCATTGCATATTGAACTTTTTATGCCGAAAGTTCTGTTCACTATTCTAGATGTTGGTATCTTGCAATTGAAACCACGTTTGACGTCACATTCAAAATGTGAATTAACAAATACTTTGTAGGGGAATCTTGTAGTAGTTTGATGCTAATTTCTGATTCCAATTTTAGTACGTACCATATTATTTTAATCACAGATGTTCCCTGAACTGGACCGATATGTGCGGCACTTTCTTATTTACAATGTGGTTATGCTACAGTACAAATTATAGGCGCAATATATAAAATGAAACGTGCATTTATTGTAACTAATTGATAAAATATTTGACAATTATACCAAAAAAAATATTTGACTAATTTGAGCAATGCAAAACATGACTTGTGCATTAAAAATAAAACAAAAAAAATATGCAAAAAATAATTGTGCATTTATATATTTGAATGTACCTTTCATAATTTATTTGCACACTTAAATAAATACATAAATGTGCAATAAAATCGTTAACTCTGTATAAATATAATGAGCAGGGTAATGAAATACAAGTTAATTGAAAAAAATGCATAGCTTAAATAAATTGCAATTTGAAAATATTATTAGTGCATTCAATAATCTAAATTGCACCATGATTAAACTTAATACGCCCTAAATATAATATTGTTTGCCCTAGAAAGAATATAATGTGCATTAAGTTAAAAAATTCCCACGATTTTGGTAGTTTTTAAATATTCACACCAGCTGAACCCATTGTCCAAGAATAATCTCATAGGTAAACTTAATCTTTGCACTTTTACCTGAAAAACTGATACTTTGTTCATAATCTTTTTGAAGCATTTACAGCGATTCTTTAATTGGGGTACGCACGCTTACATAAAAGAGACAGCAAACAACGAAATAACCTGACGTGATATGCTACTTTCAACATCTTATTTGGAACTCGCAAATAAATCAAGCAAAAGTGTCTATTCGCATTCCATAAAAAACAAACGGTAGCAATATTTACTTTTGATCATAAATTTTGTAAATAACATTGAGATAATTATCAAATCCATCAATATCATCACTAAAATAGAGGGGACCCATTAAAAAAGTCAACAACAACTAAACGTCGGAAATTGACATTAGAAAATGTAGGTATATGTATTTTAAAAAAATTGTACGAGGATTTTTCAATAACAAACCGTTTCACAGATCTTGTCATGTTCCCAAACTTTATGGGCTCACTGTATATCGTAGTCGTAGTTTTGCTCTGTGGTTTTACTGTCGACTACGATCGCTATTTTCAGTTCGGTAGTTAAATTATTCGTTACTAAGTAATAAGGTGGAATATTATTGAAAGTACGTCAGCGTTAATTTTGATGCGCAGCACGTTCAATACTCAATGTTTATAATTTTAACGAAAAGTTGTTCATTTTAGGGCACAATATGAATAGAACATTTTTAATGTAACATAATGACTTCTATCTACGACTCACATATAATATAATAACTTCATTGCATACGTATCTATGACTATATAATCCCCATCATTATACGCACCAATGATTACAATGACACTAGCGTCGTATAATAATGACAGTTCGTTCAAATAATGACCTCATTATTTGAACGAACTGTCATCGTTATACAAAGCTAGTGTCAAAGTCTGTCAAAACCTACGTGGATGACAGTTATTTGACAGTTCGCCTCGCCACCATTGACAAATTCAGTTAAAATATTTTGCATAAAATGGAATTTATGAGTCGCGGATAAAACGTCGTATTTGACTCGCACATAACCGATATAAATATCTCCCGTGTAAACTCGCGATTTATATCCTTAATTATGTGCTCGTCAAATAATATACTATTATCTACGACACCTATAATAAGTTCATTGCATACGTATCCATGACTATATAATCCCCATCATTATACGCGCCAATGATTATAATGACACTAGCGTTGTATAATAATGACAGTTCGTTCAAATAATGAGTTCATACACGCTAGTGTCGAAGTCTGCCAAAACCTACGTGGATGACAGTTAATTGACAGTTCGCCTCGCCATCATTGACAAATATATTTAAAAATATTTTGCATAAAATGGAATTTATGAGTCGTAGATAAAACGTCGTATTTGACTCGCACATAACGAATATAAATCGCTCTCATGATTACACGCTCGCCTACGGCTCGCGTGTAAACTTCATGCTCGCGATTTATATCCTTAATTATGTGCTTATTTAATGGTCTATATCTATTATTGTAATACGTCAGTAATCCATTCTAGGGCACACTTGACAATATGAATAAAATATTCATTATGACATTTTGTATGTAACATATTCATATTTACTTAATGCACAATATATATTATTTGAATGCCCAAATTTATTAAATCTAATGCACAATAAAGTATTTACTTTAAGGGGCAAGTCTATTTAAATAATGGACACTTAAATTGCCATAGTTTTCGCCAACGAATTTGAAGGTAGTTTTGATTTCTCTTACGGGCACCATTTTGTAGTTTTGTAGAATCTCCGAAAATCGCATAGTGTAATGAAATCAAATGTCATCTGTAATTATTTTGGAACTTTATTTATAGGCTTTATGTAGATAGAAAAGAACTGAAAAGTGTGTTCTTATGGTAAATTGATTCAATTAACTGGAAAAGCTACTGAATTACGTTTTTGTATTTTTTTATAAGCTGAAAGCAGCGTTGTTTCCTGAGTAGTTTGTTAAAATTGCTCACAAATCTTTAATCTTCAAATATGTAGGGAATTAGAAGGAAAATGTTACAAAACAATGTTGGAGATGGAGTTACTATTAAGCGAGAAAATAGGAACCGTAATTTACTCCTAAAGTTATTTAACCAACTAAGCACAAATAAATTCATAAACTATGAAACTAAAGGTTTAAAAGTCTACAAGTGAAGCAAGTTTACTTTGAAAATTCAATATTTAAACAAAGAACGTTTACAATTTTACTTAATGTGAAATTTAACTTTTTTCAGCGCCTATGAATTGCCCTGCATATTATAGAATATAGACGTAACACATTCTACATACCTATGCACATTTTCCAACAGTCCATGGCATAATGCTCGAAAAACTTGCCCAACGCCCAGATTTCCAATATTTATATTTTCAACGGTGGCGCCGGTCTCCGTCAAATGTCGTTCACCGAGCAAAGTCGGCCGAATTCTCAGATCAGATTTGGCCGAATCTTCCGCACTTAGCGACAATATCTTCTCCCATACCTTAGCTACAACAGGACATTTATTAATGACATCGTCTCATCAAACTGGATGAGAATCATTCGTACATTGAGGAACCGAGAATCCTAATTCCATAGTCCATTGCTGAAGCATCTTCACGAAAGTGGCCAGAGCGTTTCCTCCATTGAGAGATGCGGCCACCGCCAGGTACTGATTGTTGAAGTAAGGATAATACTGAATCGGTTGAGGTTCTGGTTTATCGGTGATTTCTGGATGGTAACCTCTGGCTACGAATGCCATTTGAGCGGACGTCGATATGTTTAATACGGCATCGGAACATTCCGACTCCAGAGTTGCTAATACTGAACATTGTAAATCACCCAAAGCAACACCTGAAAATTCATTATTATACAGGGCTGAGTTATTAGTATCCCGGCGGTCGATAGTCATCAAATCGTTTGAGAAAGAAACAAATGTTTTATACAAGTGTTATTTAGACTTATTAGTTTCTATAACGTAAAATTATTTTCATTTATACAGAGTGTTGAATTTAGGCGTGATACCATATTATGAATACTAAGTAAGTTGTCTTTCCAACTGTGTAAGTTGTACCTGTGCAAAGTAAATAGTTTCTGAGATACTCAATTGTTTTAAAAAAAATTGGCAATTGCAGGCGTTTCTTTACTGTAATGTACATTTTTGCAGATATTGTCCTAAAAATTTTGTCACAAGGTATATAAACCCATAGCTAGATGCTCATAACATAAAATTATATGCGCTCTACAAGGTGATCGTAGCATGCACTAGTTCTGAAACAATTTTAAATGGCTGTTTCTTGAGATTTTTAAATGGAACAGCCTGTATATTGTTTGCTAATTGAAATGTCCCTCAGGTTCTTTTTAATTTAAATTCACTATATTGTATATCTATTTATATTAGTTTTGTGATATTTGCAATTTAAAGAGTAGGGACTATGCTATTTAGTATCTTAACATTGCTCTGTATACACTATACTGGGTAGCATGATGTAAAATATTTAAAGGGTTACAGAAGAAGTCATTTAAAAACTATTTAAACAGATTTATTCATATAAAAAATATTACGGTTATCAAGATATAACACAATTTTATAAGTTTTACAATTTTTAGATTGCTATGAATTTTGATTTTTTGCTATGAATGAAAATCTGAATCTAAAGATACCTATCAGTTTGTTTTTGTTGCATATTTGGTGTTTGTGTGTCAGCACATAAATCACATCAAAGAAAATCTTATTTTCAACACTCAGAAGCAAAAATAGTTTCACGATAGTTAACCTAAAAGTACAGGGTTTAGGGTTTACTTTAGCAGTAATTTGAAATTTTTAAATCGCCTGTTCGGTTGCCAGACGATAGACGATAAAATATACCTACCAAATTTCATATAAAATTGTTAATATGTTGATACCAGTAATACTTTGTTTAAGGATCAAGCTGGTTAAATCGTTTCTAAATTATCTCCTCTATCGTCACTTGTTTTTAAGTACATCATACTTAGTGATGGGCACAATCGTATTATTTCAAGAATTGATTTTCAGTATTCGAGTGATTCGCATAATCGTATTACGTGGTTCTCGAGTTTTTCGATTAATAATCGATTATTAATCGATTTTTAATACTCGATGTTTAATACTTCATAATAACCGATTTATAATAATCGATTCTTAAAAATCGTTTATGAATAATCGATTATTCATAATCGATTGTGAATAGGGAGAGTAAATGATGTAAAAGCATATTTTGGGTTGGGTTGAGCGACGAAGTTGGTGACGGGGGGTATAAAACTGATATTAAATATAGGTAAAATCGACTATTAAAAACCGATTATTAAAAATCGATTATTAACATACGAGTATTAAAAATGGATTATTCAAAATCGATTATTAACATATGATTATTAAAAATCGACTATTCAAAATCGATTATTAAGAATCGATTATTAAAAATAATAATCGCGATATCTCGATTATTTCAAGAATCGATTATAATAGATTTTGTAATCCGAATGCCGCCCATCACTAAATTCAAACTACCCAATACCATACTCACAGCAATATTAAAATTTGCAATAGCATTAAATTTTCATTAAATTGCAAATATCACAAAATATAGTAGTAACATTTGGTGTATGACAAATTAGATGTAAATTGGAGCGAAATAAAGGGTTATTACAGCCAACACATATTATACCATTTAAAAACACAAGAAAAAGCCATTTGAAAAACACCAAAAAATTTTCAAGTTCAACGAACAGCCTTTGTAGAGTAAGCAAGATAAGATAAGATAAGATAAGATAAACAAATTTAGTAGTATTCATAATATAATAAAATATACAGGGCGTTCCATTTAAAAAATGTATATACTTTCCGTCACACTTAAATGCAAGTATAAGAGAAAATAATTTTAGGTGAGCGTTATAACATTTCTTACGAATTAGGTTGGCAATTTTTATTGTGATATTTCATTCAATCATATGTCAGAAAGGTAATATATAAAGATTGTGACTACAATTAACAACAAAACATAAATCGCAACACAGTGAGATATGCATAAACACGCCTTCTATGGGCTAACATTTTTGGGCAACTGCTATAAGTATAAAAATATGAGGTTATAGTAGGCACTCGTCTTTATGCGTATAACCCAATAGTCTCTGCTCTGCAGATTGTGAAAAAATTAGTTGGATCATTTATTGTTACTGGCCAAAACCATTTCATTTATCAAATTGTTTCTTTGTGTGGGGATGGCAGCCAAGTGTGGAAGTAAGGTTACCCAATCTCGTTACTTCTGCGCAGTTCTGCTTTGTATCTACAGGAGTCAGGACCACAGGAAGTGCATAATGCCTCATCAACACATCAAACACATCAAACACACGAACATTAACGATTTCCCCCCACCGTTTGCAAAATTCTGAGCTAACAAAACCGACACTCGGGAGTCAAAACACAATCCTTGCAAACGTCAACAATTAAACAAACGTAAAACAAGATGGCAACCACCATGTAACCACGTCAAAGAAATCGCGACATCAACAGTGAACTGCACTGTCGACTGACTCACTCAATCCAAACAAAGCCGACCACAAACTCACTTAAACTTAATTCACATCCTGAATCCTCACAGACCGTGAGTCCCTCTGTATATTATGCACGATCTCCAGGAACTTTTGCAATTTGATTCCCTGTCCAATATCGTGGTGTTGTCAAAATCAAACGTATGGCTCGTGTCGTGCTCGTGTCCAAGTGATGAAAAGTCATGAGCAACCAAGGCACTCTTCCCGTCTCTGTGGTTGCCACAATCGTGTCTGTGCTGAAGGATCCTGGTTTTCAGGTGTTGTGACGTTATTTTGATGTATACGCCATCACATCTACCACATGGGATCCTGTACATAACGTTGGTTCGTTGTACGAAGGGCACCACGTGCTTCACCCTCGTGAAAACCGAGGATAGTGGTCTGCTGGCAAGGCCTCAAGCTATATTGTTTACTTTCTTTGGCAGAGCTGGACTGCATGGGAATGTTTTGTACTTTTTCTTTCTTATGGTAGTAATAAAATTATAAACCCCTAACCACAACAAGTATTTTAGAACCTAAATACGTATTTCAGCAACTATGTTGCCATCTTCAGTAGAAGCTAAAAAGAGGAAAGGAGAGATTAGCACTTCATAGTATCTTTACTGGATATTGTCCAAGCAAATCACTAGTGGAAGTGACGTCCATGTTAAACATTGCCCTATATATACCCATTTGTTGTTCACACCTCAGTGAATTTTGATCATTGAAGCGTAAAAAACAAGTTTTAATTAAAGCAGGTCAAACAATGGCGAACTAGGTATAGGACCCCTGTCTGAATTTATTAGTTTATCTCTATTCAAGTGAATAAAGATACTTTCCAAGCTGTTTAGTTCCCTATTATTTGACACAGCTTTTACAAGTTTTAAGTCATCTACAACTACTTTATGACCTGTGTCAAAAATATGTTGAGCCACACTAGATTTTTCAAAACGATTATATTTAAAATGAGCTACATGTTCTTTGAACCTAGTTAAAATTGTTCTTCTAGTCTGGCCTACGTATTCTTTTTCACAGTCATGACATTTGATACAATATATACCAGATTTATCAAGTACATCTACCTTATCCTTTGGGTTTCCAAGAAGGTTTTTTATGCTATTATGAGTCGAATATGCTATACAGAGATTTTGTGATGTAAAAATACTTCTCAAACCCCTTGTATATGCACAATCGAACGGTATTTTAACATATTTCTTCTTTTCTACAGACAAAGTATTTAAAGTAGATATTTGATTTACATACATTTTTTGATTCTGCTTCTTAATCATTCTATCAACTATTTTCTCAGGGTACCCATTATGTATGACAACATTCTTAATAAACAATAATTCTTGCTGATATCTATCTGCGGACAATGGAAATTTCAATAACCTATTTACTAAACAACTAATAAAAGACAATTTTTGTTGAAAAGGATGCTGCGAATCATTAGGGATAAACCTGATTGTGTTAGTATCTTTCCGATACACGTCAATTTCTATTATATTTTTGCTATTCCTGACTAGACCTAGTTAAAATTGTTCTTCTATAGAAGAACAATTTTAACTAGGTTCAAAGAACATGTAGCTCATTTTAAATATAATCATTTTGAAAAATCTAGTGTGGCTCAACATATTTTTGACACAGGTCATAAAGTAGTTGTAGATGACTTAAAACTTGTAAAAGCTGTGTCAAATAATAGGGAACTAAACAGCTTGGAAAGTATCTTTATTCACTTGAATAGAGATAAACTAATAAATTCAGACAGGGGTCCTATACCTAGTTCGCCATTGTTTGACCTGCTTTAATTAAAACTTGTTTTTTACGCTTCAATGATCAAAATTCACTGAGGTGTGAACAACAAATGGGTATATATAGGGCAATGTTTAACATGGACGTCACTTCCACTAGTGATTTGCTTGGACAATATCCAGTAAAGATACTATGAAGTGCTAATCTCTCTTTTCCTCTTTTTAGCTTCTACTGAAGATGGCAACATAGTTGCTGAAATACGTATTTAGGTTCTAAAATACTTGTTGTGGTTAGGGGTTTATAATTTTATTACTACCATAAGAAAGAAAAAGTACAAAACATTCCCATGCAGTCCAGCTCTGCCAAAGAAAGTAAACAATATAGCTTGAGGCCTTGCCAGCAGACCACTATCCTCGGTTTTCACGAGGGTGAAGCACGTGGTGCCCTTCGTACAACGAACCAACGTTATGTACAGGATCCCATGTGGTAGATGTGATGGCGTATACATCAAAATAACGTCACAACACCTGAAAACCAGGATCCTTCAGCACAGACACGATTGTGGCAACCACAGAGACGGGAAGAGTGCCTTGGTTGCTCATGACTTTTCATCACTTGGACACGAGCACGACACGAGCCATACGTTTGATTTTGACAACACCACGATATTGGACAGGGAATCAAATTGCAAAAGTTCCTGGAGATCGTGCATAATATACAGAGGGACTCACGGTCTGTGAGGATTCAGGATGTGAATTAAGTTTAAGTGAGTTTGTGGTCGGCTTTGTTTGGATTGAGTGAGTCAGTCGACAGTGCAGTTCACTGTTGATGTCGCGATTTCTTTGACGTGGTTACATGGTGGTTGCCATCTTGTTTTACGTTTGTTTAATTGTTGACGTTTGCAAGGATTGTGTTTTGACTCCCGAGTGTCGGTTTTGTTAGCTCAGAATTTTGCAAACGGTGGGGGGAAATCGTTAATGTTCGTGTGTTTGATGTGTTCGAGTTGTTAAGCCTGCTTACTGAGTTACTGTAGAGAGAAAAACTTTATAAATTCCTCCATATAAAAATTATTTTTAAGAGATCAACGCCGACTGATTTTAGGTGTTTTTTGTTTTCTTATCATCTGTTGAATCGTGTCTGCAAATGGAACAGCTTGTTTGCATCCGGTTGTAAGTGTACAATAATTCTTTATTATTTTTGTTGTTGCACAGCTCATTTTGCAGCTTCCCCTCCGAAGAAGACACATATAAATGTCGAAACCTTAGGGCTAGAACAAAGGAACTGTTTTAATTCCTCCACATCTGGCTGCCATCCCCAGTAAAAGAAACAATTTGTTATTTACATACAGCCGAGAAACCTTATCTTTCACCATTCAAGTACTTATCTTTGATTTATACAATTTTGGCATCAAACAACAATTAACTGATATTAGGTTTTAAAGTCAGGTAGTCCAACTTATAACTTAAACAATGTTCTCCACCAAAGAGAAAATCACATCCAACCTGCAAAACATTAATGGATTGGACGGTGCAGCGTACCTATCGGTGTGCCCTTTGGTATCGAGTGCCAGTTATCCGATAATGTCTGGGCTATTTCTCCGCTCTTTTTCACAATTGGCAGAAGATCGATAGGGAAGCCAGCATTCTTTAAGATGTCAGTGTTCCATTGGACCTCCTCGCAATCAAAGAAACCCCAACTGGCGGCATTCTGGACGGACATGACTGGCTTTTCCAGGTTGCAGAGCATCGCGACAGCAAAATCCTGTATCGTTCCCGAGCAATTAAACTTTTGCAGTTTCTCCGGTCTAGACATTAAAAAAAGGTTAAAGGTTATTCTTCATACAGTAAATAAAATAAACATTGCTTGGCTATTATTTTTTCTTGTTATTGTATTTTAGGTATTTTCACAAGCACAGTTACAAAATAGTTGATGGCTTGAAACTAACTTACGAGTAAGTGCCAACGCTGTCAGCAAGTGAGGTTAAAACGTTTGAACTCTGAATTCTTGGTGAAGCAACAAACTCTTATCATACAAGAACTTTTGTGATCAACTTTTGTATCAGATGTGGGATTTGTGATTACATCGGATCTTGTCGAGACTGGAATCAGAAAGGAGCTTATACCGGACCTGAAGTGGAAGGATGCAACACTTGTGGTGTTGGGAAGTTAAACAAATAATGGCAGGACATCGGCGACCTTGGTTTATCAGGAAGACAATCATCGTATGACCACAGGATGCCTAAAAAACCCAGCGAAGAACAAGGTACCATGCATGAACCAATGATAGATTCCATGTTTAAGTGATGAAGGAGTCAAATGAGGACCTACATGATTATCATACAGTACGATTGCATGAAGATTTAAAAGAAGAAACAGAGAAGCAGGTTATGGAAATTTTCCAGAACGATTTGAGCATTCCGCATAGGATCAATGACGCAACGGATCTAAGAAGGTCGAACCTGTTAAAGAGCTTCCAGAAAACGCAAAGCCAATGAAAGGAAGTAAAACAATGAATTCCGGAGATATAACTGTTCTGGAGATAGATTGTCTATAGCTTTTACAAATTTCTTTGAAACACTACCATTTGCCAAGAATGCATCATGAAAATATCGCTGAGACAACTCGTCATTTTAAAAACTTAAATTCTTACGGGCCTATGTTTTTTTAATGGAAATCCGGTACTTTCTGTGATTTTGGTAGAGCTTTCAATGGTCTTAATGGTAGCGGAAGTATTTTATGGGTATACATAAGAAAACTTTCGACAAAAACAACTTAAAATTGTAAAATATTGGTAACTCTAGGAAACATAGATTTTGTGAGTAGAATATGAAGATAATTTCCTGTAGCGTAAGGTTTTCGAATAAATGTGAGGTCCAAATGTCGAGCGGAAGCATTTTACGGGCTTACATAAGAAAACTTTAGAGAAAACTCAACTGAAAATTGTAAGATATTGGTCACTCCAGGGATATTGTGAATAGAATGTAAAAATAACTCCCTGTCGTAAATAAATTAATCAAAAACACCTGAACGTTGAGGAATATGGATTTAGCGAAAAGAAAGTTACAAGAGGTTGAATACGAATCCGTACCGAACAGTTTGCTATCAAGTTAAATTTTTGACAAAAATGCAGCTGTTTTTGTAATTTTTGGCAATTTCTAGAGCTTAGCACCCATTGTTGTAGAAACTTCAAAAAGGTCCGAAAATACACGTTTTTCTACGGTTACGTACACTTTTTCGAGTTTTAAATTTTTTCGGCGCGTTTTTAAACAACAAGCACAATCAAAGACAACATTATCAATATTATGATCATATTTCTTGCATTTTTAATAGAGGTAAATTTTATCTGGATGGGAAGCCGTATTTAGTATTGAAATTTGATTATAAGTATGATAATATGGCAATAAGCGCTTTTGATAGATTTTTGTGCTGAATACGAATCCGGCCCAAAAAATGGATCAATCTTTCTTTGTTTATTGCTGAAGTAACCTTTTCAAAGGCTCTAAAATACACATTTGGTACAACTACCGTAAAAATAGTTTTTGAATTAAAAAATTCGTGGTGCAAATAGCAAGTAGCGCAAATCAAAACGCTCAGTTAGACACATGTCACGATCAAATTAGTTTAAACGTAAAAGTAATTCCGAAAAGAAATCTTCTCAAATTGAATCATCTTGATCATTAATGCTCGACTAAGAAAAGTACTCGGAAAATTACACAAATATGAAATTCCCACATTGAATATCGCCTGCACGTTAGAATAGTGCCTGATATTTGCTCCAATTTGTTTGAAATTACCAAGAAAAGCCTGGGTATCACGGAGAAGAATGAAAACCAATAATGAGCAATTATGTCAATTGTTACGTGAAGATATAAGGAACAAAGAAGAAGCTAGACACGGCTGTGGGTAACAAGAAGAGTAACATCACTGACACTGGGTGTGTCAATACTTCTCTTCGGGTCCTTTTAGTTATAATTTAATAAAACTAAATATGTAGTTATAAGTTGATAGCTTTGTTTGCGTCAACACGAACTAGTTTGTGTACTACTTTATGCTGTACATACATTTAGAGACTTTCGTTTACTCCCCACACTGACACATGCTTCCATAGTATTTATTACATATAACATGTAGTTAATAACTGTTACCGCCCACATAGCTAGTGCTTGTTGGATTGGATTGATAATTAGTTGTCATTTTTCCGACAACTTTTTATTTGGCCACAGCAATTTATAAATAAAGAAACAAGCAGTGCGCTCCGTACGATACGGTGCCGTAATTGGCGCGCGCTGCTATAAAAAGGTGGTGTGAAAAGTTCAAAGTTTATGTCATCCGATTTCTCGCTATATGCTCTTAAAGGAAAAGGTTCAAAGTTTAATTTGATCCTACTTACAAACTTCTACTACATTACGTTATTGTTTGGCATGTCTGCAAAAGTAGCGAAAGGCGTATTTTTTGCACCTTTAACACTGTTTTTTGAAAAAACTGGAGCCAATTCAGTATTTCTGTGTTCAGATTCGGATTCCTGAGAAAAAACTCTATCCGAATCAGTTGTCATTTGTCCGGCAATTGGAAGTCGGTCAAATTTTGTTGGCCAGTGTAATAGATCTTGCAATATAATAGTAGTACATTATTACTTGTTCATCGACATCCAAAAGAGTGTTGCAATACCATATCCGGTGTGGACAGGAAGGTGAGACTTGGAATCTGGAAGACTAGCGAGGAATTTGGCATCACAACGATTATCCTGCCAGGTGTACATGGACGAAACTCTATTCTGAACGACATCGTACCGCACTAGGCTTCCGTCCCTTTCTATTCGTTCCCAGGCCCTTTGGTTATTCTGATTATTCCAAAGCATTACACCGTGCATCTGACCGCATATTCCAATTTTCTCAATCTGAAAAAAATTTTGCAAAACAGATTTTAAAAATATGAACTGGTAACTACACGCTAATTTTAGTTGCAAATTGCATGTTTTCTTTTATCTAAATTCAATTTTAAAAATGAAACACATTCAACAAGCATTTTTTTGACTTTCAAAACATTGAAACAACATAAGAAGAATATATGAAGAACGATTAACGATTGAGTCTTTTTGACGCACAAGCAATTGCGAGTGCATCGTTAAGTGCCAAAGGTGATATTTGTTACCCTCTAAATGTAGACTCCAGAATGCACACTTATTAGATTCAGAATGTATGAGAAAGATTTGTCTTTAGTTCTACATTTTTTGTTATTGGACGGTGTGTTTTTGTTGTTGATTCTTTTTTTACAATACATATTAAAATTAAAAAAATCTGATGTGGCCAGGCACATGACTTTATCATACAATATATAAAATTAATAGTTTAGCTGCATGAGAATCTATTTGACTGAGATAAATCGTGTCTGCATTAAAATTAAACTAGTTAGCCAGGATTTGACAGATATTTTGATAGTCAATAGTATCAATCGAAGGTATTGTCAAAGCATCAGCATATGACACTACCTACTGTCATCAGAATAATATATGTTTATCTCACAAGTGCCGAAAGTACGGAATAGCACAACGAGCGGTGATGCGGCGCGTCACCGATGGCGGAGCGTCGTCGTCGCATGTGAGCGAGTCGCGCTATTTAGTTTTCGGCAGGAGTGACATCAGCGTTTTTTGTATTGCTTTTTGAGAAATACGTATTTTAAAAAAATTCTAAAATGGTTATATTTCGGTATAGAAAATGTTAGGTTGATACCACTTCTACGAAATGTCAAGTTTAAAAAGCCAATTCAAATTCTGACAGATTTATATTCGTTCATGACACTGTAGATGACGTTCCATAACGGTTCTCCGAGTGTGACAGCGTGGTGACAGCCATAGACATTTCTGTGGTGACAGCACAAAAAAAAATCAGATGTGGCCAGGCACATGACTTTATCATACAATATATAAAATGCATAGTTTAGCTGCTTGAGAATCGATTTTATTGAGATAAATCGTAGGTATTGTCAAAGCATCAGCATTTGACACTACCTACACTATGTCATTAGAATAATAGTTATTTATGTCACAAGTACCGAAAGTACGGAATAGCGCGACGAGCGGTGATGCGGCGCGTCACCGAAGGCGGAGTGTCGCCGTAGCACGTGAGCGCGTCGCGCTATCTAGTTTTTGGCAGGAGAGACATCAACGTTTATTGTGTTGCTTTTTGAGAAACATGTATTTAAAATAAAATACATAAAAAATGGTTATATTTCTGTATATGAAATGTTAGGTTGGTACCACTTTGACGAAACGTCAAGTTTAAAAAGCTAATTCAAATTCTGACAGATTTATATTTGTTCATGACCACTGTAGATGTCACATCCGTACCAACATACTAAAATAAAACTACAGTCATCGCTATACTTTTCTACTCAATTTATCGTTTTTAGAATTAGATATCAAGACGGGTTGATATTTCTTATCAACAAACAATCAAATTGGTGATCTTATTTCATTTGAAATTTGTATTTTGTAATTTGCCGCACTAGAGCGGTAACGTTCCATAGCGGTTCTACAACCTCTGATGAAATCAGCTGTTTTCGAGTGTGACAGCACAAAAAAATATTTGTCAAAATCCTGGCTACTATGTAGTTTCATATCAATGCAGATGCGTCCGATCTCGATCAAATAGAATTTGCTCTTGCAGCTAAACTATTAATTTTACCAAAAAATGTCATAAGCATAAATTATTCAAAATTTCGTCTACTTTAATTTATTATTTATCTATTTTGACGAAATTACAGAAATGACGAAATTCGTTGAAAAATGCTAAGAGTAAATAGCCAGTTCCTTTGGACCATTTTGAACCAAAAGCTTTTCAGCTCTAAGTTTGGTCATAAAACTTCTAAATATGAAGTTTCGTCCCGATACCTTTAGTAGTTTTTCCGGAATCGTCGCCACAAAAATCGTTTACACACGCACACACACACACACACACACACACACACAGACATTTTTTTGTACCTTGGTCAAAAATGTTCAGGGGACCCATAAAGACCTATTTCCGCTAAAATCTCAAATTTTTTTTTCGGCATGATTACAATACTTCATCATACTGCGTATGATAAAGTAAAAATATTTGTCTAAATCCTGGCTACTATGCAGTTTCATATCAATGCAGATGCAACCGATCTCGATCAAATGTAATTTGATCTTGCAGCTAAACTATTAATGTTACCAAAAAATGTCGTAGGCATAAATTATTCAAAATTTCCTCTGCTTTAATTTATTATTTAACTATTTTGACGAAATTACAGAAATGGCGGCTCATCTGCAAAATCCTAAAAAAAAAGGCTTAGAATAAACTACCAGTTCCTTTGGACCCTTTTGAACCAAAAGCTTTTCAGCTCTAAGTTTGGTCATAAAACTTCTAAATATGAACTTTCGTCCCGATTCCTTTAGTAGTTTCTCCGGAATCGTCGCCACAAAAATCGTTTACACACACACAGACATACATACACACAGACACACACACATACAGACATTTTTTTGTACCTTGGTCAAAAATGTTCAGGGGACCCAAAAAGACCTATTTCCGCTAAAATCTCAATTTTTTTTTTCGGCATGATTACAATACTTTACCTTACTGCGTATGATAAAGTAAAAATGTAGTTGTTATGTGAGTAGTGAGCAAGTAGAGTATGAAAACATGAACAGTGAGAAATTAAAGTATGAAAACAGGAAAAGATCTCTGAGACGATTTGTTATTTATTATTATTAACCTGGAATATGAATGCGTTTTGAATAGAATTATTTGCCCTGAAGACAAATTCAAACTAAAAAAATTATTACAAATTATTTCAGCTTACAAATTTACAATTTTACAAATTACAAATTTTCAAATTTATTCCTGCTAAACCCACAGTGGTTGGAAAGCTCGAAAGGATCTCATAGTAAACCTTAAACTCGATAGTACCTGAAAGTTTGTTCCCAAATGTGGTTGAGGCACTGAATAAACTTTGTTGGAAAATAACTATGAGTATTCACAGTTTTTATTAAATAACAAACCGTTTCTTGAAAAGGTGCCACCTGAAAGAAAATTTAAATTTGCATCCCCTGGTAATAATTCAGTGGACGCCCATGAACTTAGATTGATTCCAAACATAACTGCTATCGATATTTGACCGCGGAGAAGTTAGCCATAAAAGATAGTCACAACAATTATTTTCGAATTTTGTTATGAATCATATATCAAATGATACTGATCAAGTAATATACGCCAGAGTTTTGCTCCAAAAATTCATCAAACGGTGTTGTCGGAAATTTGATTTAGTTCGTTACGCGTCACCTTATAAAAGCACTTAACATCTTGTGTTATTAATGAACATAACTTACGCTAACATTATTGCATTACTTCCCTAAGTACGTCAAATTATAGGCAATTAAATGTACATACTATTTACCCTTGAACGCTCGGAGTTTTGCTCCACAGCGAACAATCCTTAAATGACGATAATGTCCATACGAAACCGTAACCGCCGGCTGATGCAGGAAAATGTTTATAACTTTTGCAATTATTATTGCATAAGTTTCTATCAAATATCACATTGTAGGTACTGTACTTAAAAGGGCGTCTTACCCTTTGCCGCTCGGAGTTTTGCTCTACGATGAACAACCCTTAAATGACGATAATGCCCGTACGCAATAGGGTGGTTCAAAAATGTATTGCAAACATATTTGTAATGATAGAAAGTGGAAATTTCTTCGAAATTTTGATTTTTAATGGTGCCTATCGGTGCATCAAATTTACATAAGAAAATGCATGCGAAAGAGACAGTTTTTAGTTTTTTTTTGTTTTTTTTTTAGTTTTCGAATAATTGTTCGGGGTTTGAGAAAACTCAAGATTAAAGTTATATGACTTCTAGAGGATCTTTCAAGGAAGAATTTGACCTACTATACATATAGATTTGACGCCCCCAACCCGCCCCACAGTGCCATGAAAAAAAAACTACCTTAAAATGAAAAAATGTACATTCTTCAGAAAATTGACCGTTCTGATCATTTCATTATCTTTTTCCTCATAGAAATAATTTGTATAAGTCTAGTGGAATGGTTATGAACATTTTTCAGTTAATTAACATTTGTTTAAATAAATTTTATTTGTTTAAATTGTTCGTTTTTCTCGGAAATCCGTCTGAATTCTGTTTTCTGAGCTCGAAATTGCACTTTATTATCTTAGAGTGACGTTATTCATTAAAAAATTTATTCCTATTGTTTAAACAATCAAATATGATTCATTTTCATTTTTTTCTAATTGTGATAGAAAAGTCAGCTTTTTTCTGAAATTTAAGCTGTAAATTTCATGTTCGAGATACCTTGCCTATATTATCTAATAAACCCACATTTGCTTAAACAAATGCCATTTGTTTAAACAGTTTTCTTGCAATTCGCCTAAATTTATTTGCTTTTTGTATTTTTATTTTATAAAGACAACTGTTATTCTCAAGTGAGAGTTTTTATATTTGGTATGGTTTTCATTATTTCATCAAATTAGTACCTACCTACAGGGAACAGTTTCCAGACAGCAAATTGACATTGTCTTGACATACAGTGGTAGGAAATAAGAATAAGACATGGAGAATTAAATGTGATTAATAAAACTGGTTGACTTTAGGAAAATTAATATTTAAAAAAAATGTAGCTACTTAATTTCCCTAAAAAGGGATTTTAATCAATAATTTTTTTCCTAATAAATGCTATTGAAAACGAACAATATTTTATTAGTTAAACAATGGAAATCATCCCAAAGTATAAATGATATCACTTGGGATATCTCGAACATAAAATTTATAAGTTCTTTTAACAAAAATGTTGACTTTTCTACCAGATTTAGAAAAACGTTGAAAATGAATAATAATTTATTGTTTAAACAATAGGAGGATATTTTTTATGAATAATGTCATTCTAAGATAATAAACTGCTATTTTGAACTCAGCAAAACAGAATTCAGACGCATTTTGGAGAAAGACGAATTATTTAAACCAATAAAATTTGTTTAAACCAATAAAAATTAACTGACAAATGTTTATAAACATCCCACTAGACTTATAATAATGATTTCTATGAGAAAAAAAGAGAACGAAATAATTAGAAGGGCCAATTTTCTGAAGAATGTACATTTTTCATTTAAGGGTAGTTTTCAGGGCACTGTGGGCTGGGTTGGGAGCATTAAATCCATATGTATGATAGGTCAAATTCTTCCTTGGAAAGTCCTCTACAAGTCCTATAACTTTAGTCTTAAGTTTTCCGAAACCGCGAACAATTACCAAAAAATATCTTTTTCCCTTGAATTTGCTTATGTAAATTTGAGGCCTCGACAGGCAACATTAAGAATAAAAATTTCGAAGAAAAAAGTAGTGTCCACTTTTTTTTTTACTTGGAAACGATTTAGGAGGATCGTTACAAATAGCCCATTGAACCACCCTAGTACGCAACCGTTCCCGCCGGGAATCATATATCGGTTGGTTGTTGCAGGAAAATGTTTATAACTTTTGCAAATATGATTACATAACTTTCTATCATATATCAGATTGTAGGTAAAAAGGCTTTGCAGCCATCGCCGCTTGGAGTTTTGCTCCAAGGTACCAATTTTCACAACATTTGTGGCCAGATAAGAAACGAAAACAGTTCTACAAAGGGCCTAATAAAGTGAGATTTGCTCATGAAGTTCTATCTGGTGTCCAACAATGTGTGTTGGAATTTTGGTATCCAGATTTTGTTTTGTTTTTCACTATGCTCAACTGACCAGATACTCGTAATTCGTAATATCAAAACAGTTTCGCAATATATCCGTCCAAAAACCGAACTTAACACATAGTTTATAAGTAATCGGTCGACGATGGACAAGCTTTCAAGCAAAATAAACATGAAGTATATTTCTGCCGCGGATTATATACCTGGCGTAGGAGGTCCTTTGGAAGTTTTGCGACGCAAGTGTTCAGCGCGGATATGATTTTGGGCACGTCCTGCTTATTGCCATCGGTTCCTTGGTCACTCGGGACATTCGATTGCGTATCCTTGCTCTGTTTCGCCACTATTTCGTCAGTTTTCGTATTATACACTATAACTTTAACGGACGTTGTCCCTATATCGATTCCAAGGATCAGGCTACCCGACATGGTGCGCCTGAAACAGAAAAATCGAACTTTCTCACTAAAGATGGATCGATACAATAACAACATTTGCGTTATCGCCGCATTGAATTCATTAGCACATCGGGAACGTTGATTGTTGTGTTCGGCGTAGAACAAATAATGTCATAATGTAACGAGATAAAACGTTATTGCTTTTTGGATGAAGGTACACACACCAGTAATTGATTAGGGTGTCGATCAAAATACACGTGAATTAATATTACACAATTGCATGCATCATACGTGAATTTCACAGTCCAAAAGCTAAAAATTCAGTGATTCCAGATTTCATGACATTGATTATTTATCTATACATGGTAAAATATCAAAATTTTAGTGAGAAATACACCTCTAACAAATTTAAAAAATACTCCACGGCCATTAAACAATTTGATAAACTTCCATTTGCCGCATGTTTAATCGCTTATAAAATTGCAACGTTTTGTTTAGAACTCAAACTTCAGCCAGTAAAGCCAGCACAGCTGGTCTTGAAACTGTGTATTTTTGACCAAATTTGAAGACATTGGAAGGAATCAAATATCAAAAAATCTGATGTGGCCAGGCACATGACTTTATCATACAAAATATAAAATTAATTGTTTAGCTGCATGAGAATTTGATTGAGAACAATCGTGTCTGCATTAAAATTGAACTAGTTAGCCAGGATTTGACAGATATTTTAATAGTCAATAGTATCAATAGCAGGTATTGTCAAAGCATCAGCATTTGACACTACCTACTGTCGTCAGAATAATAGTTATTTATCTCACATGTGCAGAAAATACGGAATAGCGCGACGAGCGGTGATGCGGCGCGTGACCGCGCGTCACTGATGGCGGAGCGTCGCCGTCGCATGTGAGCGAGTCCCGCTATGTAGTTTTCGACAGGAGTGACATCAGCGTTCTTGTGTTGCTTTTTGCGAAGTATTTAAAGAAAATCAAAAATGGTTATATTTCTGTATAGGAAATGTTAGGTTAATACCGCTTCTACGAAACGTCAAGTTTAAAAAGCTAATTCAAATTCTGACAGATTTATATTCGTTCATGACACTGTAGATGTCACATCCGTACCAACATACTAAAATATAACTACACTCATCGCTATACTTTATTTACAATTTTCTCAATTTATCGTTTTTACAATTAGATATAACAATGGGTTGATATTTCTTATCAACAAACAATTAAATTGGTGATCTTATTTTATTTGAATTTTGTATTTTGTACATTGCCGCACTAGAGCGGCAACGTTCCATAGTGGTTCTCCAACCTGTGATGAAATCAGCTGTTTTCGAGTGTGACAGCCATAGACATTTCTGTGGTGACAGCACAAAAAAATATTTGTCAAATCCAGGCTACTACGTATGTAGTCATATCAATGCAGATGCGGCCGATCTCGATCAAATAGAATTTGCTCTTGAAGCTAAACTATTAATTTTACAAAAAAATATCATAGGCATAAATTATTCAAAATTTCCTCTACTTTAATTTATTATTTAACTATTTTGACGAAATTACAGAAATGGCAGCTCATTTGCAAAATCCGTGAAAAATGCTTAGAGGAAACAGCCAGTTCCTTTGGACCCTTTTGAACCAAAAGCTTTTCAGCTCTAAGTTTAGTCATGAAATTTCTAAATATGAACTTTCGTCCCGATACCTTTAGTAGTTTCTCCGGAAACGTCTCCACAAAAAACGGGTACACACACACGCACACACACACACACACACAGACATTTTTTTGTACCTTGGTCAAAAATGTTCAGGGGACCCATAAAGACCTATTTCCGCTAAAATCTCAATTTTTTTTTTCGGCACGATTATAATACTTTATCATACTGCGTATGATAAAGTAAAAATCTGATGTGGCCAGGCACATTACTTTATCATACAAAATATAAAATAGTTTAGCTGCATGAGAATCTATTTGATTGAGATATAATCGTGTCTGCATTAAAATTAAACTAGTTAGCCAGGATTTGACAGATATTTTGATAGCCAATAGTATCAATAGTAGGTATTGTCAAAGCATCAGCATTTGACACTACCTACTGTCATCAGAATAATAGTTAATTATCTCACAAATGCCGAAAGTATGGAATAGCGCGACGAGCGCTGATGCGGCGCGTCACCGATGGCGGAGCGTCGCCGTCGCATGTGAGCGAGTCGCGCTATGTAGTTTTCGGCAGGAGTGACATCAACGCTTTTTGTGTTGCGTTTTGAGAAATAAGTATTTACAAATATTCAAAAATGGTTATATTTCTGTATAGGAAATGTTAGGTTGATAATGCGTTGATACCTACCACTTCTACGAAACGTCAAGTTTGAAAAACTAATTCAAATTCTGACAGATTCATATTCGTTCATGACACTGTAGATGTCACATACTACTGTACCACCATACTAAAATACATAACTACACTAATCGCTATACTTTATTTACAATTTTCTCTATTTATCGTTTTTACAATTAGATATAACAACGGGTTGATATTTCTTATCAACAAACACTCAAATTGGTGATCTTATTTTATTTGAATTTGTATTTCGTACTTTGTCGCACTAGAGCGGCAACGTTCCATAGCGGTTCTCCAACCTATGATGAAATCAGCTCAAATCAGCTGTTTTCGAGTGTGACAGCCATAGACATTTCTGTGATGACAGCACAAAAAATATTTGTCAAATCCAGGCACATAGTAGCCTGGATTTGACAAATATTTTTTCATATCAATGCAGATGCGACCGACCTCGATCAAATAGAATTTGTTCTTGAAGCTAAACTATTAATTTTACCCAAAAATATCATAGGCATAAATTATTCAAAATTTCCTCTACTTTAATTTATTATTTAACTACTTTGACGAAATTATAGAAATTGCAGCTAATTTGCAAAATAGTTGCAAAATGCAAAGAGTAAATACCCACTTCCTTTGCACCCTTTTGAACCAAAAGCTTTTCAGCTCTAAGTTCAATCATCAAACTTCTAAATATGAACTTTCGGTCCGATACCTTTAGTAGTTTCTCCGGAATGTAATTTCATATCAATGCAGATGCGATCGATCTCGATCAAATAGAATTTGCTCTTGAAGCTAAACTATTAATTTTACCAAAAAAAGTCATAGGCATAAATTATTCAAAATTTCCTCTACTTCCATTTATTATTTAACTATTTTGACGAAATTACAGAAATGGCGGCTCATTTGCAAAATCCTTGAAAAAGGCTTAGAATAAACTACCAGTTCCTTTGGACCCTTTTGAACCAAAAGCTTTTCAGCTCTAAGTTAGGTCATGAAACTTCTAAATATGAACTTTCGTCCCGATACCTTTAGTAGTTTCTCCGGAATCGTCGCCACAAAAATCGTTTACACACACACGCACACACAGACACACACACACACACACAGACATTTTTTTGTACCTTGGTCAAAAATGTTCAGGGGACCCAAAAATACCTATTTCCGCTAAAAACTCAATATTTTTTTTTGGCATGATTACAATACTTTATTATACTGCGTATGATAAAGTAAAAATTGAGAATTGATATGGTTTTGTAACAGAATACTTGAGAACCGCGCCTTGAAGTTATTTAGTAGCAATTTGTTTCTCAAAATTCCATGGGATTTAATGTCAAAAAAATACCTAATGACCAACGGTGAAAGATTAAAGAAGTTATTGAACATCTATATTTCCAGCATTTTTTGCAGTAGATTAAAAAGAACATTCATTTTAATTGTGTGCTGCTTTTTCAGTAGGTAATGAAATTTTCAGATTAGTATTATAGAATTTTTATATATTTGTCAATTACAAAACAAACCCATTCAAAAAATTAAATTCCAAATCTGAATGACTGTCATATAAATGGACTCATATAAATGGATGCTCAAAATCACTCCTACATCACTTTCCTTGTAAATAATTATGTAATAGACAAATCGTCGCTAACCGATTGGAAACCTATCCAGGCCTTTAATAACTATTGCCATAAATTCCTTGTTTGTACGTTTAGTTTATAATATAGAGTAGGTAGTAAATAAACAAATAATAAACAAAAGACAAGAAAATAAATAAATTTTAAAAAAATCAAAAATAACAAGATAGTGAAATAAAACCACTACACCGACTTGATTTGCGTATTAGCTATAAAATGCATAAAATAAATAATATATAATTCGATGCATGTAATCCTCATATAAACCAACAGTTATGAACTGATTGATACTGATTCGTATAATAAGTTTAATTTTTAATGTTGAATAGCAACCCGTGCAGGAAATCGTACTATGTATAATTAATTAGGTTATGTTTACATTCACATACTTCTTCTTCTTCTTCTTCAAGTACAAGGAATTTAGTGGTGTTCTTGGCGCTTTTAATTTTCTTAGGTTACCAACATTCGCCTCTAACTTCTTTTGGTAAGAGCTCTCGTAAGCCCGTTTCAAGGTCAGATATCCGATAATGTAACATTTCTAGCAATTGTATGATGAAATGCAATAATTACCGCACTTTTCCATTGCGTGTTGAGTTTCCGCAGTGCATAGATGATATTGTTTTGGGCCACTTTTGACTTTGCACAAACTAAGCACGACAAGTTCCATACCGAGCTATAGTTAGCTATAGTGAGCTATAGTTAGTAAATGGCAAATAAACAATCTAAGAAAGTTGTTGATTTGTTGCTGTTATTGTCGTTAGAATTCTCGGTCGTGTAAAACGGCTCGTACACAAATTACCGGAACACCTAAATAAGTCTCCAACCGTAAGAAATTTCGAAAAATTGTTCTAACAAAGGCTTTTTGGCTTTAAACAAACTATCGTTTAAATATATTTTCAATATACAGGGTGATCATTATTTTGTTATATAAATTTAGTAACCGTTCATTATTATTTAATGATAATCTATTAACCAAAAATAGTCAAAATTACCATTAACATCTAAATAATTCTCCAACTGCATAAAATTTCAAAAACATTTTTAAATAAACGTTTTTTGCGTTTAAACAACCGAGATGTTGTTTAAACGCAAAAAACGTCTCGGTTAAATATACTTTAACCGAACGTTCCCATTTTTAATAATCTAATAGAACAGCCTGTATATTTAAATTTTTTCTAAAGATCGAAGATCAATTTTAAGAACTTTTTGTAGAAATACTTTTAAATGCATTGTTTTTACGTTATGAGCAATTAATCAAAACTCTTGACCTTCAAATTAAGAATGCACAATTACATACCCATACAACACATTTATTTTAATCTGGCAGTTTAAACATTTACTTTAATTCTATTTAATTGCCTTGTTATTTTCTCTTGGATTTTTTATTTCTTACCCGTTTGGTTAACATAAAAGTTCACGAGTTTTAATTAATTGCTTATAACTAAAAAATAACGAGTTTGATAAAAAAACAATTCCCACATAAAATTGTTAGAATTAATTTTAGCATTAACAAATGTAAAAAACAGGGTGTTCCGTTGGAAAAAGGAAAGGTTGACATAAAAAATAAACACCTTGTATATTAAAAATATATTTGAACGAGAGGTTGTTTATACCCAAAACACTTCTACTTGAAATTTTTTTTTGCAGTTGGAGAATTAAGTTCGTGAATGGGCAAAATCGGTTTACTTTATTTATATTTTACGGTGGGGGGGTATTTTAACTTCAGTACGGCTGAAGAATAGTTTCTTACTACTTTTCAAGGGAAATCGCTGCAAACTGTATGATTAGAATAACAGTTACTGTATTATCATAATTTTTAAAAAACATTTAGGGGTTGCTACAGTTTCTCAAAAGATCGATGATTACCTTTAGTTAACCCGGAGAACTTAACTGAAAACCCGTAGCCCGGAGAATGGTCGCCAAATGGTTGGCAGATCTTATAATTAAAAAATAATGCATTTTATAAAAACTGATTCCTATATGATTTCTTAGAATTAATCTTAGAATTCAAGATGTAATAAATTAATAATATATACGATGTTCTATTTAAAATAAAAAATCTGATGTGGCCAGGCACATGACTTTATCATACAATATATAAAATTAATAGTTTAGCTGCACGAGAATCTATTCTATTGAGATAAATCGTAGGTATTGTCATAGCCTCAGCAGTTGACACTACCTACACTACGTCATTAGAATAATAGTTATTTATGTCACAAATGCCGAAAGTACGGAATAGCGCGACGAGCGGTGCGTCACCGAAGGCGGAGTGTCGCCGTCGCATGTGAGCGAGTCGCGGTATCTAGTTTTTGGCAGGAGCGACATCAACGTTTATTGTGTTGCTTTTAAGAAATACGTATTAAAAAAAATAAATAAAAAATTTCTGTATAGTAAATGCTAGGTTGGTACCACTTTGACGAAACGTCAAGTTTAAAGGTGCGTTCCGATTGGTAGGTAATGGTAGCTAATGGCGGTGGTAGAATACGAAATTATAGTATTTCTTACATATCGTGATAATGACACATGATAGTTTGCATGTACATAAACATGAGTCACTAGCAATTTTCTATTGGAAATACTATAATGGCGTCTGCTACCACTGCCATTATCACTAATGAAAACGCACCTTAAAAACGTAATTCAAATTCTGACAGATTTATATTTGTTCATGACACATACCTACCAACATACTGAAATAAAACTACACTCATCGCTATCATGATCGCTATACATTATTTATAATTTTCTGAATTTATCGTTTTTAGAATTAGATATAAAGACGGGTTGAAATTTCTTATCAACAAACAATCAAATTGGTGATCTTATTTTATTTGAAATTTGTATTTTATAATTTGCCGCAGTAGAGCGGCAACATTCCATAGTGGTTCTCCAACCTCTGATGAGATGAGGTGCTTTCGAATGTGACAACACAAAAAAATATTTGTCAAAATCCTGGCTACTATGTAGTTTCGTATTAATGCAGATGCGACCGATCTCGATCAAATAGAATTTGCTCTTGCAGCTAAACTATGAATTTTACCAAAAAATGTCATAATTCCTCTACTTTAATTTATTATTTAACTATTTTGACGAAATTACAGAAATGGCGGCTAATTTGCAAAATCCTTGAAAAACGCTTAGAATAAACTAGCAGTTCCTTTGGACCCTTGTGAACCAAAAGCTTTTCAGCTCTAAGCTAGGTCATGAAACTTCTAAATATGAACTTTCGTTCCGATACCTTCAGTAGTTTCTCCGGAATCGTCTCCACAAAAATCGTTTACACACACACACACACACACACAAAGGGGACCCAAAAAGACCTATTTCCACTAAAATCTCAATTTTTTATTTCGGCACGATACAATACTTTACATACTGCGTATGATAAAGTAAAAAGGAAATGGTTAAAATGTATTTACAAAATGTATATGGAAAATATATTTAAACGATAGCTTATTTAAAGCTAAAAAAAATTGTTTGAACATTTTTCGAATTTTCTTGCGTATGGAGATAGTTTATGTGTTCCGGTAATTTTTGCTGTATAGTCGATGGTTTTAGCTATTAATTTAGCTCGTATTTTCGTTAGAATTCCGGGTCGTGTAAAACGATTAATCGGATAAACCAAAATTATTTTTCTTAGTAGGTACATTGGTCGTGTTCGATAAGATCAGCCGGATACTGCAATACAAGAACGAAACTATGTTTGCATTAATTTCCTTGCTTGGACATATTGTCTGTGTTGTCAACCGTCCGGTTTTAGAAAACATTTCCCGGTGTCACGATGTTAAATGTTAAATGAAAAAATCCGAGATAAAAGAGAAATACGTGAAATAAAGTACCTACTAGGTTGAAATATTTGCTTCAAATATTGCCAGCATATACATATCTAAACATATTTATCATACTTTTCTGAATGTATCGCATATTGTTATGTTTCTACACAAATATGGACTGCTGATATGAGCGAACAGCTCCCGTTACTTGCAAGTCTTGAATTTTAATATAATTATGTACACTATAGAATATTTAATTTCAGATATTTTTACGAGAAATTTATTTCTGTCGTCGCTGTTTCCAGTAAGGGTTAAATCCTTTACATTGAGAATACAATATTGTTTAACATAGAAATAATGCCATGTATATAAAATGGTTGCATTTAAAGAAAGATATTAGATGTTGAAAAATAAGGGCGAACAATTTAATGGGTATACAGAAGGGTCATCCAAGACTATTGACTAACTATAGGTATATATATATAATCAATGTCCAATACCAGCTTTTGACAAGGAAATCTGCAGAGCACAACAGCAAACTGCATGTGAGGTATCAACGGATAGGTCTTTTGATACCAGCAAAGAAGCTCAAATTCAAAAATATTCAATTTCATTCATTTGTGTATATGAAATATTCCGTTATATCTTCAACATTCACGCAACACACAACGGTTTTTAGTACCTAGTTTTCTTTTAAACCGAAGTAGATCGCCAGGTAATTAAATATACATACAGGTACGACATTCACAAAAATCAGTTTTCAATTTTATCACTTACAATTAATTGAGAATTAATTAAGAATCGGTGATGGCACCGGAATTTTGATGTTTTATAATCTTGTAATAAGATGCTAAAAGTTTCATCAACTTTCAAAATTTTCAATCTCTGCTTTTTTTCAAGTAATTGAAAAATTAAATTAGGTAATTAATTTTCTTAACTCAGACAGACGGTACCAAACCCATTTTTTCATCAAAACAATAATGCTACTTAAATAATAAATAACTAAATACGTAAAATTAAAGCTATTAATATAAAGTAAAAATTGCTTAACAATTAAGAATTTGACGTTCACATCCAAACCGCACTCCCGCTGGTTATTTTGCCAAGATGTTAAAATGCCCGGCTAATCTACTTTTTGGAGTTGGCAACACTAAGTACACCGTTTGTCTTCTTGACCTGACCTAACACTCACGATGAAAAGCTGATAAATAATTATTAAGTGTGGACAGGTTAAAAATATATGTATTATATTACGTAACTAATGACGTCTCAAATGAATATTTCAATTTAAAAATAGATCCTAATATTATTTTCATAAGCAACGGATTCATTGATATTTGATGGTAATTTGACAGGTAATATTAAATTAAAAAATTACAAAAACAAGTTCCGCAAGTACTTACCTATAAGTATTTGTTTTTATTTCAAAATTAAACATCTTGTATCTCCGAAACAAACTGCTGTACTATCCATATTTATAGCGTTCTAATTTCGTGGCCTCAAAACGCCAAAATTTATTTATATTGTATTCTCTTACAACTAACAAAAAACATTATATGATAAGATATAACTCAATTAATGTTATGTCGTATATTATTGCTAAATTATTATAAACACCATATTTTAGTTATTATTATTATTTATTATTATAAATACATTATAATGGACCAGAGAAAATACATGGATTTGATACACCTAATGGCATTTTGTTCTTGTTTAATTGTCCGTTTTTGATGCATGGGATGTGAACATTGTATAAAAACAGAGAGTACCTATATCTTTAAATTTTTAAATAATTTTTAATGTATAATGCTAAAATAATTCATTGTGCCAGGAGTTTTTCTTGGCTAACATGATGATTTTAGAGAGGTTCCGGCATAACATAAGCTTCCCCAGGGATTTAATGATAGTAGTTTTCGGAATATACTGGAAGTTTTCCTAAGTGCACTCAGGTTCAGAATTTTAAATGATAACCCAGATCATATGAGGTATCATTGGATAAGTATTTTGATAAGCAGCTACTTTTGCTCAAAAATGCTTTTCTAAAAACTTTGTGAACCTGATTCTCACTGCACTTACACTTCCGGTTTATTCCGGAAATCAAAACAGAGACTAACTATCATTAAATTCTTTAGGTAAGGATCGCGGGTAGGGTTATATTTGCAAGTTTTTCTTCTCTAACCTCTACGACGTCATGTAACCAACAACAAAAATTCTAGTAACGGTAGGGTGACCAGCCGTCCCGAATTGTGGGGAACAGTCCCGAATTTAGAGCATTTGTCCAGTCCCATGAAGCGTCCAAATTTTGTCCCTCTTTTTTGAAATTTTACTGTATGTAAAGTCCAAAATTTCTAAGATACCGAGTTAAGACACTCCATATACCGGGTGATTCAATTTCGAGCCACCATGGGGATTTCGCTTATTAGTAGAGATAGAGCCTATGTTTAAATTTGGTAAAGTTACGCATTTTTGTGCTAATCAATTATCTGAAAAGAAATTTAAGCTATGATTTTTCATTTTGAAGATATCCGCAAAAAACTGAAATGTTAAGATATCGTTTTTAATTTTTTATTCAAAGCCAAATGCAGCTAGATATTTGAAACAAGAACATTCTTTTTAAAATAATGGTGTAATAATAAAAAAGCTTCAGGTACTCAATTCAATACACTTGGATCAAGCGGCGCTCTCAGCGTTAGGTTTGCCATTTAACTAAATAAACCTTAATTGTGGTTGATTCTGGATGTAAAGTGCCGTTTACCAATAACGAAAAGTGTGATATAGTTAAGAGTTTAATTGAATTTTGACATTTTCCGATAGTCGTGTCTTTCCTCATTTTCGACATGTATAACATATTGGCATTATTTTTTAAAACAATGGTTTAATAATAAAAAAAAACATGTTCTTCTTCTTCTTGTTGTTTGTCGTGCTTATCAAGTAACCAACTGCAGCTTGGTTGCAGACCGCCGGCGCGGCGTCGGACTGACCAAGAGTGCTTTGGATTAAAAACATTGAGATTGTAAAAGACGCAAGTTTATACAACATAAAGATTAAATGTTCAAATTGGCCGCTATTTTCTTGAAGGCATAAAAGCGTGCCCGCTTTTCTCCATGTTCTTATGCTCTTCTAACTGTTCTTCTCGGAATAGCATTGACCGCATTTGTTATTCGATCCCCTAGATCGTCGATATTTCTGCGAGTATCGTGATAAATTTCGTCGTTCACAGTTCCCCAAAGAAAATAGTCGTACCTGGGGTACCTGAAGGTTTTTTGATTATTACACCATTATTTTAAAAAAGAATGGTAACTTGTTATACATTGCGGAAATGAGAAAAAAAAACACGACTATCGAAAAATGCCAAAATTTAACATGGCGCCCATAAGAAAAACAAAAGTTGGCCATGGTTACGCCGCCATCTTTGATGTCATTTCAAATTTAAAAATGGCACTGCATTCCTTGTTAAAAAGTACCTGCAGAATGTTTTTGTTTCAAATGTGTAGCTACATTTGGTTTTGAATAAAAAATTATAAACGATATCTTAACATTTCAGTCTTTTGCGAATATCTTCAAAATGAAAAATGATAGCTTCAATTTCTTTTCAGATAATTGATTAGCACAAAAATACGAAACTTTGCCAAATTTAAACATTGGCTCTATCTCCACTAATAAGCGAGATCCCCATGGTGTGGCTCGAAATTGAATCACCCGGTATATTGCACTCTTAAGAAAATGAACCGGATCCACAAAGCTACCGAGATATTTACAATTCATCAAATAATGTAGGTATTACGTGAACAAAAAGTAAAATATTTTTGAAGGTACATGTACTAATGTGTATTAAAGTGTATAAATTACTACGCCCGCTAGATTCTTATGTGAAATTTAAATAAAATATATAACTATTAATTTAAGAAACGGCTCTTCATTTTGATGGTAACTGCTGTATAAATTTTGTCAATTGAATGGATAGTAGAATGAATGTATTTCGTAGTGATAGATAGCAATGTAATATTTCCACAAATAATGATTAACAAATTAGTACCGAAATGTTGCTAAATATGTGGATTAAGCTTTTAAATAATATAAATTGATCGTGATTGAATTTAAATTTTAATTTTTACTACTATAGGTACGTACTTGTAGTCAAATACAGTTTAATTTTTTTCCGTCGATCGTTTATTTATGAGTATGTTTACTGAGTAGAAAATCATTTATTAAAAAGCAATATAAATGCACGTTTTCTATCAATACATGATTTGTTATAGCCAATCAAATGACATCATTATAGCCAATCGAACATACGTAAATTAAAACCATCCAATCAAAACATTCCGCTATCCAGGCACACAGTCCAGAACTGTGTGTCAAATGTGTCAACAGTGTCAAATGACATAAATGGGCGTCAAACGACATCGACGAATAAAATATATGTAGACTCCGCCAGAAAAATACGATCGACGAAAAAAATGTGTAACCAACTCGAATATTAAACGACGATTAATGATCTCAAAAATAAACGTATTCGCTTTATCGCTCGTGCGTTAAAAAGTATCGATCATTAATCGCAATTTTTAATATACTAGTTGGTTAAATAGCTATTAACATTAAACAGAGCGATTAATAATCGAGACTGTTTAACGCACGAGCGATTAGCGAGTGCGGTAATTGTCGAGATCGTTAATCGCCGTTTAATATTCGAGTTGGTTACAAAAATTGTTCGTCGATCGGATGCTTCTACATAGATTTTATTCGTCGATGTGATTTCAGGTTATATGACCATTTATGTAATTTGACACTGACAGTTCTAGACTGCGGTTCTAGATAACGGAATGTTTTGATTGGATAGTTTCATTTTACATATGTTCCATTGGCTATAATGAAGTAGTTTGATTGGCTCTAACAAATCACGCATTAATAGAAATCGTGCATTTATAGAGCTGTTTAATACGATTTCCCATTCACTAAACTGACTCATAAATAAACGATCGACGGAAAATAACTATTAAATCGCCCGGCCTATTGGGCACATGTCAATACGGAATATAACTTCTTTGGGCTACTTCCATATGTGGCATTATATTAGTTTCGATTCTTAACTCTCAATCAAGTTCTTCCAGAATAAGTTTGAGAAAAGTTTGAGAAACAATTGACACAAGTATAAAATAAAATAAAATTGCAATAGAATTTTGAATTTATTGATATTCTATCATGCACCTTATTGTTTCTGAAAAAATGGTTAAAAATTCTATAAAATTATTAATTTTTTATTTTAATTTAAATTTAATTTAATTGCAATTGTATTTTTTACGTTCTTTGGTGTTCTAGAAAATAATCTTACAATATAGAGAAATAGTAAAGAAACAAAAATAGTTATTCAACAACAATTTATGAAAAGAATATGCATTTCAAGCAAAAACAATAGTTTACACAGATTTTAGTATTAAAAAGTTTGACACCGTATAGAACGGGTAATGCCGAGTGTTCATTTCTTAAAACAAATGATTTAAAAAAGACTTGCGTAGTTTCTCCTTAAAATTCTATCCAATGATACCACACACTACCTAAGTTCAGTATTGAAATTGTGATTCTGAATTTAGTTAATTATATTAACAATTATATACTTCGGGATGGCTTATGTTATGCTATTTCTTCCTGAACCAATAAGACATCATATACCCAATATAAAACCTGGTACGAGTGGTTTGGTACACCCTGTATAATTTGTTGTTATAACCTTAATAGTTGAAATATTGATGAAAAGATGGATAGAAAACATTTCCTGATAGTAATTTTGCTCTGGTGATATCATAAAGCCAGCAATCACCAACAAAACCTTTAATGGGAAAAATTACTACAATCAAGTCATGCGAAACGAAAGCATTTCATGAAACTATTGTAACCTAAGTACATGTTTTTAAAAACGTGAATGCCCATTGCACAATTTGACAGATGCCGCTGATTTTATGTTTCTTTCGTTCCGTATTTTTTTGTAATTTTCATGTTATGCTCATATATAAAATATATAACTTACAGTGGATTTATTACTAAAAAATGCGAATGCCACTGGCAAATATTCACTAGTACAATATTCACTGATAGCCACGAGCCACGACGCTGCTGATGTAGTAAACTGACTGTATATTATGATAATACACCAGATTTTATAGCCGGTATGATGTATATAGATGATCGGTTATGAAAATAATCAAAACACTAACAATGTACATACACTGTTTGTATTCAACTTGAAGTGTACATCTATTATCGCGTTTGATTAAAGTTACTACATGTGTTACGCTCTTATAAACACCGAAACAGACTTGACACGAAACAACTGACATTACCGTTTAAATATCCCGCGGTTAACTAATTCTACGAAATTGAATGATAGCCGCTTGATAAAAATAGCCTTCAAGATGGGACAAGCGGTGCTTCTATTCTTTTTTAAAATAGCATCAATAGAAAGTTGCCGGGAAAGAAAATAGGGGCTAAAAATAAATACTTACCTCCGGCAGTCTCGGGTACTACCTGGGATTAACTACATACGAAATATCTTATCGATTGAATCATAAAACCCGGCTTGGTGCGGTTTCTCACTACTACATACTACTCTAATTTACTACCTGTAAGCCATACAAAGAAATTTAGAACTCATACAAAAACCGCAGCAGATACATGCCAAACATTACGATAAAACTGACCTAAATTCTTTGAAATTTAGTTGAACTTGAACCCGAGCAAATGTTGCGTTCGACGCCATCTC
The DNA here is from genome assembly GCA_964023965.1 of Melinopterus prodromus. Classification (NCBI taxonomy): domain Eukaryota; kingdom Metazoa; phylum Arthropoda; class Insecta; order Coleoptera; family Scarabaeidae; genus Melinopterus; species Melinopterus prodromus. The sequence continues at coordinate 50,404,937 of OZ030392.1, forward strand.
GGAGAGTTTCCCGAAACATAACATAACCGATAAACAGATTGCTTCAAAGCTGAACCAGTAATCAAGTATTTGAACAATTTTACTTCTTAGGGCATTGTTTTTCTATTTAGATTTGATTGCTGGGAAAAGCTGCACACAGTGCAGATTTTAAATCCATTTTAAATGTACGCATTATATTATAGAATAAAGAAAGTAAAGAAACTTTGGCATAATAAAAATAAAATAAGCAAATTTTGGTTTTATAAAGTATTATAAATGTTTGAAGGTTGCAATTGTTTTTGTATCACAAACATGGAGCATTTTCAGTTTTTGTGTGTAGGCTATACTCTATTATCGGAAACGTTTTGTAGGTTCGGCATAGTAGCAAATTTTTACAGCGTTTTTTTTTTGTTTTGCGTATAAAATTCATAAAAAAAGTAATTAGCGTAAATGCACGATTTGTTATAGCCAATAAAACGACTTCATTATAGGCAAGTGAAATGAAACTATCCAACCAAAACACTCCATCCAATGTCAGTGTCAAATTGCCAACAAATTACATAAATTGGCAAATAACCTTAAACATACCTTAAATGACATCGACGAAATTGTAGTTCCCTCCAAAAGGCTGCAATCTACGAACAAAATTTGTGACCAACTGGGATAATATAAAGGCGATTAATGATCTTGATCATGAAAAATCGTATTAAAGACTCGATCATTAATAGGTCTTTTTTATATACTTGTTGGTTATATATAGCTATTACGTGACACGTAAAAATTACATAATTACATAAAAAAATCCATTGACTTCCATTTATTCGATGCCTCTTTACGTCACAGACGTCCAACAGTACTACAACAGTAACTAACATCATATTATTTCAGTAACATTATTACTTTTTTGAAAAGACTGTATTCAATTAGCGTATTAGAGTATTCAGTTAGCTTTGCAGAAGCGAGCAACATATGCATATGGTTCGCGAAACGTCAGCATTTACAAATCTTGACACACGGCATAACGCTTAACCCGGGAGCAGTTTATTTTCTAAATGATTCTGGCTGTGAAAACCTACGTACTTTAATTATTAATTTATTTGAAACTTTCTGCGAGTTTATTTTTTGCATATATTTTTGTTGTTCCTATTGCCATTTTGAGTATAAAGTCTCATATGGACTGATTTAATTTTCTTAATGCCTCAAAAAGTCACAGACATGTAACGCGTGTTAAATTTATTTGTTTCTTATTTTTATTAAATTTATTTTTGATTTGGTTCAGTACTTATTACTTAATTTACGTTAGCTACTTTTTCTTATTTGTAATGCGTATTGCTTGTGTTTATCCTCCGGATTTACATTGTTTTGGTTATACTTATTTTTGTTTTTCTATGTTTTTTTTTATATTTCAAACTGCTGTAACTTTTAAAGAATTTTAATAAAAAACAAATGAAGTCGCATATGCACTTTTTCCTTTGCTACACACTTACATTTGCTTTCTAAAAAAATTGAAATTTAGAAATTTGGGCAAAAACTATGTATATTGAACATCCATCATGCAATTTGATGATTATTATGCCCTTTTGAATACGTGTTAATTGCAGAGTCCATCGTGTCAACTTGACTAATATAAACTAATAAAGTCTGAATTGCATTATGTAAAAATTAGCTGTACCCTTGGCGCGCGTAGTACCGCAGGGTTTACCATATAGTCATAGTTTTATCAAAAAATAGTCATTCCATAAAATTTCACATAAGCCAGTGAGCCCGACAAAACATTTCACCTGTCTTTTTGAAATACTTATTTTAAAATATAATAACAAACAACTACCGCAAATAAAGAAACCAACATTAACTTTATATATTCTTAAAACGAAACTAACTCATATAGGGACAACTGTTTAATGTACAAATGCGGCAAATAAACATTATACAAACGATCAACAATTAAGTAGTTCACATATTTAAAAGTTAACGGTTAACGCTTTAAGAAACGATTTGAAAGGCATTACGATAGAAAGACCCTTTTCTATACATTTGAAATTTGAAATGAGTTTTTACCTGGATCCGTGTGAAGCGTAGACCCTTTGCGCATGCGTCATCGTAAGAATAAAAATCCCCAGACTGTGACTTTAGAGAACCAAATCCATTTCAACGGCGGCCATTGTTGTGTGTGTAAAAAGTAGTGCGTTTAGTCGTCGTTTACAATTTGAGTAGAGCATTTCCGATTAAAAATTAGCTAGAAAGATGGTTGACAAGATCGAGATGAGTTTGGATGACATTATCAAGTCTGGCAAGGGTAGACGCGGTGGCGGCGGCGGAAAACGCGGAGGAAGAGGAGGTAGACCGACCGGTGGCCCACGCCGTGGTGGCGGCGGTACCGGATTTAGGGGCCAAAGGGGTGGCGGTGGCGTGCAAAGAGGCCGAACACGCGGGGGCATTGCTAGACCGTACACCAGGGTAATTTGATACTTACTAATACTTACTTAACTAATCAAAAATCTGTCTGACCTGTTTTACATGAGGATTACATGCCACAGTACCTGATGTGAAACTAGTTGCGTTTCTTGAGCTTTGTTGAACACTGTCCAGCGTCCGACGAACGAGCATTTGGTTTTGACAACATCCACTTGTGTTTCTTTAGGGAGATGTGAATAGTGCTTGGAAGCACGACCTATTCGAAGGGTTCGGCCCTAGAAAGGTAGCCGCAGCCAGAGCTGCGATACAGTCGAACTTAGGACCGGCCAAACTATTAGTCTCGAACCTAGACTTTGGCGTCTCTGATTCCGATATACAGGAGTTGTTCGCCGAATTCGGGCCGCTCAAAAATGCTGCCGTGCATTACGATCGGTCGGGACGATCACTTGGCACAGCCGATGTAATTTTCGAGAGGAGAAGCGACGCCATCAAGGCCATGAAACAGTACAATGGGGTACCGCTTGACGGCCGAGCAATGAACATTCAGATGACCACTTCAGAAATTCCAAGTGTAATTCGATCCACAAGAATTGGAGGAGGAGGAGGAGGCGGTGGTGGCGTAGGTGGAAACTCCGAGCGAAAATTCAGGAGCCCCAGAGGTGGTGCTAGAGGACGACTCACTCGTGGTATGTATCTACTTTTTGTACACAATACATAATGCCCCGATAAATATGTTTTCCGAGGGACACAAAACCGTAGTGAATCTACAATTTAAAAGATATTACTCACGATCACTTTTATCATGAGGTTTTACATCGTTTTTCCTGTAAATATGTTCAAACAAATGCAAAATGACGGGTAATAAATTAATATCAAACATTAGTGGTGACATTTTGTATTTAACTGGATTATTAAACTATAGCTATCCTACTAAAAGTCTGTTGATCGATAGAATTACAGAACAAGAGTGTTAATTTTTATCATTGATGTAGTTTCACATGATACTTTTAGCGTTATGAATAAAACAGAGTTTATGCGCCAAGTATGTACTCATCTGCTATTATGAATTCAAGAGAAGTACATGCTTCCAACACATTGGACCGATACGCTTTATTGACTATGTGCCTTAATGGTGCTTCTTATTTTGTCATAGGTGATTTTTTCGATCAGCCTTTTTAAAAAGATGTTTTTTTATTTATATTCAAAATCAAAGATGGTAATGTCTGATCATATTTCGATAATATCGTCAGAAGTAACTTCTTCCGTAGACTTAAATTCCATCGTAATTACAAATGAGTCTGATATAAGGCAAACTCCAAATATATGGAATATAAGCTATACCAAATTAAAACCATTTTATATAAAAGTTACAGTTTGAAATATTGTGAGAAAAAAAGGCATTTTGCTTTAGCAACTAATGCTGCGAGTATTTGGAATACCTTCTGAGACATCATTTTGGTAGATAAGCTGCATATCACAAAAACATTAATCAATTAGTTCATCTGATTCTGAAATCTTTTGTCATTATACTTTTGGACCCTTTTATCCAACACAGACACATTTTCGAATAACAATCTTAGACCAAAGTATTTTGTATATGTCAGCTTAAAATTTCATTGGCTTTAAATCAGAATAAGAAAAACATTTTTTTTATTATTAAAAAGTTAATATTCAATATTGACATTACCGTCCTTAATTTGTTTACAGGTGGTGGTCGTGGTGGTGCAGGTGGTAGAAGCAATCCAAGGAACCAGAGGAAAGTGGCCCCGACAGCGGAAGAATTAGATGCTGAGCTCGACGCGTACTCTAAAGAAATGAAGTAGGATAACCAAAAAAAGAATGACCTAATGTAAGAAGATTATGTGCAGATGTCTTTTATTTTATATCTTAAATTAGTACGATGCATGTATAGAATAAGTGGCGTTGTGTGTTCTACGTATTCTAGTATTTTTTTTAATTTGTTTCCTTGTTTAAATTACTATCTGCAAACATGCCAGTGTTGCAAGTGCCGGAAATGTGAACCGGTGGGCATACCTGACGTATGTAAATCTGTGTTTAGTTACGTTCTATTTTTCATTTCATGCAAGATTTGTAATTGCACCTATGACCTATGACTGTTGTAGAATATTATATATTTATACAAATATGTATTACTAAGTTTGCAATTTGATCATCTGCATATAACTTTAAACTATCGTTTTGTAAATAAATGATTGGCAACGAAAGTTGCGCTCTGCCACATTCATTACCATTCATTTAGTCAATATTGGTAGAGTTTGTTTAGTGTGTAATTACAGTTTAATGTTAGCGAAAGAAAAAACTATTTAACAATATTTCATTTAGTTGTGAAAATGAATAAAATACTTTTTTATTAACATAATTTCGTTTTCTTTGTCCTATATCTTATTACTCAAAGATGAATACGCATACAATGATTGGCAACGAAAGTTGCGCTCTGCCACATTCATTACCATTCATTTAGTCAATATTGGTAAAGTTTGTTTAGCGTGTAATTACAGTTTAATGTTAGCGAAAGAAAAAACTATTTAACAATATTTCATTTAGTTGTGAAAATGAATAAAATACTTTTTTATTAACATAATTTCGTTTTCTTTGTCCTATATCTTATTACTCAAAGATGAATATGCATACAAACACATGTCGTCCAAGATTCAAGCTGTGCAAAGTACAACAGGAAAATGAGGAATTAAGTAAGTATGCAAGGATTTTCTGTGAGCATGTTTGCAAAACTAAGATATTTCATAAATTGTCAAAATTTGATGTTGCACTAACCACGACAAAGTGAAACATTAATAAGGATTTAGAAAAATGTTTAATTATTGCACCTTTTGTTTATCATAATTTTGGTTACCGCAATTATCAGCTTAAAAAATATCTATTCTTAAACTTTTGCATATAGATATAAGAATTACAAATACTTTGTCAAAAATAAGAAGCACTCTAACGTACAGTGAGATGATAAATTACTGACCTGTCGGCTCGCATGAAACAAGGTTTTAGGTTTTACCAGTTTTACTAAATATGTGCCCATATATAACCTTACTTCAGAGCAGACAGGTGAATCATTTTTGATCTCACAGTATATGATCTACAGACTGACTATTATTACTTTTAGGATATACAGTTAGAAGTTTGGTTCAAAGGTTTTCAGTTACTTCTAATAAACAATACAATTTTACTTAAAATCCTCTCCCTTTATTGATAACTCAATTTACATTTTCCACTTGTTTTTCATCATGGTTTATTCCAAAATACAACTTATCTCCTTGCTGATAAGCCCAAGACATCCTATTGGAGCTGAACGCTATTCCAACATCACCAGAACTGCTAACCGTAATTGCTCCGGCAGTATTATTTAATTTCTCAAACATTTTCTGCACGCTGTATGCGGTTGCTTCTTGAGCAGTCTTGCCCTTTTCCATTTCTTTAACGATATCATGGGCTAAGCATACCTTTGCAATAGAATCTCCGTGGCCAGTTGTCGAAACAGCACCAGACTGATCATCAGCGTAAGTACCACTTCCAATCATGCTGGTATCGCTGCAACGGCCTACCATTTTCCCTTCGTAACCACCAGTGGAGGTAGCGGCTGCTACATGTCCATTATAAAATGCAACAGCACCAACTGTACCTAACTCTGCTTGGCCAGAATTATCTAATTTATTATCAGCCACCTTCTTTTTGTACGTCTCCCAAGTTTTGCGTCTCAACTCAGTTAAGTGGGCACCTTCTGGTAATATTTCAAATCCGTGGTCCTTGGCAAACTTAAGGGCACCATCGGCTGCTAATAGCACGTGTGGTGTACGTTCCATAACACGTCTAGCCAAGGAAATGGGGTTCTTTATGTTCTTTACGACGGTCACACCGCCTGCATCGAGGTTTGAACCCAGCATGATGCTAGCGTCCATTTCAATTTCTCCGTCCAAGTTTAAAACTGATCCTTTGCCTGCGTTAAACAGTTCATTGTCTTCTAGATTTCTTACTGCACCCTCAAGTGCATCTAACAATGAACCAGATTGACGGAGTATTTTATAACCTTCTTTAGCAGCAATCTTTACACCTTCAACCAACTCTTCGGCCTTTCTGTCGTCGTTTATGAAGCCCGCACCCCCATGTACGAGCAATATTGGTTCCATTTTTGCAGTAATAGTCTTGCTCAGCAGACAAAGGCTGTGTAACCAGAAACATATCAGTGTTGTCCAAATAGATTTATTGCCCTTTAGATATCTAATGTAAATACAACCATTTAGCAAAATAACTTACGACAATGTAAAAGACTTATGATTACTAATAGAAGGAAAGAGAAACATCATATCACACATATCCACTTAAAATGTAAAAATCGCGAACAAAAAAACGCATTTTAAATTTGGCTCGTTTATCGCAATACCAACCGATTTCCTCAACGAACATTGACCTGAACATTGCACCTATTAAGGGTGCGTAAACCGGGCGAGTTTTAGCATCGGCCGTATGATGGCGCCACCCACCCTACATTTTTGTTCACCGGAACTTTAAAGAACAAATGTTATTCGTTCGTTCAGCATAATGCAGACCGAGATGCAGACTACAAACCGGCAAAATCTACCCAACAGCATATTGCCTCGAGTTTAGTGAGAGCGAAGGAATGAACACTCTAGATGGTTTACCAATAATAGTTATACCCTATTACTTGCGCACAGAATAATAAAACTAGATGATTTACACAATTAACACACAACAATTAAGCAATGCAAAAATCGACTTAGGCGTTAAAAAATTAATTTATATAAATGAAAATTATATTGTCGCTGAAAAATAATATTATATGCCCTAGATATAATGTACATGATAATGTAAGTTGTGCAACCTGTAGCGCACATACATCCTATATTATATTCATAGCCAAACAGTAAAAAAATATGTAGGTATTCATATTTATTTAATGCACAATATTTAATATTTTAATGTTTTAGAGTTTAGATTATTAAATCTAATGCACAAAGTATTGAATTTAGTGCACATACTTAACTCACACCCAATGATTAACTACTTTCAAAAATTACCGTTCTTTTTTAAGTTTGCTTTGTTTCCGAATTATCTGTAGAAGTTTAAAATATTTTATTTAAAATATATGGTAGTTTAGAATCAATATGGACGGAAATTACAAACCAACCATTTGGCTTAGTGCAAAAAGTAGAAATCCCTCAAAATTTGGAAAAAAAGGTCTGATTTGAGCTTAAAATAATAAATCATCCTGTATGCTATTGATTCTAAATGGGAAATAAATAAATATATGGTTGTTTCGAATCTTTTATTAATAAATAAATTCACAACACTTACACACTTGTTCAGAAATCACTACAGATAAATTATCTCAAAAAATAAAAAATAAGATACAATAGTAAAACAGAAGTTATCGTCAATTGCACTCGAACGCATATTTTGAAATGCCAATGCTTTTCCTATCTCGCTAAACACGTTTCGTCTGTGTGGTTACAAAAAAAAATAACAAAACACTGTGACATGCCACAAAACAAATGAGAAACCTATTTAAAACTTAAACAAATATCAGTCGTCCCTACGCAGTAAACTAGCTACATTGTTACAACTAAATGTGACATGATCCATTGAACAGAACTACAAACTATGAATTACCAATAAACACATATATTTATACCGAAACTGTAGAAAAAAAAATAATAAAAAACTTGCATTTCTGTACAGCAACTAAAATCGCACTTTTAAAAATGATGTAAATATTGTAAAATGTATAGTCTCCCTAAAACGCCTCTCATAAGCGCTTCAACGTTCTTTTTTTGTCTTTTAAAATTTTTTTCTTCTCGGCTGTCAGTTTCTTATCACCTGCGTGTTTCTTTGCTAACGGACCGTCTGATGCTCCTGTCTTGCAAGATTTGTGTAGCTGTAATAGTAACATAATTAGCAAATAGATCACAGATAAAGAAGGATATATAAAAATATGGATGTTTGTTGAAATATATGCATAGATATCTCGCTTATACTAAGCGAACAAATTGCACATTTTTAGGCAGATCAAATATCTGCAACAATTTTTTTGTGAGTAAAAAATAAAAACAAAATTTTTTTGCTTTTGTGGATATCAAAAGTGAAAAAATTAAAATACATTTCTTTTCAGAGAAGACAGGCTAACAACATGATCAATTTCAAATTGCTGGACAAATGGCATCTAACTCCAATAGTTTTTTTCCATGGAATCAGAAGACAGAAATAGTAAACTGGCTATAGTTTTTAGAACATCACTCTGAAAGATGCCAAAAGCACGTTTTTAGTCACTTTTGAACGCTTATGATAGTATACGCGTCTGGGCTAGCACAAAGTGGGTCACGAAGAAAAAGTGTAAAAATAACCGGGCCACGGAGAAAAAAGGTGGGACTAGACAGATTACACAAAAACTATAGAGTTTAAGATCCTGCCTCAAATTTGTAGAGAATTAGCTCCTCTACAACTCATTATTTTTTTGGTTTCAACTGCATGAATCCAATTGAAATAGTGTGTAACTTTAGTGACGACCAGTGTATGGACAAAAATGTATATTTTCCATATTTGACATGTTTTGCACACGCTATTCATAGAATTTATGAGTTTATTCAGCAAGAATGTCCAGAAGTGAATACGCTAATAAGCACAAGCAAAGAAATTTTATTGAAAGCTCCTTCCAGATTGTCTCTTATAAGGAAAAGTGCCCTAATCTACCTTTGCCACCACAACCAGTTATTACGAGATGGGGTACATGGTTAGAACCGGCAATTTTTTATGCAAGAAAAATTGATATCATCAAACCCTTCGTCTTAAATTTGCCTGATGAAGCAGTTAGTATTAAAGACTGCAAAAAAGTATGTATTATCATTACATTTTTCCATAAACAATTATAATTTATTGATACAAATTTTGCGCAAGTATTGCCAACCCTAAAGTTTCTAGAACAACAAAATGTTGAACTTGCAAACAGTTTTCAAAGGATTGAATCCCTGTACGAAAGGTTACGAAGCATTGAAGCACCAATCAGTAAAAAATTACAACAAAAAATTGATGCGGTAGTACCTACATCGAAATCCAGAATTTAATATTTTAAAACAAATCTCTATGAATTCATTTACTGATGAAGAAATTTCTCACAAATATTCCAATTTGGTTTTGGTTTATTCTTTTGCGCCTGTGACTAGGTGTGATGTAGAAAGATCATTTTCAAGGTTTAACTACATTTTAACATCTAAGCAAAATAATTTTACTGAAGATCATTTTGAAAAATATGGAGCAATACAATCGTTCAATGCATATCGAAGAAATGAGTAAAATATTTCAGTGGGCACGAGTTGCATATAGTTACGACAAACATTTAATATTAAATTCAGTCGGTTTACTACCGATCGGCAGCCGCTTTGCGCCTATGGATATCAATCCAATCGACCGCATAAATCGTCATCGACTCATGCGTGCCCGCTACGCACACTCATAGCTGGGCAACTGCTAGCACTGCGAGACATACATTTTTCTCCGACCACTGGTGATGACACTTCAATTATTGATAGTTTTTAATTCATTTATACAATTTGCGGTCATAACTTAAAGTACACAATTGCATTTCCTTGCTCAGGAGAATTTTCTGAATCAAACGGTATTTGTTTCAATGAAAGGAAAATTACTTTTACCATGTAAATTATATCCAGATTGACTGGGCTACTGTTCAAGTACACATTACAGTGTGGTTGATAAAGGTCTCCATGCTCGTCATCGTTAACATTGTGGTGAAATAAAAGGTCAATTAAGCTGTAAACTTTTTCTGCACGTCTTATTAAAGGGCCCAAAGACGATTTCTTGACCTTTTATTTCACCACAATGTACACATTACAGGTTAATTGTACCTATTTAAGTTGAAATATATTTGTGTTTAGTATATTTCTGACTCACATGTGTATATCAAGAACACTGCAAGATTGAAATACTTTAACCAAACACGTATAAAGAAAATCATGTTAAATAAAATAATACTTGTAAACAGAAAATAATCTTTTAAATCATAGTCCTAACAATTTGTAATGTTTATACAAATTATGTTTGTTTTATGGTTACTGAGAATATTTAAATAAATGAATAAAAATGTTGTACCAAATACAGCGCAATAATGTTTTTATATATTTTTAAACCTTATAACAAGATGAATTAATTGAGGCAATTTCAGACTAAAAATGACAAAACAGGACACGAATAACTAAAAAAGGAATACATACCGAAAATTGGTCAGAAATGAACAATAGACAATAACTTACAATTCATAGTAAAATCACCTATCAATATATGCAGTAAAATATCCAAGAAATTATTTTAATTAGACGATCGGTACAAAGGAGCAAAAACCACGATTTTTGTGCGTTTGAACGGAGAGGTATGTATTCTCCTTTTAGTTGTCGTTGTCCTGTTTGTATGCTGTAGCTACATTCAATTAATACACTTTGACTGCAAAAAATCTCAAACTTAAAAGCAATATTAAAAGATCGGTACGATTTACGAAGTACGTTGCTGAACTTTCTAGGGTTCGTTCCGCACCCGTTTCGGCACCCTTAATATGAAAGAAATGTTTGCTAATCCAGACGACACCTTTCAATTAATTAACAGATTAACGAGGTGTTACTGTAATCTTTTGAATGGGTTAAAATATGAACCCATTAAGTTTTTTAGCCTCCGTTTATATTGATTTTCTAAAAACTAGAACCAATTCATTATTTCTTCTACAACTTATCAAATAAGCCAGACCCCTATGCTTTCTATTTATTTATCACAAAAATACATTTTCGATTGACCCAACTTACTTGCGCATGAATTTCCGTCATCATTTTTGCTCTTTGGAAATAGTCATCATAATGTTCGAGTAATAATTTTCCTGCTTCCTCGTTAAGGGCTGACTCAGCATTAGGCACAATTAGTAAACATTTTATTGTCTAAAACAAAGAACAATCATTATCCGCATAAATTATTTCGGTTGTCAAACTAACAAGTAATATATGTTTGATTCCGAGATCTGGTTTCCAATCCTTCTTCAACGTATTGACGCAAATTTCGCCATTAGACGCGACGTTTGGGTGAAATATCTTGGTTAGGAAATAAGCCTTTGGCGGACTCTGCGGAAACTCTTTGCCTAGCGTCAACTTTACTTTAAACGCACCTGCTGTGTATGGAGTACCTGCCAACGTAATAATATTAGCAAATGATTAGGGAAAAAATGAAGCAAAAACTACCAGCGGGTCCTTCGATTAAGCATTGAATATCCGTTACGTCCTCGTCGTTTATTTGAACCTTTATCCCTTCGGGCGGATTCGTGACTAGATCCTGCATTTCCCTAACGACTTGCCTGATTATTTGCGGCGATAGATTTTCCACGTTGTTCGACATCTAAAGAAAAACGCAAAGCCAGGTTAAATATTATTTTCCGTTCGGTACGCGACCGTACAAAATACGGGATACCGACTAGTGTCTACAGAAGGAATTCTTACCGAGGTATTGTTTCTTAAATATTACGGAAAATGAGCGTAAAACGCGATAAAAATTGTTTTAGAACTACTTCGGTTGACGAATTCGCCGAGGTCGCTAAGCAAATTGTCACAACAAGAGGGCGCATTCCAGGATCCAGTGCGCTGTAAACATTTGAATTTTCTAACGGATATTCGATTCAACTTTTATTAAAAATCTCGTTTATCAGTAAACCTTGTTATCGCGTTAGTTATGGTAAATAGATAATTATGTGCTAATTGAGAGAGTTCGTGTATAAATTGTAACGATTTCGGGGAAAAATATTTTACTGGCATTAGCATGGCATTAGCCGAATAAATAGAAAACTGTAATACCATGGGAATCAAATAAATACGTTGGATACGGTGCTTATTGTTTATCTTTCCTAATTGATTTTTTACTACACATTTCAAAAGTTAAATATTACTAATGTCCCAAGCCATTAAATAATAATTTATGAGATTTTGATTGGAATGTAAATAGGCGTTTTAAATCAAGGTTTTGAATGCCGTTGTTTAGATACCGTTCACAAGTTTTGAAAGACAGTTGTCAGTTGTGGAGCGCTACTTCAAAAAAATTCTATACCTCTAACCTTTTCCCCACAAACTAAAAATCTACTGTGTCTAATAAAATTATAAACAATTTATTCCGAGGATGAAATAATAATTTACAGCACATGCGTATACGGTGGAGCCATCTAGGCATCACAGAAATATTTCAAACAAAAGAATAGAATTTGTTAGATCACACATTTGAAGTTTGTGATTAGAATTTTTAGAAAGACGCTACGACCCAAGGAACAGAAAAGTCGCAATAATGGCCGATGAAGTAAGTAAACTACGTCCTAGACGCACTTGTATTTTTCGTCTATCAGCAATGTTCATCATCTATTAGAACCTATAAAAGAGCATCTATAACCTTTATTTTTTTGTTTGTCAACGGTAGGAAATGCAGCTGGACACTTTAAAAACATCCCTCAAGAATTGGAGGGAGGTGCTCCTTCCTATCAGCTCAGTACTCCTATGGGAGAAACACTGGTATCCAGGGGCAATCATTGGAGGTACGTCGTTGATTTTAAATAGGTAATTAACATGTTACGGTTCACTGCTAATGCTTTGTAGGTACATCTATCTTCTTTATGAGCGTTTGGCTGCTCGATCCAAGTTTCCTGACCATATTCTCGATATTTGGTCTTACGGTCACGATAAGCGATTACGTAGTCCCGCTGTTGGCTGCATCCATGATGAAAGCGGATCTTTGGTCCGAGAAGAAGGAGAGATCATTTGAGGACATGTGTCGCTTAATTTTACGATATTACAACGTCGCTAACGCACGGATAAACGCATTTTACGATTTGAGAGTTGTGAAACCGAGGATGGTAAGTGTTACTTCTCTTTACTTTAGTTTTACGCCAATTAATAAAGATGGTAATAGTAAATAAAAATTATGCCCTTATTGCCTAAGCTTTGCAGAATTCTATAAGCGAACAATTGAACACAATAAAAATATGTAATATTTTTAAATGTGGTGTAAGCCTGTCTGCATCTGATTTATCTTTCTCGAATTTATAAAATCATAAGAGAAAATATTAATTATAAGTGAGTCAGAGTTAGATAGCAAGTTGTAAAAATGATCAGTAAATATGCAATGCTATGATAAGTGCTATTTTTAGTGGCAACCAAAAAAAGCAACGTTATTTAACAAAACAATCACAGGAAGTCACATGATATGATGGGAAATTACATTTCCTAATACCATACATAACACATCCAAGTAAATTAAATAAATTAGATTGCATCGAAGAAGAGCATTTTCATTTACATCCATAACACATTCACTTACAACCAGGCATTATTCTAAGGATTTTTTCGCTTTGCACAAATATCAAATAATTTTGAAATTATCTCTTGTCAATTTATTACCCAGATGAATATTATTATCAATTATTTTTCAATCCATTCTATTATTTGTTTTTAATAATTACTTCTAGCATTCACTCAAAAGAAATACAAGAATTTACATTTTAAATAGGTTTGTTTACATACCTACATGGATTTTGTGAATAGAAACTTACTCAGCCTATATCTCTGTTTGAAAATGATGAAGAAAAAACGTGGTTTGCAAATTTATAGTACATACTTTTAAGAATTTATAGAGCCTAGGGACTTGAAACGGGCACCAAGTGGGCTATTTTAATCCTAACATTTGTAAATTATACACCCAGCAAAAATAAATTGCAAAAAACTTTTCTTGAATTCAGGGGACCACATGGACAAGTTTTGTTGTAGATGGTGCTAGTATAGAAAACTAGGTCAACTTCACTGTTCTTTTTAATGGAATGGCCTATATTTTGGTACATTTTTTAAATCTTTGCATAATTTTAGCACTGAAACTACTAACATAGCGATTCCTTACAGTTGTTGACCTTCTTCTTTATTTGTATAAAAATGGCTTCTTAAGAACAATTTTGACTACTAGATACTACTACAAATTTATTTCAAGTGACTAATGTGACTAAAATCAGTTTATATTTTATCAAACTAAAATTATAACAGTTTGCTTTCATTTCTCTGACGGGCAGGTTATTCTTGCCTGTTCTTTTTGCATGTAATAATTACCTTTTTGATCAAAACAAGATAAACGTCATTACCTATTGATTTCAATACACATTTCATTTCACATTAGATTGACTTGATATTATCAAAAATGCTGCATAGCCAAACATAAACTCATATAATATTGGACTGAAACGTTATGTTATCGCGAATATGGTATGGGTACAATCATCACAATAAGCAATTCGTTGTTTGAAAAGTATATTTAAATTGACTAAATATAATTGGAAATATGAGTAATTAAAAATTTGTACAGGTTTGTTTTTACCACAATGAATATTTATATGTATGTTTATTATGTATTCTCTATTATAAGCTTTGAAAATTTACTTCCTCACAATTTGGTAGCGATTTTGTCCTAAAACCAAACATTTAAGTTTCTTCAGTAAACAGCCGTTTTTAATATTAAAAATTAGGTATATGGTATATGTTACATATACTAAACAACAAAAAAAAGTTATTCTTATTAATAATTAAGGTAATTGATTTCTGAAAACGTTTTACGGCACATACAACTTTTGACGACCTGAGAATAAGCTCGATAACAGTACCTAACTAAAGTAAATAATTAATTATTGTGGTTTCCTATTCCAGTATTATGGTTGTACTATCGTCGCGTTGATCCTGTTAGCTTGGATAGGCAACAACATCAACAACCTGTTTTTATCATACATATTAGTGAGTACGATGTTACTGGTGCCCGGAATGGAACGCACAGGAGTGATCAGCACGTACAGCAAATATCTGGCTGATCGGATTGCAGAGATGGCGTCCAACGCAAAAATGATGAAAGTGGGCGGCCAGTTGAAGAAAGATTAGGCGTAGAGACTGAACAACCATGTGATACACACGATAAATTTACTTTGGTTGATTTTAAGTTAGTTCACTTAAAACCATGTTGTTTTCCGTCTGAGCATGTCTTTATCTCTCTTGTAACGTAATGTACCTAAAATCTTGTTGTCTTTTTGTGTGTCTTTCGATATGTAGTTTTTTAAGTATTTCACACAGAATGGTTTCCGTAAACAAAAAATTTAAAAAAACCTTGGACTTCCTGCCACCAAATAATAATCAAGCAGAGAATGATTCAAAGGAACTTAACTACTCAAATCTGTCAATATATACGTACCATACTTGGTCTGTGTCCTAATATTGAAGTTGAATGTAGCTCTGTTCCTTTTAACACTTCTGCGTACCAATATATCTGAAGCTGTCTTCAAAAAAGAAACATGTGATTAATACTTTAGACTGAGGCGAATGTGATCAATTTCTTTTTTGTTTAACTGCAAGTTATTTATTACAATAAAGGATTAATTTTAGTACTCATTTGATAATTGCCATGTTTTATTTATTGTCCTTACATCTACTATGGTCAATACTATACCAGTGGGAGTGCGTCATCAGTTAGTGATGACATTGGGTTCAATGCTGTATCAAAATTGTTAATAAACTCTGTTACCGTTAGTTCATAAACTCTCGGGTTAACATATCACCACAAGCTTGGGGTGGAGAGAGATAGATGTCAATCGGATGATTGAACATAGGTGTCCGGTCACACTTATATACCAACTCAATCCCCCGATTTAGATCTATCAGACTACCGTAAAAATACCAATTTGTTATTACTAAAAGTATTTCACCCTGATTCTTCTTTTAACATATATTTTTTACCTATAAAAATGTGCCAACATAGGTTTCAAAGACATGATGAATAATTTTGTTTGAAAGTTGTTTGACAATTGCAGGTAAGAACGGCCTGATATCATTTTTGAAAGCGGGGTGCTAATTTCTAGTGGGGATATGAATGGATTATAGCGTGTGGTTGCCCTCTGCCACGAGTACCTCCACTAGCCATTCTCACTCCAGTTTGAGCAAACATTCTTTAGAGACAGACGTAATTGAAAGATTAGCTCTGAGGCATCCTACTGTAAACTGGTTTTAGGTATACTTACCCTTAATAAAACCCAACCTAAGATTAAAACGCTTTATTTTAAATTGAATGTAAGACAAATAACAAGAAGATAATTTACTAAAAGCATAAAAATTTGTTACGTTACATCAGATACAAAAGATGGTAATATAAATGGAACATAACCTTTCTTGAACTGTTGCACTTATATCGAATCTTCAACTTGCAACGTATAAACGTTTATGTTGTATCCTCCGCTTTTCCTGGTTACGAGCTGGTTGACGCATGGCTCAATAACTTTTCTTGAATACGCAGATCGAACTGTTTGAACGCATACAGATGGTTTTACCTCCTTCAGGTTCTATAAGTTCATAGCTTTAAATATCATATACTTTTGGTTCGCAATTAAGTTTGTAAGTAAATATCCCTAGTCCTTGGAAAAGTGCAAATACAATTGTGAAAGATATTTTTATGAAACAGTAAGAAGAACAGCAGAGATGGACAATATTTATTCACTTATTTCTGTATAGTTTAAAAACAACACAGATGAAGTGAGGAATTTTGAAGAATTTTTTTTACAGTGAAATGTTGCTTCGTTATGTTTTTAATACTAAACTTGTTTGTTTTTTGTTTAAAAACTTGATATAAATGTTAGCATGTGATTAACAAAAAATCTGATGTGGCCAGGCACATGACTTTATCATACAATATATAAAATTAATAGTTTAGCTGCATGAGAATCTATTCTATAGAGATAAATGGTAGGTATTGTCAAAGCATCAGCATTTGACACTACCTACACTACGTCATTAGAATAATAGTTATTTATGTCACAAATGCCGAAAGTACGGAGTAGCGCGACGAGCGGTGATACGGCGCGTCACCGAAGGCGGAGTGTAGCCGTCGCATATGAGCGAGTCGCGCTATCTAGTTTTTGGCAGGAGCGACATCAACGTTTATTGTGTTGCTTTTTAAGAAATACGTATTTAAAAAAAATACGTATTTAAAAAAATAAATAAATGATTTCTGTATAGTAAATGCTAGGTTGGTACCACTTTGACGAAAGGTGCGTTCCGATTGGTAGGTAATGGTAGCTAATGGCGGTGGTAGAATACGAAATTATAGTATTTCTTACATTCGTGATAATGACACATATTAGTTTGCATGTACATAAACATGAGTCACTAGCAATTTTCTATTGGAAATACTATAACGGCGTCTGCTAGCACTGCCATTATCACTAATGAAAACGCACCTTAAAAAGGTAATTCAAATTCTGACAGATTTATATTTGTTCATGACACATCCCTACCAACAAACTAAAATAAAACTACACTCATCGCTATACTTTATTTATAATTTTCTCAATGTATCATTTTTAGAATTAGATATAAAGACGGGTTGATATTTCTTATCAACAAACAATCAAATTGGTGATCTTATTTTATTTGAAATTTGTATTTTATAATTTTGCGCACTACAGCGGCACGTTCCATAGTGGTTCTCCAACCTCTGATGAGATCAGCTGTTTTCGAATGTGACAACACAAAAAAATATTTGTCAAAATCCTGGCTACTATGTAATTTCATATCAATGCAGATGCGACCGATCTCGATCAAATAGAATTTGCTCTTGAAGGTAAACTATTAATTTTACCAAAAAATGTTATAGGCATAAATTATTCAAAATTTCCTCTACTTTAATTTATTAATTAACTATTTTGTCGACATTACAGAAATGGCGGCTCATTTCCAAAATCCTTGAAAAAGGCTTAGAATAAACTAAAAAGCTAAACTATTAATTTTACCAAAAAATGTCATAGGCATAAATTATTCAAAATTTCCTCTGCTTTAATTTATTATTTAACTATTTTGACGAAATTACAGAAATGGCGGCTGATTTCTAAAATCCTTGAAAAAGGCTTGGAGTAAACACCCAGTTCCTTTGGACCCTTTTGAACCAAAAGCTTTTCAACTCTAAGTTTGGTCATGAAACTTCTAAATATGAAGTTTCGTGCCGATACCTTTAGTAGTTTCTCCGGAAATGAATTAACAAAAATTGGGTACACACACACACACACACACACACACACACACACACACACACACACACACACACACACACATACACACACACACACAGACATTTTTTGTACCTTGGTCAAAAATGTTCAGGGGACCCATAAAGACCTATTTCCGCTAAAATCTCAAAAAAATTTTTCGGCACGATTGCAATACTTTACATACTGCGTATGATAAAGTAAAAATGTTACAAAAGTGATTCTAATTTCGTATTGATACCTTTTAATGTTTCTAAATACAGTCAACTTTGGTTATAACGAACCTTAAGGGATGTAAATTTTTCATATTTTTCAGTTTCTTGACCTTAGAATTTGTATTTTCTCATGATTTTAATAATTCCTCCCATAATTTCTAAGTTGCTTGTTTAGACAAATTTCGATCACGACATATTGCATTCTGATTTTTTCCGTTTTGTATTTTGCACTATATTTTGCACTTTTCTGATATATTCAAAGCATTTTTCCTATGGCTGTTGTTAGAATTAACTTTTACGGTAAACGCAGTTAACATAACACTAAGGCTACGACGTAAACGCAGTCTGGTTCATAACAACACGAGCTGTATAAATCGCAATTCGCAAATGATTGTGCAAGTTTGCTCAATCCGGGGGGTTTACGTGAAAAGCAGTCTGGTTCATAACATTGCGTGTTGGCAATCCTATATGCAGGCCATTGGTTCTCAAATATTGGCGTAAGTTCGCTAAAGCCCGAGGGTTTATCACAAATTGCGATATTATTTAGTTCGTTACATCCAAAGTTTTGTTATATCAAGGTTCGCTATAACCAATGATTTTAACCATTGCTTTTACGGGAAAGAAAACGGGGCTTGAAAAGTAGTTCGTTATAACCGGAGGTTGACTGTACCTGAAAAAAAATCTGATGTGGCCAGGCACATGACTTTATCATACAATATATAAAATTAATAGTTTAGCTGCATGAGAATCTATTCTATTGAGATAAATCGTAGGTATTGTCAAAGCATCAGCATTTGACACTACCTACACTACGTCATCAGAATAATAGTTATTTATGTCACAAATGCCGAAAGTACGGAATAGCGCGACGAGCGGTGATGCGGCGCGTCACCGAAGGCGGAGTGTCGCCGTCGCATATGAGCGAGTCGGCTATCTAGTTTTTGGCAGGAGCGACATCAACGTCTATAGTGTTGCTTTTTAAGAAATACGTATTTAAAAAAAATAAATGATGTCTGTATAGTAAATGCTAGGTTGGTACCACTTAGACGAAACGTCAAGTTTAAAGGTGCGTTCCGATTGGTAGGTAATGGTAGCTAATGGCGGTGGTAGAATACGAAATTATAGTATTTCTTACATATCGTGATAATGACACATATTAGTTTGCATGTACATAAACATGAGTCACTATCAATTTTCTATTGGAAATACTATAACGGCGTCGGCTACCACTGCCATCGTCACTAATGAAAACGCACCTTAAAAAGGTAATTCAAATTGTGACAGATTTATATTTGTTCATGACACATCCCTACCAACATACTAAAATAAAACTACACTCATCGCTATACTTTATTTATAATTTTCTCAATGTATCGTTTTTAGAATTAGATATAAAGACGGGTTGATATTTCTTATTAACAAACGTCAAATTGGTGATCTTACTTTATTTGAAATTTGTATTTTATAATTTGCCGTACTACAGCGGCAACGTTCCATAGTGGTTTTCCAACCTCTGATGAGATCAGCTGTTTTCGAATGTGACAACACAAAAAAATATTTGTCAAAATCCTGGCTACTATGTAATTTCATATCAATGCAGATGCGACCGATCTCGATCAAATAGAATTTGCTCTTGAAGCTAAACTATTAATTTTACCAAAAAATTTCATAGGCATAAATTATTCAAAATTTCCTGTGCTTTAATTTATTAATTACCTAATTTGTCGAAATTACAGAAATGGCGGCTCATTTCCAAAATCCTTTAAATAGGCTTAGAATAAACTGAAAGGCTAAACTATTAATTTTACCAAAAAATGTGATAGGCATAAATTATTCAAAAATTACTCTACTTTAATTTATTTATTAACTATTTTGTCGAAATTACAGAAATGGCGGCTCATTTGCAAAATCCTTCAAAAAGGCTTAGAATAAACTACCAGTTCCTTTGGACCCTTTTCAACCAAAAGCTTTTCAGCTCTAAGTTAGGTCATGAAACTTCTAAATATGAACTTTCGTCCCGATACCTTTAGTAGTTTCTCCGGAATCGTCGTCACAAAAATCGTTTA
The DNA here is from genome assembly GCA_964023965.1 of Melinopterus prodromus. Taxonomy (NCBI): domain Eukaryota; kingdom Metazoa; phylum Arthropoda; class Insecta; order Coleoptera; family Scarabaeidae; genus Melinopterus; species Melinopterus prodromus. Next base: position 50,425,738 of record OZ030392.1, read on the forward strand.
CACACGCACACACACACACACACACACACACATACAGACATTTTTTTGTACCTTGGTCAAAAATGTTCAGGGGACCCAAAAAGACCTATTTCCGCTAAAATCTCAATTTTTTTTTTCGGCATGATTACAATACTTTATCTTACTGCGTATGATAAAGTAAAAACTTGCATTTCTTTAAAAATAAAAGTACTCTATTCTTTAGTCATTTTCTTAATTTTGTAACACCCGGTATCCGCAAGCAGATAATTATATCTTGATGTTTGCATTTTAGGTTTAAGACAATACAGATACTTTTCACTAAAATAAAAATTTTCGGAATTTTTTTTTTTTTTCGACATTTTTCCCATTTGTGTCCTAGTTAGTGCCAGATAGGGTATACAAATTTGATAGTGGGATATGTTAAACATGTATTAAGCGTGATGCAAGTATCTTTATAAGGACCAATATATATTCGTTTTATAGTGATAATATCGCCCATCTCTAAGCGTCCACAATATTATTTTGTTCAAAATTTAGCATGACTACAATTTAAGAATTCCAATTAATTATGCAACTGAACTAATATCTACGTAACCTTAGCCGACGGTTTGGCGCACAACTCGATTTTAGAGGTGTTATCGTCGGTGGAATCCTCCTGAGGTTGAAAGCAGGGCTCGGTGGTAGATTTTTCAATAATCGTGGACAAGTCAGTGTCATCGGTATCTCTCAAGAGCTTGGAGTAAGCGGACAACTTATGGTGGCTCTTCAGGTTCTCAATCTCATATGCAAGCCTCTCGATGTTAGAACTGGAATTAAACAGAAAAAAAATTATTTTGACCAAACATGCAATTGTGATTGTTTCGAGTTATATTCACTTTTTCTGTTCCAGCACGTTGTGCGTTTTCTGTTGCTCCTCTTTCAGGAAGCCGATGGTGTCCTTCAGCGAATCGACCTCCGTAAGGACGTTCAGCAGGCATCCGTGCAGCTGTTGGATCTCTTCATGTGGGGTCTCTCTGGTGCCTGTTGTGCTTGGTATCGAGGGACATGGCGATTGGCATATGCTGTCCTGATTCTCTAACATTTTTTAAACAATTTATATATAGATATTTTTTGTGTTAAACACAGTAATAGTATCAAATTGATACTGTTCGTTTAATATCTGATAAACGAATTCATTTTTTTTTACAGGTACATATTTACGATCAAGTTTACCTTTATTATTTTTTATCACCTCCAAGTTTGTGTTCAACATCGATATGTAATTTTGGTGAATTAAGTTCGAATATGAATCACTGCTTTTCCTTCTTGGCGAATTTGGTCTAGACCTTACAGAAACAAAATTAAATTCATGATTATTGAAACCAATTAAGAATTGATTACTTACGATTGTCGTTGAGTCGAGACACTTTTGGATCTTCGGTCTTTTCGAAGCATTGACGACGGTGCTCTGTGTAACTCTTCAGAAAGTGCATCGTTGATGTGACTAGGTTCCTCAGGTGTATTTAACTGTTTGTTGCTTGAAGTAAATATGTTTGCTTTCTCGTTGCAGTATAGTTTCATAGTATCTATATGGCACTGCAATTTTTTTATGACCTGGTTTTTCTCATCAATTTCCCGTTGCAAAGCTGTATTGCTTTCTCGTAATTGCAATACTAATGCAGCGCCGTGCTGCGTTAATATTTTCTTAATATTATTGGCCTTAAACGATACAATAAAAAGTACAAATTATTATTGCAGCCAGTTACCCACCCTTTTCGGGTCCAGCATTAATTCCATTTGCTTATCCTTTTTCTTCACTTCATCTTGTAATTTTCGTGTTTTCACCTTGTACAGATGATTCTCTTCCCGTAGCCCATATAACTGCTTTTTCAATTCATAAATATGTTGTTGTAAATCTTCTACCTGGATGAAACCATTAACTGTATTAATTCTGCACACAAAACGTAGTTTCCTTACCGTAAGTTTGTACATTTTCCCAATCAGTACCTGTATATCGCAGAAATCCGGATAACTATTATTATAATTATCGTTGGAATCGAAAGTTTTTAGATTCGCGCCATGTTGTTGAATTTTCAGTAGTACCAAATCAACAACCGATGCCGGCGGTGTGCCAATGCGTCCTGTTCGCAAAATATTTTGCAATTTTGAATCGAAATTGCGTGTTGTGACGTTTTCGATGACTGTCAAAATTATATTTTAGTAACCTGAACATTTCAATAGTTTCATTGCGGAATACGTAAATATGTCAAAGAGCGATACGATAGATCAAATTTGAAATTTAAATTATAAAGGTTGGTATTAGGATGCCTCCTGTGGTAGGGGGTCGCAATGCTGTGGAATTGAATAACAGACTATGACTTGTGAAATGTGATTCGTATGAACCTGTGACTTCAGAACTGTTCTACGCTTGCTTTTGTTGAGGTATTGTGCCGCTCCTCTCGATATTGTTCCGTTCCGAACCTAGGACCTGTAACCTGTTACCATTATTTCCTACATGCCTTCGCTTCCCCCTCTGCTGTTTTGTCTTTGCGTGGTCTTTGTCATTTGTCACCATCCGCGAAGTTGACGAAGTGTCAAACGAACGTTCAAATCGAATCAAATAAAAGCATACAAGAAAGCAGAAGGTAGAAATTATAAAACCCATTTAGGAAAACGGAAATATGGTTGTGGAGAAAACGTCTCATTCTAATTCTTTGGAGCCATTTATAGCGCGGGCAAAAACCTCCAAGGGGAGACAATGTTTGGAATTAATCAGTCAAGTACTTGGGGCGCCTGGTGTGTATGTGTTCGGTGAATTGCTGGACTTGCCAAATATAAAGGAGGTTAGCATATTCGTAACATGCTTTATCATATCGTGACAGTAATCGTCTGGTTTTAGATTGAGACATCGACAGACAAGCAGTACTGGAATACGTTGAATTTATTTGCATTTGGCACATATAGTGAATACCTAACAAGCGATAAAGGCCATTATATAGAGTTAACCCCAGTCCAACAGAAAAAATTGCAACATTTATCAATCGTCACTTTGGCTACCAAATCAAAGGTATGTATTTAGTTAAGATTTGGTATTGCATTACAAAGGTGTTTTTGGTCATTGATATACAATATACCGTTGTACTTTGTTTTAGTGTATACCGTATACCACCTTACTGAAAGAACTTGATATAAAAAATGTTAGAGATTTAGAGGATTTAATAATTGAAGCAATTTACGCAGGTGAGTTATGCTGAGACATGTTCTATCTTTAAATCCCATGCCACCATGGATACAGGCAATCAAATGTACACTGATAACATTGGCTTTGGAAAATTTGTATAAATAAATAAAGCAGTGGCATAACAAAATTATTTCTATTATGGAAATGTCATAAGAAGATTGGGCCAAATTGAACATCCCTGTACATAGTCACGAGTGACAACATCAAATTGCTGACTATAAACTCAAATTCAAAGATATTTCTAACCACATTAATATAAAACAATCTGATGTGGCCAGGCACATTGCTTTATCATACAATATATATAAAATTAATAGTTTAGCTGCATGAGAATCTATTTCATCGAGATCGATCGTGTCTGCAGTAAACACAAGTTAGTAAGGGTTTGACAGATATTTTGACAATATTGACACTAGGTATTGTCAAAAAATCAGTGTTTGACAAGTCCTGGCTAACTATGTGGTTTTAATGCAGTCACGATTTCAATCAAATAGAATTTGCTCATACAGCAAGCTATTAATATTAATTTTAAATTTAAATTTAATAAAAAATATTAATTTTACCAAAAAATGTCAGACATAAATTACACAAAATTTCCTCTACTTTAATTTATCATTAAATTTTTTGACGAAACCACAGAAATGGCAGCTCATTTGAAAAATGCTTAGAGGAAACATCCAGTTCCTTTGGACCCTTTTGAACCAAAAGTTTTTCAACTCTAAGTTTGGTCATAAAACTTCTAAATATGAGCTTTTGTCCCGATACCTTTCGTAGTTTCTCTGGAATCGTCGCCACAAATATCGGGTACACATAGACATACAAACAAAGAAATTTATTTGTACCTACGTCAAAAATGATTATGGGACCCAAATTACCGGTAAAACCTCAACTTTTTTTTGGCACGATTACAACACTGTCATACTGCGTAGGTATGATAAAGTAAAAATATTTCTATAAAAAACTCTCAAAAAAAGAAACCATGTTCCGTAGTTTGGTTGACGGTCCATTGTAAAAGCACTGCAGCTATAAAACGTAATATTTGAAATATATTTTAGATATTATCCATGGTAAGCTGGACCAGAAAAATAGCCAGCTAGAGGTGGATTCTGCCATTGGGAGAGATATTCGTGCGGAGGACATAAACGTGATAGTGCAATGCCTGCAGGATTGGTGTTCCGCCTGCGAAGGGGTGCTGTCGTGCGTCGAGTCCCAAATACACAGAGCCAACTCCGAGAAGAATCGAAATGTGCAAAGAAAATCCGATATCGAACAAGAAGTAAGATTCTTTGATCATGTAACTTTTGTTTAATTAAATTTTCTCTGTGTAATAATTTTAGATAGTGAATATAAAGCGGACGTTGCGAAGTCAATTGCAAGAACGCGCCGAGGGAAGTGAAGAGGCTATGGCAACAGACAGTCGCGAACCAACTTCAAGCGGCGAGAAAGTAAAGAAGCAGTCCAAAGTTAAAGGTATAAGATCTGGTGGTAAATTTTGGCTAAAGTCTTAGAGAGCAAAACTGTTAAATTGTCAGTGTGATAATATCGTATGCGGATAATTAATTTTATTGTGGATATCTTACGTTCCTTGCGTTAATATTAACATACTGAATGATGAATATGTGTAATTATGTTTATGGATAAGATTTGTTGTATAGTTTTGAGGGGACGTTCTGAAATTTATTCAAAATGTCAGGTATTTATGCAGGTATAGTTGATATTACTTAGATAATAATAAAGAAATTAGAGTTTAGATGTGAAGCAGCACATTATTAATAAAAAAATCTTAACACCACATGGTCAATTGTTTTCTATCCTATCTCCTTTACGATAGGTAGTTTGTAGACTTAAGTAGACTATTCTTACTTTTTTTTACTTGTGAAGTGGTGGGTACTTTCTCGATTTGTTCTAGGTATGTTTGAATGGTTGTACTTAATATTCTGTTTATTATTTTAGGTGGCTTAAAACTGCTCCGTTGAACTGAGGGTCCAGGATATTTTTATATATCCAATGTAACTGCCTTATTTTACCACTGAGGTGGGCTACATTATTATTTGCAATGTGATTTTTCTCCTTGATGTCATGTCTTCTATGATATAGTTCTAATAAAAAAGCGTTATTTAAATACCTAAATATTTGTGTATTTTATTGCATTTATCCTTGCCATTTATCCTTAGAACTTTCTGTCTACAGGTACTTGTCCTTTGAGGTACTTGGTAATTTTGGAAAATTAAATGGTAAGAAAACGCCTATATATTCAATAAAAAAATAGTTTGAGGTTTTTAGTTTTGTTGCCCTTGAACTTTACTATGGTTATGTAAAAGTTGACATAACAAAATTAGTTTTAACTTGTTTCGTGTATTATTGGTTGCCTATAAACGGGGTTCGATTTCAAAATAATTACATAACCTCTTTCTATCTTTTACATTTTGGTTTTAGGTTATAATAAGTACATTATTCAAAATGAGTATTTTAGAGGAGTTTAGCTCTAGTTCCTCAAAAACATCTAAACAAGTATCCACAACAGGAAAAATATTTATTGCAATCACAGGTATTAGAATAATCAATAATACTCAAGTCCATTAAAATGTAAACATTCATAATTTTTTAAATAAAATAATACTTATACATTACAGGAGGTGTAGCGGTTGGACTAACCTTAATATGTGCACCATTTGTGAGTCCAGCATTACGAAAAGTTTGTTTGCCATACGTTCCGGCTACTACAGTTCAAATTGAGAATATTCTAATAGCTCTTAAAGGAAAGTCGGGAAAACTAATTGATCTAGGATCGGGTGATGGGAGGATTGTTTTGGGTGAGTAAATAATTATGATGCGTATATCCAGAGCTATCGTATGTTTTTCAGAAACAGCGAGAAAAAAATTTACCGCCCACGGCGTTGAACTGAATCCTTGGTTGGTCCTGTACTCAAAATTGGATGCCTTTAGAAACGGCTTAAGCGGTACCACAAAATTTTATCGAAAGGATCTATGGAAGTTCAATATAAAACCTTACAATAATGTAATAATTTTTGGTGTAGAAGAAATGGTAGGTTTATAATTATATTGAATACACAGAAAATCGATGGATATAAATTAATTTAATCTCTTTTCAGATGGCAGACCTGGAACATAAAATACAGCAGGAATGTGTTGGAGGCACTAGTATTGTTGCCTGCCGTTTTCCATTACCTAATTTAACTCCGCAGAACATTATTGGTACAGGAATAGACACAGTGTGGATATACGAAATAAAGAATAATTAAATTTATGTACCAAACACAACTATCTGAGTTTTTTATGCATAGTGTGTTTTGCATTTTCATAGCATTTGTGGCATTCCTGAATTCTGATACTTAATGCAGTGTTAGAATAGAAATACGCCCGAAAGTACACTAATTATTGTTTGCTATTATTATTATTATTCCTCAAATATCTACACAAATTCTGGTGTATAGGTAAAAGCAACCAGTTATAATAGAATTGAATTGAATTATTAAAGCTATAGTTTGAAACTCAAAAATCATTGCTTCAAGACACCGATTTTTTTAAAACTTGCTTAAGCAGATTGCCATCTATGAGCAGGTAGGTAAAGCTACAAATAATCTGTATAGATGATTCCCCCAATTTAAAATATTTAATTTTGTTATCATTTTTCATCAAACTGTTATTATTTATCTCATCCTGAGAAGTGTATGTATTGTAGTTGTATAGAAGCGCCTTTTAATATAAATATGATTCAATTAACTTTTACCGCTGACAAGTGTCAAAAACATATGTTCCGTAAACCACTGCGCGTAAATACGCATTTCACACGAATTTATCCAAATATTACGATAAGTTATCAATGAAACACTCTTTAAAAATGACTTAGCAAGTATTGAGCTGGCGCCTACGATGAAGGCGTCTTTCATAACACCGAGCAGGCACGGATACAGCGTACGTTTCTCGCCATTCAACCCGAATCAAATAGCGGTCGCAACAAGCCAATATTTTGGATTGGCTGGTGGTGGTACTTTATTCCTCTTGGAGCTCCAACCGGATGGAAAATTGGTTAAGACTGGTAACTTCCAATGGACCGACGGCTTGTTTGATGTTATCTGGTCCGAAGCTGAGCCCTCAATTGTAATCACCGCTTCTGGAGATGGCACGCTACAGATATGGAATCTTTTCGGTAAATGGCATATGAATATATCAAAAGTGTATACAGATTTTTTGTTTCTTAGGAAACGAACCATCGGAAGTGTTACAAGAACACACTAAGGAGGTTTACTCGGTGGATTGGTCCAAAACAAGACAAGACCAGCTAGTGATTAGTGCTTCTTGGGATTGCACAGTAAAGTTATGGGACCCATGCCGAAAAGCATCTTTGAGCACGTTCATGGGACACGACCAACTGGTGTACAACGCGATGTGGTCTCCACATATCCCAAATTGTTTTTCGTCAGTCTCTGGAGATGGAACATTGAAGGTGCGTTTTTCTAAAAAAATTTATTCTTGGTCATATATGATGGACGATGGACTCTATGTAAAGCAATTGTGTGACAGTAACAACATACCATTTCTCCAAATCTGTGGCTTGGATAAATAAGGGGCTAAGTGCATATTAGGTTTAAGTTTATTTTCTCCATAGGTCCTAACTGCAAGTTAACACAAATGGTATAGGGCCTATGCTATCTTTGCCGCTATATTTGATTTGTAAAAGTGCTTGCCCACTCCTCTTTAGAAAAATGGTAAAATTATTTGTTTTATGTAGGAAGACACCACTTCTGGTCCTGGTAGCAAATAGAAATTGCTTCTTGTCTTTCAAAATATATCCTAAACTTGCCTCCAGCCATAACATAATTTATATAGTGACTAACTTTATATAGTGAAATAAGTGCTCTTCAGGCATCTTCATCTCAAGGCATCTTTTGTAGATAAAAAAAAAATGATCAAGGGAATCCGAAGTTGTTTTTGAAAGCAAACTATTTCAAGTATGCTAAAGAACCCCCTGTAAAATGTTATACACATCAACTTTTCAAAACAAAGAAGTCTTTGGAGTATGCGGGATATAACAAAAAAGAAAGAGAAACGGGGAATCAAATGGAGCACATCCTAGTTTAGAAAATCTATAGAAACTCCGTATTCCCTTTCACTTCCTGGAAACAAAATTGGACGATATTAAAAGCTTATTGTGTTACAGACATCCCAATAGTCACCTATTTTACAGGAATTTGAAGACGGCGAATGACAGTGATGATGAATAATGCTGTTTTAAGTGCCTTTGTACTTTAACAAAAAGATATTTTTTACATATGTAATAATAAGTTTGCCATAAAATTCATTCCATAAAATTCGGACAAAGAAAGTAAAAACATAAAGAAAAACGTATTTTAAATTTTCTTACAAATCCTCAATTATCTTAAAACAAGTTCTTTTTTGCAGATAGGCCCTTGTTCATCCAAGCCACAGAATCGTTGCCATGTTTTTGTCTTCGTAGGTTTAAAGTTCAAGCTTTTATTTCCGCATGCTTACATATTTCTGTCAGTTCACAATATTTTTTTACTTATTGAGGTTGACAAAGTATGTTATTTAGTTTAATAGATTGTATTGCAGATGGGATAGAATTCTTTAGGGAAGTGAAGCTGAAGGTTGATTCCGGAAATAAGTAAATCTTTCAGTTTGTTCCCTAAATCCCAAGTGTTTCAAACACAAATTAACGATTTTTACGTGACATGAGAGAAAATTCATCCATAACAGTCATAATTAACTATATAATGGTGACATGCAAATATAGGATTTGTGTATGGGATTGTTTCATTCCTAATCTGTGTGCATCTTATTTCATTTTTAAATATTGCAATACTATATGATGCACAATTCATCCTTTTCCAGAAAGTTGGTTTCATCAATAGTAGTGTTCGCTTGCAGGCCGTGATTAGTTGCGATCTTTTCAATTGAGTGCTAATTTGAAATACTTGCTTCCTACTTGGTGGAATCAGTTGAACAGAACTAATCGCAACTAATCGCGGCCAGCAATCGAACACTATTGTGAACACTATACGCTATTGTACAAAATAATATTGTGAAAAATAAATATTTAAAATACCTATTGCATAATAATATAGCCAATATTTTAACGGCTGTGTTAAAAGTTAGAAACAAAACTTAAGTATTATTGAATTAATAATGTTAGCTTACATTCATTAGTACTGAATGAAACTGTTAGCAATATTAATAAATCTTCAGATATATCAATTGTTACATATCAACATTTTTAGAGCTCAATTTCAGACTCTCAGTTACTTTTGTCTCGCATTATCATTTTTTTTTTAATAATGAGAATTTAGATTTTACTTACTGATTTTGGTACATAGTATACAAAGTGTACTGTTTATATAAGAAAGAGAAAAAGTCCATTTAAAGGAATAAAATATTGGTATAATAACTTTGGTTTGCGAATGTGAAGGGTATGGACGTTTTTGATAGATTTCTTTGTGTTAAATTCTCCAGAGATATTTTCAAGTCATAATGCACTATTTGGTTCACTATTGTTGTGTACATAGAGTAGTAGGAAAATAATCTATAAATCTCTTTAAGTTGGTCTTGTTGGACAATTTTAGGTATGGAACGTAAACGCACAAACCCCAGTAGTATCGAATAGAGTTCACGAGGCAGAAGTTCTATCGTGCGATTGGTGCAAATACGATCAAAATTTGTTGGCGACTGGCGGCTCCGATGGTTTAATTCGTGGCTGGGATCTTCGCAATCTAACACAGCCTGTATTCCAATTGGCCGGATGCGCCTACGCTGTAAGACGTGTACAATTCTCGCCACATCATTTGAGCGTCTTGGCTTCAGTCAGTTACGATTTTACGACAAGGATTTGGGATTTTAGCAAATGTCCCGAAGCGATAGAAATAATCAGTCATCATACCGAGTTTGTGTACGGTCTGGACTGGAATATTCTTCGGAAAGGTCAGCTGGCAGACTGCGGATGGGATAGCGTTGTGCATATTTTTGATTCTACATCTATACCTACGTATAAGGATGGGGTTTGATGTGACAGTCTTATGTATTTGGGGCTGTGAGGGTAAATATTCGGATTAATTTTATTGTGATAAGTGTAATATCATCGTAATAAGTAGCTTATGAATAATTTCTCGATAGTTTCAAACACATTGTTATAAATGCAGGACATTTATAGTTTTTCTGTTCCTTGTATATACTTTTTATACTTAATTGGTTTTATATGTTAATTTTTTATGTTTTTAATTGAATCTTTTTATTAAATACTCTCTAAACTATAATGCTTTTTTATTTTTTTTCTGAACATTTAACAGTAAATCATAAACCACCAGGTAGACAAAAAACTAAACAACAAAACATTTAAAAAAATATTAACTAAGTAAATGTGTTTTATGTCGGCAAACATTATATTGTCCACTCGACTGTCAATCAAAAAATTGTCACAAATTTAGCAGTGGATTTCTTTCCTTGAATTCAAAGATTAAACACTGCAAAACAATAAATTATGAAAAATAAGTATAAATTAAGCAAACAAATTAATCCCCCCTAAGATATTTAATGGTAATATAAAACACAATTTTTTTTAATGAATTTAAACACTGGGTAGTGTAAGATTTGAGAGCAAATTATTTTAGGCATTTCTGTGACATGATTTGGACACTTCACATCCTAGTTTTGATCTGGCAAGTATGACTTTTTTTATGCAGCCCGAGATTACAAAATATGTACCTAATCCTCTGATCAGTCAGTATATTAAAAATTCATAAAAAATAGAACATCAAAACCTTATAGGTAGTACAATAAAAAATAAAAATATCAAATTTATATGGTGTGTTTATTGGTACAGTTTGTAGTAAGGTACAAAAGAGAGCTTAAAAAGCAGTATTTACAAAAATAAGGCACATACTTCACTATATACATTTTCTAACTTTTCTACGTCATGGAAGATACACAAGAGAAACATCATATTCTCCTTACATATAGACATTACATATAAAACAGTAACAATATTAAATTAACATTTAGCAGAGCATCATAGCTGCTGTATAGTATAAACTCCTTAAAGCTTACGTAACACGGAAACAAAAATAAATACATTATGGCAACAACTTTATATTAAACTTTCTTCCAGTCCTTCATCTTCTCCAATATCAACGTCGCATCCTGCGAACTATAGATCTTTATCCTACTATTAAATATATAGAAACTATCCGGATTCGTCAAAACAGCATCTATGAAGAGATCAAACATCGTCGTCTGCGTAAACCACTGCAGAAATCTTCGAATCCCCTTACTTTTTGGGAATGCCTTAAATCCCTCCTTCTACGGATATAAACAATATTTTTCACGCAACAAAATACAAAAATAAAAACTTACGTCAAACATATTATTCGAGATAAACTCCTTGTAATGTCCACAGGTTTGTATGAAAACTCGGATAAAAGCGTCACTTAGTAAAACGTTGTCTTCGTTGACAGATGTCGGAATACTGTTAGCAGCAATTAAACCTTTCTTCCATGATTTTATTGCACAGTCAGGTAAAATTTTCTCATCGTCCTCCACTTCTAAAAGCACCGTTTTTGAGTCTAGATCCACAACAATGCCCTGAAATTAAAGATTGTAATTTGTTTCTATATTCGTATCATTAAATGCTTTCACATACATTTTCTACTTTGTGTTCGTCGATGACCTTATTCGAGAGGACGCCGCATATCAGAGGTGCCGGAGCTTCCACAATTTCCCACCTTGTCTTCGGAAGAATTGGAATGAACGCGTGAGGCCAGGAAAATGGATACAGAACACTTTGTATGGCTTCTATGCATGATGATAGTTTACTAAAAAATGTTGCATATGTTAAAATGTGTCTATCAAATAAGGCTAGTAATAATCCTAAACATCTTGATATCCAATGGGTCTTTGTATTGGAAGAGGACAAATGTTTTTTTAACAATTAGCCCCTAATAATTTAAATGGATTCAACTACGAAAGAGTTATTTGAGTGTCCCTGACAATAGTCATAATATTGTGGTCTACTGGCATTTATAAGGTAATAGGTCTACATGAATATACAGTACGTCCCACTAAAGAGTGTCCCTTATATCTATGTAGATTTTGATCTGATGTCAATAACTTTTTCCAGAATACACTATCCACTTAATGCCCCAAGTCTATTCTTGATGTACAAACAAAACTACAATATCAAGAAATTTTATAGGTATGAAATTACAAAAAAAAAGCTGGAAGACGTCTTCCAGCTAGCACCATTGTAACAAGCACACATTCCATATTGAAAAATATATTTCTTCACAATTAAATGGATTAATTGGATGACAATTTGGGCAGAAGATGACCTGATAGGTCGAAACATGTCCCCAAGTATATAAATAAAACTGATGTCTTCATGTCTAACTCATATCTTAAAATTGGTAAAAAATTGGCCAAAATAATTTTTAAGGGGGCAAAAGTAACTTCCTGGTCATCAATTTCAAACAGCATAGGAAAAATACATTGTGTAAGTTTTATTAAGAACTATCACTTTACTACAAATGCGAGTTTATAAAAGGCCACTGGTTCTAATAAATTAAACGCACCAAAACAAAGTATGTAATGTTCCCGAATTAGCCGATAAATAAATAAACAGTAAAAAAAAACAGTAGGTAAAGTAGGTCATATGAGGTATTATAGAGTGGCCGTTTCAAAACAAAATGCGCTTTGCCTCAAACTTCATCACTAAAAAAAGTTGAAGATTGAAGAATAAGAAGAAAACATATAGCAACCAATTTACCTTAAATGGCTACTTGTAAATATAACCTTCCTCTCGAGCAGCAGATTCTCAAACACTTTCTGCAACAACCCGACATGCAACGTCTCGCACAACTCCTTGAGATCTGTCTCCTCGTACCGCATATCCTGATGCAGCGTTAACACCAATTCATGCCGACCAACGCCAGAACAAATCGGGCACTCATCGCCAGCCTTACCGTTACTCCGCGACCGCGCCAAATTCACTATACCGTGCGGACACTTTTGTTCATCTATCGCACTACCCGCCAATTTCCTATCGTCATTATTGTTCTCGGCGTCGGATACCTTCCGTTCAAAATTCGAATCGTAATATTTTACCTCGTGCCTTGTTATATTGCTTAAATCGAGACGTATCGAATGGCCAGGCTTTGGGAAGTCGTGCTTGTAGAATTCGTTGAACAGATCGTTGCGTTTCTTATCGGGTAGGCCGTGGTGAGATTCGAGTTCCTCGAGAATGCGTTTGTAGAATCGGGGCGCGCGATGCTTTGTCAGGATGCAGTAGGCCAATGGGAGGCAGGTCGAGGAACCTTCGGGCAAAACTCTCCGGCAGTAGCCGTATATACGGTCTCCGGAGGCGTCCGTTATTACTAGGAGGTAGCATTGTTCTTTGGCGCTGTAGTTTATGTGCACGTCTTCGCTGTCGGGGAAGCAGAGCGCTTCGATGTATGCCGGCACATCTATCTGCAACGAGACATTTAACAAAGGATAAGAATAACGCCAAAGATAAATTTAAAAAGCGGTTTTTTATTAATTGTTTAGTTGATTATGTAAATGTTTAATGTTAGAGTTTAATGAGCCAGATGTACGCATTTGATTGTTTTTTTACCATCGTTTGTAGTACTAACAAACAATTAAGAATTAACTGTTTCTTGTTATTTTCCATACGCATACGAGTAGCCATTAGTCAGAGAGAAATACGTATGGCGGCTGCATGTTCATATTTTGAGAAATTTAAATAGAAAAATTGTTTACCTTTTTAACAGTTTTAACTATGTACACGCCAAAAGTGTGCAGCCACAAAGTAAACCAAAGACACAATACTAATTTCGTTTTTGTGTGCAGTAAGGCGTAAGATGGTCATTGCAATAACACAGATTTCAGTTTTGTCATACATTATGTGAAAATAATTTACACAAATTTGGATTTCCTTTAAATAGGTTTTATCATAATCCGTTTAAACTTGATGTTTTGCTTGATTAATTTGATTGAGAAGTTATAAAAGTAAATGGGGCAGCTCAGTGTCTCACTTTTCCTACAAAGATATTTCTTAGAAATGTTACAGTTATAGAAATTTACAGTTGTTGTGAAATATTAACAAAATAAAGAAAAATAAAGAACAAAATAAGTATCAAACAATGCAAAACCAAAAAAATAACACAAAAATAATAAAAATAAATAACATTATTCAAATGAACAAAAAACATAATGAGCTTTTTACTGATATTTTTCAAGAAAGTAAATTTCTTCCGACTAAAAAGGTTTTTATGGACTTTTTGGGTATCTCTATTTCTTGAAAATCAGATAAGAATTTGTTTTAGCCATAGTAGCATATGAGAGAGAAAGAGATAGCTACCCCACATCACTGAGGGTTGCATACCAAATGCGTTTGCCTCACTTATTGACCATGTCGTGTCCTTTCCAGTTATATGTATGTTCACATTTCACTGGTTATTTCATACCAGCTACATCTCTGTATTTTTTACTTTTATATATTTCATTTCTAAGTATTGTAATCATGCCAAAAGAAAGTTTTGAGATTTTACCGGACATATGTCCTTTTGGTTTCCCTGAACGTTTTTGACTAAAACTACTAAAGGTAAAAAAGACTTAGAGCTTGAAAGTTCTTTGTTCAAATGGGTTCACAGGAACTGGATGTTTACTCTTAGCATTTTTCAACGATTTTGCAAATGAGCCGATATTTTTGTAATTGTGTCAAAATAATTAAATAATAAACTAAAATAGACGAAATTCTGAATAATTTATCTCCGATATTTTTTGGCGAAATTTATAGTTTAGCTGCATGAGAAAATTTTATTTCATTGACATCGCTCGTACTGCATTAAAACTAGCTAGCCAGGATTCCACAGATATTTTGATTCTATTGACAGTATTATCAAGATATCAGAGTTTGACACAGTTTGACACTGCTGTATAGTATGATAAACTCATGTGTGTGGCCACATCAGAGTTTTTACAATACGTGATATGATTCCTGTGATATTGAGATATTCCTGTGAAAATACAGCATTGTCACAGTAATTTTACAAGATATTTTAGTAAATGCACAGTAGAAGTGATTTTTTTGCAACTGAACTGTGTTTTTTACATACATGTAGCCGGTTAGTTTATACAGCAAACATGCTCTACATTTTTTTAAACGTTCCGCAAGGGTAGAAAGGTTGACAAATGCTGCTCTAGTATAAAAAACATAGACTCTTGCCCGTCTGTTCTAATGCACAAAATTTATCAAAAGTCTCTATTTCCCCTCCAAATCTTATCTCATTAAACATAACATACACGAACAACTTACATCAGCGGGAAACTTTGACTTTATGTAGGGACGTTTCCCATCCAAGCCCACCAACAAACAGCAATGGAAGAGATTCTTATTACTCATCTTCTTCGCGGAGAAGGTCCGCACAGTCCTAACGTAGATCTCGAATTTGCTCGCAGCCCTTGTAACATTCCCCGAAGTCTTCCCGTCAACAGGACAGACGACAGCATATCGATGACCATTCGCATCCCCATTCGAGCATTTCACCTCCGTTGATTTTCGCAATTGCACGCCGCTCGTTGCAGTAACCTTGTCCTTGTCCTCAAAGGATTTTATCAAGTCTTTGACGAAAGCACTGCTTGAGTTTGTAGTCGTAAAATCAACTGGGGTCGAGACATTTGAATCAGTGTCCGATGAGAATGTTGACTGGGAGCCAGAGGAATTGTTTACCTAAAATTTAATACGTTATATTAGATGGGATCGCATGTATGAGTGTATGACACAAATATCAGTATATAACCTATATTTGTTTTTTGAAAATTGTGGATAGGGGTGTTGAACTTTACATCATGTTTTCAGGGAGTATTTCAAGGAATGAAGAGAGCGCTGTTCGTATCGACGCGCGAGCGCGAGTTGGCGAGGTTTAAATTAAAAAAAAGGAAGGTAGCATCGTCGATATGACCGACTATTATTAGACCGATCAATTCTGTTGTTGCACCTGAACTTCTACGTCGGTTAGAAGTCAGCGAACGTTGGCGCAAATGTAAACAAATTTTTACTTGAGCTGCCTTCAACTTCCTTGTGTAAGTTGCAACTATTAATAAGAAGACGCGCGCATCCTAGGCGTAATATACAGTTTACCGCAATACAAAGCTCTGATTTGTAAAAAAATACTGTCGGTTTCAGATAAGTTGACGGTCAAGCAAGCAAATCCCCAGTTGATCTGGTGCGGTAATAATTTCTCTGTATATGTATGAGTACAATGCTATAAAAAGATATGAGTATTTCAGCTCACTGCGGGCAGTGGTTATCCATCCAGTAATTCATTGCAGCTATGATGGCCAAGCATTGATGTTACATACACACAGGATGAGTTATTAGTATCCCGGCGGTCGATAGCTATTAAATCATTAGAGAAAGAAAAAATGTTTAACACAAAGTTGTTTTATTCACCATTATCTATAACGTAAAATTATTTTCATTCATCCAGGGTACAATTTTTTTAATAGAATGCCCGGTATATTTTATTATTTTATCAAAACTAATAAATTTGTTTATCCAACCGTATAGGTTGCTAACTGTCAGCGTTAATAGTTCCTGAGATATTCAATTATTTCCCCAAAATATGCCCGTTGCAGGATCTTCTTTAAAACAATGTAAAAACGAAATTTGTGTAGATTTTTCCGTTAAACTATGTCAGGCAATAGTCAAACCCAGTAGATAGATGATAGTATCCAAAGATATTAGAGTCACTATACAGGCTGTTTATAAAACTTAGTAAATTCTGATGTTTTTCAAATGGCTTTTCCTTGAGTTTTTTTTAATGGTATATTTAATGGTATATTATGTGCTAGTTGAATTGCCCCCCGAGTTTTCTTTAATTTGTGTTAAGTATGCCATATGTCCAATTGTAGTAGTTTTCGGGATATTTACAATTTAAAGAAATGTGCAATATTATCTACTAACGCCATTATTTTAAAATTTTTTGTTTCTCTCTCATTTGTAAATCAGTAGTACTGTATTAAACTACAACTTAAAAAACGGTAATTAATACTACATATTAGCATTTATTAATCATAGAAACCAACAATAATTGATATCTAACGACACTCAATAAGTTATTGCTGTCAAAATTAGTAACAATATTTGTCTTTTCTCTAAATTATAGCAAAGAAAAATTAATTAACATGATCTACATTTTTGGCGAAGCCGACAGAAATGCATTAGTGGCATCCAGAATGTATGCACAGCGATATCCGAATAGACGGCATCCCCAACCAAGTGTTATAAACAGGGTTCGGTTGCAATTTGACGAAACAAGTAATATTAATTACCAGCACAAAACAAGAACTAAAACGGTGACCAAAGAGGGAAGAGGAGGTCCTACATTGTGGCACCAAGGTCCCCAGACCTCAACAAACCAGATTTATTTTTATGGGGATATGTGAAGGAGCTGGTATACTAATCAGCACCTACTACACCTGAAGACATGAAACTTCGTATAGTATAACCAATGTTTTTGACAACCTCAGAGTAAATAAGAGGGACATGTTAAGAAACATCTCAAGATCTTTTATACAGCGCGTTAATGCTTGCAGAAGAGAAAATGGGCGTCATGTAGAACAACTTCCAAATATTGATTAAAATAATAGTTACTTGTTGTGCAATGTTTATTAGGTGTTTATAGTTTGTTTCTGAATTTGGCTTCAAATAGCTTACTAAGTAAAAAGGGATTTATTTTTTAATAAACGCTAATAGTATTAAAGTTTTTTTTTTCATAAATTATACAAACCCAAAATTATGTTTAAAAAAATTAACTTTTTTAGGAAAAACTGTTTGCTATTCTTTGGTGCAGATTATGACCACCCTGTACACAAAACTGGACATGGTAGGTAATCACGCTAATAGAACGCTTCTTACTTAATCATAATCTAAGCGTGCGCAATAAAATCAAAAACAGGTATTGAGATAAGCAATTTTTCTTAGACTGCTGTTTTTCCATAAGAATGCCAATAAATCAAAAAGTATAAAGTTTAGGGTAGGAAATGTTATTTTTCAATGTCGTAAAATTTAGCAAGGAATTCAAAATTGTACTGAAATATAGGTTGTTCCATTTAAAAACACATAAGTTTGGGTTGGTACTACCTTACAAAACACTCTGTATACGCGCTAATAATTTTAAAATGGTCGCCTCGGCGTTCTGTATATATAGGTAAGCGTTTTAAATATCAGTTTTTAAATATCTTCATTAACAGAGGCCTGTATATGAGGTGCTGTCAATTAATAAAAAAATAGAACGGTAATTTTTCGGAACACTGTACAAACGCTATTAGCAACTTGCCGCCAAAATCCTGAAAATTAGGATTTGAACGACGCAAAACAACTTGCGAAGTACAAAAATTAGTTGAGAATATTGGCAAGAGAACCCGGCAAAATCGAGAGACGCGGTACAAAATCAGTGCCTATTATAATACACCGCTTGTTTGTTGAAAAACCGTCACTGCACCGGCTGAACAAGCACACGCTGGGAATTTGAAACGAAAACAAACAGAACCTAAAGCAGATTCAACAACTAGCAAAGCGAACTTTTAGTTTAACTTTAACCGCAGACAAAATCCGAATCGAAATATCTTCTCGACGTTATGCGTAAGTTACGGAGAACCGGAAGTAGGCGTGTAAGAAACAAATAATTTATGGGGATTGTGAACCTGTTGAATGCAATCTGTTATGTATTACGGCTGAAATATGTAAGTAGGCGTACCGGAATCTTCACTCTCTTCGCACACTCTTTATTCTTAAACTAGGCCTTACTAATTTCGTGAACAATAGGCTTTCTGGGTTCTTCCATTTATTACATTTGTGGCACACACTAACAACTAAAATCCGATCAAAACTCACCTGGCGTTCGTTAGTATCCTGCAGTTCGTCGAGAAAACTAGAATTTTGCGTTGTAGAGTTAACGTCCAAGCTGAGCACGGGGCTACTCTGCAACCAGAAGAAAAATTTATCGTGAAACATTTCGTATTATTTGTTGTCAGCAGAATAACGTTGAGCTTCTAGCCGATAATATTCTCTTATCACTATTTCCTCCCAACCAATGTTACGATCCCAAACACCCGTAATTTATATCATAATTCAAACATCATTCGATGCCGGTGTTATACAGATATGGTACAGCTGCAGCCAATGTACTAAACTGTAGTTTGTGGGGTTTTACTGTATTCGCAAGAAGCCGCAGAACAGAACCGGGGAGGAAGAGTCATCGCGACGCGTGACCTTCAGTTTTAGGAAAGTACACAGTCAATGTGTGTTCTGTCTGTGTTTTCCTTGCTCCACAATGAAATTGTTTATAACGCGTCGGAGAGGAAGTACTGTTTCCAAATGAGTAATTTTCTCTGGGAGAAGATGGACGTAATGCCAAAGTCAAGGTGGTATTGTATTGTATTCTTGAAGATAGAGAATGCAGTATACATGTTATACTCGAAGGAACTGAAGCAGTTTTTCAGTATTCAGTTTTGTATTGCAATAAAATTAATACGGGTTAATAAAAAGAATAGGATCTGGGTTACCCTCTCGAGTCTAGACCAGTGGTTGTTAACCGGTGCTCCGCGAGCTTGTTGCAAGTGCTCCGCAAAACTATGAAAGCCGAAATTGTTGACTCATTTACCGTATGTGATTGAAATAATAATATTTGTATTTGTATATTATTAACATTCTAACTTCAACAAAACTAACAATTATAGTATATTATAATACAAGAAGACACCCAAAATAAGCGATGGAGCAGGGCAGAATGACCTAGGTCAACACCAAATGAAATTTATTAAATAAAACTAATTGTGTAAAAAACCTATACAAAGCTGGATGTTGGAATAAAGATTATTACTACTACTATAATACAAGTTTTAGAAGACAAAAATTGGCGCGCGAGGTGTTTTGTTATATACTATTTTTTCTACCTCGCGACATTAATTTTACATAAATTTCAAAAAATGCGGTTCTTATCTTACAATTTAAAGTAAGTTGGTAGTTAGTGTAAAATTCACAACTACGACTGACGCGAACCAATAGCGATTGAGATGTCAGCCTTATTTGACACTTGATGTCAATGTCATAAATCTTGGAAAACCAAAAGCGGTTTCGTTATGAGTTTATTACGAACGCAAAGTAGAAAAAAACATTTACAATTATCAAATACATACATAGTAATATGAATAAAATAAATAAAGAATTTAGAACATAATACAATTAAAATAAAAATGGGTATAGCTCTGCTACACATGCCACATAAAAAGTTCTGAAAATATGTAAACATTTTGAGATATATTTCCTAAAATATAGATAATGAATATGATGTTTTGATAATATATATTTTTGCCCTCATCTACATATCATCCACATGTTATGTGCGGATTTATTAAGCCTTAAATTAGTATAAAGTTGTATTAAAAATGAGCTTATCAAAACTACTTGAGTAGGTGGTACGTAACTGCTAATATAAAGAATCAAGCCAAATTACCTAAATATTTGACAAACTAAGAAGGTCTTGAAAGTTTTATTAATTTTAAATTTATATTATCGCGAACATGCCAGATGCTTGGAGGACAACAATATACAATATACCAAATAGGTGGCGGCATTTATAACCACCAGGTGATAGTTTACGAACAAAATTTTGTGGGGCCAGAAAATCAAAACATACGGGTAAAAAGAAAACTTCGGAAGCAATTCGGTACATCGAGAGTGCTTTTTCCCTCAAACATTCAAGAGTTGGTTTGTAGAAATAAATTCCAAAATTCCCGTTATGTTCTAAATTTATACAGAAATATATCTTGTTCTTTTCTGTATCAGACTACTGATTTTCGCCGCAAATAAACTTCATTCGAGTATTCATTTTTTTTTTTTAATTCGGTAAACAGTTAGAGCTGATAAGAATATCAATAAAACCGTACTTTAAACGGCTACAACTTCTTAAGGAATTGAGAAAACCAATAAGTCAATATGAACCTTTTTACTCGGAATGACTTTTAGTTTTTAGAAGAAAATCTGTAAAAAGTTTTATGTGGATTTTATTTTGTTACTTAAATTTATTTACTTTTTATTGTTGCCATGGGTATTGATTGTTATTTTTTCGTTTTCGCATTGTTTGATATGTATTTTATGTTTTATTTTTCTTTGTTGGTTTTGTTAACATATAAGACCATATAAAACATTATACTCAGAATGACATGTGATTTCTAAAAATTAATTCTGCTGAAAACAAGGTAGACTATTTATATATTTATATTTTTTCTAATTAATGTTTTCTTGTAACTGTTATTTAATAATCGTTTTAATTTTGAGTAAAAGTTATGTCAATGTTTTTGATGCTCCGCGAATTTTTCGTATGATCAAAAGTGCTCCCCGACTTCAAAAATGTTAAGAACCACTGGTCTAGATATATAAAGAATTTAGAGGGTCTGTCATGATGAGCATAAAATACGTTGTATTTTTGTGATGATCCATATTTGGGCAATGCAGCGATGCTCCATGAAATTATGGAGCCCTGAAAATTTTGCATTTTGGGGGCTCCCATATAGTGTTGAGTGTTGACTTAACAATTACTTTTATACAAAAATGTTAAAAACATTTGTGAGCAATTAACCATACCGTTTTACAACAAAATTTAATAAAAGTGCCTACATAATTATTTAATGCAACAATTATTCATGAGAAATTAAAAATAACAAATAAATTGCTTAAAAATTAAAAATAAAATGTATAAAGTAAAATATATTACCTAAATAAAAAATCTAAATAAAAGGGTATTCCTAACATATAAAAATAAATAATTTTTGAGATTTTTTATGTTTCTTTTACGTTTAGGTTTGTTATTATAAGTTTGATCTTATTGCCAAACAATTCTACTTCTTCTGCACATTATTCATCAAATTGTTATTTATACTTTCGTTTTCTAACATTGTCGCTTTCATAATTTTATTGTTATTTAACAAATGCGATTCCGATTCCATATCATCAAAAGTACAATTGTACTTCAGAAGTCAGAAGACATTTGGAATAATTATTCCGAATGTCTTCTGCAATATACAGTGTTAACAAAAGGAAACGTAACGTACCAATATCTTTCTCTCTGAAAAGTCTACAAAAAAGAAAGCAAATAAAAGTTGTAGGGATTGACTTAAGCTTGAAATACTTCTGAATATACAGGGTGATACATTTGTAAGAAGCGGACCAACTTCCATATTTTTAAATATAGCGCTCTGTATATTTTTCTCTTTTAGATACATTTTTCAATTACAAATTGTACTGTGAATACCGCATGAGGTTACTCATTTAAATGTTACAAGGAGATTACATATTAAAAGAAGGCAATTAAAGTGTTAAAAGGATTTGTACTGCGTCAATAGCTCGTCGTTCGTTTTCTAACATTGTCGCTTTCACAATTTTATTGTTATTTAACAAATGCGATTCCGATTCCATATCATAAAAACTATAATTGTACTTCAGAAGTCAGAAGACATTCGGAATAATTATTCCGAATGTCTTCTGCAATATACAGTGTTAACAAAAGGAAACGTAACGTACCAATACCTTGCCCTCCGAAAAGTTTACAAGAAAAAAAGCAAATAAAATTTGTAGGAATTGACTTAAGCTTGAAATACTTCTGAATATACAGGGTGATACATTTGTAAGAAGCGGACCAAATTCCATATTTTTAAATAGAGCGCTCTGTACATTTTTCTCTTTTAGATACATTTTTAAATTACAAATTGTACTGTGAATACCGCATGAGGTTACTCATTTAAATGTTACAAGGCGATTACATATTAAAGAAGGCAATTAAAGTGTTAAATGGATTTGTACTGCGTCAATAGCTCGTCGTTCGTGTTCTAACATTGTCGCTTTCACAATTTTATTGTTATTTAAGAAATGCGATTCCGATTCCATATCATAAAAAGTACAATTGTACTTCAGAAGTCAGAAGACATTTGGAATAATTATTCCGAATGTCTTCTGCAATATACAGTGTTAACAAAAGGAAACGTAACGTACCAATATCTTTCTCTCTGAAAAGTCTACAAAAAAGAAAGCAAATAAAAGTTGTAGGGATTGACTTAAGCTTGAAATACTTCTGAATATACAGGGTGATACATTTGTAAGAAGCGGACCAACTTCCATATTTTTAAATATAGCGCTCTGTATATTTTTCTCTTTTAGATACATTTTTCAATTACAAATTGTACTGTGAATACCGCATGAGAGTACTCATTTAAATGTTACAAGGAGATTACATATTAAAAGAAGGCAATTAAAGTGTTAAAAGGATTTGTACTGCGTCAATAGCTCGTCGTTCGTTTTCTACATTGTCGCTTTCACAATTTTATTGTTATTTAACAAATGCGATTTCGATTCCATATCATAAAAACTATAATTGTACTTCAGAAGTCAGAAGACATTCGGAATAATTATTCCGAATGTCTTCTGCAATATACAGTGTTAACAAAATGAAACGTAACGTACCAATACCTTGCCCTCTGAAAAGTTTACAAGAAAAAAAGCAAATAAAATTTGTAGGAATTGACTTAAGCTTGAAATACTTCTGAATATACAGGGTGATACATTTGTAAGAAGCGGACCAAATTTCATATTTTTAAATAGAGCGCTCTGTACATTTTTGTCTTTTAGATACATTTTTAAATTACAAATCGTACTGTGAATACCGCATGAGGTTACTCATTTAAATGTTACAATGCGATTACATATTAGAGAAGGCAATTACAGTGTTAAAAGGATTTGTACTGCGTCATAGCTCGTCGTTGGTTTTCTAACATTGTCGCTTTCACAATTTTATTGTTATTTAACAAATGCGATTCCGATTCCATATCATAAAAAGTACAATTATAATAATAATAATAATACTTTATTTGTCATTTGATCCTGTATAGATATTGACAATTGTCGTTTACATTCAGTTCATAGTGGCTAAAAAATACATCTCAAAGGAAAAACTAAAAAATGATTAAAAAAATACATCGAACATCAAG
Source organism: Melinopterus prodromus (assembly GCA_964023965.1). Lineage (NCBI taxonomy): Eukaryota > Metazoa > Arthropoda > Insecta > Coleoptera > Scarabaeidae > Melinopterus > Melinopterus prodromus. The sequence goes on from OZ030392.1 coordinate 50,450,009, forward strand.
GTTTTACAAAATACAAAATAGAATATATTACAGTACAGCGTGCTCAGGAATACACTTTAAAATAATTTCACAACCAAGTCAATAAATAAATAAATAAAATAAAATAAACACATCACATTTTGGGCACAATAGTTAGTGGCGCGATGTGCAATTCAAATACTCGCTCACCGAGTAAAATGATTTTATTATCAAATATTCTCTCAGTCTTTTTTTAAACAAATACAGACTGGTGGAACACAAAATCTGGTTGGGCAGAGCATTATACGTTCGAACCATCATGAACTGTGGCCCACGCTCAAAGAGTGACGAAGTGTGCCGAGGAACTGATAGTTTATCCCCGTTTCGTGTTTATACTTCAGAAGTCAGAAGACATTCGGAATAATTATTCCGAATGTCTTCTGCAATATACAGTGTTAACAAAAGGAAACGTAACGTACCAATATCTTGCCCTCTATAATCAGCTGTAATATTCGTTTATTATTTTTTTAGGTAGTGTTTATTATGTTGATTAATTTCCTTCCTATGTCTAGAAAAAAAAAATAATTAAATCCGATCAAAGATTGCAAAAGTTAAGATCTAGCAACATTGCTTCGAATAAAAGAAACAAAACGTGAGTGCACGAGGTGGTCCAACCCAAGCAGATCCGATGCAAAGGAGTTGCAATCAGGACTTTCGAAAGGGAAAACCGTGTAGTTTCAATCAAAACCGGCATTTCACACGGTTCTACTGGTAAGTTGGCAACCCTATTGCCAACACAAGTTGATTAATTATTAATCGACATCAGTGCCTCAGGTGGAGTGAAAGAATAACGAAAGTTATTAGATCAAAAAGCCTGGGGTGGAAAAAGTTACCTCATGTCAATTATAATTTTTTTCTTTTTTTGTTGTTGTGGTATTTTAGGCTTTCCTAATATGTCGCCATTCCTTGCAGGTGAAAATAAGTTTAAATTGTCAATGGAACAATACAACATCCGCTGTTTGTTTAGTTTTACTTGCGCAAAAGAAGTAACGATTTAATTCAAACACCATGGTTGATTATTTTAATAACGTTTTACGCAAATGTGCGGTTTTGTAATTATGAAGTAAACAAATGCCAATATGTAATTGAAATAACTATTCAGTTTATATAAATTTAATCTTAACTTCGACGTAGTGTACAGTCATACTTTCAGAGGCGGCGACATTCAAGCGAGACATTGATAAAAGTCTGCGATAATTATTGCGAATATGAATAATAATAACAATGCAGGTGCCGTTAAAATCTAGCGGTACTTACAAACATATTATGTTTCTCTGGCAAGTGCACGTACTATTCAATGATATGAATGGCATTTAAGAGATTACATTAGTTGTGCCTGCTGTTAATACAAACAGAAACGATAATATTATATTGCGCTGTCATCTAACGTATGTATACCAGGGTTGTGCAAAAGTGTTAAACGAGAATAATTTAAAATGAGGCACATATGAAGGGTACAAAGGATAGAACATCGTTTTTTTTATTTGTTTTTTAAATATGATATAATTCGGGAATGTGCAATCATGGAAAAGGTGTGAGTTAATGAATTACATAAAACACCTAATTTTTTTTTTCATGTTAAGCAAACGCTTTAAAATTATTTTAATTTTTTTTATTTTTTGAAAGTATGATATATGTAATAGTAATAATAATAATAATCCACGCCTTAACATCCCCCAACAGCTTTTGCCACTACGGGGGCATCGGCAGGCCCGAATTATCATTATTATGACCAGCGTCTGTGGCACGTTTTAAGTTGTTTGGATTTCAGCATTCGCCGAGGAGTAAATGGACCTCAGAGACGTGGGCCATAATAATGATAATTCAAGCCTGCCGATGCCCCCGTAGTGGCGAAAGCTGTTGGGGGATGTTAAGGAGTGGATTATAATTATATCAAATTTAAAAAAAAAAATTAAAAAAATATCAAAGATTAAAATAATTTTAAAGCCTTTGCGGCAGTTCAAAACAAGAAAATAAAAAAATAGGAGCTTTATTTAATTCATTAACTCACACCTTTTCCATGATTGCACACTCCCGAATTTGAAAATTTAAAAAAAATCGGCCCAATCTACTGTAGATTTCAATAGACCAATTTTGTCTATACCTATCTAATAATATCTGGTTTGGTACCTATGTCAGTCCCCTTATCTGTGTGTTACCTGAATGTGGTACCTATGTCGCACTTTTGAATTTAATGTTTATGTTGACGCTAGTCGTTTGGGAGGGTTTGGGAGCACATTCTTTTGGTATTGAAACGATATATTATACGATGATACATATATTACATGTTTTCAATCTTCACACTGTAGGCAACTCATTTTTTAAAGACATACTTAAACTTACTAAATGTGTTGGAAATTAAAAATTTTGAACCGTTTTTTGCCCTCGGTGTATTTGTATACTAAACATGCTTCTTTTTGGCGACGATTCGAGAGAAACTACTTAAGGTATAGGGGCGAAACTTCATATTTAGAAGTTTTATGGCCAAACTTAGAGCTGAAAAGCGTTTGGTTCAAAAGATTCCAAAGGAACTGGATGTTACCTCTAAGCATTGTTTAAGGATTTTGCAAATGAGCTGCCATTTGTGTAATTTTGTCAAAATAGTTAAATAATAAATTAAAGTAGAAGAAATTCTGTATAATTTATGACTAAGACATTTTTTGGTAAACTTATTAGTTTAGCTGTATGAGCAAATTCGTTTTGATCGACATCGTGTCTGCATTAAAACTTAGGTAGCCAGGATTTCGACAATTATTTTCATTCTGACAGTAGGTAGTGTCAAACGCTGGTTTTTGACACTACCTACTGTCAATATTATCAATCCAAATATCTCTCGATCAAATAGAATCTCATGCAGCTAAACTATTAATTTTATATATTGGGTGATAAAGTCATGTGCCTGGCCACATCAGATTTTACATCAGTATTGTTTAAAGTAGTATTGTTCTTGCTTTGATGTAAACGGCCTGTATGTTTTTCTATATTTCAACAGTCCAATGTTGTCTGTGTATCTTTTAATATCGGGTTTTGTACCGATGCCAAGTTATTACCTACACTTTTGAATGTTATGATTATGTTAATGCTAATCGTTTGGGAGGGTTTTGGAGTACATTCTTATCGTTTGGGAGTACATGACTTTTCAGAAAACAAAAATTATTTTTTAATGGCGAATTTGAAAAGGTTGGTAATCGTTAATGGTTAGGTTCAGGGAGTCCACTTTCGGCGTTTGGGACTAATTACCGGCGGAAAAATTGCGTATTGGTTTCGTTTTGCGTTAAATTGTATGTATTCCTTCACAAACCGTTAGAATATCGTTAGGAAGGATACAAAGTTCACTTTTTATGTAAGGAATTACATATACAGGATCTCCCACGACGAGCTGCCATAGAAGTATACGGAGAAACAAATGAAATGAGAGATTGAAAATTTGTGGATTTATATTGTTGGACACGGTCGTCTCAACTAAAATACTTTGAGTTTTTGAGTACTTCCGGTAACACCGGAAATGATGTCAACTTTTATATTTCAAATGGAACACCCTGTATTTTATCGTATTTTCGAAATCTTCATTGAATTAGATTAATTTTATGTTACATTCCCTATACCTAACATGTGCCTTTTTTGAGATATTTATTTTTTTCATTAAAAATGGCATCTGCATGGTTACTTTCAATTATGTACTTATAAATTGTCCCTGTGACCGCTGGAACAAAAGTTGTCCGGCAAAATTATTGTGAAGGTAACGTATTATCGACACATCCGTAGAAATGTTCTAAAAGTCATACAGAGTGTTCAAATTATAAGGTCAAAGTTGAATTCGAGAAAAGTACTAATAGTCGATTTTTTCAAATGGCAACCCTAGCATATGAATACATTTCTCAATTCTATGGAAACTTTTAGATAAAGTTTGTGTACAATGTCGCATACCTGAAATGTACTTGTACCTACAGAAATCGATTTTTAAACATCACAGTAGAAATTGAAAATATAGCCAAATCTAGATTGCGTTTGAAAACAACTGAACAATTTGGAATAAACAGAACTTTTTTAAACAACTTGTTTTAGGTCATTTTACATAATAATAATAATAAATGCTTTATTCTATAAACCCAAGAGTGTAGAACATGTCAAAAGTGTAGGTATACAAGTATATACACATATATAAAAGCAAACAAAAGTGCACAATTAAAATCAAATTCAAAACTCAAAATTGAAAATCATCACAGTCCAGGAACTCTCTTACAGTGTAAAATGCATGACTCAGGAGGTGTTTCTTCAGTATATTTCTGAAACTCATACTTGGTAGTAGTTTATATGAGTTTGGAAGATGGTTGTATATCTTCAGTGTCTGTGTAATAACTCCTCGGTGGACATTGGCAGATACAGTCTGTGGTATTCTCAGTTTTATAATTAATTTAGTATTTATAAAATTGTAAATTTTAAGAAACTGCTTATTTCTTTTTCAGGTACAGGACATTGTACACAAAGTTGATCTAAAATGTTCCATAGAAATGAGAAATGTATTCATATGTTAGGGTTGCTATTTGAAAAAGTCGACTTTTAGTACTTCTCTGGAATTCAAATTTGATCTTATAATTTGAACATCCTGTACAACTTTTACAAGAGTTCTACCGACGTGTCGATAATACGTTACCTTCGCAACAATTTTGCAGGACAACTTTTTTCCACCGATCACAGAGGATAACTTATAAGTAATTGAAGGTAACCGCGCAGCTGCCATTTTTTAATGAAAAATATGAATATCTCAAAGATGACACTTGTTAGGCATAGGGAATGGAACATAAAATTGATCTAAAATTTAATGAAGATTTGAATAATGTGATAAAATACAGGTGTTCCATTTGAAATATAAAAGTAGACAGGATTTCCGGTGTAACCGGAAGTAACATAAAACTCAAAATATTTTAGTTGAGACGATCGTGTCCAATAATATAAGTCCACAAATCTTCAATCTCTTCATTTGGTTCCCCATATACTTCTAATGGCAGCTCGTCGTGGGAGACCCTGTATTGTTTTGGTCGCAAATAAATACAAAAAATAAAGTTGAATATGTACACATTGTATTAACATACAGTGAAAGTCGTATATAAGGTCCGCGTAGGGGAATATGCACGCTATATCCGACTGGACGCTAAATCCGGATACTATTAAATTTTGATATAAAATCGAAAAATTTTAAAGAAATGTAATTTTTGTAGATGAGTTTTAAATCAAACTATATTCTTTCTAAATATGTTCACAGTAATCAAATTTATTCATCCAATTAATATTTATAGTCGTACAAACAAAAAAACTCTTACAATAAGAACACAGTCATATAAATAATCAGTTATTTTACATTGTTATGTAACCGATTATTTTTCACAACAGATTGTAGCTCTCTTTATTAGCTAGGTGTGTGCAAGCCGTGTGTAGATTGACTCAATTTTCTATTTTTTACCAGACGTTCATCACAAGCGACCACATGTTTTCATAATTTGTAGTACTACGACGAAAAGTCACCCGCACCTATCTCTATAAAACGCGGATTTTACGAAATTAACGACATGTTCAATCAGTAACAGTCAGTTTACCAATAACATGTGAAACAGCACCGTTGGCCTCCAATTTGCACTTATAATAGCAACGTTTAAAGTCATTGACAAGATGGCAGCATTTTGCTCACATTCTCCGTAAATGAGCATGATGTCCACAGCCTTGCTACTTGTAAAATTATCTATTTTATTCACACAAACACAACATAACAAAGAAACCCGACACAAAACCTTCAAACAGAAACGCAAATCACGTTCAAGCTAGCGGAATCACACGAGCACAGCTGATCGCGGAGTATGTCAACTACTCGCCTCCTAAACACGTGTCAAATTTTCACCAATTCATTACACAGAGAGATAAAAAGTATTTGCTTTTTTACTCAAAATATTAAGATCTATAACACCTAGAAGTTATTGCACTCATTTTGTATATAACCTGTATGAAAGAGTAATATTGTACGTAACCTCACTTATTAGTGATACACTGTTTCGTGTCATTCATTTGTTTACAAATTAATTTTAACTATACAGCAATAATATGTAACCACATATTGCTGTCATTGGAAAAAATACGCTTATATCAAGCTTAGCCGCATTACGCATATCCGCTTTATGATTAATTAATTTATGAAATAATAATGAAAGATAATGCTTTTCCATTCAAATAGAGCGGCAAACAGAAATATATACATTTTATTTCATGGCATACTTCGACTACAATCATTTATAATGACCTACTAAACCTTCATATTAATTTACGGTCAAATTATATCTATTATTTACGAAGAAATACGCACCATTTGGCGCTAACAGAGCTAATAAAAGATTACTAGAGTAATGAGGTACTTGAGTAATGAGTATGTAGTTAGTAACTACATACATTAGTAACAATTTTATTTTGGTTTAAAGATCAAACAATATAAGTATTAAGGAGAATTGGGCACTACTTAAGTAGATTTTATAAATATGAGTATTGACTAAGTGAGTACTGAGTAAAAGTAATATTCTTGAGTACTCTACTTAAAACGATTCTAGTAGATTTACTCAGAGGACGCATCTCTTCAAATCAGTTTGAGCATTTTACTCAGAGTATTACGTCTACTCAAACAGTATTGAGTATTTTACTCAGTATTTTACTACATCTACTCAAAAGGACTTAAGTAGATTTAGTCAGATTACGCATATACTCAAAACTATTTGAGTATTTTACTTAAAGTACGCATGTACTAAAAAAGATTTGAGTATTTTACTCAGAGTACTATATCTACTCAAAACGGATTGTGCACTGCGTATTCTTAGTTACTTTTGTACATTAGTTACGACTTACTTCGTGAATGCATGCATAGCATATACTTTGGCGCGTTCGTTTAAACGCATTCTTCATATATTACTCGTCCAAAAACTTTTTTATTACGGTAAATAAATAAATTACGGATTTGCAATTGAAATCTATCAAAAACGTGTTCAATTGCTAATTACAAAATCCATATATTTTCGAGTAAGTAATAAATATTTTACAAGAAAATGTCTTTTCTCGAAAATTATCTTGTTTATATCTAGTCTGAAAAAAAGGCAAACACTTTTATAAAAGTCCATATTCATCGGGTCCCAAGGTTTTCATTGTTTACTTGCACTCCACTAACACCGGAATTGTATTATTTATAAAAGAGATTATCAAGTCAAAGGAAAGGAAATGGATTGATTATGATAGCAAATACAAATGTTGCCCGAATAAACACCCAAGAAAAAACTGATTTTTATTCAAAACAGTATACAGGGTCTCCCACGACGAGCTGCCATTAGAAGTTTATGGAGAACCAATTGAAATAAGAGCTTGAAAATTTGTGGACTTATATTGCTGGACACGATCGTCTCAACTAAAATATTTTGAGTTTCCGGTTACTTCCGGTTACACCGGAAATGATGTCAACTTTTATATTTCAAATGGAACACCCTATATTTTATCGCATTTTTGAAATCTTCATTAAATTTTAGATCAATTTTATGTCACATTGCCTATACCTAACATGTGTCATTTGTGAGTTATACATATTTTTCATTAAAAAATGACAGCTGCACGGTTACTTTCAATTACTTATAAATTATCCCGTGTGACCGTTGGAAAAAAGTTGTCTGGCAAAATTGTTGTAAAAGGTAACGTATTAACGACACATCGGTGGAACTCTTCTAAAAGTTATACAGGATGTTCAAATTATAAGATCAAAATTGAATTCGAGAAAAGTACTAGAAGTCGATTTTTTCAAATGGCAACCCTGAAATATGAATACATTTCTCGATTCTATGAAAATTGATCTAAAAAACTGTTTAAGAAAATTCTGTTTATTCCAAATTGTTCAGTTGTTTTCAAACGCAATCTAGATTTGGCAACGTTTGCAGTTTCTACTGAGATGTTTAAAAATCGATTTCAGTAGGTACAAGTACAATTTATGTATAGAAGATTGTGCACAAAGTTGATCTAAAATGTTCCATAGAATCGAGAAATGTATTCATATTTCAGGGTTGCCATTTGAAAAAATCGACTTCTAGTACTTTTCTCGAATTCAATTTTGATCTTATAATTTGAACATCCTGTATAACTTTTAGAAGAGTTCTACCGATGTGTCGTTAATACGTTACCTTTTACAACAATTTTGCCAGACAACTTTTTTCCAACGGTCACACGGGATAATTTATAAGTAATTGAAGGTAACCGTGCAGCTGCCATTTTTTAATGAAAAATATGAATATCTCAAAGATGACACTTGTTAGGCATAGGGAATGGAACATAAAATTGATCTAAAATTTAATGAAGATTTCAAAAATGCGATAAAATACAGGCTGTTCCATTTGAAATACAAAAGCTGACATCATTTCCGGTGTAACCGGAAGTAACAAAAAACTCAAAATATTTTAGTTGAGCCGATCGTGTCCAACAATATAAGTCCACAAATTTTAAATCTCTCATTTCATTTGGTTCTCCATATACTTCTAATGGCAGCTCGTCGTGGGAGACCCTGTATATTCAACAGTAATAAATATATGAAATATATAAAAGATTATTTATTAAAAATCATAAAAAATAAACATATTTATTGATTACTAAAAAAATCTATTTAGAAAATAAACAGTTTCCGGGTTAGAACTATTTTATTTTGTTTGTTTTTCTTTTGTGTGAATATTACTCATTCTACAAATATAATGTAATCTGCATACTAAATACATTTTTGTCACTTCTTTGGTTAGTAAAATAATATGGTTACTACCAATCTCAGCAACAGATAAATTTAATGGTAATCTAAAAAAATAAATCGGCTGGTTTTGATACAAACAAAGCGGAAAAATTCTTATATGTGAAACGATAATTTGGTGTTTTTCTTTGAATTGCTACCGCAATTCCTAATACAGCACTTGTTTACCATTTCTAGCACAGGTAACAGGCCAATTGCTAAAATGTTTCGTCCAAATATTAGAATAAAAGTGATATCAATCGAACCGAGCGCCATAAAATACAATGGACATTAGCAACTAAAGTTAGTTACTTAAAAATCACTAGAACGCCTAACTTCAGGAGCCTGCGAGGCTGTTAGGATTTTCGGCCTGTACCATGCGACCTCCAGATTACTATATATGAAACTCGATGATTTATAGCAAGATTTTTAATTATTTAGGAAGTTTTATAATCTAATATCAATTTATAAGTTTCTACATTATTTAGGTACAGCAAACATAACACTGTTTATTTTATTTAAACCCTTAATATTTTCAATCAAAATGTATCTCCGGTCTCCTTTCCAGGTAGATTTGTCCGGTAATACCTAACATTGGTGCAGCGGTCTACTTTTGTGTTTACAATAATAGGGTAATATGGCGACTTGTACAAGGCCACTTCCTTGCGGCTGTATACTTGGTATAAATCACATTGATTGACGGGTGTATTGTTCCGCAGCGACCCATCTTTGCCCTCCGGCACGCGTCTCCCGCGGTACGAATATTGTTATGTCGCCGTATGCAGAACAAATTGAAAGCGGACCCGGCTAATGCACTCTGCAGATATCATCTCGGCCGCACTGGAACCCCGTTTCTTCAATTCAACTCTACTCATTTCATGTAGAGTACAATACTCCATCTCATATAAAATAAAATAAGTATTGAATAAAGTACTTAGTACTCACCGAACTTTTTTGAGTATCTACTCTATACTCATTTTGTCGATGAGTATTGAGTATCTACTCCATTCTCATTTTTTTCGGTGAGTATTGAGTATCTACTCAGCACTTAAACTTTAAAAATTTCAGTATTGAGTTAACTTGAGTTCATACCTTCCATCTTCCGTGTAGTCTATCTTAAGAACCATACATTCGATTTCATTTTTATCATGTTTGAGTAGAGAATTTTATGCCCTTTCAAATGATATATCACAAGGTAGGGCGTGCTATTTGAAATTTCGAAGTGGGGTGCAGGGATGAAACCTAAAATTCTCTAGGTACCATTTTTGAACTTCCCCCTCGATATCTAAATCGACGTGTTTCCACTCAAAGCAATAATCGCATCAGGTCAAGAGTTATTAAGAGAGGATACTTTTGAAATGAACACACTGGATATTTATGTATACATTTTGCTGGTGTGATTATTAGTTTGTTTTAGTATAAACGTGGTTAAAGTGGAACATTAAATGCTGTAGGAAATGCTCAAAATATAAAAAATTAAAAAAAATATAAATATATATATCGACAAACTTCCTTTCTCCTTCAAAATATAATGATTAGCAAACTTGTAGAGGATGAAATTCTCTACAAATTACAGGTTGATTAGGTACATTTCTTTTCCAAAGTCAATGGTTTTAAAGATGTGAAAGTGTATGGTTAAATAACGCACACATTTTCATTTACTATCCGAAATGATACTAGGTGTTTGGTTTAAATTTTATTAACACATTGTAGTCAATAAAGGTTCTTATTTCGGAATTCATAAAACCAGAATTGTTTTTGTGTGTTTTTTTTTTTGGTATTTTATTATTATTTGAATAAAGAAGTCTGAATAAATACATAAAGAAGTACCCCGGGAGATTTGATCTTATTTTATCATAATTAAATTTCCTTTAGACAATTTAATAAGCAATATAATTAGATTAGAAAAGTAACCAAAAATTCACGAATTAACTTTATTTTCAATTTCTTTATTTAATTTATTTTCAAAAATGATTCAAGGGACATAAGACAGATATACCGTAATGATTAATACTAATGTAAAGTAAAATTGTTCCTGGTCCATGTATAGGTATTTGTATAAAATTTTGTTTTATTTGCAATCAAATATAATATATACCAGAAGTATGTTTTATGCGTGTATTGTACATATATTGAAATAGCCCTATTTCAAAACAGGTGCCACGATCTTCCAGTTACGTCACACACAACCTCTTCAGCAGATCGTTAGCGCTATCTGAGTATATTTTTTCAAAATGTACTAAAATATCACTTATATGCATGGTGGATTTATTTCCGACAGCGTGCTAACCTTGTAATGTATTAAATTGTTTATGCATTGTTAATAAAAATATTACACTTAAAAACAAAAAGTAAATGTAGATATTATGATAAAACAATATAAAATAAGATTTCATTTGAACGAATGATTACTCACCATGTAATACAAGCTATTTCTTTGCGGTTTTCCCGATTTTTCCTTAACAGGAGAATTTGATAAACTGCCTTTTCTAATGATGTCATCATATTGAAACGGTTCAGCATAAATAGGTTCCTCGCTATCGATCACATCTCTAGAAAACGAATGATTTGCATCGTCACTATTTGCACTAGTACCACCCGAACAACCGAATGAATTCAAACAGTTGAAGTTCAACCTCTGGCTACTAGCTGACCGGATATTAAAATTGTTCAGCCTTTTCAACAACGGAGAATTTGTAGCGCTTTTCAGCATTCTTTTCTCATCATCATCATCGGAGCCAAAGTCAAACTTTTGTTGTCGGAGTTTAATCTTATTCGTCTTGAGGGCATTTTCTAACTTCTCAAGCATGTATTTTGGATCCTTCTTAGGACTTTTTGTCCGAGTTATTTGCTTTTGGAGATTGTCGTTTAGTTTTTTCGTGAAGTCGTCTTCTTGAATTATAGATGATAAATCACAATTTGATTTACTTATGTCTTTTTGTGAATGTTGCGGGGAGTGCTGGAATGTCCTAGGGGGCTTTTTTGGAGCAGGTCCCGGGGGTAGGGGTCGTTTTAATGCAGTTTTTATTGTATCGGACCCATTTATAAGAGAGTCTAGATTTTCGAGTATTTCTATAACGTTTTTTGCGGTTTGTATTGAATTTCTGTCATTTTTGCTCTGTTTCGTTGGGCTTTTGTTCAATTCTAGAGTCATAGCGTTGTGTATTTCATCAAATTCATCATTTTTAGTCGTTGTCATGTGAGAAATACGTTTGGACTTCGGGATTGCTTCCGAGTATAAATGAGATAACGTAACACGTTTGGAGAGTGAAGTTTGAGATGCCGTTTTTGGAGTATTGCCGATTTCCACGTCATTCATTTCGTTTGTTATATTATTGCAACTAACCTTATTATCACAGTTATCGTTCAGTCTTGCTAATTGGTTTCTAACGCTGGCGTTACGCTGGAAAATGTGGTCCTTTTCGATGAAGGAATTCTTGTCGAGTCGAAAAGCCGGTGTTCGTTTTATGTTTCGTTTAACCGGGTCGCTCAGTTGTCTACCCAAAACTCGCGTTTGAATGTTATTCCGATCTGTTGAATTCTCATCTTCCATCGAGCGTGCTTTAACTTTAATCTTTGGTTTGGTTGGTTCGGTGCAGCCATTCGACAAGTTGTTGTTGTTCTGTTTGCCACCTGTTGTGGCTGTTACTTCCTGGCTCTCGAATTTCAACCGCATCGCTTTGACCCTATTCGAATTCTCGGGTGCTCTGTACATTATTTCGCGAAGTTTTACTTTCTCCCATCCGGCTCTGTCGTGTTTATTAATTTATGCATTCCGCGTTATGTGTGGAGAGAGCAACAGGTTGTCTCGGCCGTCACACTTCGATCCATTTCTATAAGAATTACACCAAAATAAAACACAAAAGTCGCACACTCGTCTTTCTTCGTTCGGGAAAACAAATAATAATAATAAAGCACGTATCAGATCGTATGTCATTCAACTGTCACCATCGCGGATGCAATTTATTTATTCAAACTTCAATTTCTGAATTAATTTATTAGAGAGGTCTTTCATTAGACAATCTATTCAATTTCATTCTTGATTCGAATGAACTTGAAAGATTTGTAGGGTGCAGCACATTCTACACCTTGCATTGCTAGGAACCGTTCGCACGCCGTTCGCTTTTCTTGAAGTGGGTTTGTATTTGTATACAAAATGCGTGTTCGGCGTGCTCGCAACGTTGCATAATATTTGGACGGTCAGGCGTATGAAGCGTATCAATCGTTTCGAATTGGGCGGGGCTTCCAATATTGTTAGGAATTCTAATGCGATATTCTTGCGGTTCTTTCAACTAAGTAGGGATATCCTTTGAAATTTGTGAATAACTTCTCATACAGTAATAAATTACGGAAATTGTGTAAGATACTATATTCTTGTAATTGTTGCTTGACAATATTTTATATTTGATGGTATATAAGTACGCGCACGCTATGAGTGACTTCATTGGAAGAACTCCTGAATTATTTATTAGATAATTTCACCAATACTAACTTTACACGATTAGGGAGCGCATTTTCTAAACAGATACATTTTCGAAAAAGCAATAATAAATATTTGGTTCTTTACTATAGCTTAATCCGGGGAGATATACTGTATATTTATTTGAAACAAACTCGTCCAGCTCGTTTGTTTTGCCGATGCCTCAATCAAATGCCAGAAGTATGTTTTATGCGTGTCTTGTATATTGACATAGCCCTATTTCAAAACAGGTGCAACGATCTTCCAGTTACGTCACACACAACCTCTTCAACAGATCGTTAGCGCTATCTTGTAGTAATCTTGAGATTATGGATTATGGCATTATAGTTACAGAACTTGGATTGGACATAATTCTGCGCCTGGCATATAGACAACACAAAATGGCCTTTACGCGATAGTTCAAAGTGAAAACATTGAAAATATTTTTCAAAAAATGCGTTTTGTGATTAGCGCTCAAAAGTGAGCAAGGTTGCAAAGACGAGGAAATATGAAATGTTTTCTTCAGTACAGTACAATTGAAGTGCAAAATATGACACAATATGATTGTTTACTTCACGATTACTCAATACTCTGACCAACCCCGACGGGCGACGTAGAGTAATTAGTAATTAGGTACCTTATTAAAGCGTGGGTGCACGCAAATATGCGCACGGGACATACCTGCGTCATTTATTATATTTACTGTTTTCCAGCTATAAAGATGCTATAAAGTACTTGTTATGATGAGCTAGACTACTACAATCCCAAAGACACCGATATGGAAAAGTTACCTTGTGAAATTCTTGACAAGATTTTGTCTCTTAATTATATTGGTATAAAAGATTTATTTAATCTTGCATCAACCTGTAGTAAACTAAGAGATACAATCATCCACAACAATTATATATGGAAGGAAAAATATAAGAAAAGGTGGTTCTTAAGATATTTTCTATTTTATTTTTTTATTTTATGGTCGTGCATCTTTATTTCAGGTGGCCTAATCTGTATTACTTACGACAAAGTGAGGTATCTAACTGGTGTGAAGAGCTGAGGCAAATGTTTCGCTTACGTCAGAAAGTGTATAATTTAGTACTGAACATGTCGGAAGATTACTATCCTGATAGGGATCCCAGCAACAGTGAACTGAAAGATTGGGACAGCTTAGTTGATACAAATACTGATTATTTTTATACATTTCAATTTTTATTAGAATTAATGGATGAATGTCAACTGAAAGGCGATATAGATTCAGTACCTTTCATGTAAGTTTTCTTTAGTACCTTTAGGTATTTAACACATTTATATTTTTAAATTATTTACTTTTACAGGACTCCTGGAAATTTAACATTACGTTATTACGTATTCAAAATACTCTATTTTATTTTGACTCAAAACCTTGAAGTTAGATGGAAAAATTTTCTTTCAAAACCATTGCATTTTAGGACTCTTGAAGAAGTTTGTACAATTCTAGCGCAGCGATTTCAGTGTGATACAATGATAATCCCAGAAGTTATATCGGAAGACTTAGATATCCTCGCACGTGACGTACGTATTTTATTTATTCAGTGCTTCCAAATTGCACGGCAAAATATTCCGGGGATTTATTAATATTGGTTTCAAATCACCTTTATTGCTGCATTTTTCTTATTGAGACTTTGCAAACAACAAGATACTGAGGGGTGTCTTAAAAAAATTTCAGCCAAAGGGAAATGTTTGAATTAGACATACATTGTAAATGATTATAGTCGAAGTAGGTCACTACATTTTTACGTATGATCTCAGCACCTACTTTGACTACAAACTATCATACAATAACAATCTACAATCATATACAATAACCCTGTAGGTATAAAAGTATATTAACAAAAGGACAAATGCCAAAAATCCAGGACAATATTGTATATTTGTTATAAAAGAAAACATAGGTATATAAAGAAAACTATTGGTTTTTGTAAAAGATTATAGTAAATTATTATATATATATATATACGTGTTAAGTTGTCACCTCCGGGATATAGAGCAGGCCACCTAGGCTCCGGGTGTTCCCGATAATATATTATTGATCTGATTGCATATTTTTAATGAGGGGAACTTTCGCTACGCGAGCATCAAAAGAGGGGAAACGATTTTTGATTTTTTAGTAGGTCATATTTAAGGTACACAAAGGGTACGAAGTGACCTCCGCAATTTATATATGAACGGAAACTGATGTGTCGCTGATAACTCCAGCGGTGTTGCCAAACCTACGGAGGTCACAATAGGCTATTATTATATAGCATGCATATGATAGGCCGTAAAGTCGCTTCTCACAAAATAAACACTCCCTTTTAGTAATAGTGTTCAATTAATCATCACTCGTTGTGATGAGTTACGATTGGTCACTCATCAGAGTGAGTGATGATTTCTTTACTCACCACTCATAACTGCCGTACACGATGGAATATTTATCACTGATTACTCGTGATTAACGCGTAATGAGTATTGAGTATTGACTGTTCAATAGAAATTACACTGTTTTAAAACATAATAGAAACTCAACATACTTTCACACTGGTCAAAGTAAAATAGAGGCGCGGATAAAATTTTTATACCAACCCACAAAATCTAAATCTTTAAACCAAAACTTATTATATTTATGTTATTTGATTTGGAGATCTGGCTTGATTTGTTCTAAATGAAAATTACTAAGAACAATTACAGCCGCATCTACTTTTTCAGGTTAATTAGAAATAATTGCACTGTTGTTTTCACCAGACATAATACCGTGAAAGTGCAAAAAAAATTAAAAAATAAAATAAACAATTATATAAATATAAACAATACACCTCTTTGAATCCAAACTTTGAAGTGTAAAGCAAGGCAGGCACAACTGATTTCGCAGTTGAATAATCCCCCTAATTACAGTATAGAATGCATTCTTCAGTTTTCTTTTTAATTATATCAAGAATTTTATGACACGTTAGATACGTACACGTTCAACGTACATTCCAAATCACATTTAATGGTACATTGTTGTAACATTTTCAAAAATTAATGATTTCTTATCGCGTATTTATATTGCACAATATTTAAAGAATACACTGTAAAATAACGTCACAAAGAAATTCGAAAAATTAACTATTAACCAATGGTACGTTATTTTAAAGAGGTGAAATGTGGGTAGACTATTGAAAATAATTTGTGAATATTATTGAAAGATGTACGTATCGGAGATGTTTAAAAAGTTGCCGATAATCGTGATATAATCGGCTTCGACGAGCCGCTCAACTTTTGGCTGTGGAATCGTTAATTTTACGAATTATTTTCTCGCATTTTTATAGTCAATGTATTCTTTAAATGTTGCTCAATCAAAATAAGCAATAAAATAATAAGTCATTTTTAAAAATGGTACACCAGAATGTCACCATAGAATCGGATATAATTCAAAACAGTTATTATTAATGCATTTAGAATCATTTAGGACATGAGTTCAATTCACTTTAGTCAAAGCAGATATATAAATCGTTTATTAAGGTAAGTATTTATTCTCTATAAAAATGCATATTTATTAGATAAAGTTGGATAAATTAAAACAAAGTATACACACATTACATTTACCGTAGTGTGGGTTTACTTTGCAAATAAAATCTATTAAATAGTATTTTCTTTTTCATATTTTTAAAACAATATCATGCAGTCGCTACTGGCTGTCAAAATAGAAACACTTGTTTCTACGATTAATGAGAGATAAGTGATTCTTAGATTTATGATTGACGAGTAATGAGTGACGAGTGATTTCATTAATCATGAGCTATCTCGGGTTAGTTGAGTGATGCCCAACTCTGATGTTTGACCCAAAATTATCGATCGGTCTGTCCGTCTGTCTGTGTATACGATAACAATACAATTGTTTATTTTAGCACTGGTGTGTGCTAGTACTTTTGATGATGCATAGAATTCAAAAAATTAATTCAATACAGGGTGCTTCACAATTATCTTTCTTAGGAAAACCTGTTTGCTATATTTTGTGCAGATTATGACCAACCGGTGCACAATTTGGTTATGGCAGGTAAACACGCTTATTGAACGCTTCTTACGTAATCATAATCTAAGCCAGAGCAATAAAATTAAGAACCGGTATTGATATATATATACAATCTTTCTTAGACTGCTGTTTTTCCTTAAAAATTCCAATAAATCAAAAAGTGTAAAGTTTACAGTATGTTATGTTATTTTTCATTGTCGTAAAATTTTGCGAGGAATTACAAATTGTGCTGAAATATAGGTTGTTCCATTTAACAAAACATAAGTTTAGGTTGGTACTATGTTATGGAATAGCCTATATACACGCTAATAGTTTTACAATGTGCGCCTCGGCTTTGTGTATATATGAGTGAAAACAGTTTTAAAAGATCTTAATGAAGATCTTTTAATATTAATATATTATGTTAATGAACAGAGACATAATCTTCCGAGATCGCACTGTTGAGATACCCTGTATAGTGTATATATTCACAATTTGTTGTGTAGGTTTTGAAGTATTTCGCCCTAAGAAAAACGAGAGTCGAACATACATCTTTCCGCGATTGTAGCTTGTTACCTTAATTGATATCTACAATGATGATCAATAAACTAAACTAGGTGCTGTACTATTCAGGCCTACCACTACAGTTTACTGTGACAATAGGGTATTTATAAAAAACAATAAATATGCTAAAAACCCAGGCACCCGGAGAAGCTTTGGCTACTGCTACACATATTTGTATAATACATAACTGCGAAGAGTAAACATTTTCATGTCTATGTCGGTCTTTTCATGTCTCAAATAAAAAAAAACTGTACGTAATATTTAGTCGTATTAACTAAAAATTCCCGCAGCATCTTTTTAATATGTCTTGATTTAATACGATTTGTGGTGAACACAAGAAAAGGTATGTGCAATTGATAGAATTTATTGATGTAATAGCACCGCAAATAATTTATTTAGTTTTATTTCAAATAATATTTGCAATGTGCGTACACTAGAATAGCTGACATAAAGCAGCCTATGCCATTCAAAATAAATAACAAACGATAAAAACAAGCGGGATGTAATTTTGAAATAAAAAAATTCAACCACGGCCTGGATTTGAACCAAAAACCTTTGTATCTAGCATACCATGCACAACTCAACTGCGTCCGAGAGCAGAAATAAATATGAAAATACTCATATAATATATGTTTCTTGCGCTGTCACCTCCGCAACGTTGCCAGCGTTTTTCGGATGTCACAGCGTACGTTGTACGATACAAAACACGGGGCCATATATGCGGAGGTGACTTCGTAGCGGTCGTATCTAGTATGGGCGACACTAGCGCTCGTGATCTACGCTTGAACTAACATGACTGTCCGTACATATACAATGGACGTTATCGGCTCCGACGCAATTTTTGGATTTGAGCTCCCTAAGCCACCTAGACCACATTTCCGTTGAAAACAAGGCGATACGTTGTCACCTCCGATTTTGGAGCCATCAACGTTATATATGAGGTGACAACGTACACTCTGTCATACGCGTTGGAGCCCACACCGTAACAACCATATGTATATATATATATATATATTCATATATATATATATATATTATTATATTATATATATTATATATTATTATATATTATTCACATATATACATATATTAATATATATATATATATTATTTACGTCATATTCCCTATATAGTATATATATATATATATATATACATATGGTTGTTACGGTGTGGGCTCCAACGCGTATGACAGAGTGTACGTTGTCACCTCATATATAACGTTCATATATATATATATATATATATATATTGATATATGTACATGATGGTATTATTAAAATTTTAGTAGCATGGTTTTAGCAACATTCTTTATATCATTTTGTATTTATATGATATTATCAAAATATCTGTCAAATCCTGGCTAACTTGTTTTATTTTAATGCAGAGATGATCGATCTCGATCAAATAGAATCTCATGCAGCAATTAATAAACTATTAATTTTATATATTGTATGATAAAGTCATATGCCTAGCCACATCAGATTTTTCAATTAAGTTAAACTTTTTTGTATATGTGGATGTGTAGAGACAACTTTTTATCATCTTAAAATAAAATTTAGATTCCAAAAATAGCTGTATCAAGCTACTGTATTAAAGTAAACCTTTGTTTCATACAGGTTATGGATTATTTGAGGGATATTCTTCCTGACCATCCTCTCTTTTCTATCCCAGAAGATACACTTAAATCATGGAAAGAGCATAAATTGAAACATCAGCAGTACAATGCTGATGATAGCATGGTGGTGCTGCAGGCAATTGTTTACGTTTTATGGAATCAGAAACAGTTCAGAAAAGCTACCGTGGAATACTTTCATTGTGATAATTTTAATATTAATACGGTAAGTTGTAATTTTGCTTTTGCTAAAGACTACTTTGTGTTCTTTTTTCTTCAGGTGTTGCAAACTAAACGTGGATCTGCAATTATGATATCGATAATTTATCAATCAGTAGCTAGGAGATTAGGGATATATCTTGAGCTGGTCATGCGCCATTCATTATTTTTATTGCGTTATGTACACGAGACGAATTACCTGGTTGACATATTCCGAGGGAATATAACAGGCACCGAAGACCTTTGTCAAATTATCGACATTAAAATGGTAATAATTTTTTGTTTGTTTGCTAATGACGTCTATCTGAGGTTGTAAGTGTATAATGCAAGAATATAAATGATATAATACTATAATAAACAATAAAAGATAAACTGATAAGGATAGAAATATTATGTCACAGTATGTTTACATAATTCTAACACGTGAAGTAAATAAAATATTATGTTATTTTAAAATATTATCAAACAAGTCTATTTTATTTTATCTAAATTTCTACAATTTTTGTTATGAAACCCAATATTCAATATTCGAAAAATGTTAATAATCAAAACCAGACATGTTGTCAAATATTTTTTTTACCAGACGCATCCATTAAGTCTATTTCCTTTTGAATTATAACTGTTTTGTAGCAATTTCATATTTATTCTCTATCTATAGGTCTGTGACTTTGTGTTATAAATGTTCTAACACAGATAGTCCAGAAAGCCAATGTTGCAATTGTTGACCATGTGGCCAAAAACATTTAACTGAACTTGTAGCTATTTGCTTAAACTCATTTAACAATATTTATTTGTAGTACATAATATATTCTTAATGTTTTTTTTTAAATTTCTGTACCATTAGTATTCTGCTTTCGTAATTTTTAACTGAAATCTTGTACATTTTCATTTTGATCATTGAACTACAATTTATTTTTTTTTATTTTGCTGCCCTGCCATGTTCTTGGTAATTCATGATAAATTTCATATATAAATTATTTGGTTGTAAAAGGGCTATTATAATGCTTGACCATCGTCCTTTTGAGCCAGTGAAATCTAATCTAACTGGAAGGAACGCGCACTTTACATAAACTGGCTAGATTTAAGGCAGGCGCAAGCAAAAGAGACAGAAGGATTATATGTGGTATATGTCAGTGTCTGACTACCGTAGGTACATAGTGGAATGCAGTAGCGTCTTTACATTGAAAACGATATCTCAAATAAAAATTTTAAACCGTCAAACTGCATGCAGCCATGGTACCGTATGAGATAGAAAGAGATCGCTATCCCACATTACTGCGTGTTGCATACCAAATGCAGTTGCATCACTTATTGACCGTGTCGCGTCCTTTCCAGTTATATATTTATATGTATTTATATTTCACTGTTTTGGGAACAGAGCCAAATTTAGGACTGCAAAGTTGGCCCCAATTACCTTGTCACTCCTTCACGTTTTATGAGAAGTTATTATTGCAAAAAGAGACAGACAATCTGCTGAAAACTATATAGGTGACAAGTAATTTAGCTAAGTCATTAAGTCATTAGTCCATTTATCTATCAATATTTTTCTACTTTAACAAGGTATAATAAAGTATTGTAATCATGCCGAAAAAGAAAATTGGGATATTAGCGGAAATAGGTCTTTTTGGGTCTCCTGAACATTTTTGACCAAGGTACAAAAAAATGTCTGTGTGCGCGTGTGTGTTTGTGTGTGTGCGTGTGTGTGTTTGTGTGCGTGTGTGTTTTTTTGTCCCGATTTTTGTGGGGACGATTCCAGAGAAACTACTAAAGGTATCGGGACAAAACTTCATATTTAGAAGTTTCATGACCAAACTTAGAGCTGAAAAGCTTTTGGTTCAAAAGGGTCAAAACTGGATGATTCCTCTAAGCATTTTTCAAGGATTTTGCAAATGAGTTGCCATTTCTGAAATTTTGACAAAATAGTTAAATAATAAATTAGTTAAGTAGAGAAAATGTTGAATAATTTATGTCTATGATATTTTTTGGTAAAATTAATAGTTTAGCTGCATGAGCAAATTCTATTTGATCGAGATCAAATTGTCTGCATTAATATAAAGCAAGTTAGCCAGGATTTGTCAGTGTCAAACGTTGATGTTTTGACAATACCTACTGTCAATGACATAAACATATCTGTTAAATCCTGGCTAACAGTTTTATTTTAATGCAGACACGACCGATCTCGATCAAATTTCATGCAGCTGAACTATTAATTTTATATATAACATGATAAAGCCATGTGCCTGGCCACATCAGATATTTTTTTCAAAAAATTCAGGGAGCACACCACCCTACCCATATGTTACGATGGAAGTGCCGACACTAGTGATATGAAATGGTAATATTACAAATGGTAATTTTACCGGTAATTTAGGTAATATTACGTAAACTTAACGAAGGCAGTTTTTGATAATATTACTGTGGTAATATTACTGGTAATTTGAATAATTTATTGAAAATTTATGTAATATCAGTAATTTACGTAATATTACCGGTAATGTATGCAATCCAGTAATAAAAGCAAGCTATTAAAATTAATAGTATCTAGTTTCACACCACTGTAACGTTACCACCATTTTTTTTTAACTGGTGGTGATTTCACATCACTACTTGAGACATAACATGTGAATTAAATAAAAAAAGGTACCAGGTAATGTATGCAATCCAGTAATAAAAGCAAGTTATTAAAATTAATAGTAGTTTAACACCACTGCAACGTTGCAACAATTTTTTTTTTAATTACTTGTGATTTCACATCACTACTTGAGACCTTACATGTGAATTCAATAAAAAAATACTTTACTAATCCTGTACATGTGGCACACAATATTTAAAATTTGTTTAGAAATGGGATCACTTCTGTTATCTACCAAAATGCTTTATTATTTCAAGGTAGTCGATATGATTCTTAGAAGTTTGGATGTGGGGGTAATAAAAAATCAACATCGCAAGTATGGATCATTGCTTAAACGATCAATTGTGGAGTGGAAACTGACTGTGGATCCTGAAAATGTGGATGCTTTAATGGATCTTGCATACACCTATGGCAATTTGGGGATAAGTAAGTCTAAACTTTATCCGTACCTTCGACCTCTGGTAAGTCTTCCGCTACTTTTCATAACTATATGTATATGCTGGTTTTGTCAAAATAGCAAATAAGATCAAAATGAGTGGCTGACACATGGGCTGAGATACATACCTCACTTGAAGTCACTTGCTAACTTCTATTGTTGAAAAGTATCAAAGGTGATTGTTTTCAATCATTATTTAATTTTCTTTTTTTAGGACCACAATAACTTGCAGCAAATAATGACGAATTGCAGTAATAGATATCAAGAAGCTATCTCTTCAAAAAATATTGTAAGATAAATGTTTTCACTCAAATTATGACATTTACTTAGTGAACTGATTCTATGACTTGACTGTTATACAGCAACCTCCAGAAGTAAGGGAAAACGGGAAATCAAAATATGCTATAGGAATGATTATGAGATTGTCATTGTGTGGCTCCCTATGTGTAATATGCGATTGGGAACCCTCCTGCAAGAATTTAGAATCATGGAGTTTCTATTTGGCCGGGACTGGACACGTCAGCAACCAGCCCAATTATACAGTGCTTTTCGATGATGGCAGTTGCTACAGCATGCCCGAGTGTATGTTGTGTTATATAGGGTCATTATAAATGATTGTAGTCAAAGTATGCCATGAAATCAAATGTAAATATTGCTGGTTGCCGCTCTATTTGAATGGAATACCACTGATATACACACAAAAGTTAATTTGGTTACATAACCTATATCACGTTTGACAGTTGTTTGGGTATAGCGGCACAAAATTATTAACATTGACACGGCCTACTTCGACTACAATCATTTATAATGATACTGTATATTTGAGTAGATGAAATATGGCCGTACTTAATTTGAATCTGTCAAACTGACATAAGTAGGGTTATGTTATTTAGACGGATGTAATTTTTACGGGTTGGTTTCATAAATTATTGTAGTCAAAGTAGGCAGTGAAATCAAATGTAAACAAATATGGTTTCCACTCGATATAAATACCACAAGAGTTAAATTGGTTGCATATCCTGTTTCCAAGTTTGACACTTATTTGTCTATAGTGGTACGGCCTACTGCTATTACAATCATTTATGATGATCCTGTACTTGTTAGGTGATCTTAAGTTAATTATTATTGTAGGCTTTTTGGATGTGACTACACGACCTAGGCGAATCACACATCCTGATCTCGGAATACATTTCACCCACTTTTACAAGACACATTACGTTCCCAATGAGTTGAAAGAGAGGCTTTATCCTGAGGATAGACAGGTACGGGCAGTATATCACCAAAAAATTTTGACAGGAAATTTGCCCGATGATGAAAATTTATGACAGAATTTAATGGTTGGTTTAGTTAATCTGTCGGAGTAATTTTAAACTAGTAACAAAATTATGTCAAAGATTTAATTACAATGAAAATTACCATGAATGTTACCAATAAGTTAAATAAATAACTAATAAAATAATAAAATTTTTAAAATTAATAAATAAATAATAAAATTTGAATATTACTTTAATAGCATAAGCCAAGAGGGAACACTACATGCTCCCCAATCGTTTGTACAAAATGTGAGATGGTGCCACTTAAAGTGATTATTTCATATAAAATATTTATGTTGTAATTTACATTTATAATTAAGTTACATCATACGTTATTTGACAAAACGTCCTTATTACGTCCTTGGACATATGCTCCTTCAAGGTTAAGGTTGGCCGTTATTTCTGAAACAGCCTGTATAGTAAGAGGTTTTTGAGATACTCTTGAGGTTAGTATGACTTTATGTATGACCGGTTTTTTCTGGAAATTACTTCATCATTGAGATTTTAAATGACACATTATTTTTTGTGATGTTTTCAATCAGGATGACATTTTGAACCACTGAACACATTCCTTAATTACTCAATGCAGTGCCTCAAACTTTGATATCAAAAAGCAATTTTTAGTTCCATGTATAATATGATGTGATTTTTGTTTTGAGAATTGTACTGGCATGCAACAATCTTGATGCTTTTCTTTATACTATATCAGAAAATTATCAAAATCGGAAATGTGGTTCAAACGTTGGTAACATCAAAATATTATTAAAACACCGTGAGGTTAGCTAAAATGATTGCATTTCTTAAATAAAGATAATATATTTCTAATGTGTGCCTAAATCAATATTACATCTAGACTTGGCCAAACTCGAACATAGGAATAAAGTTAATGGTAAAGAATATAGTTTATTTAATCAGGTAAGAAAAGCCAAAATGGAATGTGGCAATTAACTTAATATTTAACAAATAATAATAAAGCAAAAATCTACTTTAGTAATGAAACGTATAAAATTTAAAAAATATATACATTTATTAATTAAGTGTTGTTGTATTGTATGTAATTAAAATGATCGTGATTATATCAGAACCTGATAACTTGCATTGCAATCTATATAAGCATTTGGTTTGCCGATGTTGAACATATGAATTAATATACCTATACATATACCTATATTTTTAAATGATTAAGCATCAAAATTAGAGAATCAAAATTTCATTGTGATATAAAGTTGTCTAGAAAATTGTCTATCAATCAGACAGAGATCAGCATAAAACTACTTATTATCGTTTGCTGATAAGAAAATATAAAAATATCGCACTTCAAAGTTTTATATCTTATGGCTAAATATGCAGTATAAAACGGCATGATTTTTTGAAAACAATAATTGCTTCTATTTACATTACAGTACATGTGTATACATATGTTGTAATTGAGCTTGTGGTGGCTACTTTTAGTGTGCTTTCATGTAAATATGCATTTGTTATTGTCAATAAATTCTTTCTAAATTTTTCATGTTCTACCTTTCTTGTTGATTATTAAATTACCCCGACCACAGAACTTTAAAGTTATGTAGGTATCTGGAAAACATTTTTCACTTGGGAATTTGATTATGACACTGGCTTTTAATTTTTATGAGTTATGAATCAACCTGTACCTATGTTTTTAAAGCAGTTTCAATATTTTATTATGCTTTCTGTCTGTATGTGTCAAAGTGTACTTCTTGCATTTACATGTCCACAATAAATATTATACTTACTAATCGTTTTTGAATTACCCAATACTTGTTTTTACACAGTAGACTGATTCCCAAAAAAATCCTGTGACATAAAAACACAGGTATAGTCCTAAGATAATTAATCAATGATTTTTGTAATAAAAACTCTTTCAGTATAAATACTGGAGATCAAATTGTGAAAATGAAAATCAGTGTTTTCATGAGGCAGGGAGAATCCTCCGCTGTACGAGTAGAACATTTTTGTATTGCATACGACGTTAGTCCTGACACCACAGGGCACTGGCTGAAATAGTCTGCTTGGTGTTTGTTGCCGGCATGTGTGATAATAGTAGTGTTCGATTGCTGGCCGCGATTAGTTCTGTTCAACTGATTGTACCAATGGGAAGCAAGTATTTCAAATTTGAGCATTGAAAAAATCGCGGCCAGCAATCGAACGACTACATGTCAAACGCCTCGTAATTCATAAGTATGCTAAAATATTATAAAAATGTTACATTCTTATAATACCTAATACTCTAATAGTGTTCTTCAAATATTCCATAAAATCATGCTACATTTAAATATAACATGGTCACAATATTACAAAAAAATATGGCTTGTAACTAAAATGTTGTTAAAATATTACAAAAGATTTTACCGACTTATCATTGTGATGTTGAAATAATATTTTTATAATACTTCAACAACGTTTTAAATACAAGTTCTCAACATTATTTGCAGCACTAATTTTAAACAACGTTCTAACGTTGTTTAAATATTACAAACAATGTATCTAATACGTAACTTTGATGTTTCTTTAACATTGACTGTTATGTACCCGCGGTAAGACATAAGAGGTTGCCTAGATATAACATATATTAAATTAATATATTAAATATTACATTAAACCAATTATTCAAAATCACAGAAATATATTGTAGAAATGTGCGCCAATATTTTTTTGTTTAGCGGCATATAAATGTGCAATATTATTCTCCAAACAAATCAAAAATGTTTTTTCAAATTCATCATCTTTTCAAAATGTTGACAATATTTTACTTATCTAAAAAGACTAAATAGCAATCTTAGTAATATATCGTTTCCATTTAAGAAAACCCGGGTTTTGATTATCAGAAAAACTCGCGGTCGGTTTTTAGAAACACGACAAACCCTAGTTGCAACCCTAGTACACACCCATTCAGTTTTCTGTTTAGATTAGGTTAATTTATTGTGTTAAAATTGTTGATATTGCTTTAATATCCATATGTATGAAGAAATACTCAAAAAATCGCGGTTCTGATCCACAAATAATACATCTATATATAAACTTTGACCAAAATCTATTACACCAATAAAATGCAAATATTATTGTTTTTGCTTTGCATACTAAGAAAATAATTGTTTACAAATGTATGTACTTTTTTTCCTGCAAAATTCTGAATATTAGCAACCCGAATTGACGTCCTCTTCATGAAAATCTCCAAAAAGTTCGCACATTTCCATATCATCATCATCCTAAAAAGAAACACCCGCACCCCATACCGCAATATACAAACCTATTGCAAACCACAGTACTTACACGAAGCCATTGAAGATATGAACCTCCACCCATTGAAGAATATAGGCTAGGCTGAAAGACCCCAGTCCATGACCATTCCCACAGAAAGATCTGCTTTATGGAATTATGTACATATATGTTATATACCGGGTGATTCAATTTCGAGCCTCACCATGGGGATCTCGCTTATTAGTAGAGATAGAGCTTATGTTTAAATTTGGCAAAGTTGCGTATATTTGTGCTAATCAATTATCAGAAAAGAAATTTGAGCTATCATTTTTCATTTTGAAGATTTCTACAAAAAACTGAAATGTTAAGATATCGTTTTTAATTTTGTATTCAAAACCAAATGTAGCTAGACATTTGACACAACAACATTCTACAGGTACTTTTTAACAAGGAATGCAGCGTCATATTTTAATTTGAAATAACATCAAAGATGGCGGCGTAACCATGGCCAACTTTTGTTTTTCTTATGGGCGCCATGTTGAATTTTGGCATTTTCCGATAGTCGTGTTTTTTCTCATTTCCGCAATGTATAACATGTTACCATTATTTTTTGAAATAATGGAGTAATAATCAAAAATGAATCACCCGGTATATTGATTTTTTAATGAATTCTAAGTATTTATCTTCTGGAAAAAAATAATTTTATCTACTTGAGTTAAATTCTTATGTGAATTATTTCTGAATAACGGTTTTAGAGTATTGTTTTGTACGACTGCAAATCTAACCATGCTCATTGCATGTTTTTAATATAATTCAGCAAAAATTTGTCAATAAGTTTTCAGTACGAATTTGTACAGATAATCTCAGACGGGTTCATAAAGTTAGCAAGGAAGGCGTTCTGAAAATGTCCATTACAACATGTTGTGTGCTTTTAGGAAGCACAGAAATTACAAGTTTCTATAACAGAGTTGTAAAAATTGGCATTTAAAATTGAAATTAGTGTGCGATATATTAATTTTATTTCGATACTAACTACGATACCTGAAGCCTGCTGAGATACCCAAACGTTTTTCCTTTTATAGCTCACACAAAGAAGACAAAAAACTGCCATGTAGGGGCAATAAATTGTGTAAAAGCGATTTTTGGCATAGTTGTAGGGGATGGTGTCTAAAACCACATACTGAAAGTACTGATGGATGGTGTGAAGCTAACGGGTTGAGGGGGAGAGCAAACGTCCCTTTTTTAGTTTTTCTTAAATAACTCGTAAACGGTGGATTATAGCAAAAAAATGTCTCTACAAAAAAAGGTTCTATACACTTTTGCGCTAAGATCAATATTTAACGAGATATTAAAGGAGAAAAGTTAATTATAATAAATTCTCGCGTTTTAACGTCTTGGCTAAAACTGCTGGCGCGCCAGTAAACGCGCGCTGACAGTGAAGTGGTTGAGTGCGAGAGGTTGTTGGGACAGATTACGGGAGAACCACCAACTGTGAAAACCATCAAAGCCAGATTTAATGAAAAATATGGGGACCAAATTGTTTTCAGTACAACTCGCACCAAACAAACAGTCGTCTGCTTTCGTACAACTGGTGAACAAATTTTGAACGACACGTGGTACACGTCAAGATGTCCTGCAGAACACGCGGAAAATAAGAGAATTGTACGAAAAGCCGCTGAGATTATATTGAAAGATATTGAAGCCATGTCTTACGATAACAGTGCCTATCCCCCTTTAACTAGCAGTTTTTACAGACTGGCTTGCAAAGAAAAAAAGGCCACGAGAGCCCGTGACAAAAGAAATGGCAACTATAGCTCATACACTTATTGCTGCGTTCGCCCTAGATGTTTCGTATCCCCTATTTTGTCCAGCATCGCTCTGCTGATATACCGAAAATATGGATTCCAGAACTTGGTGGACCTTCTGTCGAAGTTGGGATTGAGTGCCTCTTATGACGATGCTCAGCGGCTAGAGCTCTCCACCATACGGAAGAGCCTCTACTCCAATTGGAACGTTTATTCAGTTCGTCTTTGACAATGCTGACTTCAATGTCAACTCTCGATGGCCGGAACACCTTCCACAGCATTCGAAGTATCAAATGTATTACACCCGCCAACACTCTCCATGCATCCACAAATGTCAAAAGGTTGGATTCTGCTCTTTCCCAGGAAGAAGTGGGCCTAGGAAGAAGCTGAGAGTGCTGGAGGTGCACACATTTGAGAGTAGGGGAACCAACGCATTGCAGCATTATCATAGAAGACTTGAGCTTGCAGAAGCCCATCCCCTCTGACATATTCATATCCACTATTCAAGATCTCTTGAACACCGTCGACGATGATGTTCATATTATATTTAAAATTTAGAAAATAATTAGATGTTTTTTTAATAATTGCCATACCTACTTAAAGAAATGTAAGTTTGTCCATATTCTTTCCTTCATATCCCATTAAATATTGATCCCAGCGAAAAAGTATATAGAATCTTTTTTGTAGAGAATTTTATGTAGATTACTTGAGTACTTGAGTTTTGCTATGGGCCAGCGTTTACGAGTTATTAGCTTCACCCCCATCCATCAGTACTGTGAGTGTGAGTATGTTGCTTCAGACACCATTTCCTTACAACTATGCCAAGAATCGTTTTTACATGAGTTATAACCCCTATCCGTTGAGTGGGCTATTAACTTACTTTAAGATGTTGTATGAAAATTATTGAAAATATAGACCAAATTAAAAACTTTCCACATCAAGACGTGTGATACAGACAAAACAATCATACGGCAGGAATTTTGAATAAAGCAAAAGCAAATAGTTGTAGTTGTTAAAGCAAACCCATCTGGCCCGATGGCTCTGGTTTGATTCCCCTGATTTAAATGAAACTACACAGAATCCAGTTTTCCAAAGTTTAGTCATTTTAGATTTTGCGTTTATATCTCTTTGTTCTCGGAGTGTCATAAAAACGCAACTGTATTAACTGTAAATGATATAATTTATCAACTGGGCAAAGTAATCAAAAAATATAAATAAATTAATGGTTAAAACAAATACATAGATATAACTCGAGATAAACTACTACCTGATGCACAGTCTGAAAGCGTTCAGGTTCTCAATGGAGTTCAGAGATAGCTTCTTTTTCTCGGAGCGTTTTTTTAGTTTCGTATCAAAATAGTCCCAAATGCACAAGTTTTCGTCGGCACCCGCGGTCACTGCAATAATAGACATTTATTAAACAATTAACATTCCTCTTACATTATTTAGCTACATAATTGGCTGTTGTCACCACTCCAAAGTAAGTACGGCACTCTTGCTATATGACTTTCGATAACGTCAACTACGTTGGTGAAGCTTGCTAACACTTGAATCGTATTCTTCTTCTTGGTTTTATCGTAATAACTAATCTATAACATAAAGTAGTGGATGCTTCCTTCGACCAAATACCTCATGTACGAATTAGTACATACCACCATTTCGCCACTTAATTTGTTGAATGTCAGCGCATCGATGATCATGTCTTGGTATGCGTGATAGGAATATTCCTGCTGCATGCTGGTGACGTTCCATAAAGTGAGGATGTTATGTGTAAGACCTCCGGACGAAGCTAGAAGAGGCTCCCTCCATGGATGCCAATCAAAGGCCTGAAAGTTGTTTGGAACGTATGTTTTCAAGAAAAATAGTTGCAATGAAATGTTTTGAACATATGTAAAGTAAAACACCTCTTTTTTGCGCTTATATATAAAATCGTCTAACCCTTCTTTGTAAAAAAATGAAGGACTTGAGTTTTGAACTTAAGTTTAAGTCTTTTCTAAGGTTTTAGATTTTCACCGGCTCTGTATATTTGTTACGTCATGTAATTTGGTCTTACCTTTACTGGCGAGAAGAATTGCACTTCGTATAGATTTTCCAACGAGGGTAAAGTCCACACGATTAATTTTCCATCCATACCAGACGTGGCTAGATACTGCTGCCTGCAAGATTTCCTAATTGATAGAATGGCGCCTTTGTGCCCATGCCTACCCATTGCAGAATCAAACTTTGTGGTCCAGCACAAAAGCATTCCGTTCGTGCAACCTGTTATGAGTGTATCATCTCTCAGCCACTCCATGCATCCTATGCTACACTTTTTGACCTTCCCTTTACAGCAATGAATAACAGAAAAAGCCTAAAAAATATACATATAGTAGGTAGATTCCTATACTTGGTGTTTGTGATTTCCCAGAAACTATTGGGACATGTCTGGAGCTTGATCGTCGTACTTAACACAATAACTCTATTAACATGAGCATTTGAACCATTTAGAGCAAAATCAAGATTTAAAATTCGTCGAAAATTGTAAGTTTTTTGGTACATATATCCCTTTGGTGGATAGTGTCTCAGACATTGTCCGCCACTGGAATATTTCGACGCCCTGAATAATATCACAAACTTTTTTCTTAACAAAATTAAAGACAGAAGCTAATGATAAAATTTATCCAGGTGAGGATAATCGTGGGAAAAAAATACCTCGGGCTGGATTTGAACCAGGAAACTCTCAATTTCCGGTTGTGTGCTCGTCCAGTTGAGCTACCGAGACAGTGGAGATTTATAGGGGAATTTGTCACTTCAAGGAAAGAATGCCATAATTCGAACATAAGCAAACCCATCGTGACACCGATTCGTAATGGCTGGAAGATTGGTGAATTACTCCAAAACGATTGGCTTTAGAAAGGAATTATTTGAAATTACCTGCTACAACTTTTCTAATAAATAACTTGGTATATTATTCAATCATCAACATATACTACAATACCAATTATTGACAAAACTATTGTTATGCTCTATTTATAATTTACGAAAAATCTTTAAAATACAGTGGTACTAATAGTACCTTGTATGAAGCGACATCAGTGATCAACATTGAGGAATTTGCGATTGCCATCGCTATGAGAGTGCCGCCAAGATTGAACTTGACACAATGCTCCACTTGCACTTCGATTTTAGAAAAGAACGTTTGCTTCTTATCTGGACGCCATACGTGTACTTCATCTCTAATAATTGTTGCCAAGTCTCCTTTTGAGCTCCAATCGATTAGATTGTAACCTGAGAACAAAAAGACATCCCCTATTACTGGCGTTGATAATTTATTGTACAACTATTCTCTAAAACAGTTAAATGTCATGAACTTAGTCATGGATTTTTTTTGGTCTGGTTGGCAAACCCAGTTGCTCGTCTCCAGACAGTCTGATTCAAATTCTAGGTTTACCCAAGGATTTGCTAGGAGGGAGGGGGCTCGCTGAAACTTTTACACGGGTAAATTATTGCAATTGTGTTCTGTTGGTTGCACTCACACAGTTTATCGCATCAACCTTTTAGATTCCGTAAACCACCTAACAATTTCAAATTTTCTCGGTAATACCGCCATGCCACCCTTTATACAAATATGCACATTAATAGGGTGATATGTACATAAATAAAAAATGATGTCAGATTTTAAATATACCCACATATTTATTTTGTAACAATAATAATAACTTTTATAACAGAAGTTCACTTGATAAAAAAATAAAAACATAAAAAACATAAAAACACAAAAAAGCAATGGTATAACAATATTGTTTATATTGATTATCTTCTTTCGTTCTTCTACAGCTCGCTTTTTGCCACTTTTTAATATCAAGTCTGTAGCTTATATGCAGAAGACACTCAAATGTTCTTATCCAAGATGTAAGGTGGACAACCCGAAACTATACATCTCCTGACGATCTTCTCTCGGCAGATCTTTATTCATCATTGATGGTTTTGCTCCACAAATATAACAAGTTTGGCTGGAAGAATTTTCACTTAACGCGTTGCAAACTTTGTCATCATTCAACCATAGTTAATAATAGTGTATGACGGACAATAATTTCCTTTTCATTTAAAATTACTTTTGAAGGCAACAAATTATCTATCTGGTCTTGTATTAATTTAGTTTCAGCGCGTGTAAGAATATGCAATACCTCGTTGATGATGGACGAGGATTTTGCCATGCACAAACCATATTATCATTTGTTGCATGTAATTTTAAAGATACAAACGAAAACACAAACAAATATTCATCATCACTTTCGGTATTAGAGAATTTTTGCTTATATCTACTGTGTCCCGAACTTCCGTCACACCCCCATTTACTAATTAGATGAAAACTGTTCACATTACTTTCTAGAAGACGTAAAAAACTGGACCTTGCGCCTTTACAAGACGTTTTACGGTGAGATCTAAAATAGATTGTAAATTGAATCACATATAATACGTTCATTGCATACGTATCTATGACTATATAATCCCCATCATTATACGCGCCAATGATTATAATGACACTAGCGTTGTATCATGACAGTTCGTTCAAATAATGACCTCATTACTTGAACGAACTGTCATCATTATACAACGGTAGTGTCAAAGTCTGTCAACACCTTCGTGGACGACAGTTATTTGACATTTCGCCTCGTCATCATTGACAAATACATTTAACATATTTTGCATAAAATGGAATTTATGAGTCGTAGATAAAACGTCGTATTTGACTCGCACATAACGGATATAAATTGCTCGCATGATTACACGCTTACCTACGGCTCGCGTATAAATTTCATGCTCGTGATTTATATCCTTAATTATGTGCTCGTCGAATAATATACTATTATGTTTCTGTATGATATTAATAGCAATATTAATAGCAATATTAATAACAAAGAGCTATTGAAAAATGTCAAGATTTCCAGTTGTTTTTAACAGATGGAAATAATCGAGATGTCGATGGGCTACAGGTTCACCAAGAACTCACCGTATTATCTTCACTAGTCACTGTAGTCACGCCTGGAAGTTCACCAACTGATTTACTAAATTTCATAAGTCAAAACTATTTAAAATTATAGTAAGATCTTATTTGAGATTGTCAGTGTCACAAGATCGCGTCGTTGCGCTGGCGATGTTGTCGATCGAGTTCGATATATTAAACGAAATTGACCATGAATTAATTATTAAAGAGTTTGCCGACACTAAGGCTCAAAAAGTAAATTTTTATTAACTATAGTTCCTTATTTATATGCCCTTATTAACCACGGTGCCTTTATTCTTCAACTTTTTTTTCTGCAGGATTCTCGAAATCTGTTCCTTTATCCATACTTAATTCTTGTGAAATTTCAGATCGATAGATACATATCAACACGTGCCCTAAAGTTTAAACACTTTCCAAACGAAAGTGAAGACGATTAACAAAAGTAATCTGATAGAAATTCGAAAAGGGAAATTTGAAGAGAGATAACAAGAGATTGAGGAGTAGGGCCGTAGTTCATTCAGAAGTTATACCTGTAGCCATAATTATGAATTTTTTCAGCTTTGAAAATAATTAAAAATGAATTAAGGGCAGCTTTGCAGGAGAATTAGTTGCAGCTATTCTGTCCCTCACAAAAATTTTATTAACGTATTGGCACCGTGCATGCCCCGTGGACGGGAGACGAAAATCGGTTTAGGCGCCCGTGGCGGAGAAACGGAGAAATATCGGCCTACAGATGTGCAGTAGTTTACGGCCTCCATGTTTACGGCGCATTATGTTGTTGGCTAGCTGTCATAACTCATAAGTATACAATTCTGTGGTTCACAGCAACAGATCCTTCATCGATAACTTCGTAATGGGGGGACACTATAAGTTTTGTATTGACAAATGTACGAATAATAGGAGAAACAACAAGAAATGCAAGTTTTATACATTTCCAAGATTATTACACTCATGTTGAGCTAAAAAAGAAATTTATTTTCAAATTACATTCACAATTCAGCAATATAATCTTATTATTAAGTTTGAGTAAAAGGGTTTGTCTAGTTTGATTGCTTGTTTTATAAGAAAGTTCCAATATAATCTAAAAGTTCCAAAACATAAAGTACACTCATTTTGTGTTGTGCACGTGTTCTACATAATTACAATACAACCTAAAAGTCTCAAAACATAAACTAACCTCATTTTTTGCTAGTTTATGAATCAAAAAACAATAACTTAACCTGAACTAATTGTACATGAAACATAACCTTACCTAATAGTTGTTTATAATTATATTTTATAATATATTGTAAATTAAATTAAGTTCAATGAAATTAAGTTAACGAAGCACACTATTAACAGTTATTTTCCAAAAACAATATAATAATACAAGTTTGATTGGACCACTAAAACACTACAGATAACTGTAACATATAGTTGCGAACTGCTCCATTTACGCCTCGTGGACATAGTACTCGCCTGACTCGCCTACCTCGGGAGAGGCGCTTGCATCACGCACCCTCCCAATATTGCACTTAATTTTGTTTTTATTAGAATGAATTTTATTTCATATTATACGTTTTATGAGTGCTTTTGTTATTATTAGAGACAGAAAGTCGGTGCCGATTTGTATGTTCTCCAATGAAAAAACAGTTTTAATACTTAATGATTTCAGAGATATTTTGAATAAACAAAGAAATTACATTTAATAAATAACTTTTTTATTTGTGGTCCCATCAATAGCTCTTTTTGATACCTTATAGACCGTTTTTATTTACATTTAGATTGTGAGTTTAAATATGTTTGCCAACAAATTCGCCGGACACAAATAAACTTCTGTTTTTCCTATGGGTTCAGCATTTGTTTGTGAGTAATTTCAGATGCACAAGCCATATGTTTAATACAATCAGAAAACTAAAATAGAAAATTAATTTCTTTTTTTTTCTTTTTTTCTGGTAGTGTTGTTGTTTTCATAGCATTTTTATTGTTACAAGGTTGTATTATTCTGTGTCAAATTTGTGATTATTTACATGTAAGATTTTTATTACAGAGAATAATTTGAAAATATTTTTGTATGCAATTTTTCTGGAGTCGGAGTCGGAGTCGAACTCGGAGTCGGAGTCGGACCACGAAAAATATCTGGAGTCGGAGTCGAGAATTTTTTTACCGACTCCGCAGCCCAGGGGGTTTGCTCTCGTCATCTTTTTGAGGCGAATGCGAGACTTTTCGAATGGAGTGGGGATATCACCGGTTGCCCGTATCTATAAGCAAGTTTGCGTGTTGCTAAGACAAATAACGCACGCGCCACGCCCATACGGTTCAATAAAACGTATGGGAAACTTGCTCCTAGATACGAACCAGAGGGCAACCGGTGATATGCCCACTCCATTTGAAAAGTCTCGCATTCGCTTCAAAAAATAGTCGAGATGAGACTCCCTGGCTAGGACAGTTCAGCAAATTTTCCAATGTACATAAAAACAAGTACACTCGCGGCAAGCTTCCTTGAGTTGGGTCACGTAGGTACAATACACTTCATAATTAAAGCCAAAATTGGTAATTTTACTTGGAATGCTTCATTTCTGGGGAGTTTAAGAAATATTATGGTACCTGACTTGACAGTGGCGGCAAGTCCTCTGCGCATGCTGTCTAGCGTTTAGGGTCAGAAGCCCCTATAGGTTTACAAATGCACTAGTTTTCCAATACTGGCCACAGTGCCACGCCGTATCCCGTTCAGAGTAACTCACTCTTTTACCACGAGGGGGCGACTCTTTTGTTCGTTTTAGCGAGATGAATACCCAGATTGTTTAAACCAGAGCTTAAACTGTCACACTTAACACGTAAAAACGCGGGGATTTCAAACCACAACAGACCAACAGTAGCGCAGTAATCAAGGTTGTGGTAGTTTATTTGAAACTATATTGTTTTGAAACGTCAAAAGCAGATACAGATGAGATACACTTAACAGATAATCATAGCGCAATAACGTTGTGATAGTGTTCATCTGAAACGTTAAAAGCTAACCTTGAAAAAACACATTTGACATTTGAAGCTTGAAATGTTTGTGTTGCAGTAACCGAGGGATTTAACGGGATTTAATCGTTAAATGCGGTCATTGTCAAAAGCGGCTATTGCGCAATCCTTTCTAGATTAGTATTCGTGTATTATAACTTATTATTAATTAAATGAGACCTAGCAGGCCATGACTTACATATATTCATTTCAACTTCCGCTAAATCCAGTATACGAACTGGTGACATTATGCAAGCTTTCTTTCTCGGTATCACCGGCCAAATATATTGAAAAATGTCCGCATCTTTCTTATCGGTCGAGTATTTGCAGAAATTTAAGATCTTCCTAGATTTCGGAGCAATCAGCTTCCACAATCTTAAAACAATAGTGCATAGTGAACAACCTAAGGTTTAACAATAACTACTTACTGCTCTTGAAAACGTTTCTTCACCAATTGGTAATGTCCGTAGTTTTTGTACCTCATCTCATCGTTAATACTTTCAATTGAGTCCTCCTCCTCGTTATTGTGAAGTATAAAGTTTGAAAATTCTGAGCTCTGGTACCCTCTGCTCGGTATGAATCTATCACCGGGATTTGACTGCCCCTAAAACCACAAATTAACTTGGGAACTTTATACCGTAAAACTACTTACATTTGCATTACTGATTTTCTGCATGGTTTGGTTCACTATCAGTAAAGTCGTTCAAAATAAAATTAAAACACGTGCATGTAATGAAATTCGTTTAACGTCTTGGAAGGAACTGATATGTTCTTGTTATTTTTGTAAGGTAAACAAAAAACGGGAATAGGAAAACACGTTTACCCGGCAAATTTTAAAACTTGAAACAAATTTAATGTGCACATATATTGTTTTGTATCCCGGTTTTGTAACTTGTAATATCACATAGCACAAAAATAGAAAATTTTGTTTAATTTAACTAAATATGCATTGACTTCAGTTGTTTCAATAGAAGCAAAGGAATTTCTATTTGCGGATTAAATTGCTTTTGTTTGGAATATCAAATTTAATTTCTTTGACAGAAGTAAACATGTTATTAAACCAATGCGAAAGAATTTGCCTCTTGTATAAAAAATTAATTATGTTTGTTTGAAACAATATTGGATTTCTTTGGCGAAAGGGAACCTCATGTAGGAATATGAGGAGACCGCGCTCTATAAGCAAAATCTGATCCAAATCACTGCATAGCAACGTATTATTAATAAATTCCTAAAACGAATGTTTGTAGACATGTGCAGTGCGCACATGAATACTAGAATCTTATGATTGCTCAATGGCCCATTTCTACCGAAATGACAATGACCGCAGCTGACGTCAGCGTCAGTGGTGCCACCAGTGCGCTACGAATTCCGCTACCAGTAGCGGAATCTTTGGAAAGTAGCGGGGTAGCGGCGTTTTCCACTACCATTTGTAGCGGAACTTTGTGGGCTTATTTATTACTATATGTCTCCACATGATCATAAAGTGACATTTTACATCTTTGATACCGGAGAAAAATCTGCTTCTTAACGCCCGCGAGAGGATTCTTAACGCCCGCGCGGGCATAAAGGGTTGCCATGGTTATAGGCCAAATATATCAAATATTTGTCATTCAAATTGTAAATTTTAAATCTTCAATGTCAATTATTGGCGATTAAGGTTATAAGTTTCCCAAATTATTGTCTGCATTGTCACTTGTCAATGTCAATTATTGTCGATTAAGGTCATACATTTGACAAGTAATTGTCTGTATTGTCACTCAACTCCAAATTGTTTGTATTGTTATTCAACTCCGTTGATACGCACGAGGTTTGTTGGTAGCAACACTGGTTACAACCAGTTACAACTTACACCCATGTTACAGCAAAACAACGGAGGCAAAACTATTCAAGCGCAAAATGTCTAATACGCAAGTTAACCTAACTTTTTTTACAAATTTACTGAATTCATTGCTGATTTGTCAAAAAGTGATTTTAAACATTATAACTTGTTGTTGAATTAAATTTATTAGCTCTCATAAGTGTGATGATGGTATGGTAATTATAGCATTGGTCCAATATAAAACTACGAAAATTATCTTCAGCCGGGCCGGCCCACCACCGTAAAATATTTAAAAAACCGCACCTGCACTGGGTTTTCAATGAAACACGAAACACTGTGTGAGTGCAACCAACAGAACACAAAATTCTGTACTGCTGCGCACGAGATTTACCACAAGAAAACGCTATTAATAAAAGCTATGCCAACGTTTCAGTTTGACAGACAATTTACGCAAGTCAATGAAACAACTGTGATACACGTCTACGCTGTTTCGTATCATCTACATGCTATTTAATAGTTATTTATGTAGGTACCAAGGGCATTGTGACCGTTTAAAAAGCTTGAGGTCCGATAGGCCCGAGAGCTTTTTAAGTCACCCGAGGGTATAAACATCAAGTAAATAATGCACGAGGTGCATACAAAATGTTATGTCGTACAATGGTTTGGTTCCTCAGTTTGAATAATATTAATAGTTATTTATGTTACAAGTGCCGAAAGTACGGAACAGCTCGACGCCGAAGGCGGAGCGTCGCATGTGAGCGAGTCGCGCTATGTAGTTTTCGGCAAGAGTGACATACAAATTTGTTTTTGCTTATTTTTGAGTAAATATGTATTTTTTTAAAGAAATTCAAAAATGGTTATATTTCTTTATAGAAAATTTTAGGTTGGTACCACTTCGACGAAACGTCAAGGTTAAAAACTAATCAAATTCTGACAGATTTATATTTGTTCATAAAGGTGCGTTTTCATTAGTGCTAATGGCAGTGGTAGCAGACGCCTTTATAATATTTCTAATAGATTGTAGCTTTGTAATTGTAAATGGTTCTTTTATAACCTATACGCTGTCATTCTGACATTAGTCATAGGGATAAAGCATGCACCAACTGTCAAATTGACAAGCCAGAATTACATGATGTCAAAACTAGCTGTACGACTTTTCTTGCGCGCATAGTACATGCAAAGTAATATGTGTCACTATCACGATATGTGAGTTACCTATCATAAGTGACATTGATGACTTAAAATTTACAATTTGAATGACAAATATTTGATTTATTTGACATATAACCATGGCAACCCTTAATGCCCGCGCGGGCGTTAAGAATCGTTACCTCGCGGGCGTTAGTAGCAGCTTTGCCCAGTGTCTATGATGTAAAATGACACTTTATGACCATGTAGGACATAATTTTTCTACTTTGCGTTCGTTATGAACTCATAACGAAACCGGTTTCGGTGTCGTTATTAAAACACTAGGTCACACACATTTGGTAACTTTTAGTTTTCCAAGATTGATGATATTGACGTCGTGTCAAATAAGACTGACATCTCAATCGCTATTGGCTCGCGTCAGTGGTATTTGTGAATTATACTCCAACT
Organism: Melinopterus prodromus; assembly: GCA_964023965.1. Taxonomy (NCBI): domain Eukaryota; kingdom Metazoa; phylum Arthropoda; class Insecta; order Coleoptera; family Scarabaeidae; genus Melinopterus; species Melinopterus prodromus. The sequence goes on from OZ030392.1 coordinate 50,490,464, forward strand.
ACCAACTGTTGAATATGAAACAATACGAAACTACTCTAGATAACAAGATGACAACTGCAATTTTCGAAATATATGTAAATTTAGTGTCGCAAAGTAGAAAAATTAGTATATAACACTCGTTTTATAAGACGTATTGGCGCACTCGTTCCATTTGGGAACGAGTGCGCCAATTTTTGTCTTATAAAACTTGTATTATAATATACTATAACTGTAATGTAAACTATACAGAGTTACAATACAAACCGACGTAATTGAGCCGCCAGCTCTGACGCACACGCAATTTTATCGAGATTTGACTATAATAATTTTGCTTATAAGATGATACATTAGTAACAGTATGTAATTTAGGGGGTCCTTGTTTTTTAACTTCTGTTTTTAGAATATGTAATAAGCTCTGAAAAATTAGACTCTAATATCTCTAATACTCTTACTGTTACGTTAATTGATTATTCTTTTTATTAAGTGAATAATATTGTGGTTTGTAAATTTATTGTAAAACAACATAAATAAATTGATTTGTGTTAGTGCACTAATTAGTTATGACATAAGTTATAACTTTATACATTCCCGATTTTTAACTCGTTAGGGCACATATGCATTGATCGATCTCAAATTTCCTAGGAAATAGGTGTGTATACAAATGAACAAATTGAGAGGGTCCTGCATAAAAATAAAAGTAAAAAGATAAGAACCACCCAAATTTGTAGAATATTATTTTATGTTTTGCAACTGGGATACTACAAAGCGCTTTAGATTGTTTCCAGTTTTAAAAAAAGTTCGGTGTAACCTCTTCACGTTTCAGTCTGAATTGTCTTATTAATTGGCTCTTGGTGCAGCATAGCAAATTCAGGTTACAAGAAAATTGCATTTCTCTTGATTAATTATTTCTTATTAACGTTATTATACGCTTTTTATTAAGTGGAATTAAATTTTACTTTCATCACTAACACGGTTGCGTTCCAACGTTATTTGTTTAATTAGCCGGTCGTAGTCATAAACGAAAACCTAATAAATTCTTATACGTCGATTATTATTGATGCAAAAATTTGCATTTTACAATATAGCGTAAAGCACTTAAACAGCCTAAGATATACATATACATAGGTGTTCTGGGAACGCATTTCCGTTATAACGAGATAAAATCTGTAATTACGTAAACTAGCAGATAGCCATCATCGATTCTGAGTTGTTTAATGAGCACTTATGATCAGCTTAACACTTTTATTTTGTCACTTAACGCCCATATTAATTGTGTGCCTACTTACTGTATTCACTTGTTAGCTATACATGTATAGAATTTACGGTTGTAAATTAGTATTAAAATACTACGATGTCTTTTGTAAATACCTACTTACGTTACCGTACTCAGTAGAAATAGTTAACAACAATGCAGAATGCAAGTCATATAAGATGGGGCGTTTAAAGTTTAACAGAGATGCGGAAGATATGTGATTCGATATGTACGTCATGGTGTAGCTTTACCTGTATTTTTTGCAGTTGCTGCGGTCTTTCACTCCTCTTGCATATTATTATGTAAGCAGTCTGAAGAGACACGTATGTTGAGCGTGTGTTGAGCGAACCCATACCTCTGTGGTTTAAGGTTGCCTGATTTATTTTTATTATAAAACTTATCAAAGTGACCTAGTAAACATTAGACAAATAAAACTATGAAATTCGGAAAAATTCAACTACTGTTCAATCTAAAGATGATGATCTCAATTAAAGATGACACACCTATACAGCGTATATATAGGGTATCCGGGCGGTCTATAGCTGCCACATCGGTTGAGAAAGGAAAACAAATTATACAAAAGTTGACTCACCTGTTTCTATAACTTAAAATTATTTTCATTTATAGAGGGTGTTGCAATTAGGCGTGATGGAAAGTATGTACATCTTTTAAAAGGAACGCCTGTATTTGTATATCATACCATATTATGAATACTAAGGAACTAGTCTTTCTAAAAGTGTAAGTTGTATATGTGTAAACTAAATGGTTTCTGAGATTCAATTGTTTGTCAAACAAATGGCAATTGCAGGTCTGTTTAAAATACTACGTGAGTACCACATTTTTAAGATATTATGGCCTAAAAATGTTGTCACATACTAAGTAAAACCATATCCAAGATATGCAAGATATTAAATTAAATAAGAAAAGCCATAAGTCCAATTCGGTCGTATTTGGCCGTGAGTAAACTATCATCGCAGTGATTGATGTCGCCAAAACTTCTTCACTAGACGGGCACTTGATTATTAAGCGTTTTACAGAATAATTTTTTACTTGGAGACAAACCGCATCTATGACATAAGCAATGACATAAAATCCTTGTCATACATTTTTTTTGTATTGCTTTCGGTATACTTACATTTTTATATTGGGTTTTTTCTGGTAATTTTTTATTTGATCAAAATCGAGAAATGACAAGCGGAGATATTGACGATGCTATGAAGAGGGTGCTGCGCATTAAAGGGGTGCTAGGCTACATAGTGGTGAATGCCGAAGGAATCCCAATAAAGAGTACACTGGATAACACGGTGCAGCACATAACCGCTATGGCCACATTGATAGAGAAGGCGAGGAGCATCATCAGGGACATCGAGCCATCGAACGACTTGCTATTCCTTCGACTGAAATCAAAGAACCACGAAATTCTTGTTGCTCCAGACAGTTCCTTTACAGTGATAGTAATGCAAGAGTTAAACTCGTTACCCCAGGTGTTGACGTCTTGAGTGTTGTATATTACTTGATGATGTAGATTACATATACATTGCGAAATAATCCGATTTAAAGAAAATGGTTTCATTTATCGTAGTGAGTCAATCCCAAACAATCCTCAAACGAATTACTGTAGATAACATGTTCAAACAATAACTTCTTTATTTAACTTCATTGTAACACACAATGTTTCAGACAATACTTATTTGGTTTAAAGATTTATTCTACTACACCTCACATAAACTACCTCTCCTTATAACAGTATGGAGATTCCAAACAAAACCTGTTCTATATTTTATTAAATTTCCTTTGAATACCACTGGAAATGTTTGAGAGCTGATGAATTCATCCAGCCCAGTCGAAACAGCTGTTATTCCAATAAAATGTAAATTAGCTAAAGTTACATTTTTCTGTGTAACTTAAAGACGTTTTAAACAATATAAAACAACTTTAACAAAAAATTACAAACAAGCTAAATTCTAGTAAATTTGTTATGTTTTAAATATCTCAAAAGTCTCAGTTAGTATGTAGTAAGTAGTTAGACCAGGCAATAGATATGTTTGCGTGACAAAAATACTAGCAGGAAGCCTATGGTCCCAGGTCACGTGGAACAGTCCGTAGATTTATTGTGACGTATTTCCTACTCGCAAATATCATTTCATAATTTGTTATAAACAAATAACTTCATTTTTTTTTTCTTTTTTAGCTTGTAAACACAACCGACAGAGCAATCTTGATGCTTTCAACAGACGAATTGTAGAGAATGAAACGAGGAAAAAAATGAACCCTGCACGGGCTCGATTGAATTAATATTAACGGAAGAAATGCGGAACAAAAGGAAAATTTTGCGCTTTTTCATAAATTCATAACTCCGCCATTTTCGAAGTTGTAGCGCAGGCTTTTCGTGTGAAAGTAGCGATTGATGGGTGCATTGAGCGTGCACAACCCAGGCGTTTTCCGATGATTAGTTTTTGCACAATTACGATTTGAATATTTTTATGCAATATGTTTCGGCGACCCTGAATGCGTCGGAGGTCGTCCGATTTAATTTTTTTACGTATTTCGAAAGTAGAAGTACTGTGCTATAAAACGTCTATTCTGATTTTGCGTTAAAATGTTGCGAAATAGGTGAAAAATGCTTGCAAACATGACCGAAAACTACCACGCGCTCCAACGCGGGCGAGTAGTTGAGGGCAGGCGGCCGACCAGGGGAAGCTTGCAGCGCGCTTGTATTACTATAGATCAGAGTTGATATGTTTTAAAACATTTGTTTTAAAAATTGCTTTTAAACATGTTTTAAAACAAACATTTTGTTTTAAATCATTTTATTTTAAACATGTTTAAAACAGTTTGTTTTAAATGTATAAAATGTTTTGTTTTAAAACATTGTTTTAAACATGTTTTAAAACAAATATTTTGTTGTAAACATGTTTAAAACTGTTGGTTTTAAATGTTTAAAACATGTGTTTTAAACTACCGAAATTTGGACAACATATTTAATTATTTAATCAGCATTATAGTATGCTAGTCTTCAAAATTTTTATGCATGGATCAATTAAAAAATCAAAAATTATTTAAATATTGTATTGATTAATAAAAAAAGTTCTTTATAAAATACAATTTTTATTCCCTATTTAAAACATGTTTTTTTGTTATTTAAAACGTGTTTTTTTATGTTTAAAACATGTTTTTTTGCGAAGTGTTTAAAAACATTGTTTCGTGTTTAAAAACATCATTTTATATAAAAAACATGTTTGTTTTGTTCATAATAAAAAAACGCTTTTTATAACAACCCTGCTATAGATACGCGCTTCCCCGCGTCGACCGCCTGCCCCCACTACTCCACCGGTTTGGAGCGCGCGGAATTTTTCCGTCATGTTTGCAAGCATTTTCCACCTATTTTGCAACATTTTAACGCAAAATCAGAATAGACGTTTTGTAACACAATACTTCTACTTTCGAAATACGGAAAAAATTAAAATCGCACCACCTCCGACGCACCCAGGCTCGCCGAAACATATTGCATAAAAATATTCAAATCGCAATTGTACAAAAACTAATCATCGGACAAGGTCTGAGTTGTCCACGCTCAATCGCTACTTTCGCGCGAAAAGCCTCCGCTACAGTATTGAAAATAGCGGAGTTATGAATTTTTGAAAAAACGCTTTTTCCTGCGGTTTTCCGAATTTCCTCCGTTAATATTAATTCAATCGAGTCCGCGCAGGATTCATTTCTTTCGTCTTTTCATTCTCTACAATTCGTCTGTTGAAGGAATCAAGATTGCTCAATTGGTTCAGCTTTTACAAGCGAAAGACGCAAAAACACGATTTTCGGAGGTTTTTTGTTTATAACAAATTAAGAAATGATATTTGCGAGTAGGAAACACATCACAATACATCTACGGACTGTTCCACGTGACCTGGGACCGTCGGCTTCCTGCTAGTATTTTTGTCACGAAGTCAGTCATTTTCTGGTCTATTGCCTGGGCCTGGTCTAAGTGTGATTATCGCTGAAAACGTATGTTTTCGTACGAAAACTATAGTCCGTAAAATCTGAACTTTTCTGTGTAGCTTAATTTCGATAGTTCGCTCCAAACAAGGTGAGGGACCGTGGAAACTATAACTTTCCGAAAAACAATTGTTAAAATTTGCTGTAAGGCTTCTTCGAGCAGTGGCAAAACCACTTTACAAACAGTGCTATTGTGACAAACCAGATAATGTGCCATTGGTATGTGTAGGTATGTACGTATAATGTAGTTAGAGCAACATATCTGGTCCATCACCTATAGAAAGGGTTTTATAACTTTTGTATGCATAGCAAACCATTTTCTAGGGGTGGAAAGAGCGGGGTATGCATTCGCACATGATGGAGCGTCATACGGTATACATCTCAAAACATTAAAAAATGAATATACGGCGCGTGTAAAAGAAACGGCCCACCTAACATACTGTATAAGTATACAGTGTGTCCACGAAAGTCCGCACCATATGGAAAACTTTTTTATTGTGTATTTCTTAGTAAATTTTATTCTTTATGAAAGTTGGCGGCTCGTATAAAACCAAACCTGCCATAGTCAAATATGTAAATTTCGGTGCCATATACCGAGAGATTCAGAATATATGAATTTGTGATAGTTGTAAAGTATCTTTATTTTCATTATTATTGATAAACTTTATATAGAAATGTTGTTTAGAAGTAAAAATTATATTCAAATATGTCTGAGCAACCTACCTTAAAAAATTATTTTTTGTTTTATTCTTAATTATTACTCTTGTGACAAATATTAGTAAATGTCAGTGATACTAAAAGGATCTCTTAATATAGTTTTTAGAAATTTGAATATTTTTTTTGTTATTTTGGTATGATAACAAATGTTTATTTAGAACTAGCGCAAAACTACTCATTTTCTTGGTGCGAAGTTGATATTCCACCCTGTAGATATTAATATATCATACAATAAGTAATTCAGGAGCGTGACTTACCTTCTATTCGGTTAATATTAATGACTGTGGATAGGTTTCTAATAGTAGTTATCCATCTACAGCTAGCGATTCTCAGTGGTGGTACGCGCAGTACTACCGCAGTTTTGGTTTCATACGAGCCGCCAACTTTTTAAAGAATAAAATTTTCTGAGAAATTCACAATAAAATTCATGGTGCGGACTTTCGTGGACACACTGTATATCTTTTGAACCATTTGTTAAATTTTTGTTAATGTTTTGATTAATTATTGGCGCGATACCAAACCCACATCACTTTTTATTTGTGAAACTGCGTCAAAATTTGATAAGTGATCACTAACGTGATATTTAATATTTTTTTGATTAGTTGAGATCCATTGCTATTAACAAATCCGCAGCGTATTTAGTTGCGTTTAAACTGTAATTAAATCCGAAAGCAGCGCCGCGCCGCGCCAGTCCGTGCGCGAGCAAAAATCTAAAATTTAGAACGCACGTGCAAGTTCTACATAAGTACATACGTGCGGTTGTATGTGTTGAAAACGTGGGAAACACGATACGTTATGACTATGAGTTCGCAAATACAAAACTCGTGTTCAATGAGGCAGTACCTAGTTTATAACGGTATTTACATTGCACATTACTTGAGGAAAAATCATTTTTGGTACCATACAATCAGAAAGTTAACTTCGTTAATCATTAATCCGTTAACGAAAAACTTCGTTAACCGATAGTCCGCTAATGTGTTATAAATGTAACGGAAGTTAACGTTAACCGTTAATCATTAACTTTGTACAAAAAAGTATGTTGAGGTCGATCTGCTGGTGAGTATGCAACCCAAACAACTTCGACCTTTCAGTTGCATAAGTTAAAATTGCCTGTAATTTTTCCAACTCAATAAAATAACGACATTACGAGCAACAAGATTTATAAACGATATTGAAAAGATCAACTAACGTGGTTGGAGCTAGAAGAAGAGTATTATTTGAGGGTTGTTTTGTTCAGTTTAGGTTTATATTTTGAAACAACGTGTATTCAGTAAAAAATAACAATATTATAAAAAGTTAAATATTTGTTATTACATAATAAATAGTAAGGAATAAGGTAGTTTGTCGGGCAATTCCGTCATACGAAGAAGCAACCGTAGACACGTGTTTCGGACTATTAGTCCTCATAAGTACGGTATAGCCAAGGACTCAGATGGACAATGTGCAATAAGTTGGGGATTTGAATTTGCACACTAGGGTATTTTGTTTTAAGACGGATTCGAGTTTGATATTAGCCACGAGGATTAGCGTGTGAAATTAGAGCGCAAGCGTCTGGGGCTTTGGCGCGAGAATTTAGGGGTTGAAGAAAACACTCAACCATTCATTCTCTTTGGTATCGGGTTTTAAAGGAAGCGGTCGTGTGTCGACCGTCGTGCCAAATGGTGCAGAGCCGTATGGAGCCAAGTCAGAAATTGTGCTGTCTTGTGTTTTCTCGTTCTCAACCATTTTAACGCGTAAGTTGTTTATAGAGTTTATTGATTTATATTGTGACCATCTCTGCCAAAAGAATATTATCATTGTTTAGAATTAGCGTTCATATCCTTTGTAAGCAGTTTTGCATTGTTCATGGGTTTTTGTAAATAGATTCTACTGTGGTTTTATTTGGCCATTTGATTTTAGATAGAATAATTGAGACCTGCGTGTTTTAAAGTGAAGCATTTTGGCTTGCAAGTAGTTTTGATTGATAATTAGTAAGAGTTCATTCTCCAACAAAGTCTTAGAGAAAGAACTAACAGAGCTTAAGCCTCCGGAAGAGATAGGTAATTAGTTCACGCTACCGTAAGTGAAAATCTAGTAAATTAGAGAGCAAGTCAGATTAGATTTCAAGTTATATTTAAAATGGCGGGTAAGCGGCCCCTTCAGTAGAGTCTTAGTTGAAAATAAATTAAGAATGGCTGCCCCCATGACACTTGCACACAATGCCTATAGCAATTCGACATGTTCAGTTATAACATTTTCGAATTAACGGACTTGAATTAACGGATGACGAATGTAGCGAAAGTTAATGAGTCCGTTAATGATTTTGAAAGAAAACTTAGTTCGTTAAATTTCCATTCGTTAATGAACGATTAACGGATTATCGCTTTTGTGCCCAGCTTTGGTACTATATAACATATAATTACCTTTTATTAATGAAAACCACCATGGTTCGTGGTAATTGTAAAAGCATATAGAAAAACTATCAGCCTGGATAAGAGTCCTTAATATAAGCGTGCTCGTGGGATTATCAATTTCGATAGGTCTATACATCCTCGGATCCAAAATCAGTATTAACTACTAAAGTATAAAACGTTCTACAAGTTTGTAGGTTATGTATAGGACGCTACACATAACTATGAACTCTTCCAAATATTTATAAATGCTGATGGAGACGGATTAAAACACTTTCTCGTTATTTACCTCTCAAATTCTGATGTCAAAACGTACAACAATCGACATTGTGAGGTTAAGTGATAAAGTAAAAATACAATTAATCCGGAAATCTTCTTTGTGTTTTGGAACATTGTACTAATGAATGTGTCGCGATCAATAACAATAACAACAAGCATACACTTACCCACAAGGTGGTTGACTATAAGCCTGCCCATCGAAGATTTCACTATATGAGATGCAAGTTTCTGTTAGTTTTACGATAACGTTGTTTACCAATACACTAAACATACTGTATAACCAAGTAAAGAGGCGAAGGATAATTAACCCAGGTGAGGATAATTTTGGGAAAAAGCACCTCCGCCTGGATTTGAACCAGGAACCCTCCAATTTCCGGTTGACAGCTTTCACAGTAGAGATACAGAAGCTGTGGCAATTTATAGGTTTTATTTGTCACTGTATTACCTATGAAAGCCTTAATTACTAGGAAAGGGAAAGTTACCGTCTTTGCTACTGCTCCAAATGAGCATAAAAAACATTAAAAGGGTGGTCACCCACAAACGGATAACCACCCCAAAGAAAGAAACATTGGTGGATGCGCCGGTGACGTTGAATACGGGCAATGTTCATAACATGTTAAGATTGCAGCTATATTTTAGATATGGGTGGATAGCCTCATGCCTGAGCAGCTATGAAATGGAACTAATTTATAAAAGATTGTTATGACTAAATCAGAGATATAGACAAGAAACTAAGAGTAACATTAAGAAATAAACATAACAAGAGAGATTCTAAGGCATCCGAAGGTATGAAGCGAGGGTATTTATGTAATAATTCCGGAAGTACGTAGGTAAGAGTGTATGTATTTGTACAGATGTTTTTATATGGTTAGATTAGTGAACATTTGTATTTTTTACTTTACCTGTGCTCTCGTCGGTGGTTTCAGTTAGTTGCACTTTTGCATCAACCATTCCTCAACCATCCATCACGACATCAAGGACGATGTCTTTTTGTACATGGGGAAGGTTAGCTTGTGTTTTTGGAACCTTGTACTAACGTATCACTATCAACTAAATAAGAATAAGAATAAACTCGGTCACTAGGGCGGTCGATGATTACGTTGCTCCTTGAAGATCACACTATTAAAGATGCAAGCAAGCAACACTTGTAGCAAACATACTAAATAAACTGTATTCTCCGTTGTGAGCGTCTTAATTCCTACCATCGGGAAAGGTACCGTTTCTTAAAAACCTCTGTTTTAATGTATTACCTTCATTTGGGGACATTTCATTTCCCAAAGGAAACAAGATGCTCTCAACGGTTTGTAAAATCATGGTGAATCTGTAAACCGGCATATTATGGCAAAAGATACAGTTTTGTTTTGACAACGAAATCAACGAGCAGAGCTCTATCAAATATAAATAGATAGCGGTCAGTGGTAAACAAATTTGTTTAATGCTCCCATTTTTTAGTGGCACTATCAAAGTAAAGCAGTGATGACATGAAATTCTTGTTTTTTATTTCATTTCACTTCACTAGCTGTGATTTTATTAATGGAAGTAAAATATTTTTGAAATATATTGGAAAAAGAAGAAAAAGAAGCAAAATAAAAAAACTTCTAAAATACTGTACAATGTTGACGCTTAAGTAGTATTTCTTTCATTAATACTACTGTAGTTAGTATTCTAGAACCTATTTGGAAACATTTTCATCATTGAAACACTTGTGCGCCGTTTCAGAGACGCAACCTATATTTGCTAGTGGGGATTTAAGCGTGTTAAGTGATAATTATGGTGATGTGAAAAAAGACAATGTCATGAATGTCAAAGCCGCGTGGATGAACAGCATCACTAAAAAGTCATTAGTGTCAACAATTTTACGATAGTTGTAACATGACCTTATGACTTTTTCTTTTGCCTGAAAATGTAGCTTAAACTCACATTTTTGCCACCACATGATTTTTTGTGTCTTTGAATGCGACACAAGCTGTGTCGAAATCACCAACACCATAACTGTCGTTAAAACGGCAAAAATTAAGGTCTTAAGAATAAACAGAAGATATTGTCTAATCAGAAAATAATGGGGGTTGAAAAATGCTGTGGTGTTACGTCGGGGTCGGCCATTTTAATCAGAGAAAAGTTAGAAAGCGAGGCACCATAGTGTTTACTCTTCTTTCGAAAACAATAGATCTATAGGTTATTAAATCTCAACTTTGCTGTAGAACCAAATTGATAACCACAAACTTGTTCACCTTCTCATGAACTAAGTAGTTGTGTAGTCTAGAGTCTTGACTCTAGATTGTCTTGTGAAGAAGATAATTATGTACGTGATATCGTACAATTTAATGCGTAAGTATCCACCCAATAGCCCAAAAATGGTTTATTATCTTTAAAACCCAGATAAAAAGGAAGCCGGAAGTAGATAGAGGCGTCGACATTTCTAATAATATGTTGAATACCTAAACCAAAGGAAGAATGCAGGGAACCACAACCGCGGTGATATCTGAGCGATAGCGTGACATATCGTGGCGGAGTGATAAGTCCGTCTGTATAAAACTTCCGAGCCAGTAATTGCAAAGTCAGTTGAGAGACAAAACTGAAAAATCATAACAACACATGGAAACATTAAAGTAGGTACTGATATCAGCAGACAGGGGTCAACAGTAACAGAAGACAAAAACGAGAAGAGTATACCAAATGAGCGAAAAATTGAAAGGAAACAGTGAAAGACGTAAAAACGTCTTTTACGTCCAAACGTAAAATTAAACGACCTCCAGGAGGACCACATAAACTTATTAGAAGCCTCTATACTTATCATTGTTTAATAAAATTTATTTATATACGGCATATGTTTCTGTTGTTTAAACCATCTTCAGCCTTAAATCTACAACAAATAGAGAATTTCAGATTAATATATGAACAAATTTAATATTTAAAAAATAGTAACACTTCAGCTAGGGTCTATCTAGTGCTCTTGTTTTGCGACTAAATGGCAGGGGATACTGATACATATAAAACTTTGAAGTTAATAAAATTTCTTAAAATTGTTAATAGTAATTAATCAGTCAATTTTGATTGCAAATGGCAGCAGGAACTGTTTTGTAGTCATTTAGCTGAGTGTTTATTGTTGACAATAATGAATATTAAGTTTATATTTAGTATGGTACCTACAGTGAGTAATTCATATTTTTAATGTGACAATTTGAGAAAGGCGTTTGAACCAAATAACAACATATAGGTTATTTTTCTTAGTAACTCTCTAAAAATTCTGTTAAAAAAGTAGATAAACTATTTTTGCGTTTCTGTAATTGCATATTTTCACTAGTCACGTATAAGAACATAAGAACACAAAAATATAAATATTTCAAAATTTATTTAATACTTAAATATAATAAATATCAAATTTAATAAAAATATATTTATTAATTAAAAGTGTAATAACATTTAACGACAATCTTTGGTTAATTTTTTTAGATCTTCTTACTAGTTACAAGTGCTTTTATTCGTTGAAAATTATTAAATATTTTCTTCTCAACATTCAAAACTAACAGTTCAAGTTATGCTTCAAAACTGAATACAGTTAGTGATATTTTCAAATTTATTATGAACCGCACTTCACTCAACTCACTCAACCGCACTCAACCGCACTCTTTTGTGGCTCTTAGAGCCGCCCGTTGTATGTAATATTATGTAATGCTAGTGAGCTAGTACCTACTCACCAAGCTATTTAATACCTTTTTTAACCTTGCCACTAACTCACTGTAAGTACTTTGTAAGTTCTTATAAAATAGTTTGGACCTTGGCGTGCCTCGCATTGGCTGGAAGTGGGTTACTGCCCAGTCATTAAAGACGATGACACCTGCGCTACCTAACAAAAAAGTAGTAAGAAAATTATCTTCAGCCGTGCTGAAGTTAAATAATTAAATAAACGTAAAATATTAAAAAAAGTGAATTGATTTTTCCCATTCACGAAGTCGTCCTTACTTTTTAATAGATAAGCTTGTATACCAAATTTCAGATCAATAACGTCAAAATTACGGCAGTTATCGTGTACACTAGGGTGGTTCAAATTTATACCTTGCAAAATCATTTTTTATCCTACACGATGCGAAAATATCGTTTTCGCGTCGCTATGGAGACACGAAAGATGCTATTTGCCAGCCAGCCCCAGCCCGGCCTATAATGAAACTTTTCGGGGCTATCCCGGAAAATTACATATCTCTGTCCAATCAAAACACAGTATCGATTCGGTTTGACGTTTGTGATTAAAACGTCAACGGATTTTATTTGTCAAAAGCCAATATGTCAGAGATTAGTCTTTAGAAACGGGTGATTTTATTACGATATTGTTGTGTAGGTAAAAAAATTATGTGTGCACCACGCCCAGAAAGTGCTTTTCCGGGCCTCAAGAAGTGCCCAGGCTCGCTACGCTCGCCTGTGCAACTCTTCTCTCGCCCGGAAAAGAACCACTTTCTCGGCTTGGTACACAATATACTATTTATCCTACACGACGTGAAAATGTCATTTTCGCGTGTCTATGGAGACACGAAAGATGCTATTTGCCAGCCAGTCCAAGCCCGGCCTGTAATGAACACTTTTCGGCGCTAGGCAGGAAAATGCAATAACTCTGTTCAATCAAAACAGTTTCCGCTTCGGTTAGACGTTTGGTTCTCGGCTTGGTACACAATATACTATTGTTTTGCTAAAGGGCAATGATCCCCCCAATCAATTCCTTCACGCGAAAAAAAATCCCCCTAAATTTGAAAAAAATTCGTTAACACGTTAACACGTGTTAACGAAAAATTGGTTAACGTTAACACGTGCCACCGAGCACCTCAAATTTCCCATTTAAAATACATTGGAAAAATGCATATTTTTACGTTTTTTACACGGTTCGGATTTAGAAAAAAAGTTGCGGGAGATTATCAGAAATTGTTCAGAACTTCCCAAAGATCAAATCCACAACCGCTATTTTTTTCACCTGCCCCACCCTCTTCTGCAATACCCTAAAAATGAGGAAAAACTTTCCCAAATTTACAATTTCACAAAGTTACGGGATTTATTATTTTTCTGACAGAAATTACTATTATTGGATTATTGACATGTTTTTTGTCATTTATTAACTAATTAAAAAATTAAAAGATTGTTTAAGCAATTACCATTTGTTTAAACAAAAATATTCGATGTTACTAACGCATTTTTCCATTTGTTGCAAAAATTATTAAATTTTTGCTATTTTTATCAATTATTAACTAATTAGTAATTGTTTAAACAATTAACATATGTTTAAACAAAAATATATGTGGTTACGCACATATTTTTCAAATTTTGCTAAAATTATTACATTATTAGTATTTTTTTTCATTTATTAACCAATTTGCAATTGTTTACACAAATACCATTTGTTTAAACAAATACCTACATTGTAATGGATATAATTTTCTATATTTTTTGCATATATTATTACCACAGTAAATGTGGGGGGTATAAAGATGTTTTGTGAGGGTAATCCGATATCGAATTGCAGTAGATAACTAGCATAATTAAACACTCTTTCCGTCAAAATTGCTTAGGCACACCAGTGGGTATTTTTTAATCACATATAAATTATTCTTTGTGATGTTTTATGATTGTGATTTTATCGCAATATCTCGGAGTAGGTGTTGATGTATTGATAAACATATTTCGAGAGAGAAGGAAAATGACAACTGAGATATGATTGAGATGATTGAGATGTCAGTCTGCGTTTGACAGGAGCATCTCTCCTTTGCTTTACCTTTTATGTTTGATTTTCTTGTATATGTACATACGTCTGTATTTTTCTGTTTCTTAACACTTTTTGTAAATCTAATTCGTCTGTGCGAATATGTCGAAAGAAGATACAGAGGCTGCAATGAAGAGGGTCCAAGCATTGCGTGGAGTCGTTGGGTACATAGTCTCAGATGCTGAAGGTATGCCCATAACCTCAACGCTGGAGAATACATTCCTGTACCTAAATGGAGTCACCAGTCTTCGCGATAGGGCAAGAAGTTTTGTCAGGGATGTTGACCCAACCGATGACCTGCACTTCTTTCGCATCAGAACCAAAAATTGCGAGATTATGGTTGCCCCCGAAAAGGAGTTCTGCTTGATAGTAATGCAAAATTGCAGTGAAAATACGCATACATGATTTTATTTAAATGTTTGTAGACTTGTATGTGTATGGTGTGGTTTTAAACTATTATATGGCATCGATTGACAATTTCTGTATAATTTAAGTTTTTTTTTATAATTCGATCTGCTAGGAATATATTTCTAATAATGTGCAAGGTGCGCATCTATGATGTCAGAATAAGAAAATTATCTTAAATTATAGCAACAGAGCCAAACAGTTAATCTTCAAAAGAGTAATCAAACTGATGCAGGGAGAGCCAATTAACAAATAATTAGTTATTTATGTCGATGGCGTATAGGATAGAGCGGCTGCTATCTACGCTGGAGGCCTGGGATCGAATCCCGGCTCGGGCTAAAATCGACTGTCCTGGTATTTTAGGCAGGGAACAAATACTTTTGCATGCCGCCTTCCATCGGATGAGGAAGTAAAGCCGGTGACCCATGGGTGACCCCGTGTGCTGTCATTATGCGACGTGCACGTTAAAGAACTCTTACGAGGCTGACATAAGAGGCTGACATAAGAGACTTAAGAGGCTGACATCTCAATCGCTATTGGCTCGCGTCAGTCGTATTTGTGAATTTTACTACAACTACCAATTATTGAATATGAAACTACTCTAGATTGTAAGATGACAACCGCAATTTTCGAAATGTATGTAAATTTAAGGGGGGGTCGATGGCGTATAGGATAGAGCGGCTGCTATCTACGCTGGAGGCCCGGGATCGAATCCCGGCTCGGGCTAAAATCGACTGTCCTGGTATTTTAGGCAGGGAACAAATACCTTTGCATGCCGCCTTCCATCGGATGAGGAAGTAAAGCCGGTGGCCCCGTGTGCTGTCATTATGCGACGTGCACGTTAAAGAACTCTTACTGGAGGTTGGAATTCCTTCAGTAGGACAAAATTCCTGGGTGTGTGTAGCCTGCCCTCAGCGTCGGTGATTGGCCTAAGTTGCGGAACTAGACCGACGTAAAATAAACAAGTAAAAAAAAAAAATATGTAAATTTAATGTCGCAAAGTAGAAAAAATATTATATAACACTCGTTTTATAAGACGTATTGGCGCACTCGTTCCATTTCGGCACTCCTCGCTACGCTCGTCGTGCCCAAAACAACTCGCGCGCCAATTTTTGTCTTAAAATATATAATAAAACTTGTATTATAATATACTATTTTCTGCTTTGCGTTGGTTATGGACTCATAACGAAACCGGTTTCGGTGCCGTTATGAAAACACTAGGTCACAAACATTTGGTAAATTTTAGTTTTCCAAGATTGATGATATTGACGTCAAGCGTCAAATAAGGCTGACATCTCAATCGCTATTGGCTCGCGTCAGTCGTATTTGTGAACTTTACTACAACTACCAACTGTTGAATATGAAACTACTCTAGATTGTAAGATGACAACCGCAATTTTCGAAATGTATGTAAATTTAATGTTGCAAAGTAGAAAAAATAGTATATAACACTCGTTTTATAAGACGCATTGGTGCACTCGTTCCATCGCTGTATCCGAATATGTCATTTAAAGAGGAAAATTTCAAATGGCAGAACCAAATGGCGGACCAAATGGCCAATCTATGTAGTTCATAAAATTGTTTTTTGCTTTTGAAGGACGTTGAATCCAAATCTCAGATAAACAAACAATTCAAAATGGCGAATCCAAAATACCAGATTAGAAGATTAATAATTAAAAAAAACTTATTTTTTAAGGGAACTTTAATGGGATTTTAAAGGACGGGGAACTGGAAAAAAAATCCTAAATGTTGCAAGGTTGATTAACAACGACTTGTCATCATGAGAGTTGCTGGAATGTTTACGTGGCGTCACTCAAAATTAAATGGAAACCTTCAATTCTATTGCCTGGTGCCTAGTTTCCAAACGTGTTCCCAATGGTTTAAAACCGATACATTCAGATAAATATTGTCTTTAAAACGATAACAACGATAAGAATGGGCAACAATCAAAGATAAATGCAAAGGTGCGCGACAAACATCGTCTGGCTAGACCGTCGGTATGTACACTCGAGGCATCAAAAAAGGGTCGAACATAGCGTAGAAACTATCAAATTTCTCAAAACGACGCAGAGGATGACCCTGGGGTAGCAGATTAGCAGAAAAATCTTATAAGTACTCGATACGCCTCCGGAAACTGGAGTTTAAACTTTAAACTCATTTTTTACCGACAGTTTTTTTGCAGCAGATTAGCATGATATTTCAAAAACTATTACTCCGTCCAACGTGAAATGTTTACTACATGGTTTACTTACAACATTGGTTTACTTGATGAACCAGAAACTCAATACATATGTTATTTTGCATGAAAATTATCATTCTTTTTCGGGAAGAACCCGAATTATTAGTAAATAGGTGTACCAACGTTGGAATCAACAAGGACATCTTTTACAGTGTAAAGACGGCTAATTTTCGTATCATTGTATTTGACTTATAATATGGTAAAAAATATCTTACAATAAGTTAAAAAGTTGGTTTAGTTTGTAAATATTCATAAATATCTTTTTCGTTTATCATACGTAGTATGACAAAGCATTGTAATAGTGTCTAAAAAAACTTTTTGGATTTTAGCGGAAATGTGTCCTTTTGGGCCCGCTGAATATTTTTGACAAAGGGACAGAAAAAACGTCTGTATGTCTGTATGTGTGTACCCGTTTCTTTTTGTGGCGACGATTCCGGAGAAACTACTAAAGGCATTGGAACGAAACTTTCATAGTTTCATAGCCACAAGTTTTTTGTTCAAAAGATTCATTCCAAAGGAACTGGATGTTTAGTTTCAGCATTTTAGAACCATTTTGCAAATGAGCCGCAATTTTTGTAATTTCGTCAAAATAGTTAAATAATAAATTAAAGTAGACGAAATTCGGAGTAATTTATGTTTTTTGGTAAAATGTATGGTTTAGCTGCATGAGCAAATTCTATTTCTTCGAGATCGCTCGTACTGCATTTTGATTCCATTGACAGTATTGTCAAAACATCAGAGTTTGACACAGTTTGACACTGCTGTATAGTATGATAAAGTCATGTGTGTAAATATGGTGTATTATGTTGTATGATGCATATTTATTGTGAACTTTTGACATAAATGGTTAATGTTTTATACACTTTTTTGCAACCACAGACATGTTACGCGCCCAAAGGTTTCTCTCAACGGCCCTGATATCACAATATTATTTTTCAGTTTGTATTGCAACATTTGATTAATAAACATATTTATTATACTGTTTGTTCGGGGGTTTTACCAGTTTTGCACATCTTATATGGAAACCTTAAAACATTATTCCATCGGACCATGATTGCATTCCATTTATTCAATTATATCCAATCAAATTGAAGAAATTGTCATGCAATTAGAATATGTGGCGTCAAATCCATTTTCTTCGTATAGTAGATATTTTTCGTGCAGGAGCCACTTTCGAAGAAATGTACGAGAGCTGTCAATTTCGTGTAGAAAGTTCTTCTGAATCTTTACGATATAAATTTACAAACAGAAACACACCTCGATCTCCGCTCATAAGAATTGCCAATTTTCTCACAGGCCTGCCGCAAAAAAAGCTAATCTGTCGGCGATGTCTGATTGATGCGAGTAAGCGGCGTACAACTTATTCCATTCTTCCTCTTCTTCTATATCGTGAGTTCGTACGTCGCCCGTCGGCGACTTATCAAGATCTAGGTCAAGTGTTATTAAAACCCTAGATAGATGGATACAGCAGCTACGTATCTCATTGGTAAAACACCGAAACAAGACGCACGTCTAGTTAAGTCTAGTCTCTGAATTATTTATGTAAACACCAACTTTCTCAGTGTGCTTATTCTCTATATACGTATGGTATAGTCGATCCAACAAAACAGCCAACACACGTCATAATTAAGTTGTTGAATAAATGTTTCCTGTATGATAGTGAAGTTTATAGTTGATAAATGAATGCCACGCTTCTTTTCATACCTGATTATTTCTTGTTTGGGTTCCGTCGTCTTTTCCTGTATCTCGACAAACTATATATCCGTACATCTCAACAACAAATTTTTGTTTTAAACGTTTTACTCAAAAACCTATGTACTAGACTTTGTATACCAATACTGGTCTCAAAAGTTACCGTACAGCATGTTTGCAGAACTTCAGTAAAACATGGTAGGCTTGAGAACGTCATAATCAGTACATCTAGTACATCTTACAAAACAATCATCCATAGTGAACTTAATTTTGTTTAATCATCAATTCTCACGTGTTACAATGAATTTATGAATTAATTGTTGTTCTGTCCACGTTACGTGATAAAATATGCTTGGTTCATGTACTTATGAACTACTTATACTGCTACTACTTAATAGTTATAAGTACAAAAGTAGTCACATGTCTCAATTTTAACTTGTGTTCTCCATAAAAAACATAGTGGCGAATTATAATAAAAAATTCCTGCAGAATTTTGATTTTTAATAGTTGTTTAGAGATACCAAATACAACTCTGATACAAATTAGAAAAATACGAAATAGCGGAGCCAAAATAACCCACAATAATTTAATTAGAAGGTAATTAAGAAATAATTTTTAATTTTGAAATTCTTATAAAGCAGATTTGGCCGAAAATTTCCATAACTTTACAACTAATCGTATATTGTCGTTATAACAAAAATCTTAAGTATGCGGCAATTTTAGCGTAAAAACGCTGAATACTTCTTAATAATATTTTATAATCCGCTATTTTGGATTCTGCAATGTTTATGCCAGATTTTGCGCCCTTAAAACCCCATAGAAGTGCTAATCAAGATTTGGCCTTTAAATGCCATTAGAGGTATGAGAGTTGAAATGTTTCCTCTAAAGAAATCGAAGCTATTGCCGCAATGCAAAAACTGTCAGCTTGGGGTCACACCCGTGGATTCTGTCATAAGGATCCAAGATGTGTGAAATGTGCTGGACCACATGAATCGACAGATTGCAAGATAAAGAGGGAAGATCCCCCAAAATGTCACAACTGCCATGGGCAACATCCGGCAAACTATAGAGGTTGCATTGTACCCAAAGAACTCCAGACCTTAAGAGATAAAGCAAATGGAAACCCAAATCGTTCAAAAATTCCAATAACTACTTCGACTAGGAATGAGACAGCTCCAAGTACGTAACGTCCCAACCTACGCCAACAAAGTCAATCCACGGAAACAACAAGTGAAGGCTACTGTACAAAAGCCTTCAGTTGAAAGTAACACTGCACCACAAGTAAATATAACACTAAGTCAACAAGTTCAGCTTATTCTTCAAAAATTAGACAATCAAGAGAAAACCAACAACTCTATTATAAAAGGACTAGAGAAACTAGAAAATGCCAGTAAAAGGACAACCGCAAAAAATCAAAATGGTAAATAATCTTAGAATAATGTGTTGGGATGCCAATGGGTTACTACAGCATCAGCATAACCTATTGGTCATATTAAACCTGCAAAAAATAGACATAGTAATTCTGCTAGAGGTGGGAGTGCACTTATCATAAACAAGAATATCTCCCACTACGAAGATATCAAAATTGATGCAGAAAAGTTTTAAGTGACAGCTGTAAAAAATGAAAACCAAAAAGTCATCTGGTTTTGATCTAATAACAGGTGAGATCACATAACAGGCAGAGAAAAGCCATAGTTAAGATAACTAACCTCTGCAACGCAGCATTTAGGCTTAAATATGTGCCATTTGGAAAACTGCGGAGGTAGTGATGATTCCCAAGCCAGGAAAACCACCAAATGAACCATCCTTTTACAGGCCGATTTCTTTACTGCCAACGTTGTCAAAACTGTTTGAAAAACTACTTGCAAAACGACTGAAGCCAATCTTAGATGAAAGAAAGATTAGCCCGACCATCAGTTTGGATTCAGAAACAAACATTCGACAATTGATCAGGTGCACAGAATAACAATGTTAATAGAACGAACTTTAGAAGAAAAAAAAGGTATGCTCCTCTATATTCCTGGATGTAGCAAAAGCCTTCGACAAAGTTTGGGACATAGGTCTACTCTATAAGCTGGAACGGCTACTACCCTTCGAGTATAGCCAACTATTAAAATCATATCTTGCTGACAGATAGTTCCCTATAAAGCAAAATAATGAGTACTCAACTCTTAAATGTATTAAAGCTGGAGTACCACAAGGTAGTGTACTTGGCCCAATTCTTTACCTTCTATACACACATGATCTTCCGCAACCAGATTTTGTTACCGTTGCCACGTTTGCTGATGACACTGCTATCATGGCAGTAGATACAAATGTTGAAGGAGCAACACTAAAACTGCAGAATGCTGTCAACGATATTAGTGATTGGATGCAACGATGGCTAATTACATTGAACGAAACCGAATCCGTTCACATAAATTTTACCAACAAGCGAGTACGTTACGTTCCAATTAAAATAAATAACACCACCGTACCCTACTCGAACACCGCAAAATACATCGGTATGACGCTAGACACCAAGCTCCGCTGGAAAGCACATGTCAAAACCTTGAAGGAGTTATGACTTATGAGGATTTCAGACATGTTACGGTAGTTACGCCAGTATGTCACAAAAAAACGATTACGAAGACACAAGATTTGTTAGGACTTGTGTCAAAGTTGTGTTGTACGTTCTAATGTCATTGTTTACTTTTACGAAGAAGTGCTGTTACTAATAATGAACAAACTACTTCTGTCATTTCATTGTATTTGATAAAAAGCTTAGTTATTTAATCTATTGAATTTCAACAATTCACATTACGTTTTCAGTTATAAATCGGTAAACCTTGTTTTATTGTTCAACTCCGGATATCAGTTAATTAAAATCAAACCTGAGGGTGGATTAAAATTATTGTTATTGGAATGGCATCAGCTAATGAGGTCCTCAGGTCAATGTAAACGGCAACTAAATGATAATCTCTTCGGGATTATCTCCTTTAAATCTTCAATTTAATCCATTAACCGACATCTCACACGTCAGCAAAAAGTGGCGTGTTCCATATACTTTACCGCTTATGTTGTGGCGACAGCAAAAACGTCGTGAGCGATTTCTCTGGCCATATAACAATCGGCGTACAAGCCCATTGACATGTGGAAAAAGAAGATCAGTCCGGTCAGACACGACATGATCAACTGGCCATTAAAGCCTATTACTCGTTACCGTTACTCGCACTATACATACATACATACGCAGAAGCCGACGAACACGACGCAAAAGAGCTGACTTGTGAATAACGAAATAAATCACGACTTAATAGTTTTGCTTTCTCCGTGTGTGCACTGGAATCAAAGTAATAGTACCTACGACGATACAATTGGATCGGTGAATGGAAAATGGGTTTACCTTTTAAAAAATATTGCAAAACTTAAGGAAACGAACTAATAGGAAGAATTTTATGAAACCATGGATGAACTGGTAGATAAGACTAACTATGACATCAAATTGTGTTCGGAGATTTTAATGTTCAATTAGGTAGAGAAATGTACGATCAAACGGAATTGAAAGATGACAGAACGAACAACAATGGATAAAGAATAATTGACTTCGCAGCTGCAAAAAGGATATTGACCATTTGCTGATGATACATACTGAACCTGGAGAGGTGCACGTGTTTCATCGGACCACATAATGGTTAAAGTGTAATTGAATCAAAGGAATGACAGAAGGCGGGTTAGTCTTTCGGAAGACAAAGGAACTACAGCTGAAGAACTGCAGAAAGAACAACATGACTATACAAAACGGAACTACAGTGGAGGAAGAGTATACCGAAATAAAAGGCACGAAAATAAAACAAACAGCGTTTTGTTGCAAAATGAGAAGAGACAAATGAAAAAAGACCAAAAAAGAGACTAGCCATGGTACAAAGTTCAACAGAAGAAGCAGCGGAACACAAGTCAGAAATGCGTTCAATAATCTCTGCAGAACCAAGAAAAGAGAGGTTTACCAAAGAATGATACACCAGATGGAGCAATCTTTTATAGCTAAGAAAGTAAGGTATTTTTCGAGGTAATGCAACGAGAAAAGTAAACCCCCAACAATACAATAAAGGGTCTGACAACTGACAATGGACAACTATGCAGAAAAGAACAAGATATGTCGAAGATTTGGGCAAGATGCAATAGATCGTTCATGACGAACAACTGGAATTTGGTATGACAGGAATCTGGAAAACCAAAGAAGTGACCAGGATGCAGAGCAATGTGTGTGTGTGTGTGTGTGAAATATGGATTGGAGAACTGAAGGGATTTGACAATGTACCAAAGAATATAGAAACAAAAGATAAAAGCCGGAGGCCACACTGCCTAAAGAGTAGGATAATCAAACCATAACACATACGTATTATACAAGATTCTTTAGAAATAACGGCTGAAAGATCATATTCTCCAAGGACAGATGAGCAAGTTTGGTGTAAGTCCTATAACGCATAGTCTATTTCAAAGTTAAGAACATACATACTAACAAAATTGTATCGTATACAGATATTCGTCTAAGGCCGGCCCTGATCATTAGTAGATTATGGCGATTGTGAACTTATGTACGAACATTAATTGAAAATTTAGAAAATAAAATTACTTCCAGGTTCAATTGAAAAAAATCTGATGTGTTCAGACACATGACTTTATCATACTATTTAGCAGTTTTTCCCAACGCAAACGCTGATGTTGTGACCTTACTGTAAATATGTAGTATCAAAATGCCTATTAAATCCTGGCTAACTAGTTTTAATGCAGTACGAGCGATCTCGATCATGCAGCTAAACTATTCATTTTGCTCTAAGTTTGGTCATGAAACTCTAAATATAAAGTTTCGTTCTGATATCTTTAGTATTGTCTCCGGAATCGTTGACACAAAAAACAGGTACACACACACACAGACATTTTTTGTACCGTGGTAAAAAATGTTCAGGGGACCCAATAGGACATATTTCCGCTAAAATCTCAAAACATTTTATCGACACGATTATAATACTTTGAAGTAATTAGGAATATTGGTATGTACATAATCCAGAAATATTACGAGGATTTTCCAAAAAGTGTGATTCCAAGAGATTTTAATCGTACAAAACAAACTGCGCGCTGCGGTCGATCAAAGCTATTTCGCATAGGAGTACAATTGCCATCTGTCCGTCTCTAGTAATTCACAAATCACAAAATACCCACATTATGATTCCACATACTAAAACCTTGTTACTGTAGATAAACCAACGAACAGCCGACTACGATGATCTGAACAAACTAATATAGGTCAATGTCATTGTAAGCGAGAGTGTTGGTAGATCGATATATTGCCGGCGATGTTGTTTATCACCAGTTAACTACATATGAAGAGTTGAAGTAAATAATGAACTAAGTGCCAAACATCTTAAAAATGTTTTATTCCATTAAAGAAATCTAGGCACTATTGGCTTTAACATAAATGGTTACTGGCTACGCAAAAATATGGCGGGAAGTGCATAAAAATCGACCGTTAAACAGCTGGGTATATGTATAGTGCGAATACTGCACACGATTCATTTATCTGACTAAAAGAGATTTTTGATTGAGTAAAAGGTATGGAAAACAACCTAAAAGTGATGCAGGTGCTATATGTTATCTGACTGTATAACACTGTATTTTTTGCTAAGTTTTATATAAAATATAATATATATAAAATATAACAGCGGTTCACATTGAATATACATAATATACATATACGTTAAAAAGTGTACATACACAGTAATTATGGTTTTATTCGGAGAAATCACTGACTATAGGTGGCGCTGCGATTCATCAATATGGCGGTTATGTGATAGATACCTTATTTGTTTACTTATTGTGTTTGTTGCGAAAACACTACATTCGGTGGGTTTACTTGATTATTATATCTGTATAACAAAGTTAAGGGTGGTGATCGACGTTGCTTATGGTTATTATTACCAGTTACCACCATAGTTGTAAACAACAAACACAACATAACCTCATTCATCTATCACATACAAGTTATAGGTAAAACCACGAGAGCTGGACGCGAGTCATCGATTTCAGCTGTTATTTTGCTGATCGTTACAGACCATTCCCGTGCGTTAGACAGAAACGACGTGCTTTTTATGCGTCTGTTCTTACGATTTTAAGCGATGGGGGCGCCACCGTCCCTGGTTTTGCCTCTGGGTTTTGCCGAATTTCGATGCTGATCGATGGCACACCAATTGCAATCTAATCCCGTCAGGAATGCAGCTCCATGCCCTAATCCCCATTGTCAGCAAAGAAAATAAAAATCGCGAGCTTTTCCACATGTACAAACAGAATCAAGTGGTAGGGAGTGTTCCCTGTCATTACAAAATCTCGTTCGTTTTGAAGATACATGACGGACGCATGTTGATCCGAAGCACACGATTCTCAACCTTTGGACCCTATAGATGTTGGTATTAACGTTGCACATTATTTTGTTGTTGAAGTTAATGAAATAACGGTTGGTGCATATCACTTGCTACTTTACCATCTTATTTGCACTAAAATCTACGAAATCATCACACACTAATCTGATAGTTTAGCTGCTAACATAATATTGATGCTTAAGATCCTTTATACAAGGTCTATCGTAAGGTTATATGTACTTATATGTTTATCATATTGATATTTTTCATTAATATTTATGTTTATCATATAAACATTTATCAATATGACATCAAAATAACATAATGTTATACAACATAACGTTTTGTAACACAGAAAGGGTTTCGTTGTAAGTAATTATATACCTTACTTAAATACCCGTCACACCCCACTAATGTACGAAAAATTTAGAAATATATAAAATCTTGGTAATAACCGAAACCAAAAGTGTTTAATTTTAGGTACAATTCCCCTATATCAATCAAATTACTCAATTCAGACCAGGATAATTGTAAAAAAATTAAGGAAACTGAAGCATTTAAAATGAAAATTAGAGTTTATCGTTAATATCTTCAATCTTAAATTTTCTTTTAAATTGATCAGCATAAAGCCGTATCCTTTCCGCCATTTAACCGATATTGTATATCATTAACTAAACGATGCCCCTTGTATACTCACGGAAAACGTACATCCTGTATAAAATAAACCTTGCCAAATGATTTATTTTATGAAATTTCACATTCTGTTAACAAATCTATCATCTTTATACTATATTTTTTAGTTATACATGTTATTAAATTTGTTTTGGTCTCTTGTTCATTAGAAGAAGTAGATAAAAAGTAACACACCATATGATCTAATATTTGCTTAAGTATGTAGAAAAATATAGTGGAGTTTTTCTATCGAACGTCTAGCTTGCCAGACACTATTTTCTACATATCTCGGAACAATGGTTTTGGTACTTAGCTCGTTATTTAATTTAACTCTTCAACTGCGGTAAGCTGTTGACCATTTTCTTGCGATGAATGGAGCCGATCTTTTTGACAAAACATGTTGTTACGTCCTTGAGCATTATGCTCCTTTAGGTTAGCAATAATGCAGCGCGTTTTGACGATTATCAAATTTGACAGATATGTTTATGCATTGTTCATTCAGTCGATTAGCCAGCGAATTTGTGGACTTAAACTAAGTTCTTGAATTCATTAAACTTTTTTATGTAATGGTATCACAGCAGATACACTTTGCATACAACCGGTCGGGACCGCGTTCAAATAATTAATCAGTTGTTTTACCATAAATAAAGGGTTTGATCGCAGAATTTATATCCGTTTCGTTTCAAATTTGTTGATATTATAAAAGCTTACTAAGTGTTCGGGTTTTTGGAGGTTCGAGTTGTAATAATATTGTTATTAACCAAATATTTAAGTACTTACATAATAATCGTGACTGCTCATAACCCTAAACTAAATTATCGAGGTTTTACTGTATGTGTACTGCCGAAAAAAAGCTAATGCCTATCTCGCACGCACAATGATGGCGTTAATTTGATATCGGAAATTCATCCCTATGCAGGGTAGCATGAAGGATCTTCTGTCACCCGAATTCTTGGGAGGTGTAGGTTCACTGGACAGTGCTCTGTAAACAGTGTGGACAATGTCTCCGCTGAAGTATTGCCAAGGAAAATTCTTGATTGAGGCAGTCCTGAATGACCTCTCCAATAGTCATCTTGCCACTGAGATGATAGACGTGGTTAGTTTTGGCATTTGTATCTATTTCAAGAAGTTGTGTTCACAAAAGTTTTCTAATGTGTCATGTCATCATAATTATTTTCTTTGAGACATAGCAATGAAGAGATTTAGTTCGTCAAATAAACTATATTAGGGAGACCGTGTGGCAAAATTACTACCTACTGTTTTGTTCTGTGATTCGCTTTAAACTATTAAAGTAGTAGCCCCATGAAAATTGCCTAATCTAAAATTATATATCTCAAAAAAATCTACATCTACAACATTCTGTACGACATAAGTTAGAATCTAGCTTCGTATGAATCCGTTATACGCTTGAATTATATTTGCGAGTATATTTGCGGTAAGAAATACAGTAAGCTGAGCGTGCAGTCTTGCGGTCTCAGCGGTTCTTCTTATCCGCGTTTCTGCCGTTTCTGGGCGACATCGACACCACCGGCTGCAATGACAAATGTGGAAACCGGCGTTATTCAGTTGTTTCTTGCGGGGCCGCTCCCGGAAGTTCGTAGATCGGCACCAGAACGGGTCACCAAGAACAAATTGAAAATCGTGACTTGGCTGCAAGGTACCAATTAAAAATACACCCGAGTGACCTGAAAGGATTTATATGGAATCAGCGCCTTTATATGGTTTAGATAAGCGATGTTTTTTTATTGTTATTATATGTAGGCACATAAAAATTCAAATAACATACATGCTATGTATATTAATTTATCAAACATAATAACGGTTATTTATTAATATTTTATTATCTGATATTTAGTAAGAAGCGGATACCTAATACTAAAAATTAAAACAAGATTACTGAAATCGTGATCGATTATATGACGTGTAGATTGCAAAATAGTCTCTAATGCAAATATGTACCTAGGCACATTAGAATGGAGACAAATAGAACGCTGAGATTGCCAGGATAGGATATCTAAGATTGAACAAAAAGCATCAAAAGAAATACCAATGAGAACCGATGGCAAGTTGCAGGGTGCAAAAGATCAATAATCGAATGAACAGTGTAATTGGGAATAACCGAAAGAGGTATATTTCCATATTTCCAAATATAATTTATTAAGATAAATATAAAAATATATTGCTGGTAGTTCATATAGTTTGATATTGGACGAATCAACTGATATATCAGTGCAAAATATCTTGCTATTATAATAATATATTTTAGTCAATCAAAAAATAAGTATACTGCAAGATTCTTAGACCTAGCACCGTTGTACCAGTTCCATATTTAATATTTATAAAATGCGTGTGCCAATCCCTGCAGCTTGCTGTTTTAGCACCTGCAAAGAAATCATTGCAACGCATTTTAAGATTTATCGTACAGGAAAAGTACAACTGGTTTTCAAACTCCACCATACGACAAACTTCTTATAGCAAATTTATAAACTGATGAGCGACAATCACAATCCCCTCAAAATAATTTAGGTGTACCAAACTCGGTGGCTGTCGATCGAATCAGCAGTTAGCAAAATTTGTAACCAATGGGGGGAGTTGCGATGTCATTTCAATAGCGCTAGAAATTGTAAAAAGTGCTATACAACAAAACTGTGACATCAAATGTATAAAAGGAAACTTTGGCAAACCTGTTATTTTTAAAACTTATACTATAAGATATTCAAAGAATCAATAAAAAGATTGCAGCTGAAGATATTGATCCCACCAAATTGCTCCTGGATTTAGAAAGTCTCTATGCAATAGAATTATTCCTCCAGGAACAAATATTCATCTTTTCAGTTCTCAAATAAAGAATTTTATTGATAAGAATTCTTATTTACGTTATGAATTTGAAGGCATAATGGGGGAATTGAAGAACAATTATTCAATTAGTAATGATGAAGAAAATCTACATATTTCGTTATATCATTAATAGAGCAAACCAAACTCAGGGTTCCTGAAAACAACAAAAATAAAAAAAATATGTTCTTTAAGTGTCCCCTTTAATGTATGATACTCTTTACGGCAAACAAATCTGACATTGTTGAGGTCCTGACATCTTTTGGAAGCTGTCCTGAAGTAATTGATAAAATACTGCTAACACAATGGAAAAATTATCACTTCATTCCTTGGGAGGAAACGATCACCACAAACAAAAATTGTGAAGTAAGCCTATACAAGAATATAGAAAACGAAAATTCATTTCTAGAGATAGTAACATTCGCTCTTAAACGACTACATGTCAAAAACTAAACGGTTCGCTTGGAAACAACACTTAACAGCATGACTGAACACTCACGATACCTACATTACTAACACAGATATGTATGTTATCGTATAGTACAATGCGGTAGACGGCGGTAGTATAAAATATTTGTTGTAGAAGTTCTAAAAATTATTTGTAACAGAACATTATGATTTATTACACTAGATTGTTATCTTTGATCGATCACCACAATTTTCACTATAGGTTGGTAGATGCAATTTTTGTCACCAGATCCAGATCTAGTGAAAAATCTACTGATTTGGCAACACTGATCCTGATCGCGGCGGTTCCAACTAGTGATGGGACATCGATGGAAAATATCGATGTTGACCATCGATGTTACCATCGATATCAACTATCGATGGTATAAAAACATCGGCTATAAAACATCGATGTTTGAAAACATCGATGTTTTCACAGCGTTTTTGTCTATAATGTTCTATAATAATACATCATAATACCTTCTGTTTATTGAGCTTATTTTAATTTAGCTTTGTTTTATTTTCCAATTGTAAACACAAAATGAGAAGAAATAGAAAAAAACTAAAACACGCCTAGATTTCTTTTTTTTGCATAGTTCCATATTATTATTCAACATAAAATGTATTCAAACTTTAAAGCGGTATCATACAAAGTAATCTCTATAAAATTTTTACATTTAGTGTTTTGTTCTTTTTTTACTTACATTTTTTACTTACAAAGGGTAAATCAACGTGCTTCGTATGTACGTAACACTGAATTTTTCAACTAGATAATTGTCGCACCTAAATTTCCACCCTTACACAACGGTATGCCTTACACAACTAATTTATCTTTAATTTTGCAGAGTAAAGTAAAAAAATCACTAGTCTAAGTAAACACAAACAGCAGCAACTCATGTCGGCGCGACCTAAACGCCCGGATCCTATATCTCATTTTTGCTGTTGTTGCTGCACGATGTTTGCGAAACATCGATGTCAGCATCGATGTTTAAAAATAAAAACATCGATGGCAAAAACATCGACCATCGAACCATAACATCGATGTTTCTAAAACATCGATAAACATCGCCCACCACTAGTTCCAACTGTCAACACTGGGCCAACTAGTCGACTGAGCTCCTGTTAAGAACTGATTTCTCAGCGGGTTTATAGTGCCTTATATAATAATAAACAGGACGATAATGATAAACGAGATGAAGCGGTTTTTCGTACGTAACCTAATGTTTACATTTATCTATAACGAATCACAAATAGCATGCTATTTTGTTACTATTTTTAAATTTTGCCAATAATAGTCAGAAATTCACTCGGTTGCCGAGAAAGAAAACTAATAAGAAAATTATCTTCAGCTGTGCTGAAGTTCAAATACACCGTTGTTGAACAACATTCACATGGATTGGTTGAAAAGCCAGTCGTAGGTGCAATAAGAATTCGGGGGTGCTTCACAATTACTTCGCACCTTCTAAACTAGTAAAAATGATTGCATACCGCCAAATTAAAAAAAATATATATTGCAAAGCTCTACTATTAGAATCAGAAGCATAACTTGGTGCGCGGCCATATTAGAATCTGACCCACAGTGTTCCAAGAATAAGTTTTAATGTTGAAATTCGTTTTAACTCTATTGCCCCATGATAAGAAATAAATAAATAGATATAGACCTAATTTAGCGAAGTACAGCGTATGCTGGTCTACTTAACATTAAAAAAATAAAACAAGAATATACTAATAACAAATTGAAGGAAAAAATAGAAAAACAGTAATTAAATCCGTTGCATCTTCTAAAATAATGATTAAAGTGCGTTTATTTTACAGTTTGTGTTTTTGATGAATCAGCTGTCATTTTACTGCTTTGCTTTCATAATATACTATCTATAGGCTACTATTAAATAGGCATTGGTAAACTGTATACAACTTCTCAAAGGATTTCTATCATCAAAACAAAGCAGTGGATATGTTTGTTGTTCAATGTATCATTTATCCGCGAATCTTGTTGACATTTTAAAGGAAAACAGTTGAAATAACGTAAAATCTGTAGTGTAATCAGAAACGGAGTTACGGATTTTGGTGTTTTTTTAAAAAGAAAATGTAGGCATAAACGCGATGTCCACCCGCTCAGTTTTTGTTCAACAAAATCTTAGGAAAGGCTCTTAGGCTTTCGATTAAAGTTAGATAATTACTTAAATAACTGGTATTATAAACTTTACCATATTAAACACATATGTGTTGTGCATCTAATTTGCATACAGGTTTTAGGTGTTTGACGCCACCGGTATCTCATTGATAGGTCTTTTTTTTAAATAAAAAACGCGATAAACAAGTTTACGGAAACAAGTAATTGAAAATTCTCGTTAACTGCACAAATCTTTCGCACATCAGCTGTTGTAATTAAATGCCTGTATTTACAGCGCACAGTAACGGTTTATTTTTGCACGTTCATCAAAACACAGGGCAATTAAAAACCAAAAGCATTATTTAATCGAATTAAACGTATACAACCTAGGCCGACTGTATAATTAACGCCGCAAATCATCTGTCGCCATCGGCTATAATTGAAGACGCAACGCCGCGCCGCGCCGGCATGAAAGTTTCAGTGCCCGCAGCGTCTGCTAATAAAAGTTCGTTGCTCCAGAGATTTCGAGCTTTCTTTCAACCATTGACACGTATATAACATAAATGAAACATAAACAGTATTATCACTGTAATTATAGATATTATCGCAAAGCAAAAAAAAACAACGATTTAAACGAAAAGTGAAGGGTTAATTAATTATAATATGTACCCGTTATAAACATCTCAAAATAATTGATCACCTATTCACATTAGGTATGTGTACGTGTGTTTGCGTTTGTGCAATGGAGGAGATTTATTGCGGTTCCTCCTAAGATAGGCCATTAAGCGCATACATCTAGTGTAATGTAGACGTACTTGTGTTGCGATTTGCATTGCTAATTATAAGGTATAAATCGGCCATGAATCAGAAATTTACAGCTGAACTCGACCCACACCATGAAACATCATCTATCTAACTATAAAATCACATTTCCGCGTTTCCTATATGCGCTATTGAGTTGTGTTTCATTGTTCTGAAACGTTATGCATGTCTATAGATAAACATTATGATTAATTATGTTGTTTCCCAAGAACTTTTTGTCTTTAATATACCGGATGAAGTTTGTTTTACCAATTCCAGTTGTCAACATTGATATTGTCCCAATAGATATGAAATTCAAAAATTTTAAAATGCTCAAAATCAAAATCAAAGTATCTTTTTCGAAAAATATTAAGAAGTCTAGTTTTTCTTCTTTGCGTTCACAATTGACACAAGATACTACTTTTCTTCGGTGTTAAAATGCAGCAACACTGTTTTATATATATGTTTATATATTTATATGTTTATATGTTTATGTTTATATATGTTTTATTCATTAGGTGTCTCAGAGCGTAGGCACACGAGAATCTCAACCTCTTTTTGACAAATTTACCTGTTGCTTTTCGATATTAATCCTTTATTTGTCGAAAAAAAATATGCTATTAGCACAACTGGTAAATAAAAATGCATGGAGACGAAAAAACAACAAATTTAATATTAGAAACAAAATAAAAACTAAAAAAAAAAACAAAATAAAAAAAACAACATTTTAAACTTGTCATTAGTTTTCATCATGATTTGATGCTCCCCAAGAAGTAATATGGTGATAAAATTACTTCTCTTTCTAAATACTGCATCAGTTTTCTAAAGTTAGCAAATTTTAGGTAGTTAATAGATATTGAGTTTTTCTATGCTGATTTTCTTGGAAGTGTAACACGATTTTTAGTTTCTTTTGATTGTTTGAAAAAATGGGTGGCGTAGCTATCTATACAGTGAGGGCGTAGTATGAAAACATGACAAAATCTCAAGAACGGTTTTCTATTTTAAAAAATCCTCGAACTAGTTGATTTATATAATTATCAAAATACACCTTATGATATCAAATTAATTTCTTTACTTTAAATTGTTTTTTACAGGTGACGTTGTTTTTAACAGATGACATCATCAATTTTTTTTTTTTTTTTAATTTTCGAGAAAGAACGAATTGATGGTTATAGAATAAAAGTAACAAAATCTCCGGAACGGCTCGACTGAATTTAACGAATTTTTGGAATTAAGTATTTTACAACCATGTAAAGTCACTGGCGTTACTATTGTTGATGCACCGTTTACAATTTCTGAGATATAACTTCAAACTTTTGAATTTGAAATAGAACAACTGTATATTTTGACAGTTTCTCTTACAGTCTTCATTATTATAACAAAAACATCTAGAAATTAACAAAAACCTTTATTACTTAGGTCTATAAATTAAAAAAAGAAAAAATTGATAACAAAACATTTTACAATTTCTACTGCAAGTACTCTAGCTGGTTTATGATGATTCTCAACCATTGACGAGAACACATTGTTTTATATTTGATCGGTTTCTTTTTTTGTTGTTGTAATTTTTTGTTATCAATTTTTTCTTTGTTATTTTAGCACTAGGTAATAAAGGTTTTTGTTAATTTCTAGATATTTTTGATATAATACTGTAACAAGCGTAGTAACATTGAATAGACAATGGAAGACTGTAATATAAATGTCACAATATACATGGTGTTCTATTTTAAGTTCAGAAGTTTGAGATTATATCTCAGAAACTGTAAACGTTGCAGCAACGATAATAACGGCCAGTGCCTTCACATGGTTACAAAATACTTAATTCCAAAATGTCGTTAAAGTCGGTCTAGCCGGTGCGGAGATTTTCTCACTTTTATTTCATAACCTTCAATTGTCCTTTTTTTCTCGAAAATTTTCATAGGTAAGAGCATAAATATATTATTCTACCATTAAGACAATTAAAAGATCTGGCAAATTAATAACAAAAAAATAAGGTTGTCATGTTAAAAAATGTCCAAAAAAACATATTAAGACAGTGCCCTAAGGGGCTCAAAGCTAATATTATAGAATTTTTTGTATCCTTTCACCACAATAAATTTACATACTACTTTTTATTAGCTTATTCTAAAAAATAATTTATTAACTATTGAGTCTAGGTATCTATGCATATGACACGTTGCGAAGTAGAGTGGTAATTTGTTAAAAACACAATAAAGTGGCTATCCAACTAAGAACAAAATGGGACAAATGAAATCTGTTTCTAGTATACTTTGTTTTCGTACAATCTGGATCTAAAAGCAGAATTTATAAATTGTCCCTAGTTTTAATGACAAAAATATACATTTGTGGATGTCTTCCCATTTTTAGCAATGCTTTTCTCAAAACCTAGGGGCAAGTCAAAATGTCAGTCGACAGATTAAGATTCTACGAAAGAAAACGCATACCAGACACATTTATCACTGGTTAGATTCTATTCATTGTTAAACATAGCTTAGATGATTGTATTTTAGACAAATTAAAATAAAACTTAAAAACACACAATTACAACAATTAATTATTTTTTTCCTATTAAATTAATAAGTGATATGGAAATATATTGTAGTAAGACCAAAGAAAATCATTTGTATTATTAAATTACACTTAGAAAATAAACTGCTTCCGGGTTATGCCGTATGTTGTGAATACTGAGTATTCAGTTAGCTCTGAAGAAGCGAGCAACATGGTTCGCGAAACGTCTGCATTTACAAATCTTGACACACGATATAACCTGGAAGCAGTTTATTTTCTAAATAATGCTGGCCGTGAAAGCCTACATATGTACTTACTTAAATTGCCTTATTCACCATTTTGAACACATTGGCGCGCGTTAATATGTATTCATCGGTCTCAAATTTTACAGGAATTAACCAAAACGAACAAATTGCAGAAAAATAAATATAATTTTAAAAATAAAAACCATCTAAATGCATCAAATCTATTTAGCAACAATGCGGAACAATAAGAACTAACGAAACAAATAATCCCATTCCATACCAAGCGTGTTAGCACAGGTCTAATAAATCAGAAAGCCAGCGTACATGAATTCTAAGCGGGGTAATTCTAATTGATTAGATTGTCACATAAACTACCTTCGAGTATTTATGGATGCCCAATGGTGACTAGCGGCAATAGCCAATATAATATTTTACTTCAGTCATTCTCCGAAGGCACTTTGTTTCCATTCGGCGTAAACGTTTATGTGCAGAGAGTAGTTAACATCCTTTACCGACTTTAAATTGAGAACGCCGCTTCTTCTTACATGGCTAGAGCTAAGTACAGAAAAGACTTAGCAAAGTACACACACCATTGTGTTTAGTGAATGCATTAACACACATTTGCAGCGTATTGACAAGGAATCTACTGTTATACAATGTACAAAAGGTTTGGTAGGTTTCCTTAGAAATGTAAGAGAAATATGTTTACATTTTATATATTTTACATTGCTCGCTTGAACAACACCACAGGTGAAAAGAACGCGATTTTGAAAAATAACACGTTGAATTCATTTTTGTCGTTAACGCCACTGCTGTTTGAATATTATGTTTAATTTTATGTTTTCTTTTCCTTCCAGGCTAAAGGAAAAAGAAAACACACCTGCTTGACATTATGTTGTCATAAATTTACATATAAATTCTATTCAAGGAATATCTGGGAAGGTATCTCACTAATGTTAATTCGTTTGCAAAAATTCGCGATGTGACCCCAGGTTGCGTAATGGGTTTATGTTTAGAAACCGGTATAACGTTCGAAAAGTTGGTGTGTAGCTATATTCGGCAAGACGAACTAATTATAGATTTTGTGGCCTGGTGCCAAGTACACTTATTCCAAGCGATGGTTATAAGATATAAAGAACAGTGTGAGATAGGTCGAGCTATACCAGGTTCAACTATATTTATGGCAGCCAGTTTTTCATATTAGCAGTTACCAGCCAGGTTTGAGTTGATAACGGAAGCGTTGGTCTTCATGCAGTCAGTTTTGTAAACTCAATCTCTTCCTCAATAATAGATCTGTTATGGCAACTTTTACAATGATAACCATGCTTTTACTCATATCCTTCCAAATAGAATATTCTTAAACTATATATGGATGGGAACAACTCTGTCTAAAAACTGTATTGGCAGCTACCAAGCAAGCACATATTTGCGGATTTTTAAAGTCACATATGATACACCCAGATGACAAAAGCTTTATGAACCACTGAAATGGAAATATTGTAATGTTTGACTGTAGTGCCCCACGGAGTATCTACATGTTATGTTATGTGTGGATCGCTTCGCTTTCCTGCTTTTCGAATTACGTCAACCAGGTTTGACTGTTTGTAATTTCCCTCTATGCAGTTCCTTTGATGGCCAGCCTTTTTATGAAGTCTACGATGCTTCGAGGAGGCACTACATAGTACCAGTTCTGTAGGTTCTAGTGTGCCTGCACCCAGAGTACGTTCTGCAGTACGTTCTAGTATTACTGTGACACCGGCAGACCCATGACATCGCAAAAACTTGCGCTTTTAATGCGATATGTCGGTTCCAAAACTGAATTTATTTCATATGTCGGGGCACAGGTAACTGCGATATTCAAGGTAAAAAACATACAAACGTTTTTTGATAAGTCGGGGAATGGAAATCGATTCTAGGCATATGTCGGGATATGTTGGTGGAAAAAAGCGACATGTCGGGGCAAAGACCTCAAAGTAATTCATGCCAAAATTTTCCAAAATATTTTTTGATATGTCGGGGTTAAATTCGATTCTAGAGATATGCCCGAATATACCAGTGCAAAAAAATCAAATGTCGGGCATTTATCAAAAAGTTATTTAAGGTCAAAGTCTGGCTGCAAAAGCCCAAAACGTTTTTTGATATGCCGGTGCAAAGATCGCAAAATTATTCAGTTATTGAGGGTAAAAGTAACAAAACATAACAGTATAATAGTATATTATTTGACGAGCACATAATTAAGGATATAAATCGCGAGCATGAAGTTTACACGCGAGCCGTAGGCGAGCGTGTAATCGTGCGAGCGATTTATATCCGTTATGTGCGAGTCAAATACGACGTTTTATCTACGACTCATAAATTCCATGTTATGCAAAATATTTTAACTGTATTTGTCAATGATGGCGAGGCGAACTGTCACATAGCTGTCATCCACGTAGGTTTTGACAGACTTTGACACTAGCGTCATATAATAATGACAGTTCGTTCAAATAATGAGGTCATTATTTGAACGAACTGTCATTATTATACAACGCTAGTGTCATTATAACCTTTGGCGTGTATAATGATGGCGATTATGTAGTCATAGATACGTATGCAATCAACTTATTATATGTGAGTCGTAGATAAAGAAAATTATTATTGAATATTGATGTAGAAAACATATATACTTTACTTTTCACCCGATTGAAAAGTAGTATTTTATAAAATGTTTTGAGCACACTCCTGTTTTTATCCACTTTTTAACACATGGCGCCATTCGTTTCGTAATGGTTTATATTTGGGAAATGTATGAAATGGAACACAACAATAATTGTTGCTTTAATTGGCTTCCACGACATGTGTGTCCGCCTGAAGATTGTTGGTGTATTGCCCATGGCTAGGGGTGGGCGATCTTGGAAATTTGTGATCGATCTTCGATCACAATTTGTGATCGATCTGATCGATCGATCGATCATGATCGATCCGATCGATCCGATCGATCCGATCGATCCGATCGATCCGATCGATCCGATCGATCTGATCGATCCGATCGATCTGATCGATCTTTTCGATCTGATCGTTCTGAATGATTTGATTGATTTGATCGATATACAAACAAGATAAAAGATTGATGGTTTTTATTTCTATTGGTAGTTAACATAGGGATATCATCATAATGCCCATAAAACAACCGGCGTCAAAGGCAACAAAATCCTAACATAAAGCAATGTTAACCATTAAATGTAATCTTATGTATTAAATGATATTGGGAGGCCATGGCTTCAGATAGGGTGTACCTTGGTGCGAGAATACCTATACCAACTAGACCTACTGTTTTTGATCCATCAGTGTGCCACGTTGATGAATTGTCTGAGAATTGCGGTACGTGTCTTTGCGATCGTAGATTACCACTTCAGTTGTTAAAGGTTGTTGAAGTCGTACGCAGTTGGCATATTGTCCATGGGCATCCGCACAGATTGTGCTGAGGATATTCAGGTGACCGTTAACGTCTCCTGATGTGGAGTTCTCACACTGTTTTATCCGAAGGGCGTCTATAGCTGCCACTTTTTTCACGTGCAGGGGTGTGAGGTTAAGGAGGCATCCATAACTGCAGTGGAGCACGTTCTCAATGCCCTTGTGATGCTTAAACAATTCAGTCATTGTAGTTTATTCATGAACAATGTATATCGCCAGAAATTTAGTTGAGTAACCAATGTTAATATGGCAAGTGTTGATACTTGGTGCGAAGGCTGATGTTCCAAAAACTACTGGAATAACGCCAGAGCTGATCATGGGAGAAAATTTTATTGATGTTGTACAATCGACTGAATCACACATTAGTGAAACTATAGGTGGAAAATAGAAAGGATTCTATACAATCAGTTTCAGAATCATACAGATGAACTTGGTTAATCAGCGCAGCAAGAAGTAGGCTGAATGAAGCTGGCTTTAAAAACTGTAAAATGAAGAAGAAGGTTCTTGAAGAAAGTATAGATTACATTGGGATAAAGCACCAACAATGCTGTGGTTACTACATAATGTTCAAAGAAATTTTATTTCAATTTTTATGATATTCCCAAAGCCAATCTCGATCCTCATGTAAAACATTAAGATTCAGCAATCTTTGATGTGGGTTGGTTGGATAGTTTTAGGATTTTTTGTTAAAAATGTAGGGGTGCTTAATCACTTTGGGAAGGCTACACATTCACTCAAACAATGCCACAATATGCTATCCAATATTGACCTCATTGACAAGAAATCATTCTACATTTTATGAATCGTCACATTTACAATATTTTAAGTCAACGTACCCAACGGCATTCAATTGTGTGGATTATTTCTGAAAGGCATTTTAACAAATAGTATTACGTAAAAACAAAACTTTACAATTTAAGTGTAAATAAAGTATAAATAAAACTTCGTCGAAACCAACGTCATTTATGTTATTTAAAAATATCCGATTTTGTAAATATATTTTGATATTTTAAAATAGAACATTACTCTGCGGAAAATATAAAAATAAACACAAACCTACACTGGGAAAACGATTCAGTTTTTAAGATTTAAGCCATTCAGGCTTCATTGTTTCCAGTAGATTCTAAAAGATATTAAATAATTAAAATTAATTTGAATTAATTAGTAAAAAACAGGTATGAGTAATTAAGCTTCTAGCAAAGATTGCTAAATATTAAAAAAAACTGATTTGACAGTTCTATTTTCTTATTCTGCATTCTGTCATCGGATAGTTTCAATGTTCCAAAAACCAAGTTGTATTTAATACTTCACGGGGTATTTATTGTTTACTAAAAATGTTATTTATGGTAAATTTTATATTTGCTTTACAAAAAAATGTTAAATATTCACAGTTTCTAATTACCTTCGATTATTTAATACAGGAATGTTCAGTGTCTTGCAAGCCTACCTAGAAGTGCTATTTACTGCCAAACAGTAAGTTCTTTGTTGTTTACAGGATAATAACCAATTTTTTTACTAATTCGAAAGTTTACTAATAGGAGAATAGGAATGTTTTCTTTTCACAGGCGTAGTTCTTGATTTTTTTTGAAGGAACATGCGGAATAGTGGGCCTATTTTTTATTTTTTTTTGATAAATATGTGGACAGGGTTTTAAGTCTGGTGGTGATGATGGGGATAATTGGGATAATTGTCTGTTGGTATATGTCGTAGAATAGGCAAAACAAACCGTTTGTCACTCCTAATAATGCATTAAAATCAAATCGGTTAGTAGTTTTAAAAATCGTCGGACATGTCCAATTTATTTGATAGACCTACACATTTTTACAACAAATTGAATTTTGGATCTTCAATTTTGCTTGTCGTATGACGTCATCAACATATTTCTTAACGGTAGCCCCCTATGTTTCTTATTGATCTTGGTATATACCTTATTTATTATTTAGGGTAATATTGATAACCCTGGGATATCTCTAGGGGAACTCTGGGATCGATATTATGAATGAAAAGTGAAAAGGTGACTTGATAGATTATTTTACGCTACTTACTAATTTAATCTCGGAAGTTGTTCTTCAAGGGTATCGAGAAGTGAGGTCAAAACAATAAAAAAAAACTTCGGACAACCACAAACCAGCAATCTTGTTTCACGTCTGCTTCTGAATAAATAAATACGTTTTTCAATTAAATATTAGGTGACTGTGTGCTTCCCATAGTGTTGCAGTCGGTTTAGAAATTGGCCATATACCAGACTGAGGTCAATCTAGTAGTTAATAATGAACTTGAGTAGCTAATTTGGTTTTTAAATGAAGCATGAAACCCCAAACATCTGATATAAAAAAGAATGTGTTGAATGGTTTGCCAGTTGTTGTCAAATCATGGGAACTACCAGTGCCATGCTACTGTTCTTGATCCTCAATCGAACCGCACAACCCGCATAACATAAAAGCCTGTTGCATTTTTCTGCTGTTTCTTTTTCATAAAGCAGATGTCAATCATGATTAAAAGGTTTCATATGAACTTTATTTTTCCAATTAGTACTTAAAAAGGCACAGTCGTTTGAAATTTTAACAAAATCGTAATTTAAATGTCTCTACCATAATTTCATACTTTTGTCATTGCATCTGATATTAAAGCTATGCAAAATTTCTCAAAATTATGTGTTAAAAAGTTTGAATACCGATTACCACACAACTAAGTGTCATCAGGAAAACAAAACTTTATGGTTCATTAAGCTAATGATTGTGGTAAGCAAATTTAGGTCAGTAAAAATAAAAAGTAATTCAAAGCGACTTCGAGATGCATTTTTAATAATTATGAAAAAAATCTGATGTGGCCAGGCACATGACTTTATCATACAATATATAAAATTAATAGTTTAGCTGCATAAGAATCTATTCTATTGAGATAAATCGTAGGTATTGTCAAAGCATCAGCATTTGACACTACCTACACTACGTCATCAGAATAATAGTTATTTATGTCACAAATGCCGAAAGTACGGAATAGCGCGACGAGCGGTGATGCGGCGCGTCACCGAAGGCGGAGTGTCGCCGTCGCTTATGAGCGAGTCGGCTATCTAGTTTTTGGCAGGAGCGACATCAACGTCTATAGTGTTGCTTTTTAAGAAATACGTATTTAAAAAAAAATAAATGATGTCTGTATAGAATAAACTAAAAAGCTAAACTATTAATTTTACCAAAAAATGTCATAGGCATAAATTATTCAAAATTTACTCTACTTTAATTTATTTATTAACTATTTTGTCGAAATTACAGAAATGGCATTTGCAAAATCCTTCAAAAAGGCTTAGAATAAACTACCAGTTCCTTTGGACCCTTTTCAACCAAAAGCTTTTCAGCTCTAAGTTAGGTCATGAAACTTCTAAATATGAACTTTCGTCCCGATACCTTTAGTAGTTTCTCCGGAATCGTCGCAACAAAAATCGTTTACACACAGACATACACACACACAGAGACATTTTTTTGTACCTTGGTCAAAAATGTTCAGGGGACCCATAAAGACGTATTTCCACTAAAATCTCATTTTTTTTTTTCGGCATGATTACAATACTTTAGCATACTGCGTATGATAAAGTAAAAAAAAATACTGTAATTGTTTCTCAGGTCATGCATGATTTCAAAGGGATGACCCTTAAAAATAAGCAAAGGGATGACCCTTAAAAATAAGCATCCTAATATTTATGGTTAATAATTTACATACATGTTTTAAATGATTTGTAGTAGGTACTTTATACAGAAGCCAATGCTAAATCGTAATGAAATATTGAAGTTATATTAATTAGATATTTAGAATTTTGTTGCCGAATTTCCAATACACATTTTTAAAGTAGGTATTCTAATATTGAAAATAGAGATTAGCCGGGAAGTATTTTTGTTTTCGTAAAAAAAACTACAGGCCCCGACTTTCATTATTACTTACATTATTACTCTATATTGCAGATATATCTACCAATAATACACATACAATACGAAACAAAGCATATTGCAATTCTCGTGAGAAATCTGGCCGTAATTACCCATAATTACCGATGTATATTTTCTGCGATTGCAAAATGTTTTTCTCACTTTTTTCCTTTCCCTAATCGCTCGAAAGCTGAATTATGCATTTTGTGCAACGCACTCACCGTCAACTGATTGCAACACGTACTCGTACATACGACGTGTTCCCAAAGAAATAATATAATGGCCAGGTGTGTTTGGCTTATTCCTTTCTAAGTGATTCATCGACTCAAGTCTTGCGTTGCGCTAAACATATTTGGTATAATATAACCACAGTATACCGTGCATCCATCCCTGCACCATTGTTTCTGAAAACACTCTTTGAATTTAGTGATGCAAGGCACTAATACGCATACGACAATAAAACTAATAAAATAACCTTTACATAAATTTATCTACCTTTATGTAAATTTATCTAACGGAACTGGTAAATTAGAAGTTTCTCATGTTTCTACTATTTCTGGAAACTTGAAAGTTTGGAATTAAAATTTACTCGATCTGAGCTCTTCATCAACTTTGTTATTTCAAACGGAATGACATAATTTTAATTTTGATTTTGGTATCAATGTACATCATTTTAAATAAGGGGTCCCTATCTAAATATCACAATTTGTGAGTCTTTTTTTGATTTTACTAATTTTTTGGTGATTTTCGGTGTTT
This sequence comes from Melinopterus prodromus, assembly GCA_964023965.1. Lineage (NCBI taxonomy): Eukaryota > Metazoa > Arthropoda > Insecta > Coleoptera > Scarabaeidae > Melinopterus > Melinopterus prodromus. The sequence continues at coordinate 50,533,298 of OZ030392.1, forward strand.
TTTAAATTGAATATCTCGGTTATTATTGAAACTAGAAGTTTCATTATTGTTGGGCCAAAACTAGAAACATAACCAAATAAGACAATGTTTATTTAGTTCATCATGATATTTTATACAGGCTTTTCAAAATTTACAACACAATAATTGAATTTTCAAACGAAAAAACTATTTTTTTCAAATAGAAAGTTCTGTATTCCAATACGCCATCCGATAGGAAATCTTATTATCAATCAACATTAGGATTCCCTATATCTACTTTTAATAGTTTTTGAGATATTGTTACTTTTTCTTTAAATCCATTTGAATACTCCCATTTAATAATGTGGGACGAAATTAGATACGAAATTTACAACGAAAATTTTAATAGTATTAGATATTTAGAAATTTTGCGTGGACGTGTGAACAATTTTTGCGAAACTCTTCCCCTCAATTTTTTACGCGACTGCTTTTATTAAATGGACGGCGCACCGGCACATTCTTTGCATGTGGTATTCATTCAACTTAATTAGATGTTTGACGATAGGTGGTTCGGAAATAGGGGACTTTTATTTCTGGGGTCATGTAAAAAATCAGGTCTGTTCCACACGTCAATACTCGAGCAGAATTGACTAATAGCGTAGTAGCCGCCATTAATGACGACAAGAAATCCGAAGATCGACGATGACAGAAGTACAGCGAAGAGTTTTAAAATGTTTGGAGCACAACGGGCAGCATTTCGAACAACATAATTATGTTTTAATTTAAGTTATATAACTCAAATAAATTATTTTAGTTTTAACAAACCTTTTCTATATTTTTCTGATTTCCTGCTGTTCCTAAGATGTTAGATTCCTAAAAAATTAAGAATAAATCGTTTCCTCTGTATTTAGTTTGCATTCTTTTATACTGACAATATCTCTAAAACTATTAAAGATAGATATAGGGAACCCTGATAATGATTGAAAGGGAATAAGATTTCCTATCGAATGGAGTAACGGTATACAGGCTGTTCCATTTGAAAAAAGGAGTTTTGTACATTTGGATATTCAATTATTGTGATGTAAATGTTGAACACCCTGTATAAAATATCATGAGAAACTAAACATCGTATTATTTGGTTATGTTATTAGTTTCGGACCACCAAGAATGAAATTTCTAGTTTGAATAATAACCAAGATGTTCAATTTTAAACGTAACCGCGAAAATCACCAGACAATTAGTAAAATCAAGAAAACTCAAAAATGGTAATATTTAGTTATAGGAAAACATCATCAAAAATGATGTATTTTGATACGTAGAATCCATAAATATAAGTTTATACCGACTTCCGGTGACCGGACGTGACAGTTAACTTGACAATATTTTAGCTGAAGCCCTCAGATCGAGTAAATTCTAGTTCCAAAATTTAAAGTTTCCAGAAATAGTTGAACATGAGGAACTTCTAATGTACAGTTCCGTGAGACATCCTGTATATGGAGTAGCTTTAATTTTAGTGACATCCATCTTTTATCTGTATTATTACATGATACATTTTGATCAATGATTTCCTGACCACATAGTTTGATCTCATCGGCGTAAGATCGATCTTTTCGTGTTGCCCAAAAATAATTCCGAAAGATCATATCTCAGCTGAATAAATTTTTTTTGTTCTTTTTGGTTAAAAATAAATGTATTAATTATTTATACCTATTTGAAAAAGGTTGTTTAAAAAATTTTGAAAAGGAAATTTGCTGAAAATTTGGCACAAATTCAGTTTGTTGCGGTTATCTCAGAAACCATCAGTTTTTCTGATTAACAGTAACTATCAAAATGTTAACTCGGAATGATTACTATAAAACAATATATTATCCTATATTCCTATGAAAATAGTCGAACATTTTCAAATTAACACTACCTAACTAAATTGAGTTTGACCGATATTGTATTAATAATAATAATAAATGTCTTTATTGCTAATAAATGATAGATGAACAAGATACAATTTCAGACAGAAAGTAGCAATCTTATGGCGTGGTTCAACATATTATGTTGCTCTTCCACCAAACCATAACTTAATAGTAGGTATAATAAAAAATAAAAAAAATCTGATGTGGCCAGGCACATAACTTTATCATACAATATATAAAATTAATAGTTTAGCTGCATGAGAATCTATTTTATTGCGATAAATCGTAGGTATTGTCAAAGCATCAGCATTTGACACTACCTACACTACGTCATTAGAATAATAGTTATTTATGTCAGAAGTGCCGAAAGTACGGAATAGCGCGACGAACGGTAATGCGGCGCGTCACCGAACGCGGAGCGTCGCCGTCGCACGTGAGCGAGTCGCGCTATCTAGTTTTTGGCATTAGTGACATCAACGTTTATTGTGTTGCTTTTTGAGAAATATGTATTAAAAAAAATGATTATATTTCTGTATAGGAAATGTTAGGTTGGTACCACTTTGACGAAACGTCAAGTTTAAAAAGCTAATTCAAATTCTGACATGTTTATATTTGTTCATGACACTGTAGATCTGACATCCGTACCAACACTACCAACATACTAAAATAAAACTACACTTATCGCTAAACTTTATTCACAATTTTCTCAATTTATCGTTTTTAGAATTAGATATAAAAGCGGGTTGATATTTCTTATTAACAAACAATCAAATTGGTGATCATATTTTATTGAAATTTGTAATTTGCCGCATGATGAAGCTGGTCAGCTGCTTTCGAGTGTGGCAGCACAAAACATATTTGTCAAAATCCTGGCTACTATGTACTTTCATATCAATGCAGATGCGACCGATCTCGATCAAATAGAATTTGCTCTTGCAGCAAAACTATTAATTTTACCAAAAAATGTCATAGGCATAAATTATTCAAAATTTCCTCTGCTTTAATTTATTATTTAACTATTTTGACGAAATTACAGAAATAGCGGCTCATTTGCAAAATCCTTGAAAAAGGCTTAGAATAAACTACCAGTTCCTTTGGACCCTTTTGAACCAAAAGCTTTTCAGCTCTAAGGTAGGTGATGAAACTTCTAAATATGAACTTTCGTCCCGATACCTTTAGTAGTTTCGCCGGAATCGTCGCCACAAAAATCGTTTACACAGACATACACACACACACACACACACACAGAAATTTTTTTGTACCTTGGTCAAAAATGTTCGGGGGACCCATAAAGACCTATTTCCGCTAAAATCTCAAACTTTTTTTCGGCATGATTACAATACTTTATCATACTGCGTATGATAAAGTAAAAAATTATTTTGCAAAATCAGCTTAAACTAGTTATAACTTATATCTAACCAATTGTACATTTAAGGAAAAACTAAGTTGCAGAAACACAAATCAAGTCAAATTAACCGAACAAAACAAAACAAAGCAAAGCACTCACTGCCGACCCCGTTCAGTGATCACTGATTACACTTCACAATCCCTCTAGCGTGATTGGATGCTTTTTGGCCAATGAGTTACTTTTCCCGTGTAGGTACTTCATACGTTCAGCCTGATAATTCGATAAAAAAAAACATTTTTCCGATTACAATGACACCAAATACTTGATATTTTGATGAAAATCGTAGCGTGTACCTGTAAATGACGTTTAAAGTAGGAAAACTAAAAAAATAAATATTGGGTTAATAACACCACCGTCTTGATCAGAAATAACAATTACCCTTGTTGCAGAAGTCCATCGCATTTGATTCCGGGTTTTATTTTTCCATTTATTTTGATTATATGTTTAGGGTTGTACTAAAGGTTGGAGTATTGTACAGTTCTCTGAACTGCGTTGATTGGTCAATATTGGAGCAGTTTGAGGATGTTAATGATGCAGTGAGACAGTTTTACGGGCTTATTAATGAACAACTGGTTGTGGCTGTACCGACGTTTACCTGCAAAACTCATAAACCTAAATACCCGATTTGGTTTACTCTTGATATCAAGAAAAATATTAAAATTATCGTGCCAAGGACTGGCAAGCAGTTCTACCTCACTGAATTCAAGCGACTGAGAACTCGAATAAAAGATGAAATATCCTCTGCGTATGACAGTTATCTAGCCAATATACAGGACAATATTAAAAATGATGTGTCTTCGTTGTGGAAGTACGTTAATTCTAAGCATGGCAACACGAGATTACCCGGTGTAATGTCTGTTAACGAGAGTCAGATTGATGATCCACAACAGATTGTCGATTCGCTTTCGAAGATGCTTTCTGAGACATATGTTGCTGATCATGGAGTGTCGACCAGTGAGGTATTTTCCAATCACCAAATAGTTAGACAGACCGCTGTAACAGATGATGAGCTTATATCATTAATGGCAAAATTTCCTGGAAAGCTTACAGCTGGTGACGATCTTATACCAGCCCTAGTGGTGAAAGACTGTCGTTTCATTTTTGCCAAACCTTTAACGTATTTGATTAATCTAAGCATAAGAACTGCTACTTTTCCTGATAAGAGGAAGCGAGCAAGGGTGGTACCTGTCTTCAAAAACGGCGATCGAAGAGTGATTGAAAACTACAGGCCGAGTTCGATTCTCTCCAACTTTGCAAAAGTTTTTGAGCGTGTGATATATAGGACGGTTTACGCCGGGGTTAGAGCGATTGTGTCCCCCGCGCAGCATGGTTTCATGGCTGGTCGATCAACGGAAACCAACTTAATATCACTTACCCAGTATGTCAGCGAAGCTCTCGACAGACGTGGTCAAGTTGACGTTATTTATACGGATTTATCTCGTGACATTCGACACCGTTGACCACTCATTGCTGCTTTCTAAGCTTGAATTTTTTCGTTTGTCACCAGGCCTTCTCCGTTTGATGCAATCTTATCTCCGACACAGAGTTGCATACGTGTCTTATTTTTTTTTTTTTTTTTTTTTTTTTTTTTTTTTTTGGGGTTGTTGCCATGTGCACAAAGCCTGTGGCTTGTCTGTGCGGCAATCGGGGAGACGGAGTATTTGAAAAATCCCCTGCCTAACCTGGGCTTGAACCCTGGACTTCTGAGTGGAAGGCATTCGCCTTACCCACTCGGCCACCTCCGCTCCATAAATCCGCTCCATTAAATCCATTCATATAATGAATGGATTTAATTCAAGAGAATTTGTGATGACATCTGGAGTGCCACAGGGATCGAATCTTGGCCTTCTTTTCCTGTTGTTTATTGACGATCTTTTGCGCGGACTGTCTTGTCCTGCACTGGCGTATGCGGACGACTTGAAGATGTTTCATACTATTGACACACACAATGATGCAGACTTCCTGCAGAGTAACTTAGATTTTGTTGCTGATTGGTGTGTAAATAATCATTTAAGTTTGAACATTGAAAAGTGTTTTAAGATGACTTACACTAAGCGCCGGAATGCCATTGCTCACAGCTACAACATTAGTGGACATCAACTGTCGAGTCGTAATACCTTGAGAGACCTTGGCGTGTTGTTAGATTCGGAGTTTTCCCTTGTTCCACACATCTGAGGTTTCTAAGAGTGCTTCAAGATCATTGGGATTTGTGCTGCGTTGTACAAAGGGCTTTAATGACATTGACTTGTTTAAGACGCTGTATTATGCATTTGTTGTCAGTAAGCTGGAATATGCAGGTATGGTTTGGTATCCGATTTATACATGTCACACTCATCTGTTGGAATCTATTCAAAGAAAATTTTTAAAATTTATTTCGTTTAAGGCTTCTGGTACATACCCATAGAGAGGTGCTGATATGTCTGTATTAATCGCTGATCACGCCATCAAGTCTCTTTCGGACCGCAGGGATCTCCATTGTGTTAAGTTGGTGGAGGGTGTGCTTGCCAACAGGATCGATTGACCGTATTTGATGTCCAAAATTGATTTTAATGTACCGCGATTGCACTCTCGATCAGCAACTACTTTTCGTCCCTTGCGAGCCCGTACTAATGTTATTGCCCGTTCACCCGTTGCGCTTATGTTGAGGATCGGAAATGTTTACGACATTGTTCCGTAATTTATATGTATTGTATATGTATTGTATTTTCAATTTATAGTGTTTATCTTATTATACTTCTTGTATCTTATTGAGTTATTATTCTTATTGTATCTTATGTATACTTATTGTATCTTATTGAATAGTTAATATTTTTGTCCTGTAACTGGAATTCTGTTGGACAATAAAGACACTATTATTTATTGAAAATCTCTGATACATCTCATTAAATATTTGAAACCTAGATAAAATAATTTAGATATAACATATAAATACTAAACTTACACTAATAATTTTGAAAAGTAATAAAGAGGATCAGGGCAAATTGGTAGTACCGAGCTTCGCTGAAGCCTAGGGTACTCCCTTTGCGGGAACACTATTATTATTATTATTATTATTATTATTATTATTATTATTAAAGAACATTATGAAGACAAAATCGAAACGTATCGGTAAATCAACGGATTATCCTGATGCAACATATTTAAACATACGGTCGTGTACTGTACAGCACTGACCTAGCAACATTACCTTCGTTGGTTTTAGTCGGCATTCATTAACGTGGTACGTTACTAGTCTGGTAGTTTACCGGCATATCCGGAAATTACTTCGATGCACTCAATTCAGCACAAATTTGAAGCACTCTCAATCAGTAACGCATGCATTACCTCTCGTATTTTTAATTAAGTGCAATCAAGAAACCAGTAATCGTGGGTCAACACCTCAACGCGATTCTAACTGTTCATAGTCATACTTCACTGCATTGCGATTAATAAATCTGATCTTTCATCTTGATAACTAAAATCTGGATAATATAATCTTTTGCGACCTTATTTTTTGTTCGACGCAAATTTTAGAAAGGTAATTGTTTTCAGAAGATTATACACGTGACAGTTCGATGCACAACGAAATTCTTAATTCAAAAACGGAGATTACAGTTTATTTTTTGTATGCGTGAACGAAAAGGTAACTGGGTCAGCGCATACTCATTTAACCAGCGTCAAATTGCCTGAAATTACAGGGAAAAATGCCACCGTGAATACTGATATCACGCTTGAAAATTACATATTTGCTTCGGTCCGCTGCTCACCGCAGAACGAGTGCTTTTTCTTTTTCGTGTGGTTTGACAATGCTATCCATTACACATTTCTTCGTTTCTATACCGCAGCTAATCTGTGTTATAACTATAAGAAAAACACGCACGTTTGTAATCCCACGGCCATTTCTAGACCCCAAAGGCTATCGCAAATGCTATTTCCGCATTGCTCTTTGCCAATTTTTGCTAAAAGCTTAAAAACTATCTAATTTAAAAAAATAACAATTTAACGTTTGTAGATACATCCGCAGATCGTCAATACCTGCCCGCCATCTATAGGGCCGGCGAACAGTGTGAAAAATTCCCAAAAACCTGGCCAAGAGTTGAAAACATTTTCTATTTAGGTAAAACTCGGTAATATAAAATTTGAAGGGGCGCCGATTATAAATCCGAAATCAAAAGTTGAAAAACAAAATGGCTGATCCAATATGGCGGACATCAATACTTAAATTATTTTTAACTTAGCTGAAATTTGGTATTAGGGGAGACTTGGGGTCGCTGATTATAAATCTAAATATGTACTTAGTTAACGAACCAATATGGCGGACATTTGTTGGAAAACTATTTTCAATTTAGTTGAAATTAAGTATTTGTGGGGATTTGGAGTAGCTGATTATAAATCCGAAACAAATAAAAAAAACTCAAAATGGCGGATCCAATATGGCGGACATAATTTCTTAAATTACTTTAAATTTAGCTGAAATTCGTTATTAGAAAATTCAATTATTGTGCGGTAAATTTTGAACACCCTGTATAAGATATCATGATGAATTAAAAATCGTCTTATTTGGTTATATTTCTAGTTTTGGACCACCAATCATGAAACTTATGGTTTCAATTATAACCGAATTGTTCAATTTTAAACGAAACCGCGAACATCACCAAAAAAATATAAAATCCAAAAAAGTTAATTTGGTGATATTTAGGTATAGGAAAACATTATCAAAAATGATGTATTTTGATACGTAGAAATCAAAAATAAAATTAAGATTATATCATTCCATTTAAAATATCAAAGGTGATAGCGACTTCCGGTGAGCGGACGTGACAGTTCACTTTAGCTGAAGAGCGAGTATCAGATCGAGTAAATTCTCATTCCAAAATTTCAAGTTTCCAGAAATAGTAGAACATGTGAAAGTTCTAATGTGGCAGTTCCGTGAGTACTTTACTTTCTACATTTTCATATTCGCAACTGTCTTCTTTATTTTCATGTTGCGTTGATACAATTTTTGGTACTAATAGTAATGATATTTGAAAATAAATTGATTCCGGGTTATGCCATGCATCAGAATTATTAATTGCTGACGTTTCGCAAACCATGTTGCTTGCTTCTTCATTACTAACAGAATATTCGTCATTATGGCGAATTTCAGAGTTTTAAAACTGTTTTTTTTGCGTCTAAAATCATCTGTCCTGGAATCGGTCCCTTTCAATATCTAGGCACACATGCCATACAATCCAAAAACGACGTTTCAGCAATTTTTATCACGAAGATTAGCAAAATTATTTTTTTTGTTTATTAGTCCAATTAATTATAATCCCCAAAAATTATTTAAGTTTGTGCTCAGCTGTCTGTTGTTTTTCAAGTCGTCATATTAAAACACAACAAAAATGCATTGGATGCAATAAAAAGTTTAAAGCATGACGCAATTGTTGACAAGAAAAAATCAATCTAACCTCAAGAATATCTCTTGGAACTAGAAATCCTCCAACGAAGTTGATTTGTCCAGCATATTAAGAACAAAATTAAACAGCCTCCCCTTAGGCGCATAAGTAAATTGTATGTACTACATTCTAAAAATAAACAGAAATTCATTTTGGGTAAGTATGAGGAGAAACTGGCTACATATTAAAAAAGTACAAATTGTGATCTTTACAATGAGCTACAATTCTAACCGGGGATATGCGGGGAATTTGATAAAAGTATTGGTGAACTTTAAGTTTATACATTTTTTGCTACGTTGTAATAAAAGTTGCAAAAACATGTTAAATTATTTAACTGCATAGAATAAATTATAAAACGTATTTACATACCTCGAGCAACACTCTTCATTTTACAAAATTAATAAAGTCATTGTCAACAAGCCCACAGAAAATTACAATTGCAATTGTGTGAATCACCCAAACATACGCTTTGCGCAAATCGACAACTTTCAACTGATACCATTCTTAACCGGTTTAGCGAACATTTTTCAAATTTACGCTGCTTATACGTGAGTGATCAAAGAGGTATTATAGAGGGTCAATCCTGTTTATTTAGAAAAATATAAAATATGAGTTTTGGCCAACTTTTTGGGAATTTTTCACACTGTGCGGAGCGAGGCGGGTTCAGCGCATTCACCTAAACACGACACCAACAATAAGGAAATAAATTATATAAAGCAATTTTTCTGAAGTATACTCCAGTTTTGTTGTTCATAAATTATTTTATTTGAATTACTTTGGTTCTACTTTTCCAAATTAGTAAATGTATTTTTTTTTAATTTATCGGTATTATACCTATTACAATTTTATGGCATTAACTTTTCGACAAATTTAAAACGTATTTTCCAAGTAGGCAGATTTGATCGATCTCTTTGCTCTAGACATGAATCCTGACACAAAAATTTCGCCAATCGCTTGTTTTCATGTTTTTGCGTTTTTGTTTTTGTTCGGCAATACCATTTTATTATAAACTCTATCAGTGCTTCAAGCACACTTCTGATAAAAGCTTTCATTTGAAGATTTTAGGAAGTTGTATTGAGCCACTAGAAATCTGCATAAAGTAACATTTTCGGACCGTTTGACCTCACCTCTTTCGAAAACGTGCTGATATCTTTTAGTTTAGATCAATCAAAAACGCCTATATCTCATTCACATTATCCATGTTTCCCAGAATTATGAATATTTTATAACTTCTAAATTACATTTTCCCGAAAATTTAACAAGAAACCTTTCAAAATGTTGGAGCCTCCTTTATACAGGGGTACATTATTGTAGAAATTTAATACACCATAAATAGTTTTTAAAGAAATCATTTCAATTCTTATTCATTGGCGTTGTGAATAACACAAATTATAAAGTATAATATATTTTGTCAAAAATAATGGTATTTGTATTGAAAACAAAAAGACAAAAGGATATCAATGAATTTCATATCTACCACGTGGTATTCAAAATAAATCTACCAAAAACAATTATTCAATATCTATTCAAATAATCCATGTTCCTCAGTTACTAATAATAACAATTTTCAACCGATTTTCTTAAAAATTTCTGATAAGGCAAAAAAATGAGAATGGTTGAAATCAATAAAGAATGCGATGTGATAAACTTGTGGGAGAAGAAATATACTGTTCTATAAAAAGATATTATTTATTATTTAGGTACCAAGGGCTCTAAACGACTTAAAACACGCTCGGGCCTATCAGCCCTCGAGCTTTTAAAACGGCCACCCTCGTACATCAATGCCCGTGGTGCATACAATATTTTATGTAAAAAATGTCACCTTATCCTAAAAAAAGGTTCGGGTATGTCGATACACGTCTACAATTTTCAATTTATTATTTACAATTTGTTGGGTGGTTAATACGATTTTGCAAATACTAACCGATCATTCTGCGAATACAATGCCGAAAGATTTTTTAAAGTCGGCCCGTTAGTTTTTGCAAAATCGTGGCAACCACCCAACAAAACAAGGTTCCGAGAAAACTGCGTTTAAATTGTAGACGTGTAACAACATACCCGAACTATATATTATATATTATATTATTATTTTATTATATAGATTTTAGGCAATTTTTATTATCTTTTTATATTTATTTTTGCGAACCTCGCTTCTAGTCGACATACTTAGATTTCTAGATAATTGCAAGAACGCACTTTGAAAAGAAATCAAGCCATAATAAAAATATCAACATTATACAAAGCACGAAAAAGTATAATGGCCAAAATAACAACCAACTGTCGAGATTAAGTTGATTTAAGTACATATTATCCAAACGTCAAGTGCTACGTCACTGGAGTCAGAGTATACCTCATTCGACGAAAATTTAGTCTATTATTCTTTATAGCTATCATAAATCGTTTCTAGTGTCGAATGTTTTATATTGTACAGCTTCATTGATTTAATTATAATTTATAAAATATAACTTCTCCTACATTGTTATATTGATATCTTCAAAACCAATAACAGTCACATTCCTTTTTAGATAATTGTGTAAGTTAAGCAGCGCATTTTTTTCTTAAACTTATTAGTGTTATATCCTTAAAAGCAAGCGATGCATTGTCACAAAACAAAACAACAATTTTAGTGCTGAAATATTGCAGGTACCTAATTATGGCGTACTACTACTACTAAATCCAATGAGACCCATGGGAATATGAACAGAAGTTATTGGCCGGTAAAAACTGGAAGGTGTGTTGGTAAAGAACACAGGCATTGATTAACAGTTTCTCTTCGCACCTATCTAAAATACCTGTTCCGTTTCATACTAGAACTTTTCACCGGGTATAAACCTGAGAAACTTTAGCCCCAGGCAGCAATAAACCTATTCTGCCTGCCCATCAAGCCACACACAAAATCATAGACCACAAATTAATACGTTTAGATAGATAGTGACTCTTGGTTATTTTTTCCTAAGCAACCGGAAGAAAGGTCAAATTAACCATTTATTATGCCGTGATGAATTGTAGCTGAAGTTATTATGTTCTATTCATCTACGGAAATTAATTTAACAGATTAAAATCGATACTGCATCCCAATAAGGACTCAGAGAGAGATGGAGAGTAACTTTCTATAGCAGCATCATGCCATACTGTTGCTCCGTGGTAATTTGTTCTTTACAGAGTATTAATTACAGAACATTTTAGCAATTTGTTCAACTTATACCTACCAATATAACATGTAGGTATATATCCTAATAGCAGTTATAAAAGGCTATAAAGTGGCAATGTCTCATAAATTTCTCTCCACTTTATGTACGTACTCGCCACTATATGTTATGGGAAGATTTCTTTTTATTTTGTGTGTAATGATCGAGAGAAACCGAAGAAGTTTGTTGTTCTATTCTCGATAGTGTTGTATGTATGTATGTATGGTAGGGTGCGGTTTTTTCCGCGCAGCTCCTAGGCCACAGTTGGCCCTTTGAGCTTTCCCCTCACTACTGTACAGTAATATCGACAACCAGAGATGTTCAACTGGTTGCCGGGGCCCACGGTTTTTCGTCTCTTCCGAAAGACGGCGGACGAATTTTCGGCTGGTCCTGGGTGTGAACCCCGGACCTCCTAGTCAGTAGGCCAACGCTCTACCACTAGAGCCATTCGCCCCGCTCTCGATAGTGTTAATTAGTATCATACTATTGAGGCATCTTAATTGGGAAATAACACTTTCCTGGGTAAATATAATTGTGATACTTTTGCCTTTTCCACATAAATATTTATTGATACAGGTAATAGTCGTTCTGGTTTTTATATACCGGGTGATCAATGCCATACAATACTGGTGCGCTGTGAAGGCCCGGGGGTAGACCTTCATCTCCAAAATGAAAGAAAACATGATGGTGTAGTGGAAACTGCATGATAATTTTATTAAATTAATGGGTACTAGAGAAGTGGATATTTCAAATGTGTGCAGCAATGAAAATTATCTTGTATTTTCGAATTGTGTTGGGTTGATGGTGTATCGTCCATTACGTCCAAATCCATATTTTTGCAGGTTGTTACAACCTCCCACAGTATTGGCAAAGCCGGGAGCAATATAGGCCAGCCTTCTTACAACCACAATGCCATTGCCAGTCTTTCTTGCATTTTCAAGAAATAAACTGAAACACTCCAACTGTATAGGATTTTTCACGAACCCCAGCCACGCCTGAACTTGGAGTTAGACCCAAACTGACATCTAACTTCCCCATTCTGCCCCCAACAGAGGCCGCAGCAAGGCAGCACTCACTGAGGGTCTACATCCAAGTTCATGCATGGCTGGGGTTTGGGAAAGATCCTATACAGTTGGGGTGGATGAAGAACAGATATGGTGTTTAGCCCACCACCACCTTCGAACTCCCTGCACCTGACAAACTGCTTCAGCTTTTTTTTGTAAATGCAAGAAAGACTGCAAAGGGCATTGTGGTTGTAAGAAGGCTTGCCTGTATTGCTCCCGGCTTTGCCAAAACTGTTGGATGTTGTAACAACCTGAAAAAATATGTCGCTAATGATGACTAGGATTTGAACGAAATGAACGACACACCACAAACCCAACACAATTCGAAAATACAAGATAATTTTCATTGCTGCACACTTTTGAAATATCTACTTCTCTAGTACCTATTAATTTAATAAAATTCTCATGCAGTTTCCCACACACCATCATGTTTACTTTCATTTTGCAGATGAAGAGTTTACCCCCTGGGCCTTCACAGCACACCAGTGAGCCTGCAGCCCAAGTAGTGGTTGCAGATGAGAGAGGTATTCACTAGTCAATTTACTGCAGTCATTGCTAATAATGTTGTGTTACCTTTTCATTTTTCAGAAGGAAAACCAGACCCTTCAACCACTAAGCGTCGCAGATTTATTAAAAAAATATTTAATACATTAAGTATTCGTTAAAGAGAGGTAATATAATAGTTTGTAATATAAATAGTGATAATTTAGGTCTCTACTCAATTTTTGGTGAAGGGCTCTTGACTTAACAGTTTTGCGTAATGTGACATAAAGTATAAACCCGAACCCGCGGCTACCGTGTCTGGCCAAAAAAAGTGATTAATATGTGCAATTTGCAGTGAACTTAATGTAGTTTTATCAGAATCTAAGCTTGTTTTAATTACACGCACATTATATAAAGTAGAAAAATTTGGCTTTTTTTCGTGCGCTCTAGCAGCCAAACTATTCAACCAAAAAATACACTTTAGGGTGCCTTTTATAGGAAATTTAGTGTACTTTATTTTTGTATATGGTGGTCTACGTCGAAAAGTGCATAGTTTTATGACCTTTTTGCAAAAAACTGAAGATGAGTCGAAAATTTTGAGGTTTTGTGCGATTTTCGTTGTGAAGCCATATCCGTGGGAAGTAGCAAAGTTGAAATTCGGATTCAGCATCCCGAAATACATATAGAATGAAAGAAAAAAGTACTTCTATAATTTTTTCCTGGAACAGGCACCCTCGGAAACGATTTGACTGGACTATAGCTACATTTATTTGAGACTACTTATAGTGATAAAAATGGCACCCTCGCACTTCGCCCCGTTAACTGGATTTTCAGGAAATAGATATTCACGGATTGCTTTAATTTGACAGAAGAGATTAAATACCAATTTAAATTAAAAAATATAACTTGAAAATATACCCTGAATTGAATTTTAGGAAAATGGAAAAATACACACATGATTTTATAGGAGAATCTAAATGCCAACATTTATGTCGGTGTTTGACAAATAACTTTCGTCATAAAAAATTACCGCCCGAACTTGCACCCCTTGAATCCTTTTTGCTTTTAGAGGAGAATCTAAGTAGGTGGTACCATGTCTGCAACAACTTCGGTTCTTGAGCAATAATGAACTTTCATAAACAACAATTCAACTTCATTTACTACACCCCTTAACTAAATTGGAACATTTTTTGATAATAATAAACACGTAGGTACTTATGTATTTACAAAAGAAAATTTTAATCTAGTTTTATTAAAATATTACCCTCAATACCGAGCGAATCTATACTATTCTACGGCTACTATGGTTTAGGAACCTAAAGACTGGTTGCGAGAGCGAGCAAGACTTCGGCCACCTTTAAACGCTTAGGTCGGCTCAGCTTAGCTCCCTCTCATGGATCTTGAATGCAACAGATTTATAAATATGTATAGATTTAATAAATTTGGATTAAGCTAAGTATACTTCTTCGTAAGGAGTTAATAATAAAATTATAATGCACGTACAAATATAAAATGCACAAATTCTTTGCTACCTATGTGAAGTCAGAGTGAATGGAAACTAAATTTGTTGTAGGCATTCAGGATTTATTTGAGTGTAATATATAGGTATGTACCTAATAATATATTATTATTTATTATGAATAGTTACATGTTAGTTTTCTGACTAACACATAACATAACAATTAAATTTATTTATAGCAACTATTTAACAACTTGTTTATTCCGAAGAAATCACAACGGAACAATGTTACAAGACACGCAGACGAGAACAACAGGAAATATGCGGTTTCTGTTTATTGGTTACTCATATTATAATGTATCTACACAAAACTAACCTTCAAGCCAGATATCTTTATTACAAAAGCGCGTTAAATTGCAGAGCGGAAGCGTTCAGCGACAAAAAACGACCGGCGCGAAATCACGCAACGCGCCAAATTCAATTTTAAAATTAACTGTCAAACGCTCGCTCATCATCGAAACCGACCAATCACGCATCTCCGAATCCCCTGATAAAGCCCCACTACTACCACTCGCCTACTAGACTGCGTCAGCCGTAGCCTTCAATTCGATATTCAGCGGCCAGTGCGGTGCGGTTAGTCAGTGTTTCACTGCGCAGTTGTGTGGTGTCGCTCCTAGTCCGCGCGTTGCAATACAAACATCACAAACGGTGCCGCTCAGTGCTTGATTGTTCAGTTCTTTGTACGGAGTTTTCAGTGTTATAATGTTTGAAATTGTGCATCACTCCTAAGATATTTTGTTTATTTGAACGCACGTGGAGGATTTTCTTCCGTTGTAGACGTACAGGCCGCAAGGTAAGCGAATTTTTCTAGTAAGGAATACAACACCAAGCGGGTGACATAACCTGCAAATTTCGTAAAAATGGCCGTTCGCAAAATTACGTTATTTCGGGGGGCTTTCTTGATTTAAGGGTTGTTTGTTTGTGTCGTTTTTTTATGGACGGTTGTTATGACGATTGCATGCAGTTAAATTTATATTAAATCGATAAGATTGTTAAAATATGAATATAAGAACAATTTCTAGAAAATTCCCCGTAGTGCTAGTCCATAAATTAACCTCATAACATTAAACAAACTATTTATAACTTCAAGGTTATAGCTATAATAATAATAATAAAAATGTTAGAATAGTCTTTGTCCTTCGTCAAGAACAATGACCTACACGTATAAATTTCTTCGCAAAGCAATGGATTTTTTTCCATTCAGGGGTATTAAACTATTCAAAGGTGAACTACAAAAGTTGGTGCTGTAATAACTATAATTAAAAAGATTTGACACCTCGTTGACATATAGGTAAACCTTATTACCCCCCAGTGTAAGGAATCTTTGATATAGTATGGATGCATGGAAATAACATCGTAGTGGAAGTAACTTATTCTACTTCCGGTTTAACCGAAATCATCGATATTGCATTAATTTTAAATTACACTTACATATATATTTTCTTTCCATGATAATACATACTAATAAAATCAGGTAAATAAACTGTTTTTCTGGGTACCGTTTTTTTATATTAAAAAAAATCACATATTATATTTGAATACGAAAGAACTTGGAAAATTTTACTTGTCAAGAAGCTACAAAAGTACTCTCCATATACATATTGGAGTTGCTGATTATACATGGAAGTCAAAATATACCTACCTATTGCATATTCATACATACAATCGCAATATTTTATGAAATGGTGTATTTGGTTAAATATGTTCTACATTTATAAATATGTTCTGTATACAATGTCTCTAGAAATGGAAAAAAAATTACAAATGTAAAACTTTATAATTATTAATTTCTCAAGTACAAAATATATATGAAATACCCTACATCAATTTTGGAATTCAATATTTAATCATCGTCCATCAGATCTCAAAAATTACTCTTATGGCCGATTTTTTTACGACACAACCAACATGGGACAAAATGCCAATAATTTATCACCTAAACCAACCATAATTTTGATGTACTGAGAGCATTTTTTAAAGGATCATGTGTTTTTGCGTGAAGTAATTATCTAGACGTCACCTAACTAATTATTAATTTTCATTTTATTCTGACAATATTGGTGTTTTGTATAAACCCCCATACAAAATGTGACTCTGGTGAAAAATAATAACTATATTTCTCAGTCTTTGTAAATATATAGTCCAACTAATAATAAAGGTATCACTGTTTTCATCTCCATGATTTAAAAAATATTGTTTTATGGCACACCTGTATGATACTATTTTGTGAACTGCCGTAGACAAACTCAAACATATTGTTGGGACATTTCTTAACATCTGAATAACATACATATTAAAATAATCAACAAAAGTTCAAAACATATTTTGTTTATTAATGTATCATTATTGAATGTTGATTTCTGACAAGCAAAATTCCTACCTTTAATTAATACCCGTCTTTTTGAAGGCCATTTTTGATAATAGATTTGTCTCAGTCTATGATCATCGAGGCAGGATACAATCTTCTGCGTTCGTCGTACTGCTACAGAATTCCTACTGTATTCACTAGACATGTGACAAAATCTAAAAATGCTACAATTGCTACTTTCAAAGTTTCTCACATGTTCTCAAAAAGAAAAATTAAATTGTTGTGAAGATTGACTAATTTTAATAGTGCTTCTTATTATGAGAACAAATACTGTATTATCATAATTTTTTAAAAATATTTAGGGGTTGCTACATTTTCTCAAAATATCGCTCATTACCTTTAGTTAACCCGGAGAATTTAACTGACCACCCGTAGCCCGGAGAATGGTCGCCAAACCCGAACCCGAGGATAAGTGTGATTTTATAAAAATAATAAACATTTTTATTTGTTTTACTATAATAAATTTATATACCACAGTTGCTAAACAACAACAAAAAAGGTTGAGGCTAGATATTGGACCATATCACTTGTACCTATCAAGTACTTACTTAATTTGTCAAAAATACAACTACGTCAGTATTCGGACCAACAATGAACAGGAGCAAATAAGTGATAACTGTGTCTGGAACTCAGCCTTACAAGCTGAATCTGATGGCAGAAATTGAGCCTAGTTTTTGAGAAAAGCAGAGGAAAAAACTATAGAAACCCTAAATTGCTGTTTTTTTTGTCAGAAGGTAGATGCAATTGGGGATTTCTGCTTACAATTTTGGATTGTATGGATAAACCCATACCAGAAATAGTTTTCACCTGTCGCCGATCTTTGTTGTTTGCCAGGATAGTCATTTAACTTAGATTATTTATTTTTTAACAAATTACGTACTTGTACAGTTTATTTATCGTTATTACTAATTTCCTGTACTTTTTAATAAGTTTAATATAATAATGATGTCTGAAAAAATTAGGCAAAAATGGAAGAAAAAATATACTTACGTGCCATTAAAATGAAACTGTTGAAGACGTTTCCGGTTCAACCGGAAGTACAATGTGTACAACCAGACTATTCAATCAAAATACTACAAAGACAGAACAAAAAATTAGTTAAGTTTTTAACTTTATATATTCGTACTCTTCGCGATTTGTGTAACAACGTTAATTATCTCGCAATTTGCATTTATGCTTCATCGTATCATATGTAGCGTCAATCTGTAACCTTGATAGTTTAATAACCCGCGGCAAATAAGCCTTAGACCCTTGTTAGAACGCCTAATATACACGATGGGTTATGAGCGTCATTTTTGTAAATATACCGCACGTGTGTTCAATGTTTATTATTAATTCTCCGAATCGACCAACGGATTGCCTGCTGTAAATTATTTTAATACACGTTGGTGTTATCGCGACTAGTTTTGTTTTAACAATGTGTTGCTGTATCATTTGTAGATGAAATGAGTTGTAGCAATCTTTAAGATAATCTGTGACGTATGTGGTCACAGGTTTGTTTCGTTTAAGAATAGACAGTGTACAGTCGCAAGGAAAAATAAGCTAGTGATTATTTTGTTATGTTTAGTGTTTGATTAACTTCAATTGTCCTTACGCATAGATATGATGGTAGTTTTTTTCTCAAGATTGGCTACTTGATTGTAATTGTTTTATTGTAGTACAACATTACACTACCGATCTACGTACTTAAGCCTAAGTTGCATTATTGAAGCCAAAGTTCACTGTTTTCTATTCATTGGCATAATATAACCTATTCCCCGAAATAATGAAATAAAATGAGTCCTTTTTTCTACAAAATGTTGGGTTTAAATACTTGATCTTCTATCTTTTGTAAGGGTCCAAAGGAACTCGTAGTTTATTCTAAGCCGTTTTCAAGGATTTTGCAAATGAGCCGCCATTTCTGTAATTTCGACAAAATAGTTAAATAATAAATTAAAGTAGAGGAAATTTTGAATCATTTATGCCTATGACATTTTTTGGTAAAATTAATAGTTTAGCTTCGAGAGCAAATTCTATTTGATCGAGATCGGTCGCATCTGCATTGATATGAAACTACATAGTAGCCAGGATTTGACAAATATTTTTTTGTGCTTTCACACTCGATAACAGCTGATTTCATCAGAGGTTGGAGAACCGCTATGGAACGTTGCCGCTCTAGTGCGACAAAGTACAAAATACAAATTTCAAATAAAATAAGATCACCAATTTGCTTTTTTGTTGATAAGAAATATCAACCCGTTGTTATATCTACCTAATTCTAAAAACAATAAATTGAGAAAATTGTAAATAAGGTATAGCGATGAGTGTAGTATTATCGTAGTATGTTGGTACGGATGTGACATCTACAGTGTCATGAACAAATATAAATCTGTCAGAATTTGAATTAGCTTTGTGAACTTGACGTTTCGCAGAACTGGTATCAACCTAACATTTCCTATACAGAAATATAATCATTTTTTAATTATTTTTTAAAATACATATTTCTCAAAAAGCAACACTAAAAAATTTTGATGTCACTCCTGCCGAAAACTAAACAGCGCGACTCGCTCACATGCGACGGCGACGCTCCGCCTTTGGTGACGCGCCGCATCACCGCTCGTCGCGCTATTCCGTACTTTCTGCACTTGTGACATAAATAACTATTTTTCGAATGACAGTTGGTAGTGTCAAATGCTGATGCTTTGACAATACTTACTGTCAATAGTATCAAAATATCTGTCAAATCCTGGCTAACTAGTTTAATTTTAATGCAGACACGATTTATCTCAATCAAATAGATTCTCATGCAGCTAAACTATTAATTTTATATATTGTATGATAAAGTCATGTGCCTGGCCACATCAGATTTTTAATGCGTTGTCCAGTTTTAATGCATAAAGTGCAACTACTAGAAATTAGTTTGAAGTGATGGCATATCTACTATTGTGTTAAAATGTACTGGTTTGGCGATATTTCCTTTGTATGAAAACTGATAGACTACATAGAAAATCACGATACATCGAACAGAGCTTGCATCGAAAAATACCAGTGTTTGAATACAATCGTAACCATATTCAAGGTGTTCCAATAAAAAAACGATATGATTGAAATAGAAATGGTTCGATAGGTGAACTGTAATATTATGAACACGATGTTGTAAACTAGTTTCATATAAGTCGTTCAATTATAAGTAGAATTTTACCATAAATCTCATCAATCAAATGTCTAGACGATATAATTTGTTTCATAAAATTTGGTTTATTGATAAATAACGAAATAACTAACAAACGGCAATGGTTAGGCCACGTTAGCACTTTATCCAATACAGTTTTGCAATAATTAAATTATATGGAGATCGATGGCTAGTCCATTTATATTAGATAAATAATAATGAAACAGAAGATAATGTCTCTTTAATTATCAAAAAATTAATTAGCATTTGATATTTAAATACTTCCTTCTAAAACCACCAAAATTCAAACACACCAATAGGTGTCCCCTAATCCAAAATTAGGGCAAATGAATAGTTTGCACAATTATTGAATCGAACATTTGAGGTGTATTATTGTTAATATGTTATGAAAATAACAGCTGAAAAATGTGTTTTTTAAAATTTAATATCAAATATTTCATGTGAAATTCTTTTAATTCTATTCTAAGTGTACCATACACCTAGGTCTTTTGTTTTTCTTTATCCTATTATTTATCTAGCTCTGAGTATTTTTTTAATCAAACATTTTGGCAATCTATAAAAATGTTAGGCATTGTTAGAATGAATTGTTGATATCTGCTACAATTCCATTTATAATATGTAGATAACTAAATGTGGAACATGTCGTATTGTTAGAATGAATTTTTGATATGTGCTACAATTCCATTTATAATAGATAAGTAAGTATAGAACATGTCTTAAATTATAAAAAAATAGCAATTGATATTTTAATATTTATTTATTTTATTCATGAAGTTTCACCATTGATGCTTAAATAAGACAGGTTAGAAGTACTGACATACATATCCGTTATCCATGGATCTGGTCCAGACAAAATATTAAATATATACATTTCTTCGTCACAATCCACAACATAGCGCGCTATTTCTAGCATGCCGATCAGGAATAAATCGAATGCATAAAGTATATGAATGTCTCTACTATAAATATAATTCGTCTGTGTGTGGCAACTTGCCAATTTAAGCGCCAAATAACATAACCGTATTACCTATCTATTCTAATTTTAATATATCGTGATACATTAAAAAAATAATCTACAGTAATCTGCAACGAGATATAAAATCTATTAAATCATCAAAATTACTGATAAATCATATGTAAGCAATTTGGTAACGTTGTGATTTACATGCAATAATGGTATGTAATAGTTTATTGTCACACTACAAAGGAGTATGTACGTGTGACAAGTGCGGGGTGTAACAAAATAAACATTCTAGCTAAACTTCTAGAGAGCAAATATTAAATTTGCAAACACATTGTACAATTTGCAAGTTGTACTCGAACAAACAGATACGATAGGAATAATATTGTGCGCATAAGATAGTCAAAATTTCTCTTACCGTCTGGTCACTTTTGTTATTGTTTGTGATAGAATATCGGTTAAATGGACAAAATAGTGCAGGTTTGTGTGATCTAAACCAAAAGACCAAATTTATAATATGGTCATAATGTTTTGATTTGTGGATAGATCAAGATTTAATTTCTGTTATATTATTTTTTATTTCCATTATTTTATTTCCATATATGTATAAACAAATGAAAGTTGTTGCTTTTCTTACGAGCCTTATTTATTTTATGAACACCGTGATAAAAACGTTAGTTTGATTTTCCAATAAATTTTATAAAAAAATACTCAATTGAATTCTACATCAAAAAGTGTTAAGACACTTTCTTAACACGACTACAAATAATGAAGTTCTGAAAAACTACACCTGAGGTATGGGTAGGTAGCACATTGTTATATAATTTGTATTGTTACAATTGTCAGATTCGCGGACCCAAGCGATTTTCCCAAAAAAAAATCTGATGTGGCCAGGCACATGACTTTATCATACAATATATAAAATTAATAGTTTAGCTGCATGAGAATCTATTTGACTGAGATAAATCGTGTCTGCATTAAAATTAAACTAGTTAGCCAGGATTTGACAGATATTTTGATAGTCAATAGTATCAATCGAAGGTATTGTCAAAGCATCAGCATTTGACACTACCTACTGTCATCAGAATAATAGTTGTTTATCTCACAAGTGCCGAAAGTACGGAATAGCACAACGAGCGGTGATGCGGCGCGTCACCGATGGCGGAGCGTCGTCGTCGCATGTGAGCGAGTCGCGCTATGTAGTTTTCGGCAGGAGTGACATCAACGTTTTTTGTATTGCTTTTTGAGAAATACGTATTTAAAAAAAAATCAAAAATCGTTATATTTCGGTATAGAAAATGTTAGGTTGATACCACTTCTACGAAATGTCAAGTTTAAAAAGCTAATTCAAATTCTGACAGATTTATAGTCGAGGGTTCTCCGAGTGTGACAGCGTGGTGACAGCCATAGACATTTCTGTGGTGACAGCACAAAAAAAATATTTGTCGAAATCCTGGCTACTATGTAGCATATCAATGCAGATGCGACCGATCTCGATCAAATAGAATTTGCTCTTGCAGCTAAACTATTAATTTTACCAAAAAATGTCATAGGCATAAATTATTCAAAATTGCCTCTGCTTTAATTTTTTATTTAACTATTTTGACGCAATTACAGAAATGGCGGCTCATTTCTAAAATCCTTGAAAAAGGCTTAGAATAAACTACCAGTTCCTTTGGACCCTTTTGAACCAAAAGCTTTTCAGCTCTAAGTTTGGTCATAAAACTTCTAAATGTGAACTTTCGTCCCGATACCTTTAGTAGTTTCTCCGGAATCGTCTCCACAAAAATCGAGTACACACATACGCACACACACACACACACACACATACACACACACACACACACAGACATTTTTTTGTACCTTGGTCAAAAATGTTCAGGGGACCCAAAAAGACCTATTTCCGCTAAAATCTCAATTTTTTTTTTCGGCATGATTACAATACTTTACCATACTGCGTATGATAAAGTAAAAAAAAATACTAATTTTATGTTCATTTAGCCAAGTGATTATATTCAACATGCTGAACCCGAATATGAATGAAACCAATATATAGTTTTGTACAGGTTGTAAATAAAATCACAAACATGTTGTAGGTAGAGATATTTTAAACTAAGAAGAGGGTACCCCCCACTATTTCTTTGCGGCGGAAACAAAATTATTACCCTGAGATATGAGGAAATGCATAGACGGCTGCATTTTAATATATAAATATATTAATAGAACTTACTTAAATACCATTGTTGAATACATTTCGCATTGTAGAGACACCTTGGGCAAATCCAGTATTTGCATAAAGATAAACATAACCTCCAAAGCAACGAGAACCAGACACGTTGTTTAATGCATTTGTTCTATTAATAGGTATATTCATATCAGTCAACTAAAATTTGTAAATTTTTAATGTGTTCATTAATTTTTGAACAATTTTTACTTTATCATACATAGTATGATAAAGCACCACAATGTGTAAAAATATTAGAAATAACCACGCCACTGGACAAAACATGGACGACGGCGCACCCAGGTGGCAAATTTCACCAGACCCTCGTCTTTGTTTATATCATCTCTACCTACGTTATCATATTTTGTTTGTATGGATTTTGTCTGCTATGCAATTGTTGTTTTTAATGAATGTGATGACAATATTTCAAAGTATGGTCTATTTGGTTTATTATTACTATATTGCATTGATATGGTTTGTAGGTACTAAAGGAAAAGAAAACCTTACAAAATAAGTTTACTTTATTTGCACCCGGTATATTGATTTTGAAACATTTTATTATTGGATGCTATCAATAACCATTTCTCGGCTATTTCCATCCAATTCGGATTCTATTTTTACAATAACTGGAAACGCTTGCTATTTCCGAAAAAAATCAAATATCTGATTCAGAAGTTTACAGATGAAAGGCGCCAATGTAAATTATTTTACGATTGTTATTGCGGTTTCCTTTAAATTCGCGTAAACATAATGCTCGTGTAGTAACGATTTCAAAGCCACGTTTATATTATATCGCTGTATGTATGCGTAACTGCTTGTCCTACCTATGCTAATATTTACGCAGATTCGTAATTATATTACTAACTTGTACAGCGCATACATACATCAGCCAAAATTTGGTGTTTGTCACTTCTGTTAATAATAATAGCGGACCGATAGATTCGCCAAATTAAAAATAACTTTGTTTTTGGACGTGATTTATTTTAAAACTGCTTGGCTTTGGAATACACGCGTGAAGATTATTGTCTATTATTAAGAAAAGAATGATCTTGAAACGATGTATTAATAACATCATTGTCTAGTCTACGTACGTGTTGATAATAACAAGATTGTTTTATTATAACAGAATAGCCAAGGTATTTAATTTCTAGATAAAAAAGTGCTAATATTTGCCTTGTTCCGTACGTGGACGCTTAAGAAAAAGTCCAATGTTGGCAAATCTGGAGATCTTGGCGGCCATTTAATCGGCCCGGATTATTCTATCGATATAATATGTTAGGAAAGGCTAAAGTTTTGAGGTTAATATACCAGGATAAGTATGTCAACGCTGTTGGCAAGGGCACAATAAAGTAATGTATATTGAGTCTATTAGTAATTTCAAGGGAAAATGGTTATTACGTAAACTCGTCAGTAATGTAGAATCAACTAGAGAAGCGAATTATAATTAATCCAAGTGAGGAAAATGTTTGGAAAAACACCTCCGCCTGGATTTGAACCAGGAACCCTCCAATATCCGGTTGAAAGCTGTCCCAGTTGAGCTACACAGGCAGTGGAAATTTATAGGTTTTATTCTCACTTCAGGATTTGCAATCCCAGTTTCTAATTAAACAAACCCGTCGTGACACCTATTGGGGATAGATGTAAGTTTGGTAACTAGGAATCGCTAAATGTTTATTGCGATTAGTTCATACAAATGAATAAATTCAAGGGAAAATGGTTATTACGTAAACTAGTCAGTAATGTAGAATCAACTAAAAAAGCGAATGATAATTAATCCAGGTGAGGATAATTTTTGGAAAAAACATATTAGATATATTAGTAATATATGTATGACTACATTCAATATATTGTAGTAATATACAGGGCATTTCACGACGAGCTGCCATTAGAGGAGAACCAAACGAAATAAGGGATTGAACATTTGTTGATTTTAAATTGAAAACCCTAAGTTTTATAGTATTTTTGAAATATTTTGTCAAATTATTGTGAAGGTAACATATTATCCAAACATCGGCAGAGTTTTTCAAAACGATATACAGGATGTTCAAATTATAAAATCAAAGTTGAACTCGAGAAAAGTAGTAAAAGTCGATTTTTCAAATGGCAATCGTATGCACTTTGATGTTATTCTATGGAACATTTTAGATGACTTTATGTTAAATGTGCTATACTTAAAAACTTAAAAACTTTTTCACCTACGTACATCGATTTTCTAAACATAACATTAGAGATTGAAAACATCGCCAAATCTAAGTTCCCTTGGAAAATAACTCAATTATCAATCAACAGAAATTCATTGAATTATGTTTTAAGTCATTATTAAAGTCAGTTTGAATATAGGTAGATTGCGCTTAATGGGCCTATTTTACGCCACTGAATTTTCATATTTGCGGATCTATTAGAGACCAAAGTATATAAGGACCTAGTAACTTGTAAGGAGAACATGCAAGATACAGTTCGAGCTGCGTTCAATGAGTTATGTGCGAGATCAGGGAAACCGCATGGTTTAGGAGGAAACGGCTGTTTTAGAACATTTCTTAAAACTGAACTTTTTGGAATTTACTTAATTGATGTTCTTTTATTTTTCATTTTGTCTGTTTCATTGTCTGCTACTTTTATAACTTTATGAAGACTAATTTAATCAGAATGACTAAAAATGATTTTTTGTTTATATTTAGTTGTTCAGTTGTTTTCCAACTCAAGCTACATTTGGCAATGTTTATAATTTGTATTGCTATGTTTAAAAATCAATTTAAGTATGTAGTTAAAAATGCGTTTTAGGTATAGGACAATTTACACAAGATTGATCTAAAATTTTACATAACTTTCCAAAATGCATTCATATGATGTGCCATTGGAAAAATCGACTTTTAGTACTTTTCTCGAGTTTGAGTATGCGAAATTTGATCGTATAATTTTAACACCCTGTATAACTTCTCGATGTACTGTACTGTTATATCGATAATATGTCAAATTCACAACAATATTGCTGGACAACTTCTTTCCAACGGTCACAGGGGATAATTTATAAATCATAACTAACTTGCAGCTGTAATTTTTTATTGAAAAAATTGACTATGTAAAAGATGACTTTAGGGAAAGTAACATATAATTAACATAAAATTTAACGAAGATTTAAAAAATGCTATAAAACACAGGATTAAAATATGAACGTTTAAATCATTTCCGGTGTAACCGGAAGTAACCAAAAACTCAAAATATTTTAGTTAAAAAGACCGTGTCTAACAACATCACAAATCACAAACAAAGTCCAGAAAATTTGAATCGCTGATTTCATTTGGACCCAGTATGACGTTCAATATCCGCGTATTATTCATTAAATTACAGAATTATTTTCGATCATCTGCTTGCATCATGCTTGCAAATCTTGTGATTTGTTTTCTAAGAAATATGAACAACTATTTACAAAATGATTGGCTATTTATATCACAAATCACAATTATTCATATCAGTTTATCATGAAATTTCCAAAGAACCAACATGAACATATTGTAATAATAATTGGCTGCATTTTGAAAACTGGCACGAACTAATGTATAAATGTCAAATTATTTCGCATTTTGAGTATTATTTATTTGTGTTTTAACAATTATCTATGTTGTAAGAACGTCCGGTCTTGTATCCAATGCGGTTTTTACTTACCGCGTTTTTACAATTGTAATTCAATATTGTCGTAGGCTTAATTTAAGATCGGACTGATGTAATCACCTTCAAGGTCCGCTAATAATTTACCTTGCTCCATCTATCAACAGAGTAACCGTTTTGTTTCGAATCGGATTAAAATAGACAACCTTCATATTTGCATCTTTCATCTTTTCATGCATAAAACACCAGAAAATTTACTCATTTAACAAAGCGAATACTCTTGTTATGAATCCATGATAGTTATACTCAAACGGTTATAATAATTATAGGCAGAAGGCAAACTCTGTGATTAGATTTCGATAAATCTGTTGACAAGATCGATGGATGACCCACGCAGAATAAACAAACATCCGACGATGTAGTACATGTAACCGTACGTAGGTGAGGTGTGCACGCACACGCACTTATGTGTTCTTTGATTGAAACGCATTGAAATGCAGTGGTTTTTGTGACTTCCTGTGCGTGTCCTCATAGTTCAAGGTACAGTAAGGTTCGGCGACATCTTGTCTGTGAATTGCCATAGGACAGCTTACTAGTTAAAAACTACGAACAAGCGATGCAATCTTCCCACAAAAATCGATAGGTATTGTATTAGAACAAATGGAAATTGTTTTGTTTCCAGTACTACTGTATTTTGGGTGGGTTGTTTCATGTGTTTGTTATTTAATAATGTAGTTAGTATTAGCAAAACTAGCTATATTTGAAGTTATGTGCGATGTTGATCATGTGTTAACACATATTATCCTTCCTCTGGTATAGCATAGAGAGATACTTTCTTTTCGGTGAGGTCATCGCATCTGTGTAACACCAACGTGCTTGTTATTGTCCACAATACGGCACAAGCTTCGATTGACTAGTTATTAAATAATCTCAATACCTCTCGTTTGGATCTGCTGGATACTGTAAAGTGAAAATGGTAATGAAACAAATGTTGTAATTTAATCAATATTGTGTATGTACGATTGTATACGTGGTGAGAAGAATGAACGGTTAACTCGAGAACACCTAGGACATATCTGGCCCCTTAGATTAAGGTTAAGAGGCAGGCTAGACCTAAGCCCGCAGGGTTTCTAATGCGGGTATTCACAAAATGTGTTTTACGTCTTTTCTCCTTCCTCATATCTCAACTGTTGGACAGTGACAGGAAGACAGCAAAGACATGCCTGGCAATCCTCAGAAGCTAACCACGTGACTACTATCCACGAAAACTCATCATCATCAATTCATCTTCTGCATGTAATACGAGCAGCAAGATGAAATTTGGCAGTCCTGAACCGGGCACTGCAGCCTCAGGAAGCAGCTGGTCACCATACAACTTCTTAAAGAAGAACCCTTGGTGCGGACTGCAACGAAGATGGCATATGCCACTTAATCTTGTTCGATTGCTTATCATTGACCTCCTGGAAGGAAGCAAATATTGGGAGAGGGAACCCTACAACTAACTTCCCCAAAGAAAATCTAATCAAATGACTCCTCATCCCCATTAACTGGACGAAGATCTTCGATTAACTACCTGGACGGCGTAAGTACAAGAAGGCCCGTGGCTTCAGTGCTAGGGTTCTCCCATCCTCAGACAAAGTTCACGGCCATAAAATAATACCGCGTCAGCTGCGTGCCGGAAGTAATAGCCTGTTGTTTAACCTCTTTCGACTATGTAGCTATGAACATGCTCTGACTGAACTCTGGTGGCTTGTCTTTTTATTGAATATTAATCTTTGAGACGGTAATTGCTGCACCTGTAAGCGACTAATGACACACCATTACTAACCAGTAGGTTTACTGACATCTTTCAAGAGCTAGAATGTTTGTTTTTTAGCAGTAACGTAATTTAAAGTGCATTACTACCAGTGAAGTCAATAGATGTTATCAGTTATAGTTCCGCCTGGGTTACCAAAGGAAGCAAACCCGAGGACCATCAGCCGATGCAGAGCTGGAACTCTGGAATAAGAAGATAATTATGTGACAATATCTTTTGCTGTGGCATTTTGTTTCATTGAGCCGTCAGTGTAGATTGTGTTCTTCCAGAGTCCTTTTTTCCTACAGTGCGATGTCTGATGATACTTGCCATGTTCTTTAGCACCTATTTAGAGTAGTGTATTGACGGACGTGCAGGATGTTGACAATCCGATGCTTGAACCTGCATTTAAATTATGGTACATATTTACTACATGTTACCGAACATAATAATATTCAAGCTTGCTGCTGAATAATATAAACGCAGCATAATCTTCCAGCCGAATAAAATTATTGAAACAAAAAAGCTTAATATATCCGCCTAAACCTAGCTTCGAGCCGTTTATGTAACAACACATAGTATTCTCACGCGCCATTGTTGCAATTGTTACATAAGCCACACCTCTGATTCTCTAATTTACAAGGCTGTGTCGCAAGATCTTGATACATCGTTCATTTACAGTAAACAAATAATACGCATACCATGCAAGACTACTTAATTTAGAGCATTCCGCATTCTGAGATCTTTTCGGCCTTTTCGCAACGATATCGAGAGCGGTTGCGTAACATGGTCTGGATGCAAATTATCTTTAACTCTCGTTTGTCGATCAAGCTGATCTAGCTCATGTTAAATAACGGCAATTTTGTCGCAGGCCGGAGCAGCAGCAACGCGAGAATCGCTTTCCTTCAGATTTCGCTTTCTCTCCTCCGCTCTTTGCAATCAATTACCCGTTCTTGACGATTGGTGGCCATCCGCGGCCTTGAACGTGCCACCAACGTGTTTGTTTCTTGCAGATCTGGAACACTTGTGTGATTATCGAGCGAGCTATTATGATGGAATTTCAAGAAAGAGCTGCCCTTGGCTTGATTACAATATAACGTTAGTTGTGCTACGCAACCTTCTATTCGCCCAATTGAAGTTGAAGGGTCTAATTGGGTTTGGAGGACGTTTTTGTGAACACTTCTGATGTAATTGTGATGACAGGATGTTATCGTTGGAATACATACAAGCTTAGATGTTCTGAGCCAGACGTCAACATTATTTGATTCCTTGGGACGTCGGCGTCGCCTTGAACGTGTTGCAAGAGTGTCTGTTCTGAACAATATATAGAACAGGCCCAAAGGCACTACCCTGGGGTGCACACCACTGGTTGGGTGATGGATCAGCACCTGCCAGGTGTTGATTAGTTTTCTTAAGAATCCCTGACGCGAAAGGCAACTCTTAGTTTGGAAAGAGTTTGCTGTAACTACACCAGCTCGATAGTTGAATGCTTCTCGCGAAAACAAAACTGGTGTCTGGAATTAGGTAATCAAGTGGAAACGTGAATCTCTTTGGAAACTATTTCTTGGAAGGCTTGGGCAGCTGTCCTAGAAAACTAATTGGCCCGTTGGAGGTTACTTGGAAATCAATAAGTGTTTACCTACAATTCACAAGGAAAGAACACCTGGTATACTTAAGAAGCGCATTTCAAAATATCATTTTCTTAGTTGTTGATCGAGTTTGAATGTGAAATACATGATTCATTTGATGCCAAAGTGCAAAATTACCTACTGTTTCTATATCAATTAAAATGATTAGGAGGGGACTTTACACTTTCAACGGATAAAACTGGGCAAGCCACAGCTATATTATGTACACACTTTCTATAGGGTTTCTATTCAACTCTAGATGGCGTATAGATGACCACTTCACTAAATATTTTACACATAGCTACACGGCTAACATGTGTTCACATTTAGTTCAGCTGGCTTAACCCTTCCTGATGAACCGGAAGTAAGCCATGTTGGAAGTCAAAAATATGCATGCTGTAAATCACCTATGAAAACAGTTACTCTGGAAACAACTAATGTTGGATCTTTGTAGACAAGACCAGAATATGAGTACAAGGAGTGTCAACTTGCGTCTGCACGAAGCTAGTAAAGCTACTTGACGTGTTATGAACGTACATGTTTGTAAAGATATATGGCAAATATTATGGTTTGAAATGATTTTTCCAAGAATAAGCTATACATTGTTGTAAACAATCCACATTCGCAGAATATGTACTATACCTACCTACATAATATCGTGATGGATCGCACTTGTGTTTTAATAGCATAAAAACAACCTGTAATAAAACATAATGGCCATCGCAAGGACATTGCAGCAATTGCGTGGAACACAACGAAAATAACATCTGGTTCGACACGCACTGCTGTTGTACTAGAAACCGGGATTATTGTCGTTTCCACAAATGTTATCAATGACTCACAATCGCTAACATAAACGTCAAAAACAACCGTTAGTGAATTTCGTAACGCGCGCCGTTATTAAATTCTTTATCTGCCCGATGTTGAGAGGAAATCTGTAGGCGGGAAACACATTTCTTTTGTGGCTGTTTACTGCTTGCAGAAAAACATTAATTGCCTCTGGTTATGAGTCAGTTTTAACAGCGATTTTATTATAATGCATTGGCGGCTTGACGCCGGACTACTCAGATTTTACACCAGTAAAAACGTTTTATTGGGCGTTACGCGTTATCCGATCGGTTTACTTTTTAGATTTTATGGAGGCTTATTGCTCCCAGCACAAATAGAACGATATTTATGGCTGCAATTACATTTAGGTTACTTTGTTATCATCGTAAAATTTATTCAGCTACTCAAATTGCACAAAATATTAGTCATGTCAGCAGAATGGATGAAGACCACAGAACGTGGAATGTAAAAAAGTGATGGGAGAAAATAATACTTAATTAGGCTTGAGCACACTGGTTACTGAAGCTGGCGAAATCGTTCATATTTGAAATGAATTAACAATACCTACGTTGTTAACGGCGAAAGAAAATAGGTCCGTACATATTTAATGTTTTTGGGTGCGATGGAAGAGCAAAAGAATAAAAATATATCCAAAATAAAATGCTGTAGCAGTTGATGAATTTTATTTATTTATCTTTCTTGCAATAGTCGACTTTCGAGAAAGATCTCGTCATCAGTTGCAAACGTCGGGTGTGCACTAATATTCAAATATAATAGTTATCGGCAGCATTTTATTTTTGATTAAATATTATTGTTGAAAATAGAGATATTCCTGACAAATTAGAGTGTATCTATGAAATTGAAAAATCTTATGCCTACAGGAAAACATGGTTGTTTTATAGTTTTATATTAAATATGTATACAGGGTGAGTTATTAGTATCCCGGCGGTCGATAGCTATTTAATCGTTAGAGAAAAGAAAACATGTTTAACACTAAAGTTGTTTGACTCACCAGTTTCTATAACGTAAAATTATTTTCATTTATACAGGGTGTTGCATTTAGGCGTGACGTAAAGTATCTATATTTTTTTTAAATGGAACGCCCTGTATATTTTATTATTGTATGAATACTAATAAATTTGGCTATCCAACGGTATAGGTTGCTAACTCTCAGCGTTAATAGTACCTGAGATATTCAATTATTTCTCATTATGTAGCCAAACGGCTACACTCACCAGAACTAATATTAAGTTTAGATTTAGTGAGATATGTAAGTGACCTAAAATAGGTAATTCACTTTTTCTTTTGTAAAAAATAAAAAATTTTAAAACCGGTTGCGCCCCATTATGTTGTTTTAAAATTATAACGAACGATTTGAAAAAGAGTGTTTGAACCAAATAACAACATTGATAGTTTATTTTTCTATGTATTTCTTTAAACATTCCGTGGGGACGTTTGGTCACCTTAATTATATGAGATATTACACTTTCGTTCAAATTTTAGTGAACATTCGTGCGGCATTCTCAGCTTGACTCCTCACCGTTGGCTGTTATCTCGTCAGTAGCAAATCATAAACATATAGGATCTAAACATGAATGTTCATAATGTTACTTGTTTAAAGTAGTATACCCACAGACTTTTTAATATTCAGAGATTCTAAATAACCCATCAGCCAACACGAGAAGACATAAATTCCACGATAGTTGTTAGTTATCATCTCCAAACCATCTCTAACTCTGCAGAGAATAGCAAATATGTATAGGCAAATATAAAAGATTATAAGATTCAAGATTCATATTTGTCGTTATGTAGATTCACCTGTAATCAAGCAGATTGTGACGTCGTGAACGTTAAGTGAACGCATACCTACCGTCGGTCTAAGAATACTACTTGTCCGGTGCAATGGCCCAAAACAACTTTCGATTAACATTCGACCGAGTTTCAGCGGATTACTGAAATACCGCTTGCCGGTTTATAAATAATTGCACTCTGGAAGATAAAACAAAAATGAGATGAAATCTGCGAAATAAAATACAGGGGCTCCCACGACGAGCTGCCATTAGAAGTATGTATATGGACAACCAATAGAAATGAGAGAATGAAAATTTGTGGACTCATATTGTTGAACACCATAGGCGCAACTCAAATATTTTGAGTTTTCGGATGCTTCCGGTTACACCGGAAATGATGTAAATTTTTATACTTCAAATGGAACATCCTGTATTTTATCGCATTTTTGAAATCTCCATTAAATTTTAGATCAAGTTTATGTTACATTCCCTATACCTAACATGTGTCATTTTTGAGATATTAAGTTTTTTCATTAAAAAATGACAGCTGCACGGATACTTTTAATTCCTTATAAATTAGTGACAAGAAAAAAGTTGTCCGGCAAAATTGTTGTGAAGGTAACATATTATCGACACATCGGCATAATTCTTCTAAAAGTTATACAGGCTGTTCGAATTATAAGATCAAAGTTGAATTCAAGAAAAGTACAGAAAGTAGTTTTTTTTTTTCAAATGGCAACCCTAATTCTATGGAAAATTATAGATCAACTTTGTGTACAATGTCCCATACCTAAAATGTACTTGTACCTACTGAAATAGATTTTTTAACATCACAGTAGAAATTGCAAACATTAGAAAGCAACTGAAGAATTTGGAATAAAATAAACTTTATTAAACAAGTTTTTCTAGGTCATTATTCGTTATAATTAATTTAGTATTTATAAAATTATAAGCCTACAATAAAATACAATATTAAAAATACCACAAAATCTTAATTTAAAAAAAAAAAACTGCTCAATTCTATTTCAGTATCTGTTCAAAAACGTTATCGGTTATCCGTTATCCACTAAACATGCTTCAATTGTTTTTAATATATTATTGTTGGTGGCGTCCCTGATTGAATTAGCACATAACCCATTGAAAGCAGCTCGAACTCTATCTTTCATGTTCTCCTCAAAGATTGGCTCCTCATAAACCACATCTTTAATATCTCCCCAAATGAAAAAATCCATTGGATTCAACTCGGGGGAACGCGGTGGATATCTAACATCTCGTTAAGCAAGCCTCTTACTGCAACAGTTGTATGCACTAGAGCGCCGTCAATTTGAAACAACCCAATTATTGGGGACACAATAACTGACATGGAGAACATGAAAGATAGTGTTCGAGCTGCTTTCAATGGGTTATGTACTAACTGTGCTAGGGACGCAACCAACAAGAATATGTTAAACAGAATTGAAGAATGTTTAGCGGAAAACGGTAATGTTATTGAATAGTTACCGAAATCGAATTAAGCAGTTTATTTTAATTGTGTTTTATTGTAGGCCTACAGTTCTATAAATACTAAATTAATTATATTGAAAAATGACCTAAAAAACTTGTTGAATTTATGTCCTTTTATTCCAAATTGTTCAGTTGTTTCCAAACAATCCAGATTTGGCAATGTTTGAAATTTCTAGTACATTTTAGGTATAGGGCATTGTACACAAAGTTCATCTAAAATTTTCCATAGAATTGAGGAATGCATTCATACGTAAGGGTTGCCATTTAAAAAAATCGACTTTTAGTACTTTTCTCGAATTAATCTTTGATCTTGTAATTTAAACATCGTGTATAACTTTTAGAAGAATTCTACCGATGTGTCGACAATATGTTACCGTCACAACAATTTTGCCGGACAAGGTTTTTCCAACGGTCACAGGGGATAATTTATAAGTAATTGGAGGAAACTGTGCAGCTGTCATTTTTTAATTTAAAAGGAATAATGTCTTTAAAATGACACATGTCAGGTATAGGGAATGTGTAGGGCTCGTTGTGGGAGACCCTGAATATGTCAATAATGTATTCCCAAACGGAAAGAAATAATAAATCTGTACTATTGGAAAAAGTAAACTTGGCTTTGCTACAAAATCGAAGAGACACCTATAAGCAAAATAACGATTTCAAAACTTGCAGCACAATTAACCAAATGAACCCACACACGTTATAGGGATTATTCTTTAGATACCTATTTAATTTTATAATATAGGATAATATTATGATACAGTAGAATTAAAAGTGAATTTTGTGGAAGACATTACAAAATGTATCATGTAAATTGGGTAAATGCTCACCTATGGAAGATTACTCATTATCAGTAACCGTGAGATTCAATATGTGATTTCATTAACTTTATTTGTATGGCTTACGATAACCAAGGACGTGCAAAAATTTTCTCGCACACGCGTTAGAAACTTGATTTTCTTTAGAAACTCGCATCTTTGTTCCAATTGTTACAACTAGCAAACCATTACGAGATACCTTTTCATACATGAGCGAAATTGTGTTGTTTCTCGAGCGGTTAGTCTCACGGGAACTTTAAAGACGGTCTCTCATTCCATTTGGCCAATTTAAAAGTACTTAGAGAGCAATTTTGTAATTAATTTTTCTTCGTGGACTGTTTCAATTTCGTTATTATCCGTTAGGACTCGATTTTCAGCCGAAATTGTTTCGTCCTACAACGCAACGGTAGAAAAAATATAATAATGGCACGAACGAGCGAAAAGAAAATGATAAACCGCTGTCAATTCGACAGCGGTTCTCGGAAATTTGATGTCGTCGGGAGCAATTTCCGCTTGATAGAAAAATCAATTAAAACCGCTGGCTCGCATCCATTCATCGATTATACCTCAATATTTTATGAACGGGGATCGTTGCGTTGGACACGTGATTCGATATGCCACGGTCTGGCAAACATTTTTTGATCACGTCTCATAATAGAAAAGAAGTCATTCGAGATCCAAAATAAGTTTGGTGTCTACAGTTAGAGAATGTTGAAAATATAAAGAGATAAAACAAAGTTTGGGTCATTACAGAAAACCGGTCTTGTAATGAAGTGTCATTACCGCTGTGGTTAAACTAGTGTTATTACAGGTCATTACTGAGTGTTCTATGCTAGCAAAACCTACTGCGTATTCTACATTTTTTATTAGTTTAAATAGTAACTAACCTAAATGTTGCAGATGGTATAATTGTTTGGCTACCAGGTTCTGGGGATTTTTAGGCCATACTTATTTTGATAATATAATTTTACTTGAAACAATTAATTGGAGAATTTAGGAGAATAGTGTAGGATAAAAAATTTTGAAATGTAAAAAAAATAAAAATCTCGTGTGCACCATCCCAGAAAGTGATTTCCGGACCTCGAGAAGTGCCCAGCCTCGCTTGTGGCTCAGATGTGGATCATCTGCTACATTGCTACATCTGAATCATAACATTAGCAATTCAATATTGATCGTTTATAGTTTATTATTTTTTCGTCGGCCTATTTCTGCTGATGGTAAACACATCACAGACGTTGGGAGAGGCTTCACACACGCAGGAAATATGTGGATTGAAGGCTCAGTAAGGAACTCACACCGGTTTACACAAAATAGTTTGTTTAAATCAAGTTCTTTTCATGAACGCTAACGCACAGTACGTTTGATATTAGCCATGACTGTAATCTATGTTTAAAATTATGCAATCAAGTTATTGTTGCGTGCTTGCCTCTGTTTGTAGCTGCAGTAAACGGATAATTTGTTGGCCTAGGTGCACGCTATCGGCTAACAGCAAGCACGTATAAAACTTCTCAGTTTAATTGAAATAAAAGGGAACCCCGACGTTGTGAGCCCATTGTGTAGATCGATGATAACATTCATGCTATACATACACACTGAATTACGAGTAGGTTAGGCAAAACAACCATGTTGGTACTTCGGCTGTCATGGAAAAATTGCAAACACGCTCATAAAGTTCCTACTAATTTAATTAGACGGCTAGTCTAGACTTGCCTTGGTCAAAAGCGGTTAAGTTCGATGGAATCAGCATATTAGACTTGTTGGGTGTGGTTTTACACCTATACTTTGCATAATTATCTACATCACGAAGACTTTTTACTTAATTAGGAGCTATGGAACGGTTTAAAATATATCCGATTTAAATATATAATTGCCGCTATGCGTATTTATCTCTTCTTATGTGTTTATTATGGAAAGTTATCGACAACACAGAAAATAACACATTATAATTCATCAACAGGCTGATTGAAGCTTCATGTGTTAAGTTCAATCGTAATTTATTCTTTTATTTAAATTAAAAGATTTTGCTTATAAATATAGACTATAGAGGAATATGTGACAAAGAAATGAGTTATACGGGGAATTTAAATAAAAATAACAGGGTGTACCACGACGACTTTCATTTACAAATACCTATATATCATGTGATCTGCGAACTTAAAGGTAACTTAAGTAAAAAAAAATCTCTTATTCATACAAGTAAAGTGTATTGAAAAGAGATTTCTTTTCAAATTTAGCCGGAACGACAGTTTCAAAAATGATGTTCAGAAATCATGTGTCATTTTTAGATAAGTACTCGGTTAAATAAAAGACAGCTGCACTATTACTTTCAATTGCAATTATTTATAAATCATAAATACAGACTCTTGGGAAAAGTTGTGTGGCGATATCGTGTTGCATGGGCGCCCGGAGAAATATTTCCAGGGGGTGCAAAACGAAAACCGACCATGGGTTGGGTTAAGAGTTGCCAACTGCAATAAATAGGGTTAACGGAAACCGGAGCTACCGTTTCGCTTTTGGTACAAAAAGCCAACCGTTTATAACTTTTGCAAAGATTGTTGCACCAATTTCTTTCATAAAACATACTCCAAAATGTAGGTAATTAAAAGACGTAGAACGGAGTTTTGTCCCATGGACAACTAGCCCTAAATGGCGAGTGTGTGTACGAATAGCAAACGTGTTACAAACATTTGCTGCAGAAAAATATTTAAAACTTTGGAAAAATATTGTACAAGATTATATCATACCCCAAATTGTTGGTACCTAGTAGCCCTTCGACGTTCGGAGTTTTGCCCCATAGACAACAAGCCCTAAATGGCGATAATGCCCGTTCGAAGAAAAAAACCTATTTGAATAACGTGCTCCAGAAAAATGTATATAACTTTTACAAAAATTTGTTGCATAAATTTCAACCCAACCCAACCCAAATTGTAGCTAATTAATAGGCCTAATAGCCCTTCGACGATCGGAGTTTTGCCCCATGGAAAGCAACTCCCAAAATAGCGATAATGCCCGTTCAAATAGCAAACATATTTCAATCAGTTACTCCAGAAATTTTTTTATAATATATGGAAAAATGACTGCATAAATTTCTATCATACCCCAAATTGTAGGTCATGAAGAGATCTAGTAGATAGCCCTTCAACGCTCGGAGTTTTTCCCCATGGACAATAACCCCTAAATAAATGGTGATAATGTCTGTTTGAATAGCAAACGTATTTCAATCAGTTGCTACAGCAAAATGTTTATAACTTTTGCAAAAATTCTTGCATAAATTTCTATTATACCTCAAATAGTAAGTAATTAAAAGTCCTAGTAGCCCTTCGCCGTTTGAAGCCGCATGGCGTTTGAAACAGAAAGAACACATGCATAATAGGGTGCATCGAAAAACCGTTTTTTTTGAAATTCAAAATTTCAAGTAGATAAAAAGAAGTTGTCCCTGTGAACCCTCATATACCATAAACAAAATTGGCCCAATTGAATAATATTTAGGTTTCCCGCAGGTGACCTAAAGAGTATGATTTTCTTTAAAAATTAGAATTTTTTCATATTTTTTTAAGTAAAATTTTGAGTGTTTTTTTCCAAAGCCCACATGTCCCCATATAATACAAAATTTATTGACAAATAATATTTTATCAACATTCAAGCACATTTTTTAAATTATACGAAAAAGGTCATTTTTCTAAAAATTGTATCAAAACTAAATAAAGTGCAGTCGATCTAAATGTTGCATTAGAGTAATATATTTTTGTATACGCTCACACCTTATTGTTAAACTTATTGTATTTGAAAAAGAAAAGTCACTTAATCTTTAATTGAAAAAAGAAAATTTATTTCTTAAAGAAAATTATAAACTTTAGGCCTTCTGCGGGAGACCTAAATATTTTTCAATTGTGCATTTTTTTGTAGTATATGTAGGTCTATAAGGGCACCTTTTTATCAACTTGAAATCTTGAATTTCAAAAAAAAAAAAATGTTTTTTCGATACACCCTAATGTATAATAATAAAATGTATCTATCTGCGATATCTTATAATCGAATTAACTTGTGAATCTCCTCCACGACAATTTAGGATTGATAATGGCGTAACATGTCTGGTATATAAATAAAATTTATCTTGCAAATCAAAAGACGTGTCCTTCATCTAATCACCAATTTATAATAAGTTAACACTTGTTTTTTTTTTGTCATTGAACATCTGTGAATTTTTATGTGTAAATTCAGAAGTTTATAATTATTTTATTATTAAGCTCTATTATTATATTATGTTTTTTTTTTTAATTAAATGTTAAATGTTTTTAACACTAGTTATAAACTAGCATGTATTTCATGATTTTTTTGTTGATCTTTCCCCTGTTATATCAAAAGCCTTGCCCCTCTCTGCGGGCGCCCATGGTTGGATAGAACGTATTATCGACATGCAAGAGACAAGACATATTGTATTTCATGTAATGTCCACCACGTAATAATATTTGCAGAGGAAACTTGTTATTTTTCTAACTCAAATCCAATTTAATATAGTTGTACATAAACAAATTTTCATTGAACAATTTGTTTACTATAAGGTAGATAAGTTTTTCCATATGTTTCTCTGGTTTGTCATCCCGCATCCTCTAGTTAGACTGTTAGTTAAATGGTTTTCTATCAACAATCCGACTACCTATTATATTTAGATTTTTAATGCAATGCACTGCCGCCGATACTACCATACTGCCTCTACTAATTACAATCGAACGGCATTCCAAAAACGGAGTGAACTATGCAGTTTCTAACTGTTCCTCGACCCAATTAACCATATACCCATTGGAGTATTAACGACATTCTGCTACTACCAGAATAGCCTTTCGCACTTATAAACCTACCTATTCACTTGTCGTAACTGAAGTTCATTGTTTTTACGGTCGATCATTACCAAAATAATTGGACCAGAAACTCGTAATCGTGTTTTAATCTCTTTAATACAATACTAGAATGTTCGATAGCAATCTTCTTCCATTCGTAATTTATCAAGCAGGGATGAACCAAGATTTGGGTTAACCGATCTTATCTGAAGATTAACAGTGCTGTTCAAATTATTCTTGTAAACCTCGTTTCATTAGCTTCGATGATCAGACGAAAAGGTAATGTTCTTCCTAAGTTCGAGTGCTTTGACGCTCGACTTTCTTTCAATTAGCATCATTTCTGACGTTGACTACTAGTATACGAACTAAATTTCTCCTTTTTTTACCGACGGTTTAACTGGTCTATCATTAATGCAACTATAAAATGCCGCGAAACTAGATAATTGTTGCACTTCGACGAGAAATTGCACATTTTCTCGAACGCTATAAGTTTCTTAAGATCGTTAAACATGAGTGTGAATTAACGTAGAAAGTTCTTTCTTTATTCCACCGTTAACAATTACAACAATAGTATCGATCATTTGGTTTTCCTTCGATTGCTTCTGATATCATAAAACGTCTTTTGTGTTGTTATTGTATAGCTTGTAGGAATTATAATCATTTGCGGTTTTTCTTGGAATAGTGTGTAACAATCGAAACGTGGGATAACTATATTTATGAAAACAATCTAACTCGCGCGATTTCACAACACATCTTTTGTTTAGCAAGAGTTGAGTGCCATAGATAACGAAGGTTTAGATTCTGTTAGATATGTGATGTGCATTGAAGTAATCTAAAATTTTAGATAACGGAGAATCACCGTGACAATGATTTATCATTGGAATCAACAGCGATTATCTATATGTGCAAAAGCACAATACCTAACAACAAAGTACAACTTATCAAGAAATTTCTAAGTCAAAAATTCGGCCAAACATGCATCTACTAAAGGAACTCGGTCTTCAGGATGTGGTTTATTTACTAGAAGCCGAATGATAATAAATAGAAACGAGTAACCTCTTAGCTGTGGTCGGTTAGTCTCCCCGCTAATCCATGGGTAATGCGCTGGATATATGAATTACATAACGTGATATTTTTGTATTAATTTTTAGAACAATATTTAGGGGTCCTTATTGGCAGCTAAAGTAAGGAAAATTAATTAAATATATATATTTAAAAATACCCCAAAACAGTTTGTCACAGATTTCCAATTACTGAATTTGTCAGAAATACAATAATTGAAATGTGAATTGAGTCTAGGTTTTGAGAATCCGTGTCAAAAAATGCAAAAAAAACAAATAAAGTAACTATAAAAAGAAAATCTGTTGAATGTTCTGCAAAACTGTATCAATTATTTTTACTTTTTCATACGCAGTATGATGAAGGATTGTAATCGTGCGGAAAAAAAAAAAACAGTTAGCAGTGTATTGTTTTTGTTGTTGTAAATATGATAAGATTATACCTATCTGCAATCACAAGAAAAATGTGTTTGTAAATTAATTAGCAACGTTCTTAAAAAAATCCAATTTTGAAATCGAGAAGACGTGTTCTAAAAAAATCAAATTAGCAAAAGTGTGGCAAAATGTGGTAGGTATTCAAATTTATATAATTTAAAAGATAAATGTTTAAACTATATTATATAAAAAATATATTGAATAAACGTGGATACAAATACTTGTATTCGACGATCAACTTTTTCAACATAATTATTTCACCACATAGTATGTTATTTCAACCTAATTTAAAGTGAAATAGGAAAGTACTTACCCTCTAAAGTAATTATCATACGCAGTATGATGAAGTATTGTAATCGTGCGGAAAAAAAAAGTTAGCAGTGTATTGTTTTTGTTGTTGTAAATATGATAAGATTATACCTATCTGCAATCACAAGAAACATGTGTTTGTAAATTAATTAGCAACATTCCTAAAAAAAATTCAATTTTGAAATCGAGAAGACATGTTCTAAAAAAAATCAAATTAGCAAAAGTGTGGCAAAATGAGGTAGGTATTCAAATTTATATAATTTAAAAGATAAATGTTTAAACTATATTATATAAAAAATAAATTGAATAAACGTGGATAAAAATAGTTGTATTCGACGAAAGTTTACAAATATAAAATTAGCATGTATGTGTGTTATTTCAACCTAATTTAAAGTGAAATAGGAAAGTACTTACCCTCTAAAGTAAAATCCATCACAGCACAAATTAATTTATAAACCACAAATGTTTGGGTGTACTATGGAAAATACTGCAAAAATGCAACTTAACCGGTTATGAATGCATTACCATTTCACTGCGTCTATAACTCCTCCATGTGGAATGTTTTTACACTTATTACCTAAAATTGAATTTTATAAACAAAACACACCTGTGGTCTAATCCTAATTGTTTCCGAACTATTTTATAAAATAGCTACTTAGTGTTTTTCTTCTTCATCTAATACTTGGTTCCTTTTCTTTACAGAATATTTCAAA
The DNA here is from genome assembly GCA_964023965.1 of Melinopterus prodromus. Lineage (NCBI taxonomy): Eukaryota > Metazoa > Arthropoda > Insecta > Coleoptera > Scarabaeidae > Melinopterus > Melinopterus prodromus. The sequence continues at coordinate 50,576,288 of OZ030392.1, forward strand.
AACCTGTTTGGTTTCGGAGAAATTCCTGAAGAACACCAAGGTAAGTACTTAAAAAAACAATATCACGGAAACTTTTCACATAATTTTTATTGGCGATGCATTATTTGTCATAAGTTACTTGTGAAAAAAGATTGATTCATGATTATACCAGAACTATTTGTAGGCAAAATTGTATTCAGCTGTACCTGTCCGACGTTCAATCGAAACTTCAAGTTTCATATTTCCAATTGCGAATACATAGTTGATATATACCCAAAGCTGGGAAAAGTTAATCAGAAAGTTAACTTCGGTAATCGATAATCCGTTAACGAAAAAGTTAACTTCGTTAACCGATTGTCCGTTAATTTGCTATAAATGTAACGGAAGTTAACCTTAACCGTTAATCCTTAACTTTTTTTACAAAAATAGGTTATGTTGAGTATAAGCTAATAACAACAGATCTTTCGTTTGCATAGTTAAAATTGCCTTAGGAATTTTTCAAACTACCCACAGAGTGATAACTAAAGTAAGTACATTGCGAGATGTAATATTTATACAAAAGCATTGAAAATGCCAAGAAAGGTAGTTGCAGTTAGAAGAAAGGCATTTTCAGAAGGTTTCTTTTTAAGTTTAGATTTATATTTTGAAACAATTGGCATTTATTAGAGAGGTAACAATATTAAAAATTAGTTAAATGATTACTATTACATAATAAATGGGTATACTCGCGGAAAATAGTACGTATACATCATAAAATTTCTAGATGAAAGTCGGATCAAATTTCGTTTGATAGTTAATGAGTTACATGGAAACAAGAAATTTAGGATGTGAAATTTTTTTTTTTCGCGACTGTACATACAAAATGTAGCTAAAAGCTAAACAATTCACGCACATGCTTTATGTACGGACGCCGTGTCGCGCAAAGTAGTACGTTACAGAATGTGAATAGCAGTTTGAAATGTTTAATTATTGATGACAAATGTAGCGGAAGTTAATGAGTCAGATAATGGTTTTGAAAGTTAACTTAAAAGTTAATTCGTTAACGAAAAATTTAACTTCGTTAATTAGCGATTAACGGGTTAACCCTTTTGTGCCCAGCTTTGCCTATACCTACATTACTTCAATCATATTTATTTCAGGATTGCCGTAGTGTTGTTGACCCAAAACAATTCCGGCATCTAGCAGACAGGTGATGCAACACCTGCCGACGTATAATTAGTCTGGACTACTCACACCTGATTCATTATTCTCGTAACGATGACTTGTTCTTCTTTATCATCATCTCTATACCACTCGTAGAATTTTCCCCGAAATTTCAGTTCAGAAGTTGCATATCTACGAATATTACATACACATAAAGTCGGATATAATCTATACTTAGATGATGTTAAATATGATATCTGGCTTTTTTTGGTATTTTTTATTCATTAGATTGGGCGCTGATTTTCTATGTCAATGCGCCGACTAGACGTCAATAGGATACCTTGCGTCCTGCCATTGTTGACGACTGTTCTCTGTTTCTATTTCCGATCTAGTTTAACGTCTTTTCTAATAATGTCGGTGACGCTCGCGCAAAACAAAAGCAACTCCAACATCCGACTTTAGCTGTTCTCCCGACCTTGACTTTGGGAAGGAAGTGTTTTGTTTTGGCTTGTTGTTTTGGGGAGAAAAGCGCGCGATGCATATCAAATAGACCGATTGTTACCGTTTTAGATTTCGGTATGGTGAGTCGACGATTTTGTCGACTGTCTTTAGAATAGAAGATTTGTTGATCTGATCTTATGCAAAGAGGATATTTTCGACAACAATTGTTTTCAAGTCCTCACGGTTTTATGATTGAAATTGCTTTGAATTTCTTCGCAAAGTATAGGCAGTTCTTTATTGAAACACCTCAAATACTGAAGATACTACTTCATATCTGGTTGGCATCCTGCCATAAAATAAATGTATTGTAAATACAAGAGCTTATCGATAGAAAGAATCGGGAAAATATTACGTGCGGTCTATTTTCGTACCATTTAATATTTGAAATGCACGGTGGTTTCTTGTGCTCGAACACAATAATGTTGGCGTGGAAGCGGTACAAAGAACCCCAGCTACGGGAAGAGCCGTCTCTTGAATATAAAGAGACCTCTCCGCCATCTGTTGCACTGGCGTCTATTGTCCGTATCCTTTTTAATACATTCGTTATTGAATTTATAATACGCTGATGTGCATGCACAATTACACTTTGTTTGTTGGATCATATCCTTGCAACGGACATATGTATTATAACTCTTGTGACGTGAGTATTGCTTATTACTTCAACAAAACAATGTTTTATGAATTTTTAACTGTACATTTGAAGCTAATATCTTTGGCATAAACTCTAATTTTGATGTAATATATTTGTAGGTGAACCAGAAAAAGATAATTTCTTTACAATATAAATTTTCCTGTGATTTAAAATACTTTTATTTGTTAATACGTACGTATTTATGAATATATGTGTATCATATTTGTGGAGCCAACGATTCTAAATGTTAAAGCAAATTTGTTACATCGATTTTTCAGTGTGTCCCTAGATATAATGGACAAGAAATTTTATTTACCGAAAAGTATTTTGTAAATTCTAAAGAGCTTTGGATCCTCCAAAACAAGAAATTGTTACATTTCCTCCAAATAATTTTCTCAAGAGTAAAGTAACAGTTTTCACAATGTCATAGGAAAAAGATGTTTCAAATTTAATTTAATTGTCAGACAGCAAATTTGAATAATTAATATCAATCTTAATATTTTTTTTTTCTTGTTTTATGGTTTGATCTTAAGTCAACATGTTCATATGTTAAACTCGGCAGATTCCGTTACTAATTTTATAAATCCGACGACAATATTAAAAATCCTCTATAAGATGGAATATTGTACATTCTTTTTATCTTTTATTTTGAGTACGTACTGCTTTTAACCTGAGAAACCCCACCTAATAAAAACACTCACTTTTTATGCAAAAAAAACTACTTTAGGGTAATTTGTTTAACGAAATAAGTTCTCTACTGTACACTATTCTCGATGTTATTTACAAAAATATTTGGTATTTCTTAATTCGGTTTAAAGAAACAGCATGCAAAATGTGAATTAAAAAAAATATTTTTAGGGCAGTCTATAGTATTTTGATTCTAATTACAGATTCAAAAATATGAAATCCTGATTATTTCTAATTTGACTTTCAAGTATAAAATGATTCAAAATAACTATTCCTTAAGACATTTGATTGATGTTTACTGTTGAGCAACTTATCTATTTCTTTTTTTTTTTTTGAGCACCCTGTATGGTGAATCGAAAATCTGTCTTTAATTATAGACTTCTGGAGCACCCAAAACATTTTATAAAGAATAAAATTTATCTACGTGAAAAATTTAAGTGCACTGTGCGTATACTTGAGGCTTGGGGACAGACACTTATTTTTAAATGTTTTTTTGCTCTTCTAAACAAATTCTTACACTACGTTCTTAAATTCACAAATAATGTTGTCAAAATACTAAAACAAAAACAATGGTGTAAACAAAATAATGATTACTATGATAAGACGGAATATTTGGGATTTTGAACAATATATAACAAACATGTTAAAACAATCAAAATCGGAGCTGTTTTGGTAGTATTTGAAGAAAAAACCTTTATTGACTCTAAACAGTAAATATACAAGTAGCCAACTCATAAACAACACCATGCTTCGACTTAAACGCTCTTATTATCAAATATATATATATTTTTATCTGAAATAGTTTATTGTTGCCTTTATTGAAACGACAATACTTTGGAACAGTGCGTATTAATTTGAATGAATCATTTTCTCTTTGTGTTAAGGTTGACAATGATTGATTTTGATTTGTATAAAAATATATGTAGCAAACTTTATTTCGAGGAATTTCATGCCCCAATGGACTTTACATTTCTTCATTAAAAAGTACACAAACAACTTCGCCGCTTCTCTTTTCTCTATTTACACTGCACCGACGTATTTCCTGAAATTCTACAATGCGTAACCTACTGGTTTGATTTGGTTGGTTAGCCAAGCATGGAAGCAAGTTTGATGGCGTTTGCACAGCGACACTATTGCATATTATGCATACAAGCACCGCGATAAAATATGAAGCGTGTTCTACTGGTATATCTACACATTTTTAGAGCCGGAATTAGATACTGACGGCCTTATTTACGCTTTCCAACGTTCTGCTATCATTCCAGCGCGATCGCGAACTGTTATTGCGTTATTCTGACAGAATGTGTGAGTAATAACCCAGGTGTACTGGAAAATAAATTGTTTGCTATACGGGACACGTTGTTATGTGTACTATACTATCTACCGCAGGATATATTGGAGTGTTTGTTCATCCATTGCTACAACCGAAGGCTGACAATTCATTGCTTGGGTTGTTCTGGGAAGGGATGTACTATCGTGGCCATATATTATGTCCCTTCTGTTGACATCGATTTTCTCACAAAAGTAGGGGCAAAAAATTTGAAGAAACTCTGATGCTGTCTTTGATTAATATGCTACAACCAAATCACCTGCGGAATGCTAGTTTCCAATGTGCCCTTTTGTAAAATCATTGGATTAGTGGTTGACCCACAAAAAGCTATATTATGCAATGCCCGCAATTAGTTATTAGAAGAGCTAGAATAATGAAATATAGACTATACGCTACCCAATAATTCATAGGTTTAAAGTTTATTACATAATCATTCTTTATCTTGTATTTTTCATACAAAAGATCGTGCTGAAACTCCGCGTGAATTCCGACGCTCTACGGTCTTTGGTGTGCTGCAGGGAAGGGAGGTGTTGGCGGTGCTGTCATGTCGGAGAGGACCGACACAGTTGAGAGATCCGGGGCAGCTTAGTATCAATACACAAAGATAACGATAACTTGTCAAGGTATTAATTTTAACTAACAATTAAATTCTGATTTTTTGCATAATTTTGGTTATAATATGTGACCCGGTACGAGAGAAATCTCTTCTATCGATAGGCGTTTATGGTTTCTTCAGTTTTTATACAATAAGGTTGTAAACAAGATTTTGATGGAAGCGGATAGATCTGATAATATGGAGTTAGCAGATTTTCCGATTAGTGGTGAATACTACATTAAAGTTGCTCGATAAACCCATTTTGTTATATAAATATTCAAACTATTATAACAGTTTCAACAGTTTATTTATTAATAATATTTAAATACATGCACAAACAATATAAAATAAATACAACTCTTGATATATTACATATATTACAAACGTCAGCTCTGAGCGTATAAAACTTAAAAATATCAAAAAAGGTTTACAAATTTGTCATCGTAAATTTGTAGACACATAGAATATTTTGCAGATCACTCATTAATTTTAAATGCTAATCCCGAAACCAGATTTAAATTACCAAGAATTCCCATGGGATTTCCAAATGCCTGTTCGTGGTTCTGTTATCTTATTAACTCATTTTGTCATTATTTTTTAAATCGGTAATCTGTCGCCGGATATCCAAATTTCTTTGGCGAGGCATTATCGCCGTGTCGTGATATGTTTTGTGTCCGTAAACACTGTTGTTCTAGTAACTAATGCACGTGCGATCCGCCACTACTGGCAGCGTCGCTGTCCCTTCCCCCGCTCGCCCCAAAGACCGAAGAGCGCCGCGTCAATTGCAGCAATCATGAGATGCTTCAACTCGATCTTTTGTAGGGAAAATGCAAGATAAACAATGATTATGTAATAAACTTTAAACCTTTGAATTAGTGGTTCTAGCTCATCTAATAAAGGAATTGCTGGCATTGCATAATATAGCTTCTTGTGGGTCAAGCACTAATCCAAGAATTTTACAAAAATGTCAATTGATAGCTAGCATTCCGCAGGTGATTTTGCTTTTTAATTCGTTGAAATCTATGGATTATTTCCGGAGTAATTAGTTTTCGTTTTGAATTATTATGTTCGTTCCATGCACGATAAAATGATTACCAACTCAATACTTCAGAGCCCCTGTTTTGTGCCAGATGTGACCCTCTCGTTTGTACCATATGGTATGGTGGCTGTTCTGGATGGTTGTCTAGACCTGGTTGGCATAAAAACGTTGCCTACCCTGGTATGGCCTACTCAGCCCTTTGTCTCTTTATACCTGTGCAAGTCTTTAGGTTACATGGAACGATATCAAGATTGTGATGTGCTCGTGAAATTTGTCTCTACCTATTTAATTGTTATTTTGAACCGATATATTGTCGTGTAGTTCTACATCATTTGTTTTCATAGAACTTTCTCGAAACCTTTTCTTGTTGGTACCTGTAACAAATCACTCTGAAAATGATCAACAGCGTCGAAGAACCAAATAACTTTGGTAGTCAAGTCCTAACTATTTTGAATAATTACGGAATAAATAATTACTTGTATTTATAGACGAGACGAGCAGAAATAAACACGAATCGCATTTGTCCAATTCCCTTGACCAGTTTGGAAATGGTCAGTAACCTGTGAGATTCCTCTGATTACTCACAGAATTTGCAAAGTAGGTGGGTGTCACTGAATTGTACATTAACGATATTTTTAAGACGGTCCATTCTCTAAAATACTCTTGTTGACTCAAGAGATGAGCTTTCCATAAAAGGCTTTTTGTTACCAACTATGAGATACTTAAGAATAAAGTGTCTTTGTTTTAAACATACGTAAATATTTTATTTGGAATTCTATATAGAAATATTAAGAATAAAATAATAAATTAGAATTACCATCATTTAAAAAAAAAAAACTATTGGTTGAGCGACCTCGCAGGCAAAGATGTTCCTTTCCATTAATTTGGGCTGTATCATGTTGCTGAAAAAGCAATACATTTAGATCGTTGTGTATACTTTTTATCCTACACTGCTAATGGGTAATTGGCGCGTAGCTGGTGGGTAGCTAGGCAAATGAACAACTTACGAGCCTAGCCGCGAAAATTATTTATACAATATAACAACTAGGCGGCAACCGACCTGTCCGTTTCAGAAAACAGAGCTTTCAGTTCGGTTTAACATTTGTGAAAAAATCATAATAATTGTAACGCAAGTTATTCCTCATGTTTGTTTTTAGTTATCGAATATTATCATTACATAATTGCTCAAAAACTATAGCTAAGAGAAATAGTTTTACTGTAGAGTACGCGTATTTTTCAAACACAACTTTTTATTTTAAAGCTCAATAAGTCTTAATTTCGAAAAAAGAGGAGACGAATGGGTGTTTCCGCGTTTTTTGGAAAAATTTTAGAACCTACGTTGCATTCAATAAAAACAATAGTTTTGAGATGATAAATGAGATCCCTTTCTAACGGAACCCCATAGCCCCATATGCAAAGATATTTTTTTTGGGGTGTTAAACTTTTACGCCTAAATATTTAGTTTTTTCAACTAACTTAAGTTCAAATACTGCCGCGACATATTATATGCGCAGTAAATAGTTTATTGAATAGCAGCATGCACGTAGCAAGCTATAGTACATCTAAAGTGTTGAGGATTTCTAAGTTTATGTAACGTATATGTTTTCGATAACATTTTGGATAGAATTCTAGTCGTGCCAATACCGTATTCTTTTTTGTACGTTTTTATAAGTGTAATTTATTCTAATCTAATAAATAAAAATAACTCCACCGAAATTAGAATTTGGTTTCAATTATAAGTTTGTGCGTCAACGGCTACCTAGCGGAATTAGGTAGACATCGCTATTAAACGTTAAGCGTTATAAAAATTCTTTAGTAAGTTCGTGTTCTTTGAAGTAACTAATCAGTCACCGCCAAACACTTCTACTCTGTCTATATCATAATTATTAGAGACTATTTTAAAGTTAACTCTTTAGGTTATGTTTCTGTATCTATATCCTTTATTCACTGGTTGCCATACAAGTTTTTATCACAGTAGCCATTGCGGGAACTTCTTCTTACATTTATCAACATAAAATTTGAACAGGCCATTGTATTAAATACAATGAACCTACACTTCTTCACAAATGTAAAAAGAACTACAAATTAGATTTATTAGAACAGCTCGAGATAGAAAAGCATAAAAAACACAATTTACCTTTATTAAACGATCAATTATGAAAGGTAAACTAAGATGTTGCGTATTTTAACTATATAAAAATAAATAGGAGACGTTATTGACGAAAAGCGGAATTCAAACTTTATACCATCGAAATTTTAAAAAATCTCTCTTTCTCTTAAAGCATATGTGACCCGATCCGAAGAATCTACCTACGAAATGTACTATAATTTCACCAGATTACGCTATAATTGCACCATTATATAACGCTATAATAATTTCACAATTTTAAGGTTTATTAATATCGAAAACCCACACGCAGATCATATAATATGATATTTCTGTCGTATACTGGCCCATTTCACTTGTTTTTTCAAAAGACAATACTTGCAACAGAAGCCTTGATGACATTTCTCAGTCAAATTCCAATAATTTTATTTCCCACAAAGGTACTGGCTTGATTACAACATTTCAGACTCTGTAAATGCATGCATACGTAGAGTGTGGTACATACTCCTCCGATAAACGTTCATAATAAAAAAATGAAATCACCTGAGCCCGTTTAACATTTAATGACGTCGAGAGCGGCGAAAGGTCTTAAGGCTAACAAGTGCGGGCCCCCACACGAAGTTGAGTCATCTTTTGTATCAGGAGGAGTACTTTTTGGAAACTTGTCGCGATGCGTGGGCGACTCCATGTGATGAATAATTGTGTTTTTTTCCATTATAATCTGCGATGAGTAAAGGTCGCTATCGACGACTAGATAGACGTTACGTGATTTTCTCTATCAGCTGTTAAGCGACGGCCCTATTGCGACATAATTGTTTCCTGCGAGGTCGCCAAGGTTGAAGTTGAGAATGAACACACCTGCTTGGTTCGCAACGTAGTCTTTCGTCTGCGCCAGGTGTAAATATCACTCGGAAAAACTCTCTAGCTATGTGGAATGAAATTGTTTGAGTTTCGTCACGTTGTTGGAAGTTTGTTGACTTTGAAGTCAGTGAACTTCTTCTTTTAAGATTGTTTGTAAGTTGCCCGAATAATGGCAATTTAGTGTCTATTGTGTAAAATAATGTAGGAGTGCTATTATTACATTAGCTGTGTAGCAGTGCTGTGCAAAATATTTTGAAAATACCAATCGCTAAGCTGAACTCAGTGATAGCATGAAATTTATTGATCCTTGATATTGTGCTTAATTTATAAGGAAAAATAACTTATTTTTAATTCAAGGTGTGGCAATTAAAAGGTTGTATATCAGAGGACGTAGTGATCATGACCAGGAATCAATAGACGGTAATTGCAATCGTAATAGGAGTCTGCTATCTCTAGCCTGCCAGATCACCTGATTTTTCTTATAGTTAGACTAGTTTGTAATGGTCATTTTGACCACACCAAAGATAGATCAAACATCAAAACATTGGCCTCTTATTTTGCTTCAGGACTTTTTAAATTGCTGTCATAAAAGCAAAAAGCAATTTGTTGAGAATACATACTGTTTTCTAACTTAAGGCTTGCATACTGTTTTCTTACGGTCTTTTTTCTAAACTTCTTTCTCTTTTTAGCAACTAGAAAAAAGTTTTAAGGTAACAAGAGATGGATATACTAGACACATTTTTTAATCAATTTCAGAATAGGCTAAAATCTCGAATTAGAATTTCTATTTCCCTTTTAATTCTTACTGTTATGACAAATATTAGTCAATGCCAGTGATACTAAAATGTTCCTTTTACTGTATTTTTTTAGAAATTTGTATACATTTTTGATTATTTGGGTATGATACCTAATGTTTATTAAAACATAGCGCAAAATTTTTCATTTTCTTGATGCAAAGTTAATATTTCACCCTGTAGATAATAATAGATCACACAATACCTAATACATGAGCGTGACTTACTTTTAATTCAATTAATAATTATGACTTCAGATATGTTTATAATAGTAGTTACGCATCTACAGAAAAGCGATTATCACGATGTTGCTGATATTTTCAATGAAAGACACCCGGACAACCAAATTGCACATTCAACTATTTCTAGGATAATCAGAAAATTCAAGCTGACTGGGTCTGGCAAAAACTCTTTAAGAAACACCACAAAAATATATTGCCGAAATCAAGAATGCACGTTTACCACTGTTGCAAGCGGTAATTTAGCATAGAACGACTTCGGTTGGACAAATTGCTTTTCGCACCTATTGCAGTAATCAACAGCAAATAACTGACTAAAACTAAACAAATATCACCTTTAGAAACATACGAAATTTATAAGTACTCTAAAGGCAAGATACTATGGCACCATTACAATACCTATGTCATTAGACCTGATTCCATAGGCATAATTTCGCCATTTGGTTTGAGGGGGTAATGAAAGAGGACAGATTTTTGCTTGTTAATATTCTATGGATAGACGAGGCAACATTTGCGTCAAACAGCACTGTTTTTTTTTTTTCACAAAATAGACGTTGGTGGACACAAGAAAACCCAATTTTACGGTAGAATGCCAATATTAGTACGTACCAATGTACTCTGAGGTATTTTGAACAACCAAATATCTGGGCCTTTTTTTTGTTAAAAGTTAAATGTAGATTTATATCTTCGGTTCCTCAACAGCGTGTTAACACCTTTTTTGAACACCGTCAAGAACTTTTTAAACTAGATGTTAGGTTAGAAATTATTAAATTTTACTTCTAAAAATCATCGTCAAGTAAAGTTTATCGATAATAATGAAGTCATACGAGAGTCTGTTGCCTTTAGTTTAGTAGTTATTATTTATAAAAGTGATATTTGTACGGTTTTTGTATGTTATGTCCTGTTCAGTTACTGCGTTGGGTGTGAGAAGCAAGCAATTTATCAAGCGGAAGTCGTTCTATGCTCGATTACCGCTTGCAACACTGGTAAACTTGCTTCGTTATTTTCAGCAACATAGTTTTAGTGGTGTTCTTAAAGAGATTTTCAACAGACCCAGTCTGCTTGAAGTTTCTGATTATCCTAGAAATGGTTGACTGGGTAATTTGGTTGTCCGGGTGTTTTTCATTGAAAATATCAGCAACTTCGACTAACCGCTTGTTGTAGAGCCGCCAACTTTTATAAAGAAGAACATTTTCTCAGAAATGGATAATAAAAATTTTTTCCATATGATGTGGATATATTTCCTGGACACAGTGTAGATTGGGTTTAGTTCTGGTGATTGGAGCGGCCATTGAAATATGTATAATGTCTATTTTCTTATAATCTTTTTCCCAGTTATGGCCCAAACTGCCGTTACCCAAATTATTTCTCCTATCCTCCAGAATCAACCCACATAGTGTAACAAACAAAAAAACTTGAGTCGTTATCATAAAATTGTGTGATAAGTATGATGAGTAATATGTTTTACTAATACCACTTGCAATACTTTCACATTATATTCCGAACATATTTCAGTCGCTATCCAAAGTCGCGACACATCATAGGAATTCTATCTTGCATAAGTATGCGCAAAGTAACTTAGCTAATAACGCATTAATATAGCAAATGTTGCGGCTATTAGTCATAGAATTTGCAACACTAGCAACGTTAGATCGGCACATGCACATGCATGGCGTATTTTGCAATAAACTAACAAAGCGGCAGCGCGACAACGCTTTCCACGTTGCTCTAAGCCGTTGAAACGTTAATTTCTTATGCAAATTACCACTCTCGGCGATTATTATCGAATTGGCCGACAGAACTGGATCGGTCGGACGTCATCCGGGTCGTTAAAACGACAACAATTTACACCGCATAATTAATTCCGATGAAAGGGAACGTGGTTGTGTATTCCCACTGATGTTATTGGGTAACGTAATGCTTAATCATTGGATTGTAAATAAGATACGTATATTGTTTCGTTTTGCTTCGAGAACAGTGAACTGTAAAATCTCGTAGGTAATTATGTCTTTAAATTTACTTAATTTAAAATTATAATAATAATCATAGTTATTTATTAGCCAAATAAGCAATATGTTAGTCCATTTTAAACACATGATACAATCTAATGCTGTGATGATACCAAACCGTCAAAACAAAAAAAAATCGACAAGTAAGTGTCGAGCGTCAGGCGTTCAATACGTTCAGTGCAAAGAAATCTACCAAAAACGCATATTTCATTCACAAAATCATTTTCCACAGAGTTCTAATGTTTTATTTTTTAATGTATATCTTCGCAAATCAGAAGTTTTGTTTTCCGATGCAAATCTAAGCTCTAAAATTTCAGTCAGTTTGTTTGTGCTGAAATATAGAGCTAACGTAACTTTGATCTCATTGTCCTTTTAATTTCGGAGGTTTCTGTTTTTAAATAAAATCACCATTTTAAAAGTTGACGATTCGTCCATCTTAACGGTTTAGAATTTGCTACCGAAATCGTAATCTAGTTAATTTTTATATGGGTGGACACATAATTTGCCCGCCTATAAAAATAATATAAAAATGTTGCTGTGTCTTTGATGATATTATTATTGAAATTAATTAAAAACTATCAGTGATTAAAAACATCGTCATGAAATGCTTCCATCAATATCTCCTAAAATATTATTCTTATCAGAACCAATTATACATCATATTAATGATAAAATTTTAATGAAGATTTGGGTACATGATAAACAAAGAATTACTTAAAAATATTGAAAGATTTAGATTTGGGAAAATGTAGAGAACGGAGATGTTATGTTGATATCTATTGTGTCAAACACGACAGAAGTTTGATGATGACAGATGACTTAACAGTGTAGATATTGACTTAATATTTCGGTTCTGAACGCCTATTTTTTAACCTTCTCCCAAATCTACATCTTTCAATATTTTTAAATGATTCTTTTCAACTTTAATATGGTGTACATTTTGTTCTGCTAAGCTTAATACTTTCGGAGATATTTGATGAAGTATTTCATGACAAATTTCACTGATAATCACTGATAATTTTTTAATAAATTTCAATAATAATGTCTTCGTTCAGTAAATATTTTGATGGTATTTACTATCTTGATACTCGGGTGAATTTAATTAATTATGATGTTAAATGATTTTGCGTCCATAGAGCTTGTTTCTAGAAGGTCCAGTTGACATTTTTAAATTCTTTACCTCCCTCAACGTTGAGCCAAATTTAAACATTGCTTAGCAGATTTTTCTAACCCTAATATGAATTGAGTAATACATTAGATCTGAAAGAAGTTATACGCGATTTTGCAAAAAAATGTTCGAAAAAGGTTATTTTAATTTAGAGTTAAACTTTGTATATTGTCTTTATTCTTTGTTGTTTTAAAAGTATTGTTTGTACTAGTATAATCTCAAAGGTTGTGTTTTTAATACTAATAAACTTCGTAAATATTGTGTGAGTGTTGACTGTATTTTTGTGGACCATGATTTTTGTATAAATCTGTTTTGTTTTGTATAGATCATTTTGGAGTTAGGGGGCGGCGCTATTGAGATTTGCCTACGGCGGCAAAAACGCTAGGGCCGACCCTGGGTACATACAAAGTAACTAACCATGGGTAATAATTTATTACATATACTAAATACTAAATAAATAACAAAAAATAAATGAATAAGTATAAATACAAAGTAATAAATGTGAACGATTATACTCAATATAGATGAATATTGCATATTCATATTTAATAATGGTCTTATTTCATCAATTCTTATCCAGTAACGTATTTTATCCCCCATGGTCAATGGTCAATTCCCCTGTTTTTTTTTTTATTAAGCAAAGTGGGATAAAAATAATAAAATGACTTTGGTTCTTGCAGACATACTCCTAGTAAGTTGTAGATTTGAAGTACATAGTAAGATTGGAAATATGCTGTAATTAACATTAGTTTCTTGTGCCTAATGCCCTAATATCATAAAAATGCCATCTTCTTCTTTTTACATTGAGAGGAAACTAACTGCACCAGCGTTAGACTATGTTTTATCCTTTTAAAGTTCAAGCAGCGGAATTACGATCATCTTTTAATTTAAGTTACTTTGAGTTTTACCTTAAGTTACTTTAAGGTACTTTGAGTTTCTATCTTTATATTAATTTAGAAATTGCGGTTAGGATATGTTTGCCGTAACCATTGGTTATGGTTTAATAATGAAAATAGTTTCTTATAAAACCTAAAACAGTGTTACAGTGTGTTTATTAAGACACCAAAGTATAAAAAATCTTAGTTGCAAAGCCACCCCCAGTTTACGGTACATATTGTTTAGATATTTTCTTTGTCAAAAACGTCAGTAGATACTATAACAGCCACTATGTTTGTGGGTGGTTTGTCGCTTCGAAACAATATAAAGATCATTATTTATTATTTATTTGTCGCATATATTCCGATTTCATTGTGGATGTAACCGTGTGGGTGGTCTTTTTGATATGTATAGTCGTACGCGTGGGACATATTTTGGCCGGCGTATGACGCTCCTGTGATATGAATTTGCTGTTGTAGGAAGCAAAAATAGAGCGAGTTCATATGTCATGTCGCGGGTATATTTTGTTTTGTACGCGCGGTAAGCGACAATTTTTCACGCCACTTTCGAATTTTTGGGTAAAAATACACCAGGTGCCACGTTTAGTTCACGTGGTACCGTGCGGGTATTTGGTATCTTTCCAATACCGTGTACCTTAAATAAAGTGCTGAATGGATATCACGGCAAAAATATTTTGTAGCCGGACGGGAATTATAACATCACATTAATAAGTTGTAACCAAAATTTCAGACTTTGGAATATCGTATATTTTAAATACCAGACAACTTTTAGGTTTATTCTGAAATTAAGTAAATACGTAGGCTTTCAAGATTTATAAATGCTGACGTTTCGCGAACTATGTTGCTCGCTTCTTCAGAGCTAACTGAATTATAAATAATTATTAATTAATTAGTTAATAATTAATTATTAATTATTTATTACTTAGTAATTATTCTACAATATTATGATCTCTCCTACGTTCGTCGTGCACTTTTCTTTCAGTATGGTTGTACTGCATGTAATACAGGATGTTTAAAATGATCTTATGTATAATTCATCATCCGACTGGTTTATTTATATCAAGCCGTAATTGTAAAAACAGTTAATTACTTATCCTTGAGAGTGGTTGTATTTATTTGCTTTACATAGGTATCATCGCAATTGTTTGGAAATTATTCTTGTCAAGAATTTTTGATGGATCTGTTGGTAGTAAAATTGAAATATTTCTTCTGTTTTGAGAAATATCATGATTTTGGTTTATTTATGACTATGAAAATAGTAATTGGGATATATTATAATACGAGCTTCTTGATGTCATTTCCGTTCCAGCAGTAGTTTTTCTTGTGCACGTGTAGAAATTATTTAAATGTTAATTGTTTGCATGTTAAATGTTTATGAACGCTTTTTCTCCAAATTTTGACCGTAAGTTTGAACTGTTTTGTATGCTTTTGCAATTGACAGATAAATTTTTAGATGTTTTTATAATTTTTATTATTGTCCCATTATCTCCCGCTAATTGGTTGTTTGTACTGTTTTGTAGATTTAAGCTGAGGATGACTCAAGTTAGAGTCGAAACCGGTTCTTAATAAAATAAATAAACCCAATCAAACGATTAAGAGGTCTTTTAATATCCCTTTATACTATTGTCAACTAATATACGTTTTTATTTATTTTGTAGTTTTAAAGGAAGAATACTGGAGTATTATATATAATAAATTGTATTCGTAAAAAATATTCAAGGACAAAAATGAGTCACCAACTAGCGGAAATAGGTCAACGTTAAAAAAAGTAACTCGGTTATAGCGTCTCGGATTATTATGATTTGTTTATATGGTGCTCTAAAATTACAAGAAACAAAAGTTCGAGTTTTAATGTCGACTTATTTATACATAGAGATATGTACTTCCACATTGTATTACATCCAAATCGAGATGAGCCAGATAAGTTTGACAATTGCGGTTAGGAATGTCGTGAATAATGAACGGTGATCCAGATTCGGCGGCCAATTTATGTCATTGCTATTTAAAGGACGCGCCATAATTTATAAATATGTCAGTTCCGATGTCTCTCTGACGGCGTAAGCCCGTCTCCGCCATCGAGCCTTGTGGCTCTCCTAGGTCCTAAGTACGTTTCAAACATTTGCCAACCACTCGCAGTTCCCACTACGTTAATAAGCATATCGCGGGCACTTCTATCGGCGCTTTCAACGTTTCAACATCGCTATCTATTGTTGCGTTATACGAAGATCCCGCATATCGAACACGTGTTCGAGGAGCAAGGAGGAACGATCAAATGTATACTGTTACTATCTATCTATCTATCTGACTGACTGACAGTTGTGTAGTGGCGCCCGTTTAGTGTTGTTGGTGTTTTCGAAACTTGTGTTGTGTTTTTGTTGGTTGGTCATGGTAGTGAGTGTTCTAAATTGTGACGATCTATTTAGTGTTTTGAGTGTTTTGTAACCGTGACGTTTCAGAAGGATTTTGATACATTCCACACATGGTGTGTATTATTTTATTTTTTAGAGTTTTTTTTTTAACAAATGACAGAAATCTGATTTTGTTTTAAATCAGAATTAAGTTACTGACATAGTATTCACACCTAACGACTTAATACGTTATTAATTTAAAGAATTATTAAAATGTAGTTATGGGCCCATTCTCTTACAGCGGACAAAAGTGTGATCTCTATCTTGTATCCAAGGTTTTAGTTAACGCAATGTTTGCAATGAATAATGTAATATACTACATATAATCTTTAAAATGAAAGCATACTTTGATATGGAAAACAAAAAAATATACTGTTGTTTTGAAAATAGCCCAAATATAGATATCAAAATATTAAGCTCCAGGGTAAGTGGTATTAAAATTTTTCTAATTCGAACTTATTTTTTGTCTAAAATCTGAGCTATATTTTACATGTGATAAGCATAAATAAACTTTGACACAACAAAATATAAATAACATATTTTGATTTTATGAAGAATTATTAATGTTTGAAGGTTGCAAATTTTGTGCTCTATATATTTATCAGAAATGTGGACCATTTTCAAATACGCTGTTGGGAGAGATATGTTAGACATTTAATTTAATAAACTTTGTCTGATGTTTTCGGAACGCATTCGCGAAATGAAAGTATAAGGAAGATTATAGTGTGCAATTAAAAAATAAACAATTTTACAGCCACTGAAAAATGTTAAAAGCAAAATAGTTAAAAAATGACAAAATTTCCTTTGTAATTATTACTGACGTGATTTAATGCAATTTGAGGTCGATTGTGATTAATATTTTTATTACAAACGTGGACTATTTTTAAAGATACGTTTTTGGGTGAGATATGTTCGAAATTTAATTTAATAAATATTGTTCTAGTTTTTTCGAAACACATTCGCCAAATGAAAGAATGAAAGAGGAAGAATATTTCATATGCTTTTTTGACTTACTTTTTTATAGAATAGTAACACAATACTAGCGCAAATAATTATGACAAAAACAAAAACAAAATAGTTATTTATGTACCAAGGGCATTACACGGATGTTTAAGCCCCGAGGGCTTATAGGCCCGAGAGCTTTTTAAGTTGTCCGAGGGTATAAACATCAAGTAATGCCCAAGGTGCATACAAAATTTAATGTCCTACAATGCACAGTGGTCTGAACTCGCGAAAAGTTGGCCAAAATTCTGAAACTTGGTATATAAGGGATTTTAAGGTCGCTGATCACGAATCTAAACTCTAAATTGCTAGAGTCAAAATGGCGGATCCAATATGGCGGACGACTACATTAAAATATGCTTTGATTTAATTGAAACGTGGCTGTTTGGGGTTTTTGAGGTAGATGATTATAAATCAGAACTCGCAATTTCCGAAAACAAAATGGCGTATCCAATATGGCGGCCGACTACATTAAAAGATGTTTTGATTTAGTTAATACATGGCGCTTTTTGGATTTTTGAGGTCGCTGATTATGAATCTGAACTCATATTTTTTTAAAACAAAATGGCCAGTCTAATATGGCTAACGAGTACATTTAATATGTTTTGATTTACTTCAAACGTGTATTTTGGGAGTTTTTGAGGTCGCTGACTACGAATCTGAACTCTAATGAAAACAAAATGGTGCTTTCAATATGGCGGATAACCACTTTAAAATATGCTTTAATTGCTTTGAAACTTGCCTTTAGAGGATTTTTATGGTAGCTATGAACCTGAACTCTAAATTTCAAAACAACAAAAAATCAAAATTGCGGATTGCATATGGCGGACGATTCACTTTAAAGAATTATTTAATTTATTGAAAACGGGCCCGAGGACGCGTAGTCATAATTATAAATCTGTATCTACTGCAAATTTTACTTCAAAAACTATTTTGTTTACCTGAAACATTGCCTGCATGGGATATTCTGCTTTTAATACTATCATGAACATAAAATTTGCAAGAAAGCTACGTGTTAGTTAGGTAAGTTTTACCTATAATATATTTTTACGTACATATTAACAGATATCAAATACAAATTAACAACTAAATAATAAACAAAGTGTGTTTTTACAATCTATTCCGCCTTTAATTCTAAACTATCAAGTGATGATAGATCAACAAACTCGTTGGTATACTCTTCTTCTTCTTCTTCATTGTCTGAGTCTTCATTCTCGCAGTATCGCTTCTGTGTATTCATGGAACAAGAAGGCTCAGTTTCTGATGTAAATGGTCGTATTAACGAAATAACTTCGTTCGGAAGCAGAATCTTTATTTTTTGTTGGCGGTTTATGCGGGTTTTTAAACTAATGCTAGATATTATTGGGTCCGAAGTGTCTAAGGCTCTATTAAATATATCTCCTAAGTTATTTTTTCTGTTAGATTTTCTAGAATGAAATTCTCGATCTTGTTTATAAAATTTATTTCTGGCTTCAGAGCCATCCTCTCCAAAATAGCAAACTAACAGTAAATAATTTGCTACTATTTTTTTCCGTGAACTAGTACCTTATGGACAGTTGCAGGCTTCCGGTACCATGGATATATAGTCATAAATAAATTTGCAGTTCTGAAACAACTTTAAAATTTTTCTTAGTTTAATTGAATTAACAAGTTTAATAATTATAATTTGTCAATAATAATTTGTTACTTTTAGAACAAAGTGGTATAGTCAGAAGATTATAAAGAGTATTTATCTTTAATTTGATGCATGGCTAGTTACTTCATATAAATAAATAACAGCCAAAAACTTATTTGAAACTTAGCGCGCAAGTATTGCGCAAGTATACTGATTTCTCGCAAAACGTTAAGCTACCGAAGAAAAATAAATTACGGAGAATGCGCAGCTAGATGCAGCAAATTATAATTGGGATTTGTAGATAAAGAGTGGAATCATAAATATATCCTAAAATAAGTGCAAACAAGTGCAAACATGTTTTTGAATGTCTAACTAAATTTTGGGTTAATTCGCTCTTCTGTGTCTTCTATAATTGTGGTGATTTAAAATTTTCGTCGTTCATATTTACGTAATATGAAATATCTACCTTAAGTAGGATTGTCCAAGATATCGCTTTCCATTATTTAGAGCTTAAATAAACATACAATATACCCGGTATTCGATTTTTGCTGAGCGCGTTTAAAATAATGAATAGTGGTAGAAGCGCACTATGCGCCATTTTGGTTAATTAGTATGACTGAATGCGCTGTAATTAAGCATCAATTCCACGCCTGCTCAATGAATTAACCTGTTTACTTTCATATAGGGTACAGAATTTAACTGAATTCAAAACTTGAAAATTTGAATTTTGGCCAACAATTCGGGCTTCTAGACCATAGTGCAATGGTTTGTTCCTCCATTTGAATAATGTTACTAAATATTTTGACCTCATAAAGTAACATGCGTATCTACGGAGTTGAATAACAATACAAACAATTCCTAGTTGAGTGACAATACAGACAATTAATGGTCAAACTTATAACTTTAATCGCCTATAATTGACATTGCCGTTGACAGTACAGACAATTAATTGTCAAACTTATAACCTTAATCGCCAATAATTGACATTGATGACTTAAAATTTACAATTTGAATGACAAATATTTGGTATATTTGACATATAACCATGGCAACCCTTAACGCCCGCGCGGGCGTTTAGAGTCCGTAAGATTTTGCCCCGGTATCTAAGATGTAAAATGTCACTTTATGATCATGTAGGACATAAAATGTATTTGTATCGAATATCCGTGAGGTAGTTTGATTATATGTATTA
Source organism: Melinopterus prodromus (assembly GCA_964023965.1). Taxonomy (NCBI): domain Eukaryota; kingdom Metazoa; phylum Arthropoda; class Insecta; order Coleoptera; family Scarabaeidae; genus Melinopterus; species Melinopterus prodromus. The sequence continues at coordinate 50,596,484 of OZ030392.1, forward strand.
TAATTCTTGATTTCAAAATGCCAGGTGTCTATGATTGTTCATTATTGTAGAGGAGTTATTCCTGATAATTGGGGTGGCAATTAACATACTTCCTCTGCATTGGACTCAAACTGGGAAACTAAATTGTTAATTATAATCAAGATATAAATAAGATTTAGTAGACTTGTAGTATGTAGAGAGATCAATGAGAATTGCATATTATACTTATGAATAGGGTTTTTCTCATATTATATTAAATTATGTTAATTTAGTAGGACCCCGTCATTGTAAACACCTACAATATTGCTACAGAGAAGGCGGGCAATAAACCAGGACTTGTGTGAGAAAACTCTAAAGACTTCTAAAGATTCAAGTTGTCCCAGTCATCAGTTTTAAAGAACATCACAGACCTGAATACATGCTGTATAAATGGGTTCACCGATCTTGCGCGATGTCCACTAATCAATACGTATCGCAGCCACTCGTACTGTATACAGATTACCGACTGGCGCTTTCCATCACAGTTACTCACATTTAGATACTAAGAATACAACAAACAGGGTATTTTCAATGTCTGGCTCTTGGCAATGGATTTTAGTTCAGTTCATTTTCGTGCGAAAAAAAAAACTGGTTTGCTATATATAAAACGAGACTAACGAACAAGCGAGTACATCTCTGCATCATATGTTATTATGAATGAACAATATTCACGTTGGTCGACTCGTATTGTCGGTCAACAGACGTCTTTGGCTGTTACGATGCTTTTGATAACGTTCCAATGGATTTCGGCCAAAGCAAACAATTAAAATGTTTATTCAAATGTGTGATACACTCTTAAAAATAGAGCCCGATGCAGTCAGATCAATATTTTTTTCCTCTTTGCGTATCTAATCTCGTATATTGAGAAAAACAAGACTATTGTTTTGATTAGATTTTATGCAATCTAAAAATATTGCCGGTTTGTCAATCTTGAGTTCCGGATCCTCCACCAAATTTGTCTGAATGTGCTTGTCAAGATTTATAACTAACCGTTTTTTTGGCTATGTAAATGTGGCATAAAAGAATTACTTGAGATTACACAACTTCTTCAAAGATCCATTTTTTTACTTTTCACTGGTGTCATCCGCATCCTCCACCAAATGTGTTCAGTTAAGTCCACAGACGATGTATTTACTGTCTACTACACACTAGTTACCACACTAATAACCCGATTTAGTTCATATAATTTCGTAAATATTTATTCAGTGCCAATATAGACTGTGGGCAAAAAAACGGCACAAATTGTCAATCGGTCATATTTCCAAAGATATTAATTAAATTCAAGCATTTCTTAGATAAGCTGATTGCTTATATTGTGAAGATTGACAACATACCATACTTGCAATAATTGAACGTTTTGATCCAATGTAATGTTGCTTTATGTATGGCAATGCTACATTTCTGATAATATCGGATCAATGTAATGTGAAATGAAAGGTGTAATGAAATTAGTAGGTAATGACATCTCTTTTCTTTTGGTCAAAAGGAACAGTAGAGATTTTATAGCACTGTATACAGTGTGATTTTTTTATTATACCTACAGGGAGAAATTTTGGGTTTCTTTAAAGATGGTGGAGAAACTATGGACAACGTTTAGCTTTATTATGGGCGCCATGTTTGATTTTGAAATTTTTGAAGGATGTCATACCTGGTTTCCATATTGTACTAAAATTATTGGGATGAATATTTTTAGAATTTTTTTTTATTTTTGCAACAAAAACATAAAATTTTGCTTTTGCAGTAATTTGGAACCAAAGTCAACATATTTCTCAACATTTCTCTTGCCGTTGCAATGTTTTTGTTACAAACGTCATATTCCACTGGTTTTTACTAAAACCATTGTGTACATATTTTACCCTGTGTAAATTGACCCGATATTATTAGAATTATTGCATAGCCAAACACAAAGCATCATAACTTTGGATTGAAACGTTCTGTTATTGCGAATATGGTATGGTTTCAATCTTCACACTACAAGCAATTCGTTTTTAAAGAAATGTTTGAAGTGACTAAATATTAATGGAAGTACGAGTGACTAAAAATTTGTACCGTTTTTTTTTTTTGCACATAGATTTCAACCACATTTGCATGATGTACGAAAAATATAAATATTTGGAAACTATTAAGTTTAGTGGATCTTATGTAAACTTTAATCGTAGGCCCTGCGTAGGTCACCAAGTTTCCAGGATTTTAGAACAAGTAATAATTTCCAAATTACAATGTACCAAAGTTATTCAGTGTGATTTAAAGAATAGGCGAAAATTGAAATGATTTAGCATAACTAGATACATTCGAAATTACTTTTTCCGATATTTCATGATAATATTAGTATTAATACCATGATAACCATTACTGATACTGGCGCGGCGTTTGAACTTATTCAATTTGAGTTAATTGATAATTAACGTAGTTAAATTTTTCGTTAACAAATTAAGTTAGTTCAAGTCCGTTAAATCGAAAATATCAGAGGTAAACATTTCAAATTGCTATAGGCATTCTGTGCAAGTTTGGACCTGGTTTTGAACGGAACCATTATCGCAAATCCTTCGCTCTTCCCGGATTTTTTTATCGATTAATCTTTATTGCATTTCAAGTTTCTTATCTAGATATTATAGTTTTAGTTTGCGAAGGTTGCATTTTTCTGACCTTGTTTATGCATATTTATCCACTTAAACAATCTGAGCAGTAGCGTGGTAAAAATAATAATACGCATACAGATAAAATACCCAATTATCTAATCTCTCTTAATAAGTTGGCCGGGTAACTGATTACATGTGACAATCCACTGATTGACATATTCGCTACCCGTCAAAATCGACACTGCGACTGACCTAAAAGGTTTTTGTGGCAATGGACGATATTCCGGCACAAAACAGTGGTAAAAACAATTATAAAATTAGATGCATTTTCTTTGGTCGATCGCATTATTATTATTATTACCCATTTTGGAATTCGTGTCCTAACTTTTCTATCTTGTTTCAGCTTGACCTGTGATTACAAACAACACTGGGGCGCAACACTGAACAGAGCGCCGCGATGGTGGACTACTACAGGGTCCTGGAAGTTCAACGCGGTGCCACTACATCAGAAATTAAGAAAGCGTAAGTAGCATTCATCTAGAATAATGTTCAATAGTTTATTGTGCCGTGATTTATGTGTTGCTAACTATTTATCTATCTACAGATTTGCTTAATAAATCACTGTTTGATTCGTGGAATACCAACATGTAATACCTTTCACCACTTTACACAATTTTGAAATATCGTAGTAAATATTATGCTTTTTTTAAAACTTAGAAATAACAATATTGTACTTTTTCTCGGTTCATGGCGAACCAGACTTAAATCACAATAATTTCCATAGACCATTAAATTTTCGGAATTTTTTTCAACAATTGTTGTATATACAGTGTCTCGCGGGACGTTGGATTGTATGGGTACTTTTGTTGTTATTAGAGATAGAAAGTCGGTTAATAGACAAAGTAGTGCATATTTATGTGCTCTTTCATAACCGGTTCAGAAAACAGTTGAATTCCAAATGGTTCTCAAGCTATTTTGAAAAAACCAAAATAGTCATTTTTTAATTAAGGTCGTAACTTCTTTATTTGTTATCCAATCAAAAAAGCTTTTTGACATTATAAAGGCACTTTTTTGTCTACAATCTGATTGTCAGTTTCAATTTTTTTTCGCCAATGAATTTGTCAGAAACAAACGAAAGTTTTGATGGTCTTATGGACGCCATATTGGTTTTATACATGTTTGGATTCATCATTTTTTTCTGAGTAATTTGGTATACCACATGCCATATTTAGAAGACAATAAGCAGACAAAATTTAAGTTTTTTTTTATATTTGAAATTCGCATGGTGCCATGAAAAGCACATTTGAGTGATATAGTATATTATTTGACGAGCACATAATTAAGGATATAAATCGCGAGCATGAAGTTTACACGCCAGCCGTAGGCGAGCGTGTAATCATGCGAGCTATTTATATCCGTTATGTGCGAGTCAAATACGACGTTTTATCTACGACTCATAAATTCCATTTCATGCAAAATATTATGATGTATTTGTCAATGATAGTGAGGCGAACTGTCAAATAACTGTCATCCACGTAGGTTTTGACAGAATTTGACACTAGCGTTGTTTAATGATGACAGGTGGTTCAAATAATGAGGTGATTATTTGAACGAACTGTCATTATTATACAACGCTAGTGTCATTATAATCATTGGCGCGTATAATGATGGGCATTATATAGTCATAGATACGTATGCAATGAGCTTATTATATGTGAGTCGTAGATAAAAATATTTATGTGCCCATAGTCAAGTGAAAGTAAAATTTTGGAATGTACTTATTTGTACTAACTACACAACATAAAAAAGCTTTTATAGTTTCTCACAATTCGGGCATTTTGTGGAGGTGCTCTGTCTTGTTGGAACCACATAGCTTAGCGTAAGGCCAACGATATATCGTCCACTCTATCTTCCACGTCCTCAGAGAGCAATATTGCAATACCTCTCCTAAGTTAAATTTCTGTTATAAAAAATTGGTCCGATTAATCGGTTGGCCACTATACCGCACCATGCATTAAATCCAAACCGCACCTGATTATGGCGCTGTACAAAAAGGTGCTGATTTTCGCGGGCTCAGTACCCAGTAGGTGCGTCTTCTTTCAGTTAAAAATACCTTCAGTTAGAAAATGTTTCATCGTACCATAATACTTTTTTCACAGATGAGTAGGTCACTTTGTTTCACAAAATGTCTTCCATCGCACCATGCGATTTTCAGCAATTCTCGAAGTGTACATCAGTCAATTCTATTATCTTGTTGTATTAAAAACATGGCATGTGGCATAACAAATTACTCAGAAAGAAATTTCTGACGAAATTTCATTGGCGAAAAAAATATTAAACTGAAATAGTCAGATTGTAGATAAAAAAGTGTTTTTATATTCCACCCGGAAATCAATATATCGTTTTTATAATGTCAAAACGGTTTTTTTGATTGGATCACATATTTGTGATCCAATCAAAAAAACCAAAGGAAGTTCTGACCATTATTAAAAAATTACATTTTTTGGTTTTTCAAAATAGCTTGAGAACCATTTGGAGTTCAACTGTTTTCTGAACAGATTATGAAAGAGCACATAAATATGCAGTCCTTTGCTCATTTAACCGACTTTCTATCTTTAATAATAACAAAAGTACCCTTACAATCCAACGTCCTCAAGGGACACTGTATATGTTCCTCCATATGTAAATTGTTGTTAATTAATTGGGGTAATTACCCACAAACGCTGGGAGTATTGCTCCGTGGCCCACGCTGCTGAACAACCCCAAAGCGCAATAATTTGTATTTCGTATTTATGTAGATATTGAGATACAGAAACTTGTTGAAACAAATTGTAGGTAATTATCTGGGAAATAACTCTGAAATTGTATTCAGCCTATTAACAACTACAGGATGTCTCACTTTTTCGTCGCATACCTTTTATTAGAAAGTAAATGTTATGCTGAGATAAATTTGGTCCAATTTGTTTTTTCCACTCCTTGATGGAGTTACTGCCGTTTGAAAAATTATTCAAATAAAGCAAAATAAAAAAATAAGGTGCATATGAAACAAAGAAAGAACATCATCAATGCTCATTGCAACAATAAACAGTAAATAAATTTAAGTAAAATAATTCAATGTTAAAATAAACTGAATAAATAAGTGAAGAAATAATTATACGAATATGTAACTGTTAAATGATTTTTCTCCGAAAGTAATTGTCGTTCTGAGTAAAAAGTTTCAGATGGAATCAGTGGTGTTTTCGTTTTGTTAGAGCCATTCACATATATTGTTTTGTTAATATTTCAAAAGCCTGCAACTTTTTAAGTAGTGGAAAAACAACAAGTCAATATGATTTTTTCTACTCAGAATGACATTTACTATTTAAAAAAAGATACAGTCAAGTGGATACTGAACTTACTTCCGTGGGCTGCTTTTGCAAAATGTTTAACTTTTGTAAAAGTCGTTATTTAGAATAGCCACTAAAAAATCAAAAAATGTATACTTTAGTCGTTATTATTTTCGATTAACTATCTGATCGGTATATTTTTCTTTTTGTTGACACGTAGGTACTTGTAATTGGATAATCGCGAAGTCTTTTTATGTTAACCCCCATATACGCCTAACAAATTTCAAAAGAGAAACTTATGCTTCATAAAGCTGCTTCTTTGTCCTAACAGCAATTTCAGGACGAAAAGAAACAAATAAAAACTTTGGAAGAATACTATAATTATAATTCAGCAGCAACGTTTTAAGAAAAAGTTCAAAACTGAATTAAATATCTTTCAAAATAGAATTATCGGTTTGAGATTATCAGTTTTTAGTTGTTTAGTATTTTTAGATTTGTCTATTTCGTTTTTCTTAATAGTGGTAATTCTTGTTTTTTTTAGATACCGCAAACTAGCACTGAAATGGCACCCCGACAAAAATCCGGACAACATGGACGACGCAACGCGAAAATTCAAAGAGATCTCAGAGGCTTACGAAGTCCTTTCAGACGGTGAGTCAGACAGAACTCACTTCCGTACATTAGGGACCCTCTAATTCAATAAATTGGCAATAATCCCCCTACTCATTGAATAGCAGCCCTAAGTTCATTTATCTTGCTGAAATAAACATACAAGGTGTTCCACAACCCCAAAATCTATAAGTATGTATTTTCCTGAAGGCACTTTTACATTAAGATAGTAAGCAGTGAGTACACTTGCATACTATTTGTAAAAGGCACACCAACATACTGTACCATGTTGGGTACAGTAACTGTTTACACACAAAATAATAAATGGTAGAGTAGAGTACATATATTATAGAGAATGTTAGAATGAAACATTTTATTTGTAAAATGTTTCATGTCTAATTTTATAGAACAAACCGTTTAAGGATCTATCAATGCAAGGTTAAACAGTAACTACGGGTGTAATTTAGGTTAACTCCTAACTTGCCTAGCTCATTCTTCGGAATTTATGCCCACAGGTTGAGGGATACCTTGTATATTAGGTTACTATTAAATTAGTTTGTATTGTTCACTAAATTCTGCTGGATATTGCCAATTGATACTATAGATATTTCGATTTAAATTTGATTAATAAATTGTATATTTCTATCTGCATAAGTAAGATTGTTTATACTTTTTATATTTAACAAATTGCTGTTTACTTAAAATGTGTTGTTCTTCCACTGATGTAGACTCGAAGCGAAAAATCTACGACAACCGTGCAACTCAAAGGGCGAATCCGAACAGGTCATCGAGGTCCTTCAGGAATTACTTTGACACGCACACTCCTTTCCACCGTTTCTTCGGTAGTAGCCGTTTTGTTTATAAAAAGCGTGATTAAGATCCCAATCCTATTCATTCTCACTCTTTGTTTTTTCTTACTACTTAATTACTAACATCTTTTTATTGTATTGAGTTTTTTTTTACTAATGCTATGGGTTTTGTTTTTTTTTTCTTTCGGGGTTTTGTATGATTTTCCCTATACCTCTTTTATTTTCAGTTCTCCTATTAACTTGAACGCATGCCAAAAGATCGTCGGTGCTGTAATTTTTACTCGGCATATTTAGTTTAGGATAGATATTTCCCAATAAGGGCTTACATTGGATATTGCATTATGTGTATACCCATTTATAGGAGTATGTAAGAGTCACAAATTAAATGGTACAATTAACGATATGATTAGTCACAATTTTACGTTTAATAGTATATTAGTTGGTCAGTGCATAATGTAGGCTGTAATCCACGATCTGAGTGATTTATAGCCATTAAATCTGAGTCAAATATCACGTTTTACGACTCATAAATTATACACAGTGGGCCAAAGAAAACGGTACAAATTTTTAATCACTCGTATTTCCAATAATATTTTGTCAATTAAAATATTTCTTTTAAAAACAAATTGCTTGTAGTGTGAAGATTGAAACCATACCTTGAAGATGAAACCATACATTATATTCACAATAACAGAACGTTTCAATCCAAAGTTATGTTGCTTTATGTTTGGCTATGCAACATTTCTGATAACATCGGGCCAATTTAATGTGAAATGAAAGGTGTAATAAAATTAATAGGTAATGACATTTGTTTTCTTTTGGTCAAAAGGGACAGTAAAGATTTTATGGCATAGTGTACAAGGGTGATTTTTCTCGTATACCGGGTGAAATTTTGAACCGTCGTTTTTTGCTGTTTTACTCAAAAAGGAAGTGGAATTGCGAATATGGTTTGTGGTTTGTTTTCAATCCTCACAACATACGCAATTAGTTTTTCAAAGAAATGTTTACTTGAATTTATTTAAAATCTTTGGAAACATGAGTAATTGAGCATTTGTACCGTTTTTTGGCCCACAGTGTATATCTTATAAATTATATTCAGAATTTTGCGTGGAACACAAATTTGTGTTGTATTATATTAGTTCTGTGTTTTATTACCATAACGCAACAAAACAACCAGAAACAAACTTCACAGGATAATGCAGTTTCTCATTTTATTGAGGAAAAATTCAATAGGAGGTCGGATAGCATAGGCGCACGTGTCAGTTTTTTACATTCTCAGTACTAGTGGGATACATTTTGTGGTACTTTTGTGGTATTTTCAGGTACATTTGTTTGTACAACTAGCGTTGTATAATAATGACAGTTCATTCAAATAATGCCTTCATTATACAAGGCTAGTGTTAAAGTCTGTCAAAGCCTACGTGAATGACAGTTATGTAACAGTTCGCATCGCCATCATTGCCAAATACATTTGAAATATTTGATATAAAATGGAATTTATGAGTCGTAGATAAAACGTGGTATTCGGCTCGCAGACAACGGATATAAATCGCTCGCATGTTTACACGCTCGCCTACAGCTCGCGTATAAACTTCATGCTCGCGATTTATATCCTTAGTTGCGTGCTCGTCAAATAATATACCATTAATTGATGGTGAAATAAAACGTTGTAAAAACGTTGTAAGTGCAAAAGGCTTCAGGAAAATCAGCTATCTCTAACTATCGTCACTGAAGATTAATATCACTATACAAGTTTTGGGAAATTTAGTGATAACAAAGAAAGCTGGTTAGTTATAACGAAGCCAGCCCATCATATGATACTTCATATGGGACTTTATCAATACTGCATATGGACATGAGTTCCTTATTATATGTTGGTCTTTTATGAGCCCCATGTATACCTAGACTTAAATAACAATAGTTTATCGTTATTTTTGGATTATCTTTGTAAGAAGCATTTTTTAAGTTTGGCGAACCGGGGATGCAAGTATTTTCGCAACTTAACTACAATTTAAATTTTCAATTATTCCAGTTTTGTTTCGAGCAATTACAAATAACCTATTAAATATCCTACTGTTGCATTAAGTTGAATTTGACTTAGACTCCTGTAGACTCTTAGTTTCTGAGGTGGTGTGGCAATAATAACTTTCCTCTCTTAGTAACAACTAACCATAACATCTAGTAGGTATTTATGTACACTCTTCCTAGAACTTTTTATCGTTGTACTTACTCTGTTGGTCAGTTCTTATGCCTTGCGATCAGTCACTTCCAATTTAGGTGCAGCTGACGAAGGATGGACTGTCGTTGCCTCCTCCTCCTCTGTATTCAGATCAAAATCAGCAGCTTTCAGCTTCACCACGCAAACCAATCTCATATCCCGATTATCTCTCCGCTCCGTAGTTCTGCGCATGTGTAATGTTTCGGTCTTGTGGTGTTACAGAGAAGAAACGCAGGGTCTACGACCAGTACGGAAAGGATGGCTTGATGAACGGAAATGGACCAAGATCTCGAAGTCGCCACGAAGACGACTTTGACATGGGCTTCGGCTTCTTCTCCTTCAGGGATCCGGACGAGGTCTTCAGAGAGTTCTTCGGCGGCAGCCCGTTTGCAGACCTCTTCGGTGGTGAGTAAATACTTGTCCGACATTTATAAGCGACAAGTAATGACGTATACCTGTGCGGTATAATTGCAATCTCTGATAAAAATGGCGCCTCTAACATTGAGTTTGCGATGATTGGTTTTTCGCCTCTATTGTATGTATTTTTGTGTCGTTGCGTACCTTTGGTTAAGCTATACTGGTCTAATAATTCTCATTCGGGAGTTTATTCTAACAGCATTTGACTTGTGTGATTTTGAATCTAGTGTCTTCAATTTTAACCTTTATTTTCTGTCAAGCTGCTCATACGACTTGAATATTTCAGTTTTGAATAAACAACGTACAATAATGAGAAGTTTTAGTCGATATGTATTTGTATAATGCTGTGGTTTGTACCGGCTACAACCACAGAAATCAAGTGGAATCACCCTGTAAATACTCAAACCTGAAATTTGAATAAACTGTGTCGTTACTGATTAATCAACCTACAACTCAACAAAAGAATCATCAATGTGGGGTGAGCGACTTGAGAGAAAATCAATTGTGACACATAAAAGTGTAATGCCTGAATTACGCTAGACAAGTTTGAACAATTTTCTTTGATAATTTCTTGCTAAATGTTTCATGAAAAGTTCACGAAGTTTCCGTCAGTTTTGCGAAGTGTGAACCATGTGTCAACACCGGTCAACACTTGACGGGGTGACAGCTGGGACTAAAAACGTTACTAGCTTGACAATAACTGAAGGCATGAGAATTAAAAGTTGATAAAAACATATGGTTTTCTATGGCCACTCCTGAGCCACTTATCATTCTGAACCCTTCAGTTACAGTCATAAACTCAACGGTTCTATAACAACGGCACATCTTGCATTAAATAATGCCCATCCCAAGTAAAATAAATCTGCTTGTCAATTTTAATCTGTCGATCTGTGTTTATCTATATCTTATAATATATTCATTTCAACATCAGAAATGTTATCTATCATCCAATACCTGAACTGTGACCTATCACTGTCCCTTTTTTAATAGGTGTTGATCTATAAACTTCGGTTATTATGTAAAAAAATGAAAATGACGGACAACTGAATTAACAAAGACGCTGCTTTTGACTTTTTTTCTACTCATGTCACAACCTGACTAATTATGAATATATAAAAATTAACGTCTGTAGGTTATTTCTACTAGATAAATGATGTTCGCGTAAAAGTTGGCATCGGCATGTCAGCTGACATCTCTTGTTGACGCTTCGCAAAACTTTGATGGAAACTTCATGAAATTTCTACCAAACATTTGATAAGAACTTGTCAAAGAAAATTGTCAAAACTTGTATAGTGTAATTCAGTCATAATGCATATTATGGGTTAGGGTGTATTAAAAAACGTTGATAAATAGTTGTCCTTATGGACCCACAATGTCCCACATATACCACAAAAAGGTCTCTCCCACAGGAGGCCAAAATTTTATAATTTTCCATAGGGACAACTATTCATCAAATTGAAATTTTTAATTTGGAGTAAGTGTTTTTTCGATGCACCCTATTATGCGTGCGCAGATCGACCGTTTTTTGAGATATGACATATTTTGTTTTTCTATAGTTTACACATAGTCTAGTCAAATGGTGTTTTGGCCAGGAAATAATATAGAAGTTTTTTCTTTAATTCTGTATGTTTTTTGGGGTGCTGAATCCGAATTTCAACTTTGTTACTCCCGCGGATATGGCTTCACAACGAAAATCGCAAAAACCTCAAACAAAATTTTCGACCTTTTTCAGTTTGTTTTTTTAACTCATAAAACTGTGCACCATAGTGTAGTTTTATCAGAAACTAAGCTTTTTTATAATTACCCGCAAATTCCATAAAGTAGGCATAGGTATTTGGCCTTCTTTCAGCGCTCTCTAGCGGCCAAACCGTTAAACCAAAAATGCTATCAGGGGTACTGTTATAGGAAATTTAATGTACTCTTACTCTATTTTTGTATAGGATGGTCTCAAAAGGTGTCTTAGACCACGCAATAGAGCAGAAAATGACTGAGTTTCGTGACAAAAATAGTATCAGGAACCCGACGGTCCCACGTCACGTGGAACAATCCGTAGATGTATTGTGATGTGTTTTCGACTCGCAAATATCATTACTTAATTTGTTATAAACAAAAAACACCAAAAATTGAGCTATTTTTCGTTTTTCGCTTGTAAAAGCTGAACCGATGCGATGGAGCAACCTTAATGCTTTCAACAGACGAATTCTAGAGAATGAAAACACGAAAAAACGAACAATACACGGACCCGATCGGATTAATATTAACGGAGGAAATTCGAAAAAGCCGGAAAAATTAGCTTTTTTTAAATTCATAACTCCGCCATTTTCAAAGTTGTAACGCAGGCTTTTCGCGAGAAAGTAGCGATTGACGAGTTAACTGTGCTCAACCCAGGCATTGTCCGATGATTAGTTTTTGCATAATTTGTGATTTGAATTTTTTTTTGCAATATGGTTCGGCGTACCTGCATGCGGCGGAAGTGGCCCGAGCTTTTTTTTACAAATTAAGTAATGATATTTGTGAAAACACATCACAATATATCTACGGACTATTCCACGTGACCTCGGACCGTAGGCTTGCCGATACTATTTTTGTCACGCTAAAATCTCTATTGCCTGGTCTACCTACATACTTTTATCACTTTTTCGCAAAATAGTGAAAAAATTTTGAAAATTTTAGTTTTTTGCGATTTTCGTTGTGAAACCACAACCGTGGGAAGTAGCATAGTTGAAATTCGGATTCAGCACCCCAAAAACCATATAGAATAAGAGAAAAAATTTCTATATTTGTTTTTCTGGAACAGGCACCCTCGGGAACGGTCTGACTGGACAAATAACCAATAACGCCCTACATTTGTATAGAAGTTCACAGTCGAGAGAAACATAAATTTTTGTATCAGAGATTGTAGTTATATTGCACCATCTTATAATAACACTGGTCAGCATTTTGTCCCAGAAGCTGTGAGATGATTTCGACGATATTATTTCCGATATGATTGTGTAGATTACGACTCTGCCAACCGAAATGCATCATTACGTCATATTTCACAAAAACTGTAATTGTCCTCCATAAAGTAATACGACGCTATAGAATACTTTCAGTAGGCTTAAAGCTAAAGAACAAACTCTGAAGTAATCTGGAGCAGACTTGTTATGAAATATATATTCTCAGCTTTAAATTTAACCTTTCATTCAGCCTACTTATTTTTGTAATGTGAAAGAATACTTTAAACAGACTGAAATGAATCTTTAAATTGAGTTTTAAAGTAGGACAAGAAAAATCATGCCACAACTGTGTGAAGTGGTGTTTTTTGTATATAAAAAGTAACTTAATTTTTAATGTTCTTCTAATTAATAACCAAACTAAAAACCTGTCTGAATTCTTAGAGTAGGGTGAAATGAAAGCTTGAACCTTAATTCCAAACTGTGGAGAAATAAAAAGTAGTGAAATTCCGATGTGATATTTCATCACGATCCTACGTGGGGGTCATGTTTAAAAGTCTCCCAGGAAATGTTGACGTTATGGAGACTTTCGATGGAAAAAGGGTTATCGAGATCATCTGTTGGGACTCAAAAGATCGACCAAAATGTTGCCCAGTGTTATTTGTCTGTTCGGATGTGATTTTTATTGATTTTTGTGCACTATTGAAATTGTTTTCTTTGTTTTGATTTGTGAATTTGTTTTTGTAGACCGCGACCGGCGGATACGCCGCAACAACCACCACCACCACCATCACCACCCACACTCAACCGCGCTCACCTCACACATTTTCACCCCGTTTGGGTTTAGTTTAGGAGGCAGTATTATGGACGAATTCTTTTCCGGCGCGCCCGGCGGTTTCACATCCATCAGCAGCATGAACACCACCTTCTCGAACGGCGGACCGAGCGCCGGCAACGCGAACGTCAAGCGGACGTCGACGTCGACGCGGTTCGTCAACGGCAAGAAGATAACCACCAAACGGTAAGAAGACACATTATTTACTCGTATCTATAAGCAAATAACAAATACTACGTCAAGATAAGTTCTACTACAATCATAAACTGTAAATATTTTGTAATTTGCGCGATAATGCACGCTTCAAAAATATTAGGGTGGGTGAGCTTTTGGGTATTTACTTTTGCCTCTTCGTCAATTCATTTTACCTTTCTAAAATCATTTAAATTAATTTTGTTGTGTTACTATCATAAGTGGCGGAGGCGCTTACATTTTAATTTGCTCTTACATTCAGTTATTTTACCATTAAAAATTGTGTTGTGCAGATACCACTATAAACTGTGGTTTTAAATGCAATTTCTATGGGTGTTTTCAAAACATTCAACCTTCCTGTGTATCCAATGGTCCAATTAAAGTATTTTACCTAGGACCGTATGTGTAAACGTCCCTTACGTCACGGACTGCTTCGCTCGTATATCGCTTATAACAAACGTGTGGTTTTAGCTGTGCGTTTGTTTTTTTACGCACGACTTAATGTCATAATCACAGATGTCAGGCGGATATTTCGGTTAATTTGTTGTCATTTTTGATACAATTTATATTTATTAAAATTATCGATCAATACAATGCAATACTCGAGCTGTAACATATATGTATTAGATTTGTTCGAGCAGTCGCAAAACCAGTTAACAATCAGTACTTTTGTGATCGACCAGATATGTTGCTATGATAACTCCATTATAATTACCAATGAAACATTATCTAGTTTATCACAAAAGCACTGTTTGTAAACTGGTTTTGCGACTGCTCTAACAAACCTATTACATGCTCGTGAACTTTTATGTTTAATTTGTATTGGAATTTTCTGTCGACACTTCAGACAAAGTTTTCCGTAGTAGATCAGTAGATGTCGCGCAAATACCGTCAAATATTGTCAACCGTCAAATGTCCTCGTTTATTTATTTGACATTTTTGATAACAATTTATTGAAATTGTCGGTCGTAGGTAAAATTATGTACAGTTGCGGCCATTGAAAAGTAGTACACGGGGATTTGACACATAATGTCAAAATTGAAAACAATTGCATGGTGTAATAGGGTATTCCGGTGTTTTTTAAATTGTCATTTTTTATAAACTATGGGTGTTACTGTTTGCTACTTCACTAGTAAAATATCAAACATCGTTTTAAATTAAGAGAAATCATTGTTTGAATTTTGAGTTAGGATTGGTCTTTGTGACGTCACAAAGACCGCTCAAAGTGAGCGACTTGACAACGTTGCTATATCTAGGGTGCACGTAATTTTTTGTTTTGTTGTGTCAACGTCATGGTCAACGTTTAGAATCGCTCGTTTGTTGACACCTGCTTTGGTTACTGAAGTTATATCAAATACTTGACTTCAAGATGTATAAACGCCAACGCCGACATAGTTCTGGGCCGAATTGAAAATGGAGTTCGACTTCGTTCTCAAACAACAGGGTAGCCAACCGTCAACTTGGGCGATCAGCTGTTCGAGAGCTGTCCGCTGTTGCCAGCGCTGATAGGGATCGGTAATGATCGTGTGTTTCCGAGGGTGATCGGTGAATTCAAACGAAATGCAATTTTAATTGCAATTATCTCACAGAAAAGCTAAGTCAAAAAGCTCATAGCTTAAGTTTATGAATCCTCATAAATTGTACAATAGGTTAAACCGAATATTGGCTTAAATTTTGACATGACCGGAATACCCTATTGTTTATTTTATCACGGTCGTTATTGTTAGTGTCATTGAAAACAGTGGCGGACACTGTCAGTAGATTTTAATGCCGCAGCTGTCGAATTTACAAATATCTATTATAATTACTAGGTCAAGGGACAATGAAATATTATAGTATATTATAATACAAGCTTTATAAGACAAAAATTGGCGCACGAGTAGTTTTGGGCACGACGAGCGTAGCGAGGAGTGCCCAAATGAAACTATGATACTATCTTTTCTACTTTGCGACATTAACTTTACATAAAGTTCGGTTATTGCGGTTGTCATCTTACAATCTAGAGTAGTTTCATATTCAACAGTTGGTAGTTGTAGTAAAATTCACAAATACGACTGACGCGAGCCAATAGCTATTGAGATGTCAGCCTTATTTGACGTCAATATCATCAATCTTGGAAAACTAAAACTTACCAAAAGTTAGTGACCTAGTGTTTTCATAACGACACTGAAACCAGTTTCGTTATGAGTTTATAACGAACGCAAAGTAGAAAAACTTGATTTTTACATTTTGTTCTTCATAACTTTTTTAATGTTCAATAAAATTCATGTTTTGTCTACGCCCTTGATTCAATTATTTGTTGTGACATTTAGAAAGGACAGTGATTGTCAATTTCAAGGGAAAATTTACAAAGACAAGATTTTTTCTGTGTCAAACTGTACAATACTCGGGCTGTAAACGCATATTACGTGCTCGTGAAAAATAACAAAACTCGCCGGTTCGCGGCTCGTATGTTAACATTCCACTCGCACGTAATATGTTAGTTACAGCTCTTGTAATGTAATATACTTTTTTCTTATCGAGTTGTTTGTAATATAACTCGGAAACGCCCGTGGAAACCAGGAAAAGTTTTCCTTAATTCCGTTATCTTGCTACACCTTTACTTGTTATAACAGGACAGTAGCAACGTTCAAAAACTTTTTTTTTATTGTGCGATATGTTTTTATAATTAACTTTTGTACTTACCTCAGAGGGATGGGGTAAGTGTGTAGTCAGAATCTTCTACATTTTAGTTAGTAGAAAAGGAGGGACTAGTATATGGAACGGCATGCAGTGGTACTGTAATGTATGTCTTGTAAAAATAACCAATCATGGTAGGGATACTAACTGGCTTTATAATATTCATATTTTGAATCCTCTATGGTTTGCCAACTTCTCTTTCATTTACCTGTGTTCGTAAAAGTAAAGAAATATTTAGTAACCTTTTTCTACTGATACTAAGTAACATACCACAAGTCTAGTAACTGTTTAGTACTTATACATTGTAATTTTTTACTGCGTCTATATCCGCAAAGTTATATAATATATATCCTCGAATAAAAAAACTTCTTAAATTCTCATTGATCGTTTAACAAAGTGATATTGTGGTTTCTTTTGTGTTTCTATTTCAAGCTGTTCTAATATGTCTAATTTGTAGTTTAATTGCACTTGTGAAGTAGCGTAGATTCATAGAATTTTTTACAATGGCTTTTTTTATTACTACTAATCTTATTGTATATTTAAGCTGATGATGTTGTAAACAAACCCGGTTTAAGATATTTTACAAAGGAACCGAGGTTTTATTATTAAATATTTTAAGTTAAAACGAGTTAATACAAAATACAAGCCCTTAATAAATTTAAAAGTAAATACATATATGTAACGTCACTATTCTTTCACTATTCTATTCTTGACCACTGGTTTCCATTTAGCTACCGAATTAATTTTTTGCTTACCTATAAATCTAGATGTATGTTGTGTAGGTACATTATGTTGGTAGAATCCACTACACACTTACCCCACTACAGAAATCTGTCACTTAATATAAAAAAAAATACTTTTGCACTTTTCTATTTCTTTCAACTTCATGAGTGTTTTATTTTTTGTCTGTATTGACGGAACTATTATCGATTTACCTGGACAATTTTCAGATATTCGTAAAACTTAGATAACATTTTCGAAAATGTGTGTTTACAGCAAATATGCTGAGTTTGGTACTTCATCCTACATAGGTGGCAGTAGTATCCAGTGTTTTATTATTTTATATTATTACTTAATCGGTATTATTCTGGGTTTGTACTATTAACATAGTTCAACATTAACCATTAATATAATGATAATTCATAATTCTATTTGAATAGTTGTTTAAATTAACCATGTTTCTATACAGCAGGAGTCCTGTCGAATTATATCTCGTCGGCGAGTTTGCTTTATGTCAGTCCTGACGACTGTTTACGCAATAAAGTGGCCCGCGCGAGGAGTTTGCATATTTTTTTGCCGATTAACGACGAAATAGCGCGTGGCTATAGTTGAGAGGTGGAACTCCGAGCGAGCTTCTCGCGCCAGCGTAATTTAAGGATGCCGGTAATAGCGGCGATTTATTAGTCAGAAGGCAAATCGACCCGTGCCAACGTTTAAATTTACTAAACGACTTTTGAGCTCCGCGCAGACGCCCCCTACTAGTCGCCGTAATTTGATTGCGCTTATCATCTTTGCTCCTAAAGATTTGTTCCTAGGACTTTCTATAAAAATATGACAATCAAATTGTATAGATGATGAAAATGATGTTTTTTCACTGTCTACTCTAACTTCTGATTATAGTCTAAACTCTAAGCAATATGCAAGACAGGTGAACAAAAACCAAAAAGGTCGAAACCTCCTTCATAGTGGTAACACGCCGTCAAAATTAAATGTGTTTAACGTAGTTGTAGAAGATAAATACAATTATCTACAATATGCTGTAATACATTTTTCTTCAATGGCCAATATATCGTGCCCGGCACTAACTTTGACACAAATGGGAAAAATGTTTATCAATGTCTCAGAAATAGTTTCTCTATTGTCTCAAAACCAAAAAGATATCTGTTTGCGTATACCGGCTGTTACAAAATTAAGAAAATGACTAAGAGTTTAGACAGACATTACTTTAAAGTTTAAACGAATACTGGTTTCGACATTCAATTTTAAAATTTGGATGTTCTTGTGCCCACCATCTACAATTTTGCGAACTAACAGTACTGTTGGAAATGAAGGTTGCCTAGTCAGACTAAAGAATGTTTTTTGAAAAATGCCCATCTTCTTCTACATTGCCATATAATCAGAAAGAAAATCCAACCGTACATTTAGGTCTTTATCTTGGAGTGTGTGAGCAAAACTCGTTCTTGTTTTTTTTACTAATTCTCCTCATCGAACATTATGACACTTCTCTTATTTCTTGCCTATTAGATAAGGACATTTCTGGGGCTTCCACGACGGACAAAAGAACATTCAGGAAATTTTCTTCATTCGTTGCACTCTTTCTGCGCGATACGTTTTCTTTTTCTGAATGGACCCAGTTTGCTTAAACTTTTTAATCACTTTAGCTACTGTTGTTCATTAAACATGATAGCAGTTTCGTGATCGTGGGCACAATTTCAATTTTTTCATGCAAACTCCGAACCATCGCCAGTTCTCAAATTCTACGTGCTTTAAAAATGTGATCGTATTAAGGTGACTTAATTTGCATCTATCGCAAATATTGCTGGTTATGTCAAACTGTCAAATTATTGTGGTCTCGTTGACGTTGCTAGGAAACGCTTGTTTTCTACTTTGCGTTCGTTATAAACTCATAACGAAACCGCTTTCGGTGTCGTTATGAAAACACTAGATCACAAACTTTTGGTAACTTTTGGTTTTCCAAGATTGATGATATTCACGTCAAATGTCAAATGAGGTTAACATGTCAATCGCTATTGGCTCGCGTCAGTCGTACTTTTGTGAATTTCACCACAACTACCAACCGTTAAAGATAAAACTACTCTAGATTATAAGATGACAACAGCAATTTTCGAAATTTATGTAAAATTAATGTCGCTAAGTAGAAAAAATAGTATATAACAACTGTTTTATAAGACCTATTGGCGCACTCGTTCCATTTGGGCAAAACAAAACAACTCGTGCACCAATTTTTGTCTTATCAAACTTCTATTCGGTATATTATAGATACTATTTTACGTTTCGTAAAATTACATAAAATTACGCAGTTTGCAGTCTGTTCAACAAATGTTTAAAAATGCATCCAAAACATCAACCCTTGAAATGATCTGAAGTGTGCAATTGTGCATACAGAGATAAAATGATTTTGATATAATGCATTGAAAATAGTGCAATATGCATTGTGATACTATTAGACATATGTATTTTTGTTTTTGCTTTTTCAAATGATCAGTTATGTTTAAATGAATGAAATGTTAAACTCTGTTGTTATTTTTGGTATTATTTATTTTTTAGGTTGTAAAGTTGATATAAATGTTAGCTTGTGATTAAAAAAAAACTTACGATAATGATTCTAATTTCCTATTTGATACTTTTGAACGGTTCTAAATACCTTCTGCAAATAAAAATTACAAAATTTTAATAATAAAGGTACTGTGCTCTTTAGTCATTTTCTTAATTTTGTAACACCCGGTATACGCAATCATACAGAAATATTTTACTGAAATTAAATGTTCTGAAAAACTGTTCCTATTTGTGTCGAAATTAGTGCCCCGGGCCTGGTATATGATAGAACAAAACGCGTTTGGTAAAAAAGCGTTGGACGATATATCGAATCAATGTGTGGGAATGAGAGACAAAATGTTCTGGACCTATTTTGTTCTATCGTGTTTCATATGTAGGTGCGTCCACCCTAAAGGGACCAATAATGCAAGAGGAGGAAATTATGGATTGGCGTAACCGTTATAGGTGTGTGCTGGCGGAGTAAATATTTAGACGCGAAGGCTGCTCCTGCAATTCGCCAAATTCTCTCTCATGTCGGGGTTGACTAAAATTAGCCGAGCGCGACGGCATGCGGAATCCTTGATATGTGCGAAATGTAAATTTGTCGAAAGTTATTGAGCAATCGAGGCAGGTATTTTAGCGCATTTATTATCTTGCTAGACTTTCATCTTCTTTCTGATGGTGTTATATCAATACAAATATTATCCAATTAAATAGAAAATTACGTAAAATATGTAATATTAGATATGGTCTGGTGATGTAATGGTATAACAGATTATCGTCAGGCTTTCTACACGTCAATTCAAATTTGGAAATTTATTATTATAGGAATATATTAGCCATTAGTACAAAACTCTGCGCATGTACCTATTCTTTGCGCCACTGTCCGTATACGTACGCAATAAACATATTTTACCAGCGTCTCTGAAAATGGTAAAAAGTGAAAATAAAATAATAGTAAAATGAAAACCATTGGAAAAGGAAGAGAATATAACAAAAATGAAAGGAAAAATAATTTACGGGCGATCTGAGGTCGGGAAGTGGATGATGGTGAGTTTTGAAGGGTAAAAAACGGTTTATCTCGATTTCCGGCAAAACTCCTATGGAAAGTCCTATCGAAAAGAGTTAAATGGCAAAGTTGTAGGTAATAAAATGATCTACAACTTTTGTATTTACTCTTTTTTCACATAACCTCAAAATGTATGTGAAAAATTCAAATAACAAAGTTTTTAGTTTTTATGTTTAAAGTTTACAAAAAAAAAATTCACGAAGTTTGGTGAAAACTTGAAAATTCTCATGTTAAAATATCTGCTTTTTTAAAAAAGTCGGTGGGCTTTTTGTTTGTTACAATCTCTACTTTCTGATGGTGTAAAAAATATATAAGTACATTACTATGGTAAAAATTCTCAAAAAAGCAAAGAAACGAAAAAAAAACTCAAATCCGAATTTTGTTTTTAATAATCATTATGTACAATTTTCAGCTATTTATTAAAATGTATTACTTTAATTACTCGAAAAACGTAAGATTCCGTGTTACATTGATAAATAAAAAATTGCAAGTCGAAATATACTACTATAATAAACAACAAAATAAGTTAATAAAGGTAATATTTAATAAGACATCTACAATATTTTGAGAAAGTTGTAGAATCTTCTGTAACTTATATGCGTAGATGCATATTTATTGCCAGAGATACTAATAAAACTGTCATTGTTGTGGGTCTTCATATTGATCTTTTGGTCCTTTTGAATCAATTAAATTCAAATAATCTTGACATTTATTTTCTCAAGCCAGGTTCTGGAAATGTAAAAATGTGTATTTGCAATGCATTTCTGCATTGTTTTTCTGGTTGCGATACATCTGGATTTCCCGGAAAAGGGAAGAAAATTATTGTAAATTCATTATTAGACGATAAAAATTATCCAACTTTGGACAATATTTAAAAAAAGTTTGAAATAAAGAAGATATCGAAAAATATAGATTACAATTAATCGATCTATTTATACATGTAAAAATGATAACATAACACTGAATCAATTAAGATTTCGAAAATATCAATTGGCAAAAATTAAATCGTCTTTCATATTGGCAAATCTCCGACCCACAGAAAAGGAGCAGCAGAACAACATTGTTACAGGGCATATTATCAGCTTCAAACTGGGCTGCGTAACGAACTGACAGCAACAGATTTGGGCTGGAAGCAACATCAACGTGGCATTATGCCCAAATTTACAGAAAAGGAATTACTTCCGGAAATATTGCTCAAAACTATTTGGTGCAGCTGTGAATCTAGATGTAACAGCTTAAAATGTGGCCGCCGAAAACATTATTTCAAATGCACAAATTTATGCTCAAATTGTCATTGTTCTGAAAAATGCTCTAATGTGGAAGAAAAAAGCTACGAGGAAGTTAGTGATTCAGATCAAATTGTGGATGAAGAACCAATGCAGACTGGAAATAATATTGGAGACGAAGACGGTGATGGTCTTGAAGATTTCGAAGATCTACTAGAATCGGGAAGGTTTGTCGAATCTAACGATGAAGAAATGCCATCAAAGAGACAAAAAGTAATGGATAGTAACAAATGTAAATAGAATTTAACAAATCAATTTTTTTACTGAAAAAAAATAGTAGGTCACATTTTTTAGATGAAATCCCCTTTATATCCTACCTTTAATAATATTTAGAACAGCCATTTTTGCATATTCTTTGCAATCTTCATGTTTTATGGATTTGTATTTTTTGTTTGTTTATTAATCTAACATGGAATGTTACGTTTTTTGAGTAAATAAAGTATACATTTTAATAAATAGCTCAAAATTTTACATAATGATTAAAAAAATCGGATTCTAGTTATTTTCGTTTCTTTGCATTTTTTGAGAACATTTACCATAGTAATGTATATTTTTTTACACCATCAAAAAGTAGTGATTTCAACGAAAAGAAAGCCCGCCGACTCTTTTAAAAAAGCTGATATTTTGGCGTGAGAATTTTCGATTGAAAATTGGGGTGCTTTTTCGATATTAGGTCAAAATAAGGTGAACAAATTAATATTTTAAATTTAAAAAAATACAGTTCGTTTGGGAAATAAAAAGGCAAGTTTCACCAAATTTCATGAATAAACAAATTTTGTAAAAGATAAAAGTAAAAAAAAAACAAAAACTTGGTTATTTGAATTTTTCACATAAATTATGACATTATGTGAAAAAAGTGTAAATACAAATGTTGTAGATCTTTTATTACCTACAACTTTACCATTTTACTTTTTTCCATAGGACTTGTAGTTTTGCCGGAAATCGAGATAAACCGTTTTTTACCCTTAAAAGCTCACCCTCTTCCAGTTTCGACCTCGGATCGCCCGTAAATTATGTTTTCTTTCATTTTTGTTATAGTCTCTTCCTTTTCCAATGGGTTTCATCCTACTATTACTTTTTTTTTGTTTCAAAAATTATCGACCCTGGTTTATATCGCAGTATATGTGTGAAGTATTATCAATAAGAAACGTTCAAATCTTGAAGTAAAGCTTCGATTTGCACAAAGTTTTCTCCTAAATTAAACAAAAAAAAATTATATACAAATTATTATTTTTATAAAAGTGAAAATAGTACTAGATTTTAGCTCGAGGTTGCCCGAGAGCTAAAATCTAACATTTTTTCCCGTGTTTCTTTTTATTCGCGGACCGGCTAAAGTGTGGGGCTGCCTTGACTTGGCCCAGTACTTTAACAAACTCTGAAAAATTAGCAAAACGTATGTCATTTTTTTTTTTCAGTCGGTAGGTAGTTGCGTTTGCAAAAGGTCGGAAAATGTTTGTATTTGGCAATGTGTTATATTTTTTTTTTGCCGTAATTGTTTAAATTTGTACCATAACAAGTCATTTGCGGGAAAAAAACGTTGTGTGGTGTATTTCAGGGCAAATGTACTTGGATGACTAGAATTAAAAATTGAAATCAACATTGAGAAAATCAGAACTGAAAGTTACTGTGTAGCCTACTGAAGTGAAACTTCAGTGAAACAAAATCTACATTGACAACCATTATTTTAATTAGCTTTTCCTAACCATTTAAAAGGATTTTTAGCCTTTGTTAACTAATACTGCACATTGTTGAAAATTTTGTTGTTTAATTTGTTTTTCTCCTAAACTCAAACAAAAATTGAAAATAGACTTTCAAGGTGTATGAGAAACAATGACATCTTTGTCACATTTTTTTACCAGATCTACAAGATACACTACGTCTCGTGCAAATATATTTAGTTTTTATGTGTTGTGACAACGGTATTATTCCATGTATAGTGAAGATCATGTTTCTTTTTGTTTCAGAGTGTTTGAGAATGGCAAGGAGACGGTGATGTCCTACGAGAACGATGTCCTGAAATCAAAGACTGTGAACGGTGTTCCTCAGAGTATAACCTACAATTAGAACCAGCCCATCTTAGCATGTTTTGCCTCAAACGTTTACCACTACCGTTCGTGTCAACGCAAGGTTGAATTTAGTATGCGTCAATTTTAATTCTTGTACTGCTAGTTAATTGCGCTTGCTTAAATTCAATTTTGTACCGTCGCCACTTGTTAAGATCAGAGTTTTGACCATTTTACAGAAGATGTTTAGGCGGCCAGTAGCCAAAATCATCAGTGTTTGCGAGTACTGGAAAGACTTTAATCTTTTAAGAACTTGTTCAATTTTTATGAATAAAAATGATTATTCTGTTTTCAGAATTTGTTAGTATCTTTATTGATAAGAGCTCATGTAGCGTTTCCCTTTTTTTTGTTCTCCTCATTTTGTTACTATGATTTTTTCTTTGTTGAGTGCAAATCAGTTATCGGACGGAAAACGCGTTAGGGATATTTTGTACTTAGGTTTAGTTAGTTAGTTAGGTTTAATTCATTTTAACTGATTTGTAGCTCTTTAAGATTGTAAGTACTTTAGGTACAAAATTTTTATATTAGAGGATTTGTGTTAATTTTGCAAGACTGCTAATTTTTATTAAAGCTTGATAATAAATAACAGATTCTAATGAATGACGTGTAATGGAAGTATAGCAATCAGCTCAAACTTGTATGTAGCAGTTACTACTTCGGAAAAGTGCTCACTTGACACTACAATTCAAGTCTTAGGATATTTTCTAATTATACTATTATTATTATTATAGCATAGAAAGAGAGTACCTCTGATAATTTTGCGTTTATTTCTTCTTATGTACATAATTACCTCCGTCTCCACAGAGTGTTTGCACTTTATGTATAATTTTTTTTTTCAACATGTGCAAGCTGAGACATTCATTTGCGAATGTAAAAAACGCGATTTTGTTTCTGTTTCTAGCACACCAAGATGTAAATGTTGTTTAAAATATGTGTGCGCTTAGAATGGTGTACAGTTCTACTATACTAGTTCTACATGTTAAGATAATCTGAAAAATATAATAAAGATATCTATCTACTGTGTATCCTATCGTTTCTTTTTATCATAAAGGAATTACCTTAATGATGTTTTAAAAACTTACCTCAGGATGCAGTAACAACGCAAGGTAAGTATGTGATGGGGGCTTCACCCTACTAATATTATTTATATTAATTGCCTCTGACTCTAAACTGAAGGGGGCTTCTCTTACCCCAAGCCGACACTTTGAATACAACGGCACTTCAACCCTATCTATCTTGATTTTAAACTCTCTAATTTACTTAATCTTACTTACGGTAGCGTTTATTAATTATCTAACTCTTCGACTTTGTTAGATAAGTTTGAACTCGCCTATTATAAATCAAAACCATTTGGAAGCCAAAATGCTTCGCCACAAAAAGGGCAGGTTTATATTATACTATCTAAAATGAATACACAAATAAACCACATTAGAATCTATTAACAAAAAACATGAACAAATGCAGAACTGCTTACAAAAAGATATGAACGTTAATTCTAAACAATGATAATAATCTTTGGCGAGAGATGGTCACACATATACATATACACACATATAAATCAATAAACTCTAATAAACAACTTTCGCGTTAAACTGTTTGAGAACAAGACAGCACAGTTTCTATAACTCGGCCCCATAGGGCTCTGCCCCACTGTGCACAACGGACGACGCACGACCGACTTCTTTCAAGACCCGATACCAAAGAGAATAAATGCTTGTGCGTTTTCTTCCTCTCCTAAATTCTCGCGCCAAAGTCCCAGACGCTTGCGCTCTAATTTCTCCCTATGCTTCGTCTCACTCATACCAACTTAAAACAAAATACACCAAATTCAAATCCCCTTTTCAAACTTACGCGCGAAAAACCTTCTTGTTACAAGTACATAGCACAATAAGACATGTTTTTATAGCACCTTGGGAACAAAATAATATCTGTTCCAACACAAACCAAATACAATGGTACGATGGAGTATGTTGGACGAGATGTACCTGCGCTATTTTTTATCTTTGAGTTGTCTATTATCGTAACATAATTGGTTCATCAGAAACATTCAGACATGTATGGTATTTTCTTCCAACAAACCTATAGTACCACAATGGCTAATATGAATAAAAATCAGTATATATTTTATAATCATGAGTATAGTTGAATCAATTTAACTTTGCGTGTTGTCAAAAGTGACAGTCGTCTGGTGCAATCAACTGTTGTCATACGGCCAGTGGCGTAGTCGAATAAATTTTGCCAAAGGAAAGGCATACGTCTGCAATCTGCATACACATACAGGGTCATCAAATTCTAGCGTCTATGAAAAATTACTGTTTTCTATGAAACGCATACCAAAACTTATTTCTATTTGCGATTCGAACTGAACGGCTCGTCTGTAAGGGTACTTAACGAAAGTTTGTAGTACATGCAACCGAACGTACACTTATTTGTGAATATGGTTGGTTAAAACAAAGTGTTAGTAAAAGAAAATTTATGCGAAACACATTTGTAGGTAAAATGAAGCGACAAACATCTAGATGACAAACTGCGGAAAAATCCACGACACAGCACCTTGCATGAATTAATTTGATTTTGTAGTGTATATTAAACTTGCATTTTCTACAAAATCACACTCATCACTTATCCTGCCACGACTTACTTCGCCCACCCTTTGAAAATATCCATGTTTTATCCAGAAACATAAGAGTGCGGTTAAATGGAGAATTTTTATTTTTTTAGGACATTCTAAGAAATTCAGCTCTCATAGATGCTATGGCCGGTGTCGCCATTAATGCCCTTCAGTAATCGTCATTTTTAAACTTAAATCCAAGGTGAAAAGGAAGTGTTTGTAGGAAGCGATAACTAAAATTCAAATGCGACTTTTCACGTAGCTCTACTTTTAAGGATCTAATGGTAACATGATTTCCTAGAATTAAATATTGCTAAATGTTCCTAATAGCAACAATATGGTAATGCAATAGCGTACTTGCAGCGTAAAGGTTAGACAATGTGCTGCGAACTTATATTTTTGCACCCTCATCAACGTCTTCAGTTTTTGGTTTCTCCGAGTTCGAGATTCTCTTTTGGTACAAACTCTTTAAGAAATAATGTAGCAATGTTCGCAATAGGACGAATATACAATTGCTGAATTGCATTAAGGGAAATTAGGGGTACCATATTTTCCTTTTCCGCTGTAAAATAGTCTATAAAATTGGCCACAACCTCTTTTGTTTGAGTATTTAAATATTTTCCCGGCATTTTAAAGTGATACCAGCACAACTGACAGTTACCCTGAATCTCCTGTCAGGACGCCGCTGGAGATCCGAACTACCCAATGACCGACGTACTGTAGTTCTGTCTTTCTTCTGCGCACTAGTGTACATATTAGCATCCGAGATCGTGTGTCTTAGCCAGCCGAGACATACGTCCAACGTTAGTGTCAATAGTTTAGCATGCCGTAGAAAGAGTGGGAATGTATTTAATCGTATCGTAACTACCGCATGTCACTTTTGACAACACGCAAAGTTAAATTGATTCAACTATATACACTTTATGCTCAATATATTTACGTAAATGTTCCAATAGTGATTGGGACATAGTGTTTGTGACATGGAGGAAGGAGGAGTCGGCATAAGCGCTCGAATATGGGACCACTTTCCCCACTCCGGAGCTACTTTAATGTCAAAGTGACATTCGCAACGTTGACGTGTTATTATTTTATCGATTTTGCTTATTTCACTTTGCTTAAGGATAGTATGGTGAATTTGTATGAAGATATACATCAAAAACTAACGTCTAATTACGCTGTTCGCAGCTGCAACAGCAGAAAATCAGCTATAAACCCGATTTCGACCGGGGTAACATTTCATCGGTAAGTGACCGCACGCACCAAAATTTTTTGGGATATGTTTATTACATATTTTTTATAAAAATTAGATTAAATAAATTATTAAAAGTGTTCATATAGCGTTTTTATATAATGTACCCACTCGGCACATTACAATATATAACAAGAAAAATTTCTTGAAATTTATGACCAATTTCAGAGTTAGTCCGGACCTGGCAGGCGGCCAACTGTTAGGCTACTTTAGTGTCATGTTAGCCCCGCCCCCCGGGGTCATTTTCTCGGTGCTAAAAGTATAGCGTAAAGCGACTCCATCTTCCTCCATGGTTTGTGATGATTTGTTTGTAGTTGACATTACTTATAAGTGTAGTTACAAAAGAAAGGTTTACAAACAATATATCATATGATTACAGAAGCTTTACTTTGCCTTTGCCCTTTTTTTTGGTGACAAATAATGACTAACATGCAAAAATCATTTTATTTGATATTATTTGAATTGTAAATATCGACGATTTAGCAGTGAGCAGTCACAATATATTAATAGTATGATAATATTTTATAGTTTAATTATATTATTCACATAATTTGGACTAGAATGTTGAAACATAAATAACATAAACACAACCGGCATAGGATCATTACGATCGTACATATACCAGTTTCGTGTTTAATTTTTTTATCATGTACTAGTAATGGGACATCGATACCAACTATTGATAGTATAAAACATTGACGACAAACATCTATGTTGTCAGCCGACAGCTTTGAGCTTATTTAAGTTTAGCTGTCGTAGCTTTGTTTTGCTTTCCTTTTGTAAACACAAAATGAGAATGAATAGAAATAAGAATAAAACCCACCTAAATAGATTTCTTTTTTCACATACGTTGCATATTTATTATTCAACATAAAATATATTCAAACTTTTAAGCGGCATCTTATTAAGTTATTCCTATAAATGGTTTCCGTGGCACAACTTAAGTTATTTTGAATTTTGATGTGTAAAGAAGAAAATCACTAGGCTAATCATGACAAACAGCAGCAACCCTTTGTCGGCGCAACATAAAGCCCCCGATCCTAAATCTTATTGTTGCTGTTATTTTAGGACGCTGTTTGCAAAACATAGATGCCAACAATGTTTAAAAATAAAAACATCGATGTCGCTAATAGTTATCGGAGATATTGATGCCAACATAGGTAGATAACACTTTCTGCCGATACTTCTCTGTACGGGAAAAACCTTACCCTTCAAAATATGTTCGTATTGATTATTATTATTATTATTGATTATTATTTTTATTTTTGATCTTATATTAATGTTGCTTTATAAGTGGGTTTTCTGATGGGCAATAAACAATTATTATTATATGTATAAAATATGGCAATGTGCCTATCGCTTATAAATAAAATTGGGCCAGGCACATTAGTTTGTGAAAAACTAGTTGCACAATCCTAATAACGTATTACTAGTAGCGTAATACTTTAACGTTTAAATTTAAAAAATCGGCGGAATAATCTACACTAGAATTAAGATATCTTGGATGCTAGATGCAAAAAACAGTTACATACGTGCTGCCAACAAACGTGTGTCGCCCTGCATTTGCACCTAGCTGAAAATGCTTGTATAGTGTGCGGGCTTAAATATAAATGCGTGGAACCATTGTCCTATCGTTGTAATCGTTGACTGTCAACGGATATAGATAGTTAGGCGTGGGTTAGTTGGGGCCATGACATCCAGAGGACAGGGGTTTGAGCAACATTTATTCACAAATTAGCTCAAAATTAGCACAAATTGCTCGGAGTCGGTGTAGTTCGCACCGACTGACTGCGTGCATAAAAGTGTATAAGTCGGATACGCTGTAATTTGTGAATGAACTTTGCTTATACCCTGATACCCTCTCGATGTCACGGTCCCAACTAATTCTTGCCTAACTATCTATATCCGTTGACAATCGACGGCCCTAATGCATCTGCGGCGTACTTGCTGCATGCACCTTTGGTGTGTGGTGGGCCGTAGAAAGGGATTGCAAAAGATAGTGTATTTTGCAACAATCTGCGTCAAAACAACTTGTTTGGAATTGCCCTACAAAAAACAGGCACAATGCAATTTTTGGAATGGCAATACTGCTTTGTTTTAAAAGGAACACACCACATTACACCCTAAAATTGATCAGATTAACAATTCAAATAAAAGTAGGTAGTTGCAACTACTGACCATTTGAAAAGTAACTTAGAATGAACTTTGTTCTTATTACCTACACTAAACGAGGATTGGAAGGAGATCACAGAGACACCCAATACGGAGGGGAAGCTTCACCTGTTTGTCTCATGTTTCCTAAATCACTTTGATGACTGCTTCCCATACAGAAAAGTTAACCCGACTAAACCACAACCGTACAGCTACCAACTACAACAAATGATAGAAACACTGGACCTGATGCACGCTAGTTTTAAGCAACTCTGGAGACCCTCAAATATTTGTCATATAAAAAAAACTTTTTTGCGTGAGTTTGAGAATGTGAGGAGCGAAAGAAACAGACAAGAAGTACTGATGGCAGACAGCAGACAGCGAGCAGTATGGATGTAGTAAGTGAGATTTCGCGCGGGATTTAAAGTTCAACGCTGGTGTATTTTGTTTTAATGTCCAATCGAGGTTGGTATTTGCCTAGCGTCTTGGATTTTTGGGCGCGAACTGTACAGGGATGAAAGAGGGCACACAACCATTCATTCTCTTTAATTTCGGGTTTTGAACGAGGCGGACGTGCGTCGAGCGTCCGCCCAAGCGGCCTCAAAATGAGGGCCATGTAATGGAAATTGTGCTGTCTTGTGTTTTCCCGTGCCCAGTTATTTAACGCGTAAGTTATTAAGAGTTTACTGTATTTATATTGTGACCATCTCTGCCAAAAAGATTATTATCATTGTTTAGGGTTAACGTTCATATCTTTTGTAAGCGGTTCTGCATTGTTGGTTTATTTGTTAATAGACTTTAAGTGTTGTTTTGGATTTGCGTTTTATTATGATAGAATAATTTAAATCAGTCCATTTTGTGGAGAAGCATTTTTGGCTTCTATAAAAAGGGTTAAGTAATTTGTGGTTCATCTTTCTCTGACAAAGTCTCAGAGAAAGAACCTACAGTCTTCCTCCGGAAGAGAGATATTTAATTCACGCTACCATAAGAATTAAAGTAAGTAAAGTTTGAAGTCAGGTTAGATTTCAAGTATAAGTTTGTATATTTAAAAACCGAGGCGGGAAGGCGCCTTCAGTATGGTCAGGTAGAGCCATAAATAATAAGTGAGAGGTCCCCCTTACATGGACAGTATGGACACAACACTCAAAGCCAACCCAGCTGCGATGACTTTGCGATAGTATTCCCATAGGCTATCCGGAAGATTTTAGACAATATTGGACAACCTCTGAAATATACAAGCCGCCCAATGTACAATGTACCTGCTCCCAACAGATGCATTTGAGGTGCGCAGCCACATAAGGAGATTTAAAAACAAGCCTAGTAGAGATGTATATGACCTAAACATCAGGGTAATCAAGCTGGTTGAGGATGTCATATGCGCTCCTTTAGCAGACATCATAAACGCGTGCTTCACAAATCGGTAGAGGGGTTCCAATTCACAAGAAGGGGATCCTTCAGCTCCGGCTAACTATCGCCCTATCACAATACTGCCAGTGTTTGAAAAGAACCTGGAGGCCTTGCTGACTGAAAGCATCACCAATTTTATATCTCGGAGGGATGTGATTAATCTTTATTCGGCTTTGTTCGGCTTCCAGAAAGGAAGGGGAACTAGAGATGCAATAGTGGACCTGGTGCATACGATTGCACGGGCTTTTGAGAAGGGAGAAAAATGCGTGGCCGTCCCATACGATCTGAGTAGGGCATTTGATTGCGTCGAGCATGACATCCTGCTGCAGAGTACCAAGTCACCCTTAGCATCATGAAGTCCTACCTGGGCAACCGTACTTAGGTGGTTGACAGTAACGAACGAAGGAGCTCCGCGTTCAGGGCCGAGAGGGGTGTCGCCCAGGGATGACTAAGCGCCCCCTCATGTTCATCCTCTACATCAACGACCTGCCAGCCCAGATTACCAATGGACACGTTGTTCTGTATGCGGACGACACCACCTACCTCACGAGCTATACCAGCAGGGAGGATGCTGCTGATAGAATTGAAACAACAGCCGGCATCCTGCAATTGTGGTTCTCTGCAAACAGACTCCCAATGAATGCTGATAAGACTGCGCTTGTACACTTTTATACATCCCGCCGCAGTGGTGAGGATGTTGACTGGGCGGACTTCATGGGTGTTCGGCTGGATTCCCGCATGACATGGCGACAGCACGTCGACCGCGCGCTTGAGCGAACGACTATCCACCTCGATCTTCGCACTCCGCAAGATTGTAAGATCTACTGACATCCCCACCGGTGTGCAGGCTTATCATGCACGTTTCCACGCGCGAATGTCGTACGGGATCCAGGCGTGGGGAATAAAAGATCATGCACTAAAAATTTTGAAACTCCAGAAGAGGGTAGTCAGGGCCCTTGAGGGATTGGACTCGAGAACGCATTGTAAACCATTATTCATCAAGCACAATATACTGACAGTAGCCAGCGAGTTCATCCTCCAGAGTGTCCTTGCACTAAAGAAGTCAAATCCCCAGAGACAGGAAGACATACACGATCACAACACCAGATTCAGGAGCAAGGTAACCCCACCCCTTAATAGACTGCGAACAACCGATGTGAGGTGCGTGAATGTCACGCTAGCCAATAAACTGCCCAGCCAAATTTGGAATGCCCCCATCAGATGAGGAAGAGACTGACGCAATACCTAGCTTTCTACACAGTGGAAGAACTTCTGAATCACTGAAATAACAATAATTATATTGCAGAATTATAATGTAGATTTTCTTTGACAAAAACTGTAATCCTTCAGTGTAAGTATATTATTCTATTCTATTCTAAACAAATTTAATAATTTGTTTACTGGGCATAAAATTATAAACTGTTGTACTAGTCCGCGGTAAGTTTTAGGTTGAGAATAATTGTTCTAAAGTTAGTTTACTTCAATTTTTCGTTTTATAAGATGTTATGATAAGGGCTAAACTAACAACAGTATGAGTAAAACTTTTTATTAACAAATATCACACCAATATATTGTGAAAATACACAAACTGATAAATACACATGACAACGCAGTGCTTGCCGTATTAAGAAAAGAAAGCAAGCAACGTAAATTCTTTTGGTGGGACCTCGATCCAACTATATATCACATAATTTACATACTTACATCAAACACTGAAATGAACGAAGGACATAGTATATTTTAGCTAGTTTTTCTTTTTAAGAACATATATCTTAATGTATGATCAATTATACTAACCCTGTGCATAAACTAGATAAACTTAAAGAAATTTACAAGCGTTTATTCTGTAAATAGAATTTAAATATCAATACTTATCTTATTTAATGCACAGGAAGGAAACAACAGCATTTCATGGGCAGGACAACAAACCACCGTAAATATCTCCTCTTTCCTTAACATCATATGTACCTTAATTATAATATTTACCTAAATCCATCTCAATTTCACCGATCTCAGCTGTAAAGCGTCATAATTTCTTCTTATGTACATTGTACAATGTTGTTACAATTGAGCATAATCGTAAACAATGTGTATATTAGATATGTCTTCCTTTTAATAAATATTAGTATAATATATAATATATTGTATATAATAGTTATCATTTTATTTATGTATAAAGTCTATGTGATGTAAACAAGTCTATAGTATATGATATGTATATATTTTCATCACACTGACCGGTCAGTACAATGATATGATTAGAGATTTAGTTTGAGTCCACTTTTAGGATATGTCTTCAGTTGTTAACGAAAAGACAAAGAACCAAGTTGTCCAGTATGGACCTGGTGATAGGATACCAATAAGGAGTAATTTATTACATTTTGGAAGAAAAAGATCAAAGGGTTTGTTGACTATTGTTCTTTTCTTAGGCGTCAAATAAATCACAGGATTACTGTTGCCAATTCGGATCAATTTGTTTATTTTAAATTGTTTATTTCCTAATTTGAAATGGAAACGGTGTAGTATCAATTTTTATTATCGGTAATTTCATAAAATTTAGGCACGGAAAATGATTTCAAATGAAGCAAAAGTCTGACACAGATAATTTGAAGTTATAGTAGACTAATGTTTGAAAGCTGATTTATGAAAACATTAAACACTGAAAAGCTTACAATTAACGATGATTTAAAACTTTTATAATTATGTCTCTAACCATAACATGTGTTATCGTGCTTTTTTTAAATTTATTTATGCATCATAAATATTGTGCTTACACGTAAGTTACAGGAACAGTGAACGTATACTGGGCGATCCACAGCGAAGATCGCCACTCTGTATACTCTCTGCCAATTTGTTAATTTTTTTACAAAAAAACATTGAAAATCACCAACCAAAGGGAACAGAAACTCTTTTTTTCCTGCTACACAACTCCTAACCCTAATGATTATGTCGATAGGAAGATTTTTTTTGTTATAAATATATAAATATCCATCGATATGATATCCTCTTTTGTCTTTAACATATTTTGTTTGTTGTATTACAGATCTCGCTACAGCCTTACAACTCTGGCAAACATAAGCGACATAAAAATCGGCCCGCTTTCCATGTTTATGGTTTTCCAAATTTGTATCCTAGATTTGCATTCTCATGACTTTACCACACGTTGCATTTGTTCGTGGGATTCATCGGCGATCCTAAAGGACAATTGTAAGCTTTTGCGAAGTCATATGAATTTGAGAGCGGTCCTAGGACTCTGATTGGCCCTGGTGAATGCACGCTGGATCGGATTTTCGTCAGGGCGTCTTCTGGTCGCATTGAACCGCACCAAATTTGAGCGTAATTCAAGAAGAAGAGTTGGTCGTGCGTTAGGTTTAATCCTGGCAGGTCCGGCTCTTCTCCGTGTTGGGATACCCATTTTCGGTACGCCTATTCATAAAAACACAAAAACATGTTAAAAGAGACAGGCCATAATTGGAAAGTCGGTAATTGAAAGTCAGAAAAGAGATCCAAGGGAAGTTACCACTAAATAAAGCCCAGACATATTAATCAGCCTTAAAACCAGCCATAAAACGTGTTTTATCATGTTATAATGTCAAATGCCACTTTCTAATTTTAAGCTAGCAATATTTTTTGCACAGAAAAATAACGGGAAAATAATAATAGTATGTTAATAAATTTAAAGTAAAGTAAACCAAAGTAAATTTAAGGTTGTACCTATGCTGACAAAGATATTTTAAAACAGATTTTGCCCTGATATGAGGAACGTAATAACTCAATTACTTTTGTTTTTAATAGAACACCCAGTATTTCCGCACATGTTTGAACTTCTTACTAAATTTGAAGGCGTAGGTACTAAGAAAGGATACATTAAAAGCGGTTGTTTTTGAGATATCGCTGCTTTTCTGTCAAAATAGCAATTTAAAAAAATATAATTTCTAAACTTTTTGTGATATTTTGTAATTCACTTAGAACAGTTGGTTTTATCCGTTTAACGCATCGACATAGAATATATAATTTGTATACTGAATGTTTATAATGTTGGCTCACATTTTGCACTTTCCAGAGAACTAATTTTTACTTTATCATACGCAGTATGATAAAGTATTGTAATCGTGCCGAAAAAGAAAATGAGATTTTGGCGGAAATAGGTCTTTTTGGGTCCCCTGAACATTGTTGACCAAGGTTCAAAGAAATGTGTGTCTGTGTGTATGTGGACCCGATTTTTGTGGCAACGATTCCGGAGAAACTACTAAAGATATCCGGACGAAAGTTCATATTTATAAGTTTTATGACCAAACTTAGTGCTGAAAAGCCTTTGGTTCAAAAGGGTCCAACGGAACTGGATGTTTACTCTTAGCATTTTTTTAACGATTTTGCAAATGAGCCGCCATTTCTGTAATTTCGTCAAAATAGTTAAATAATAAATTAAAGTAGAGGAAATTCTGAATAATCTGTGTCTACGACATTTTTTGGTAGCATTAATAGTTTAGCTGCATGAGCAAATTCAATTTTATCGAGATCGGTCGTGTCTGCATTAATATAAAACTAGTTAGCCAAGATTTGACAACTAGTTTCATTTCTAATGACAGTAGGTAGTGTCAAACGCTGATGTTTTGACAATACCTACTGTCAATAGTATCAAAACTTCTAAAAACTGCTCTGCTGTCTCATATATGTTTGTTTGTGACATTTGTATGTTGTTTTATGTTCTCCACGGCCGACGCCTGACAAAATGTAAGTTTTGACAATTGTATTTTTTGTAGTTGATTTGTTTGTCAATTGTGTAATTTATATCTCATTTCCTATAGGGCCTGAAGAAGTGCCCAGTAGGACATGAAACATGTACCGATTGCTAAACTAAAACAAAAATAAGGAATCCGACCACTTTTTATTGTATTAAAATATCTGTCAAATCGTGGCTAGAAAAATATTAATGAATAGAATCTCACTTACTATTAATTTTTTATATAGTATGATAAAGTCATGTGCCTGGCCACGTCAGATTTATTAAATTGAAAATTGTGCAGGTAGTTACGTAGGTACGTTTATAGTTTAACACAATGTGTCACTGGTCACTATGATAAGATTTCTTTGCGTAGATTACCAAATCAACCACAAGTCGTTCTTGCGTCATATTTGTCAATAAATGGGGCTCACATTGTCTATCTTAGTACTTATTGTCTTCAATTTATTACGTAATCCAAAAAGGTACGGAAAATAGGGCGCTTTATTAAAAAGTATTTTCGCGATGTTTCTTCAATCTTATGGGACATCCAGTATAAGCAAAAATAGTTTTAAAATGTGCACCCAGACGTTTGCCATATTAGGGGGAAATATTCATCAGCAAAGGTATAATCATCCGAGACCACTCTATTGGTCTTGTATTTTTTTGTTTCAGGTTCCATTCTCTTCACATTATCTTTCAAAACGGTTGAGTTATTATAATATTGATGGGTCACAAACAAAAACTTACGGGGCTGATACTAGAAAATAAATTGGAACGTGTACACGTGCGTACGGACGATTTTGATCAGCTTAGTTGACTGTTTTGCCTCTTCTCCATTAATACACTTACCCTAAATGACTGTTTCAACCCTCCGTTGTCAGCGATGTTTTCGCCTTGTGTCATTCTGCCGTTAACGTACAACCCAACCTCATCGATTTTATACCTGGAGTACTGATCAATGATGCATTGGGCTCTTTCACGGAACGCTCGAATTGTGGCGTTATTCCACCATTGCATCATGTTGCCGTCTTTGTCAAACTGTCGCCCTGCACGATAAAAGTAATTCTAAATAATTGAAAAGAATTATTACGAACTTACTTACCTTTATCGTCGAAACCATGGGTTATTTCGTGACCGATGACGACTCCAATGCCCCCATAGTTCAACGACTTCGGAAAATGTTGAGAGTAGAAGAGCGGTTGAAGAATTCCGGCAGGAAAAACTACAATCAAAAATGAAATAAAAAGATTAAAACACAAATAATAAACAATTGACTTATAAAATTTTAAGTTTTGCAATCACTCATATATGACACCGCAGCGTGATTCTGCGGTATGGGCTAGAGCACATTAAGGGTAAGTTTATGTTCCTATTTTCAAATATAATATCAGATTTGGTTGATTGGGTCTATTTTATTATATCAAGTCAAGCCATCCAAGGGGTTAATTAAACGGTAAAAGTATGGGATAAGTTCATTATCATTAAAAGTGCTTGTTATTTTTAAAAAATACGCATTGTAAAGTACCTACTAAAATAGGTACACATTTTTATACAAAATGTACTGTACTACCTTTACTGTTTCGAATTATGACGTACCTAAATCATTTTTACTTTATCATACGCAGTATGTAAAGTATTGTAATCGTGCCGAAAAATTTTTTTGAGATTTTAGCGGAAATAGGTCTTTATGGGTCCCCTGAACATTTTTGACCAAGGTACAAAATAATGTCTGTGTGTGTGTGTGTGTGTATGTGTGTGTGTGTGTGTGTGTACCCAATTTTTGTTAATTCATTTCCGGAGAAACTACTAAAGGTATCGGCACGGAACTTCATATTTAGAAGTTTCATGACCAAACTTAGAGTTGAAAAGCTTTTGGTTCAAAAGGGTCCAAAGGAACTGGGTGTTTACTCCAAGCCTTTTTCAAGGATTTTAGAAATCAGCCGCCATTTCTGTAATTTCGTCAAAATAGTTAAATAATAAATTAAAGCAGAGGAAATTTTGAATAATTTATGCCTACGACATTTTTTGGTAAAATTAATAGTTTAGCTTTTTAGTTTATTCTAAGCCTTTTTCAAGGATTTTGGAAATGAACCGCCATTTCTGTAATTTCGACAAAGAGATAATTAATAAATTAAAGTAGAGGAAATTTTGAATAATTTATGCCTATAACATTTTTTGGTAAAATTAATAGTTTACCTTCAAGAGCAAATTCTATTTGATCGAGATCGGTCGCATCTGCATTGATATGAAATTACATAGTAGCCAGGATTTTGACAAATATTTTCTTGTGTTGTCACATTCGAAAACAGCTGATCTCATCAGAGGTTGGAGAACCACTATGGAACGTGCCGCTGTAGTGCGCAAAATTGTAAAATACAAATTTCAAATAAAATAAGATCACCAATTTGATTGTTTGTTGATAAGAAATATCAACCCGTCTTTATATCTAATTCTAAAAATGATACATTGAGAAAATTGTAAATAAAGTATAGCGATGAGTGTAGTTTTATTTTAGTATGTTGGTAGGGATGTGTCATGAACAAATATAAATCTGTCAGAATTTGAATTACCTTTTTAAGGTGCGTTTTCATTAGTGATAATGGCAGTGGTAGCAGACGCCGTTATAGTATTTCCAATAGAAAATTGCTAGTGACTCATGTTTATGTACATGCAAACTAATATGTGTCATTATCACGATATGTAAGAAATACTATAATTTCGTATTCTACCACCGCCATTAGCTACCATTACCTACCAATCGGAACGCACCTTTCGTCAAAGTGGTACCAACCTAGCATTTACTATACAGAAATCATTTATTTTTTTTTAAATACGTATTTCTTAAAAAGCAACACAATAAACGTTGATGTCGCTCCTGCCAAACACTAGATAGCGCGACTCGCTCATATGCGACGGCTACACTCCGCCTTCGGTGACGCGCCGTATCACCGCTCGTCGCGCTATTCCGTACTTTCGGCATTTGTGACATAAATAACTATTATTCTAATGACGTAGTGTAGGTAGTGTCAAATGCTGATGCTTTGACAATACCTACGATTTATCTCTATAGAATAGATTCTCATGCAGCTAAACTATTAATTTTATATATTGTATGATAAAGTCATGTGCCTGGCCACATCAGATTTTTTTTTTACTGTGGTAGGGTATATTCACTTTGCCTCAACGTTGTTAACGCCCTTATGGAGGCGTGACATGTTTGATCAGCATTGAAGTGAATCGATTTAGAAATGTCCTTTGTCTGTCCATCTGTCTATCGCTCTGTCTGGCTGTGTACACGATAACTGCCGTAATTTTGGACCATTTAATCTCAAAATTTGTTGCTTATCACTTAAAAAGAAAGGACAAGTTCGTGGAAGGGCAAAATCGAATAGAAATCACGCCTATCTCCCATAGTGATGTGAGGGAATGGGGGTATTTTCACTTCGGTCTGGCTGAAGATAAATGTCTTATTAGTTGTCGTTGATATTGATAATAATAATAATATATTTTAATGGTTGCATAACAATTTTACGGTCCTACATAAAAACATTTCTTTTAGAAAAACACACTAGTAAATTAAGAAATTATAGATAACTGTGGAGGAACATGGATTTTGTTAATGGAAATCGAATATTCGAATTCTTCGTCAGAGTAAATTTTAAAACATTCTGTGAAATTGATAGATCACAAATGACGATAATATAAAATAAAATGTAGAAAATTGTTATTAGATGTAAGTTTATCGGTATTCACATGAAACAATCGTCCATAAACATCGCGACAATCAAGAAAATGAGACAAAACATTTTATTGATACAATTAACAATTCAAATGAATCTACATTACTCATTTTTGAAGAATTAAAAAAGAAGCAACAATTCTTATTCAAGAACCACTTTAAGAAAACAAATTATATAGTTCCATGATTAGTAATCACCGGGAAAATTTTCAATCGGATCTCACTAACATCAGACAGTTTGCTATTGGTAAAGCAAGAAATAAAATTAACATATTGCAACTAATAAGCATAAATAATGATACATTGATACTGCGTATTATTGTCTATGCCAGAATCACAGTCTTAAATCAATTTTCAATTTACTTCAAACTTCTTACAACATGGCAAAAAACCACTTTTGAGAACAATAAATTTACGCACCACAATTATTACCGGAATAAAAATAACCTAAATACATTTTAGCGAAGGTAACGAACATTTCACAGATTTTCATTTACTAATTGACCAAAACTACAATATGTGAAACTAAGCGGAGGTGGCCGAGTGGATAAGGCGAATGCCTTCCACTCAGAAGTCCAGGGTTCAAGCCCAGGTTAGGCAGGGGATTTTTCAAATACTCCGTCTCCCTGATTGCCGCACAGACAAGCCACTGGCTTTGTGCACATGGCAACATCCCCAAAAAAAAAAAAAAAAAAAAAAAAAAAAAAAAAAAAAAAAACGATGAGAATTGAGTTTAATTAATTGTAGAGAAAATAAATGCCAAAAAGACGAAAAACTTCTA
This sequence comes from Melinopterus prodromus, assembly GCA_964023965.1. Taxonomy (NCBI): domain Eukaryota; kingdom Metazoa; phylum Arthropoda; class Insecta; order Coleoptera; family Scarabaeidae; genus Melinopterus; species Melinopterus prodromus. The sequence goes on from OZ030392.1 coordinate 50,637,460, forward strand.
AAATAACCCGTAGATCTTTCTCAAAAACTAGCCAACATACAAAATGTATTCCTTCGAATTCAGATTATACGAAAAAAGTATAATTGAAACTTTCAATTTTGGCTTTCCTAGCCAACATTTTCTAAACTTTCCTACTTTCGATACCATCGATTATTGAATTCTTGCCAAATTTATTTCACCTAGCTAAAAGTAAATTAATTTATTTTTAAAATTAAATTAATTTACTTGTCTTAACTTTGACTGCGGGTACCCCCCCCCCCCTCACTGATTTTAACGTCCCGCTTTAGAGCATTAAAAAGTTGAACATCATTTCTTTAAATATTATTCATGCACTGGTATATGCAGAAAACGGAAAGTATAAGTAAACCTATCGAAAACAACTATTCATTTTTCAATCCCATTTTCCATTATGTGACCCGCTCCGACGAAAGGTCCCTTTTTTTCTGAGCGGGTTGCATATATTCCTAATTTATAACTTAATTTTGTTCGAAAACTTTCTCATAAACAATATTCTTATGTCACCATTAAGACTAATTAAAGACTCTATCAAAATCCAAAGTAAACATAGGAGGTTGACAAGCAAATATAGCGATAAACGGAATCAGCCAAAACAATTGTTATTTAAGAAATTGAATTTGACATAAAAATGTGTAGTTTAATAAAAAAACAAAATCGACGTTCCAGGCTTTTTAAAACCAATGAATATATTCAATACTCCCCACGCCCACTGAATGCACGGATTATGTTTTATTAAAAAATCTGTATTAAGAACGATAGTTAACTGAAATTATTGAATCGGGAATTAGAATCTAACTACTAAGACTACGACATATTTCTTTTTAATTCACGTGTCGTTAAATGGATTTTAAAAACTTTTAAAGCGCGAAAAACGTGTTTAAGTATTTATTTTGAGTTATTAAAAACAAGGTACCTATATTTTGTATCCAATAAAATCTTACTTTAGCATAAACAATTTGCTTATGTAAGCAATGTAAGGTATTCTAGCAGTTATTTAGTAACTTTTGCCATACATTGGAAATTTTTTAATTCCGTCGAAAAAAATCTTCTTTTAATCCCCACTGCTTTAGATAATATTTCAGGCAAAAATGACGAATATACCGATTTTATGGCGATTTTAGGGAGTTTCAATTAAATGTTTTAAAAAATCAACAAAAGTGGTATCTTAAAATACGTATGCAAGAACTGGGGTATTATGGGCAACCTGAGTGCAGTTATAACTACTTCCGGAATTTTCCGGAAATCAAAACTGCTATCATAAATTCGCTGCGCTTAATATAGGAAAATATAAGAAATAATTTTTATAGGTATCATAACAAAATATATTGCACAATTCACACTTCTGCAAAATCTACAATTTTGTGAAGACTGTTTGTATTATAATAGGATGTAGCTGTAACAGAGGGAGCCCTTTTTATGTGTGTCATCCTGCTTGGCAGGTGGTATCGATTCTCGGAGGTACTAAGGATTGGCTAGCCGTTAGTGAGGCGGTAACGTATATATAGATATATGCCACTTATATCGAAAACCGTAAAAGTAGATTGGCTACCGACGTCGAACGTTACACTTTTATCGGTGTAATTTAAAACGATCAGATGCAATCGAACGTTTTATGGGAACACTTGAACATTTTCATCCTTCCACTCTTCCACTGAGATCAGATTTCGGATTCTATTTTGCTCTCCACGGCCAAGACATCGATATACTTTATCGGTTCAACGCAGAAAGAAATCCGCCTCCAATTAGTCAATTACGTCAGTTATTTTTTACGTGCACATTTCAAATCGATCATTTTAGTAATTAATTATAATTATGTTTTAAAAAATATCTGTCGTCTGAAGCGTACCTAGTTCATAAAATTAACATTTCATATAAATTGCTAACTAACTAGCGAATTCACCATTCTATTAAGACAATAATAATAATAATAATAATTTATTTGTTTTAACCATACATAAATTATATTGTACAAGAATAAAATAAAAGATATGCATAGCAGTGCATGAAATATCATCCGTGGCGATGTCTTCACACGTTTCCTCCCTCTGGCCTCGCCTCGGGTGATGAAATTCTTCTCCCCGGGCTATTGGTATCGAGGGTCTGAAGGGTTCTCATTCTGGGTCGGCGTCAGCTAGGGTTGAATCTTCCCCGTCAGTAGCATTGCCTTAACTTGCCGTTTAAAGTGTGCGAGTTGTAGATTTTTTATTTTGTTATCTATTTTGTTGTACCTTTCGATTGCTGTAGTTGTTGTGCTCAGTTTGTATTTAGTGGTTTTATATGCTTGTGGCCTTAATAGGGTGCGCTGTCAGGTGTACATGTTATGTATATCGCAATTCAATGTCAACTTCAGGTTGGTGCGTATTTTATTCGTCTGTATTTTGTGGATCAGCATGATATCATTAAGCAGGATTGTTTGACGTATTGTTAGCTCTTTTGTTATTTCAAAAACCTCTTTCGTTGGCGTCCGGTAGTTTAAGTTATATAGTATCTTCAAAATTTTGTTGTGTTGTACCTACCTGAAGTGTATTCAAATTTTTTTCACTTGTTGCTCCCCATAAGCTCGTCAAATAGTTGATATTTGCCATGAACGTAGAGTGGTATATTGTTTTTCTCATATTCGTTGGTATTAGGCGTTTTATTTTAACTATCTTTGATATCGTTGCTGCGTTCTTTTTCCTCATTTGTTTTATATGGCTGTTCCATTTGAAGTTTTGTGTTATATATAATCCTAGGTATTTTGCTTCTTTTATTTCTTTTATATATCTGTTGTTGATTTTTATGTTAAATTCTATATGCTGTTGTTGGTTGTTTAAGATCATGTAGTTGGTCTTGTTTTCGTTCATTGTCAAGTCGTTCTCCGTGCACCAGTCTTCAATTTTTTCAAGGTCTTTCTTGATGTCCTCCTCCATAGTTTTGACATCCTTGTTGTTGTAGCTAATACAAATATCATCGGCATATACAAACAGTTTTCCCTTTAGCTCAAGTTCATGAATATCGTTTGTATAGAGGATATACATGACCGGTGACAGATTTCCTCCTTGCGGCAGTCCATGTGATGGGTTTGCTGTATTGCTCTCGCTTTTTCCCACTTTTACTGTTTGAGGTCTGTTTGTTATATATGATTCCAGGAGGCTTAAGTTCTTATCACGTATACCCAGTCTCTCTAGCTTTTCAATCACCTTCTTTTTGCATACCGTGTCAAAGGCCTCTTTCATATCGATAAAGACTATTGCGGATTTTTTCTTTTTGTCAAGGTGTGTGGACATAAACGATATCAAGTCTAAGGTTGCCGATGTTGTGCCGGTGTTTTTCTGGAAGGCGTACTGATAGTTGTTTATTAAGTTATTTGCCTCTATGTGTTGGTTTATTCTTGTTTTAATGATTGTTTCTGTTATTTTATTTAGTGCCGAGAGGATCGAGATAGGCCTGTAGTTTGCTGGTGTAGTGGTGTCTCCGGATTTGTGTATGGGTGTTATTACGGTTTTCTTTAGGTATTCGGGGTAGGTTCCGTCTGTGATCATGTTGTTAGTCAGTCTGACGATGATAGGAGTCAATATTGCAGTATTTTGTTTAAGGATGTTGTTTGTGATCTTGTCGAAACCAGGTGCTTTGTTCTTTTTAGCTGCTTTATTGTGATCTTAACTTCATCTTCGCTGGTTTTCTGGAAGCTGGCTAACTTATTCTCAGCTTGTGGATATTGTCTCGGTAAATTCGTGTGCTTTTTGTTGTTTTTACATTTCTGTGCCAAGTTGTATCCTATTTCGGAGAAGTATTTGTTTATTTCATTGGCTATTTCTCGATCAGTTATTGCTGTTGTTCCATCAACCCTCGTTATTTTTTGAATTGTTGTGTTCCTTCCAAGATTCTTATTTGTCAATTTGTTTATAACTTGCCAAGTTTTCTGTCTGTCGTGTTGCACCGTTTGAAATTTTCGTTTGAAGTAATCCCTCTTTGCCATCTTTATTTTGTCACTCGTTATCTTTTTTTCTGTATAGTATCGTTGTTTTATTACTTCATTTTCTACATTTTTTCTGTGTAGTTTATATAGTTTATTTCTTTTTTGTATCTGTTTTGCTATATCTTCATTCATCCACTCACATTCCCTTGTTCTCTTAATTCTCTTTGTCTTCTGATTACTGGATATAATCCTTTCCATCTCCTTGGAAAGATCCTCAAAGCTGTTTATTTGTTTGTTTATAATCTCCTTCATATCTTCCTGCATCTTTTTAGTGTCTGTTTGTTTATATTCGAAGTAAACGTAATTTCTTTTTGTTCGTTCAGTGAGTTTAATTATTATCGGGTAATGGTCAGATATATTAGAGGGTGCTATTTTAAGTTTGTTAATTTTGTGTTTGTCATTTGTCATAACGTGGTCTAGTATAGTGTTTTGCCCACGAGGATTAGTCCTAGTAAAGTGTTTCTGTCCTGTTTTGTTCATCAAAGTGTATCCTTGCTCAGTTACTGTGGTTTTATAGTCCCTTGTTTCGTTGGTTTGTTCCATTATGTTTACGTTGATGTCACCGATTATTATATGGTATTTTCTCATTTTTAACAATGTATTTTGGAGGACATGTTTTAAATCTTTGAATGGTACTTGCGGTGGTCTGTATACTGCAGTTATGGTTGTATTGATTTTTTCTAAGTATATTGACATGATTTCGATGTTTTTTATAGTAATTTTATTCTTGATGGTGTATGGGTTATCATCTCTTATAAAGACTGCCAGACCTCCTCCATTTCTTCCGTCCTGTCGGGAATAATATTCGGCATTGTATCCTTTAATGTTATACAGATGTTCGTTTTTTTCCGTTAGCCATGTTTCCAGTATTATAATAGCTATTGGATAATGGTGTAATGTTGGAATTAATTCGATTTCGTGATGTTTGTTTTTTATGCTTCGCACGTTGTGCATGTATATCGAGTTCATTTTTGTTTATTTTTTTTTATTTATTTTTTTTTTTATTTTTTTATTGCAATTGGTCTATGTCAATCTGAGTTTTAATTCTTATTTTTTCGCCTTCGGTTGTCTTTCTTATATAAATTTTATTTTGTCTGGTCCATACGTGGGAATAGTGTTTTTCACGTTTTGCTACTCTGGCTTTGTAGAACAGTGTATTAATTCTCGTGGTGAGCTGTTCATTTATGTATATGTTTGCTGGGCGTCCCTTTAGTGAGCAATCGGTTTTTGTGATGGCTCCTATTGTTGTCCTTGTTTTTACGATATTCACTTGTTGCTCTTTACATTTTAGCTCTACTATAATCGGACTGTTTGGTTTTCCTTCGCTTTTTCGTGCTGCGCTCAGAACCTCACTGTCGTCAATGTGCAGCTTCATCCCCCTGATAATCTTCATGACAACTTCTTTGGTATTTTCCTTACGATCTTGAATTTCGACGCCATTGATGATCAGGTTGTTACTTATTTTGCTTCCCTTTAGTGAGCAATCGGTTTTTGTGATGGCTCCTATTGTTGTCCTTGTTTTTACGATATTCACTTGTTGCTCTTTACATTTTAGCTCTACTATAATCGGACTGTTTGGTTTTCCTTCGCTTTTTCGTGCTGCGCTCAGAACCTCACTGTCGTCAATGTGCAGCTTCATCCCCCTGATAATCTTCATGACAACTTCTTTGGTATTTTCCTTACGATCTTGAATTTCGACGCCATTGATGATCAGGTTGTTACTTATTTTGCTTCTTTCTTCCCGTTCGACACTCTCTTCAAGCTCCTCAATCCGCCGCTCTAGTTGTTCTCTGGCTTTATTTCCTTCCTTTATGTTTTTCTTCAATTCTTTATTCTCGTTTTGTACTTCATCGAATTTTGAGGATAGAAAATCAAGGGCTTTTCTCATTTCGTTTTAATTTTCAAACTGTAGTTTTAGTTTGAAAATAACGATACGAGACGAAACTAAAGTACAAACGTTCAATAAAAGAAGTATAACTAATAAATATAATACCCAAATATGCTGGATGTTTCAGTACGGCGATCTCCAACAATGTGCTCCACATAAAGATACATATTTGAAAACGGATGCTAGACATATGGAGCACATAGTTTGGCCTAGATTTGGTATTCTACAAGAGTATAAGAAACTAAAGTTATGTTTGTTATATATTTTTTGTTTAAAAGAGATAGTGGAGATTTGCAATCTAGGAAAATGCACGATGGCCGACACTGGGGTTGTAGAAAAGTTGGCCTCAACTGCGCCATAGTTCAGCCATATCGTCCCAGTATACCTACTCGCGAACCAAGTTTGCGTCTTCATAACTAACTCAATACTGACAAAACTATCAAAACGTCTTTAGGGTGAGAACTACATTACAGTGTCGACTATGTGAGGTGCCATATGAAAACAACTACCACAAGAAACGCAAACGCAAGTCTTATTTACCGGACGTAAGCGAGGTATCGGAATAAACTGGTAAGTTACTGCAAAAATCTGGTACCAATATCCAGATATTGTTTTGTATGTATGGAGAATAAGAAAAAAGAAACAGCAAACAGTATACTAGAGACGATGTACTGGAGTGGTAATGTATATACCAGTTTTGCGGTAGAGGTGGTCCGAAATAGACGGCATTAAAGCCGAGTGTATACGAGTGGCTGTGAGGCGTTAGTTTAATTAATAAGAGATCCTGCATTAAAATGGCCAACGAATACGCCCAAATTAAATAAACCACAATATAAACGTAAGAACGTAGATACCAGAACCAGATAAAGTCGAGGATATTTTGCCTAACCAAACATACATCACAGTACTGTATAAAGGCAAATGTGTCAGCTTTTGAGTCTTGAAATTGGGTTGGAACCCCAACGAAAAAATTCTACAGTATGTCCAACTTTTATACCGAATTATTCTTTTAGAAAGTAAATGTCATTCCGAGTAAAAAATGTCATACACGGAGAAAAATTTGTAAAGCAATTTTTGCTGTATCAAGTAACGAACAATATATCTGTAAACTTAGGGATGTTACGGAGGTGACATTTCGGTGACGGAGGCGAAGGCGGAGGTCATGTGTCGACTTTCCCGGAGGCGGAGGCGGAGGCGAAGGCGGAGGCGGAGGTTATGAAAATTATATACAGGGTCCTGCAACTAAGCTCCCGTCTTCTGTAGCTCACTTACTCATTAAGCTAAGAGTTTGACATTTTGCAAGCTTACCCTGTACTTCAAGGTACAATTCAAGAAATTATTTTTTATTATACAGGGTGTTCCAAAAATGTGCAACGCCATGGTAATATATTTTTTTAAATTGCATGCTATACATTTTTCTACACATTTGGAAACCTTCTATGATTGCCTACATATCACCAAAATTTTATTGAAATCGGTTGAGTGACCGCAGCGGAAAAAAATAAAAACCAAGAAAAATTGATTTTGCATCGTAGGCTTTAAAAATCAATAAAAACCACAAAATGCACCTCGTTAATAAAATTTTGCGACGTGCTTATTAAGTTAGATGTAATAGTCTCGTTAACCAAGTGAAATTGATCCAAATCATACAGGGTGACCAAACTCGAGTGTCAAACTTGTCAAACTTCAAAGCGCGCTATTGTTCCTATTTTAAATTGGAACCCATAATTTTTTTTAGGTGAAACGATGCGGAATTAAAGTATAAACATTGTTTCTCAATACAACTCCATCACAATTCCCAATATTTTAAAAGTTATTCGCCAAAAACTCATTTTTCAATGTTTTCAACGGCAATTTTAGGTAATAAATATCGTACGTGGCGTTGAAAAACAATTTATTACATAAAATATAACGCAGAGAGGTATTTTAGATTTTACTGTATTTAATTAAGTAGTTATTCAATTGCTAAATTTACTGCAAAATTTACCTATAGCCACATTTCCGTCCTTACCGCTATAAGTAAATGATGCAGTAAATTTGGCATTTGAATAACTACTTAATTAAGTACACTCAAATCTAAAATAGGTCTATTATTTTTTATGAAATAATTTGTTTTTCAACGTCACGTACGATATTTATTATCTAAAATTGCCGTTGGAAACGTTGAAAAATGAGTTTTTGGCGTATAACTTTTAAAATATTGGGAATTGTGATGGGGTTGTATTTAGAAACAATGTTTATTTTTTAATTCTGCATCATTTCACATAAAAAGATTTATGGGTTCCAATTTAAAATAAGAACAATAACACGCTTTGAAGTTTGACAAGTTTGACACTCGATTTTGGTCACCCTGTATAATTTGGATCAATGTCACTTGGTTAACGAGACTATTACATCTAACTTAATAAGCACGTCGCAAACTTTTATTAACGAGGTGCATTTTGTGGTTTTTATTGATTTTTAAAGCCTACAATAAAAAAATAATTTTTTTTGGTTTTTATTTATTTCCGCTGCGGTCACTCAACCGATTTCAATAAAATTTTGGTGATATGTAGGCAACCATAAAAGGCTTCCAAATGTGTACAAAAATGTATAGCATGCAATTTAAAAAAATATATTATCATGGCGTTGCACATTTTTGGAACAGCCTGTATAATAAAAAATAATTTCTTGAATTGTACCTTGAAGTACAGAGTAAGCCTGCAAAATGTCAAACTCTTAGCTTAATGAGTAAGTGAGCTACAGAAGACGGGAGCTTAGTTGCAGGACCCTGTATAAATAAAAAATATTTGAAAATAAAATACAAACTCATAATAAAAAAATAGACATAGGCTAAATGGTCTCGAAACTAAACCTGCAACTGCAAAATGCATCCGAAAATAACAAAAATCTTTACCGACAGCCAATCAGGTGTCAAACGAAAGCGGCATGTTGGCAATGCTTTAACTTTTTGTCGGCGTATGACTGGCGGCGCCGGCGGCACCGTAGCAATTGGTGTACGGGCACACGTCGCGCCGTAGTGAGCGGCGTGTATTCATGCCTTCGCCTCCGCTATACCTCCGTCAACGAAAATGCGAAGGCGGAGGCGGAGCCGGAGGTTGAAAAACACACGAAAGTTCCGTCTTTACGGAGGCGGAGGCGGACCTCCGTTACATCCCTGAGTGTAAACACACAATTGAACTGTAAAAATCACTGTCAAATTACCGCACTTTTACTGTGAAATTGCAGAATAATCCTGTAAAATTACTGTGATAATACTGTAATTTCACTATAGGTAATTTCATAATGACAAGGTGGGTAGCAAACGAGGCATTAGGGATTAGTAACAGTAAGAAAGAAAGCGAAAATAATTTATTTCATATAATTTAGTTTAATTTTACAGTATTACTTTTTAGTGTTACTTATACAGTACTTTTGCTGTAGTTTATTATCTTCAATTTCTATAACTTTACAGATATTTTTTTGTTATTTCTCTCTTAAAAAAATAATTTACATAAAACCTTCCTTATTGCCAAACAAAATTCTCCCTATTCAAATGCGATACCAAAGTTAATAAAAAATCAGGAATTATATTAGGATTTTTATTTGACAATGTTATTTATAATGGTTGTTTAGAATTGTTCCAAACACTTATTTCCAAATTTTTACGAAAACAATATTTAAGTTTGTAAATATCATATAATACAGCGTTTCCCAACCGGGGTTCCGCGGAACATTGGAGTTCCTCGAGATGTCGTCAGGGGTTGCGCGGAAAAATACTAACAAATAGCGGTGACGGTCGCCGGTTTATGATCACATTATTCAGAGTTAGTTTTGTCTATTATTTTAGCATGGAATTATTATTTGAAATATTGGATTAATAAACAAGGTCAATCCATGAATAATTTTGATTCGGAGCCCTTCTAACCCACTGTTATTTCAATATTACATCCATTTTATTACATGGTACTTTAGGAGAAGAACAGAGTTGTAGGTGGTGGATTTCAATATGATCTTATATTCGAGATAAGATAACTAACCTATCACCAGACAAGTTCTGAGGTTCTATGACGAAAATTATGTCGGTCCCATTCATAGAAAATCAGTAAATATACAGAGTGATTTGCAATTCTAGAAGAAAAGTATGCGGATAGGAAACTAAAGTGTAAATTCAAAGTCCGTGACTGGATTTAATTAAACAAAAATAATTAAATTAAATTGACGTAGGTAAGTACTATTTTTGACAATGAAACAAACTTAAATATGGTTCACATATTTTTATTTATAATTTGGTATGTATTTGCATTTAATTTTGACCTCCAGTTATAAATTACCTTGTATCTGTTCAGTTTTCAACATTGTGTATGTATTAGCTACCTTTTTCTTATTTAACCAACTTTAACAGAAAATAAAGAGATCATCTGTTATAGATAAAATTAGTGTGCACAAACATCTTCTACTTGGGCGTTTGTTCCCACACTTTTTCTCAGAACGTAATTATTGTTCTAACTAAAATGTTTCATAAGGACTTTTTTCAATACCGTAAAAAATAACAAAATATTAATAAAACAGTATTTTAAATGGCTGTACTTTTAGATTATTCATCAGAATTAATTTTTGTGTTTTGACAAATGACTTTTTTAATGCACATATTTATTTAATTATTTGGAAATTGTATTTTTTGTATTCTTCGTTTTCCCATTATTTGATTTGTATTTTCTTCTTCTTTCCCTTGGTAATACTTGAAGGAACTTAAAAGTACAAATAAGTACAAATAAGTTTATAGCTAGAGAGAAATATCTGCCATGTTAGAGAAAATGAATGTAATAAACTACCAAAAAAGCCGTAAAAGAAGAATTAACTGTAAAATCGCTGGTTATGGGATACAAGCTAAACTTCTTTATTGTTTCTACAGAATTCATATACAAATATTCCACAAACATATTCCTGTGAAATTAGAACAGTACCATCCTAATTTTAAAGGGCATTCTTTAAGTTTTACCGGAAAAACACATTATAAAACAAACACTTCACAGTAAGTAGTAAGTAATATTCAATCATTGAACTGCATTTCTTTACAGACTTCTAGTTACTTGAAATACGTCACACATTTTTCTGTACGCCAAGAATACTCGAAATGCCTTGGAAAAGACATTGTATATTTTATTTGTTGGGGTTCCGCCAGGTTCCAACCCTATTTAAAGGGCTCCGCAAGAGTAAACATGTTGAGAAACGTTGATATAACATATAATCATATAATTATTTATTATTATTGTTAAAAAAAAACGTTTCCGATAATAAAAATCCCAAATATGAGTTCTTGATTTTAGTAGTATTTGTAAATAAATGAAAACCAATAAAAGCATAGGTAGGTACCGCTCCAATGCAAACGCGGTATATAAAAGTTTAATAAATTATGAATTATGACGCACGGCATAACCCGGAAACTTTTTGTTTCCGACAACAATATTTATTTTCTAAATATAAAATTTATTATTTTATCAATATTTGGCCTTTTAGCAATGGCTTCTTCCGGAAGTCTTTAGGAACTCAGTCCTCAACCTCTATCTCCTTTTGAGTTTTCACCTGATTAGAAGTAATTGAGTAATAATTTCGATCGCATAAATATCACTCACCTATATCATTCTTATTAGGATTGTAAAACGCATTCACAACAGCCGGTTCGGTTGACCACTTATCCTTATCCACCGGCTGCCTCAATTTCTGCAAATTCTGATCCGCCTCAAACTTCTGCAGGCTGAGAATATTTTGCATAAACTCCGTCTGGGTTATATTTAACTGCAACAGAAAAAAACAGCTCGTTACTTTAAACTTCGTTACGTTAAACTTCGTCCTTTATATTATCCTTTCAATAACTTACACCGGTATATTCCATAATGAGCTCGGTGCCGTTCGTTATTAATTGTGGGTAGCCGATCCTCTCGTTCATGGCGTCTGCCTTTTCTTTAGCAACGGCTCTAGTCTCGTCGTCCATCCAGTGATTGTGAGCCAAGAGTTCGTTAAAAGCTTCGCGTATTGTGTGGATCATCGTTAGTGCGGTCTCCTAACACAGAAAGGAAAAGATTTTGTGAGGGTTGGTAAATTGTTCAAATATGGGCGAAGCTTTTGTGATTTATTTGTTTTATTTTGCACAAGAATGCTGAAGTTGTCTGTTGAAATAAATATGAAAAATCATACGAATACAGTGCGTCTAATTAATTATGTTTTTTTCGGGATATTATCACCACATCTCAATATGTATCATGTAACCAACGGCACTGAAGAACCACCAAAGTAATTTTAGTGAAAATCTCATGTTTCGAGATATTGACAGGTATCGTTTATATTCGAGAATATGTCTATGTATGTAATTTAGAAGAATATTTTGGGTGCCAGAGCAACAAAATTAGGTACTTTCTAATTCGGATTTGATAAATATCACAGAACATTACTATCCAAAGTAACCAAAGTTTTTTCATTAAGGTTACACTTATATCAATCCCGTAGTAACATTAAAATCGTTGGAATCATAGTTAATAAGAAAATGTATGACCAAAAACCAGAAAATACATGGTTAATTTAGTATAATTGATTCAAGTAATTTTTGTCGACTACGGCTACACCTGTAGCTCTTTCTCACGACATGTTATCCTAATGTAGACAATTTCACAAATTACATAAAGTGCCAATACCTCAATTATCATGTTGATTTATTATGGTTGCCAAGTTCATCATTTCTCTCAGTATAATTGACTTCATGTTTTGCGACCTACGTAAATATACATTATCACCTACCTTGCTCTCGTGATTGAAATTATCACGAATGAAGAGCGCTCCTACTGCCATCCCAAGCTTCTTGTTGGTCCATTCAACGCATTGCGACCATCTGTGCCTCTCGCTTAAGATCCCCAAGAGTATTTTCCGGAATTCAACGCGCTCACGTTGGTAGTCGTCAATCATGTACGGGACCATGGCCATTATCAACCTCCATAGAACGTAGTTGTGTATGACTCTGCAAGACACATGAAAAATCCAAATTAAGCTAAAATTGTTATTATATAGCATTTATTTGAACTATTCTGTATAGTGTGATTACTTTTAGCATATGCGCTACTGCAATTTTTTTAAGATAAATATAATATTGTGCACAACATAAACAATCACAAGTTAGTTTTAGGTTTTGTTAGTCTTGGCCGTGGCATAATGTAATAATGCAAGAAAGTACTGGACCGCCAACAAAGATTGGACACACTGAGGAGATTGTTATAGCCTGGACCATCGGGGACCCATTATACGAGATACGACGATTCTGTATTGTATTAGTAAGATCTAAGTTTCATATTATAAAAATCTTTCGGGCATGCTACCATCTCCATTGCTGTTCCTAATAATGGATTGCCAACAATAAACGTAGTTAACACCAGGGCTGTGGAGTCGGAGTCGGAGTCGGAGTCGGAGTCGGAGTCGCATATGCAGTTTATTTCTAATTTCCAACAACCAACGTCAATGTGCTAATTATGATAGTTCGATCATATACTAATAAAAAATCTGAGCTCGAAACATACTGAGACGAATTAGAACATCCAAAAGTGAAGCGACAACGTGTGGCTTTCCTTATTCATCAAAATTAAGAGGATTGCTCACATTAGGTTTGTTCGAGCAGTCGCCAAAACCAGTCAAAACAATTGGGGATTCTTGCACGCATACGCAATGCAGGCTTCTGCAGAGCAAAACCGCCATTTGGCATGCGCAGGAGAAAGAATAAGTGCTTTATGCACTTATTTTGGGGCTGCTCGAACAAACCTATTGATTGGGCCACAAACAACAGCTGAACAATTCATTACATATTCCAAAAGGTATTTTAATGATTTTCCATTGCAATTTTGAAAGAAAAAATAGTTTCCTACAGCTTTTGTACCAGAAGTAGCAGCGTTATGGTTTCATAGTCGTATCAACTCTCACCTTTTTAAAATTTTTGTTCGCTCCTATATCTGAATGTTTGTTAAAGGTACAGCTTTACTAGTAAAACTTTGCAATTTTGGTTTTAATGTTCGATAAATAATAACTTTAAACCTGTAACCGAAATTGATTCTCTTTTCTGCACGTTTATTAAAAGTATCACATCCCTTTGTATTTAACAATACAAATTAAAATCTCTACATGTTATTTAACAATAATATGTAGAGATTTTAAATGGTTACTGATATTGTGAACTAGGACCGTTTATTTCTAATTTCTAATTTAAGTTTAATGTAGGAATTCCATGTTTGCAAGTCATATATACTGATTGCAGCCAGAATAGGGTTTTTGACTATTATTGGAAAGCAATCTTAGTGCGCTTATTCTTTCACTCTACTTAGTAAATGCATTATTTTTTGTAATTATATCCTCATTATTTCATAAAAATCAGCGTTAATAATTTAATCACAAAAAGTCCCGCCAAAACAATAGTTTCTGTTGTACGTAGATCACGTGATTCTTGTGACGTACCACGATACTAGATGTCCAATCGGCCCATATGGTCTGTAACTAAGCATCGGCTTCGTCGGCGTTTGGTAATTGTGTTGTATGATGTGTTGTTTTTACAATTTCTACATAAAAATGGGTTATAAATGGTGTATAGATCCACAATGCAGAAATACATCAATAAAACACTCCGGATAAACTATTTGTAGCTGTACCGCAAGATTTGAAACTGCGAAGAAAGTGGTTGAGACTGGCTCGTAGAAATCTAAATTAAATCAATAGCGGCCAATACAAGTGTATTTTGTTGTGAAGATTACTTCGACATAAGTAAAACTGACTAGAATAAGTTATCTATCGTATTGTCGATCCAGGTATAATCTGACAGTTTAAGGCTAGGACTAACCTAACCTACAAAGTTATGCCTACATTGCACTTTTTACATGTTACTTAGTTCCGAAGCGTAAAAATAAGGATTATGTTTATAGAAGAATCCCACCATCAAAGCGTTAACCTTCGGTAGATTACCACTAACCGCTTTAACAAAGTTGTTTTCTATTGGATGTAAATTAACGTAGTAAATTCAAACGGGAGATTCATAAGCGTACTAACGAATGACGTCACTGGAGACTGAGCGTTTTCAATCACGTGATAGGACGTGAAAAAAATTCAATTTTAGGTTTGGTTTATAATAGAAATAAAGCATATTTTGTTTGAAAAGTAATAACAAATAGATTCTTTAAACTGTAATCCATTAGGATGACCATATTTTTAATACAGTCAAATACCCTATTGTTATTTCCACTAACATAAGAGTTGAGATTATTTTCAGCTTATTTTGCACTTAAATGCATTCAAATCAGTCATATTCATTCCAATGAATGCAAAATTCATTGGAATGAATTTTACTTTGTAGGTACTATACAGTGGTTTGCTATTAGGTACATTAACTATTATTAAAGATAGAAAATCGGTTCAATGGAGAAACAGTTCAAAATTGTGTGTCCTGTAATGTGAAAGCGGTTGAATATCTAATGATTTCAGAGATATTTTGAAAAATAAAAAGCGCAATTTTTAAAGACTGTCATAACTCTGTGGTCCGATCAACAGGTTTTTTTTTTTTTTATTTTATTTACAATGAGATTATGTCAGGTTATTTTTTTCGCCAATAAATTCGCTAGAAACAAATAAAATTTTGCTGGAGTCGGAGTTGGAGTCGGGGTCGGAGTCGGAGTCGGAGTCGAACTACGAACATTATCTGGAGTTGGAGTCGAAAGTTTTTTTACCGATTCCACAGCCCTTGTTAACACAATGGCGGAGGCGCAGGAAATCCCAAGATGATAGTCCCTTAAAGCGCTAAAATAAAAATTGTCGAATCCTTTGTTGGCCAGGTGGACGACGGCCAAGCCTTGTGATTCTTGTGATTTTGCTAACAATCCGGACTGTACAGGCCCAAAAATTGATATGCAGAAAAGTTGTTTAAATAAAGCAGGATAAATGAAAAAACCCAAGACAAGATTTTGTTTGTTATAAAATAAATTAATACCTGTTCAAAAATGCCAAAAATTGTTTAGAAACAAGCTGACTGCTTGTGCCAGCGTTTTGTTGATATATGATGTTGATGAAGAATTCAGTTTTTGTGATGTTTGTATAAAATTTCCGATTTTTATTACTTAAATTATCCGATATATTGTTTATACAGTGAGCGGCAAAAGTATGAAATAAATTCATTAAAATTTAATCTATTTGTTATTTTTTACGGCATTGTCCTATTTTTCTCACTGATTTGATGAAAGTCTGACATCACAAAATTTGTAGGAAAAGACAATTGAATCGTTGATTTCAGAAACAACCTCAGTTCATGGGCGAATGAAAGCGATTTGAGCCTCTTGTGAATCACAAGTTTTATGAACGGACGCCGAATATGCGTGTTTGGTAGATTTGATAGCCCTAAAGACATATCCATACTAGTTTTTGTTTTCTAAAATAAGGTGAGGTTAAAATCCCAATCCCATATCCCAAAGACCTACAAACCTAAAAAATTATCAACGCAAACCTTAACCATTTTACTTTTGGTTCACAAGTGATTCTGACTAACCGACAGCGATTCTTTAAAAGGTGTGCGGTTGAAAATAAAACGACAAAAAAAGCTATACCTGACTTGAAATTTAACTTTCAAATCTCGATTCGTATTCAACGCAAAGAAATATTCGACGCCCATCAACCACTTGATATTCGCAAACCAAAGTTATCAATAATTTTCAACTTTTTTACAAACCGTTTGTGAAACTAACCCTTTCATAGATATCACCGTCAAAATGTAGGCTATATAACAGACTATTAAATTTTTATTCCACTCCTTTCTGTAATTTCGATTATATGCTTGCAATTGTAAATGGTGGTTCTGAAATTATACAGGCTATCCCAATTTTTCCTCGATAATATTGTTTTTAGAAAGTAAATGTCATTTGGAGTAAAATTTTTCATATAGACCTAATTGTTTTTCAAATCCTTAAAAGTTACAGCCACTTGAAATATTAATACAATCTTGCTATGCAAAATGGAAGAAAGAAAGCAATCAGTACCCATAGCAACAATAAAAGTAAATAAATGTAAGGGACAAATTCAAAATAATAAAACCAAATTGAATAAACAAAAGAAGAAAGAACAAAATCCATTTGGTTTTTAGAGAAAGACAAGTAAATGTACGACATTTACAGTCTGGAAGAAAATTGCGGGAAAACAGTAGGTCACTATGCATATATTTAGTAAATTCTCTAAATTAGTGAAATTACTGTCACAACAACGTACGTACCTACATCAGCGTCCGCGTTCCAGTACATTAGCGACCTCTATAGAATTCGAAAATTTAAGCCTGAATCCAGGACACCTGACAATCGTATTGCCCAGGTACTTGTACCTTGGCTAGGGATAGTGGTTTTCTAGTGCGTGTGTGGATGGGTTTTTGGCCTTATGTATGTGGTTTGGCAGCAAAAATCTCGTGCGCAAACTTATTGAGACAGAGCATTTTCATGAAACTGACGACCTAAAACGTTGTATAGTGTAGCTAATTTTCATTTATACCTTGCTCGGTCCTACTACAAGTCCACACCGTTATTTCACAGTTCACATCCTATAGGTGGAGCGACACTAATAGTTACATACATGTTTTTTTTCTTGTTTCAGTTGTTTTTGGTTTTGACCCTGTTCTGGTTCACAATAATCTCCGATACACCGTAAAACAACAGAATTCACTGTTTGATTGTCAACCTGTTGTGTATCAGTTGTTACTCGTCTGATTGTTTTTGTTTTTGTTGACTATACAGGCTTAGCCAAAATTACCGGAACACCTAAATAACTCTCCAACGGTAAGAAATTTAAAAAAAATTCAGACAAAAGTTTCTTGACTTTAAACAATCCATCGTTCAAATAAATTTTTAGTATACAGACTGTTCATTTTATTATAGAAATTTCGTAAACTTTTTTTTTCAAATGGAACATCCTGTATGTTTTTACATTTTGTGATTTTAGGACTAATTCTAAACATCTTTTATTAAAATAATATTTTTATAAAATGCATCATTTTTGAGTTTTAAGCAATTAATTAAAATCAGTCATAATTACCAAAACACCTACATAACTCCCCAACCGTAAAAAATTTCAAAATGCATTCAAACAAACGCTTTTTGACATTAAAGAAGCTATTATTAAAATATGCTTTTAATGTACAGGATGTTCATTTTATTATGAAAATTTGGTTACCTTTTCTTTTTAAAATGGAAAACCCTGTATATCTTTACATTTATAATGCTAACACTAATTCTAAACATTTTTATTGGAATCATTATTGTATAAGTTTCATAATTTTTTAGTTATAAGCAATTAATCAAAACTCCTGAGCTTCAAATAAAGAATATTTTCCCACATACATACCAATTTATCTTAATCAAATGGATAAACTATTTTTTCTCGTTTGGTACATTAATTTTATTAAATTTAGAAACCTTGGACATGTTACATCACGTATTAGACAATGTTTGCATGCGACAGTTGGTCTCTACTCAACTGTCTACTGTAGCCACATTGTGGTTATGTACAAAACTGAAAGTTACCAAAAACTGCTTTCAATAAATTGATTTTATCATACCACTGTTTTGGAAACTACTGGAAACTGTTTTACAACTAAATAACATTTGATTTCAACAAGATGGTGCCCCACCGCAGTGCGGTGTCCAAGTGCGAAATTATTTAAATTCAATTTTTCCGCAGATGTGGATTAGAAGGAGAGGATCCATTGAATGGCCACCTAGGTTGCCGGATTTGCAAATATTGTATTTTTCTATTTGGGGACACCTAAAGTCCAAGATTTACACCAATAGGCCGCAAAATATTGATGCTTTGAAGCAGTGGATAGTGGACGAAGTTCAAAGTATTACTGTCGAACATTTAGAAAACTGTTAACGGGAATTTGTTGATAGGTTGCGGCATTGTTAAGCCGCTCGCGGATGGCTGTCTGAAAATTTAATTTAATTACTTTGTTTCTTTTTCTTGAATTTGTTATTATTTATCCGTTCGGTCAAAATAAATGTTTTGGAGTTTTAATTAATTGCTGATAACCAAAAAATGATGCAGATGATGCGATGTACAGGATGTTTCATACTGCCATAATAAAATAAACACCCCTATATTAAAAGTATATTTAAGCAGAGCTTGTTTAAAAGTATGTTTTTTACGGTTGGAGAACTATGTAGGTGTTCCGGTAATCAGGACTAATTTTAATTAATTTCTTACAACTCAAAAATATTGCATTCTACAAGAAAATTATATCAATAAAAAATGTTTTGAATTTGTCTTAGAATTACAAAATGTAAAAATATACAAGGTGTTCCATTTTTAAAAAGTGTTTACGAAATTTCCATAATAAAATAAACAGCCTGTATATTCGAAATATATTTGAACGATAGCTTGTTTAAAGTCAAAAAACTTTTGCTTGAATGTTTTTTTTGAAATTTTTTGCGTTTGGACAGTTATGTAGGTGTTCTGGTAATTCTGACTAATTTTAAGTAATTGGTTAAAATTCAAAAATGGTGCATTTTACAAAAATATTATTTTAATAAAAGATGTTTAGAATTAGTCCTAATATCACAGAATGTAAAAATATACAGGCTGAATTTCTATAATAAAATAAGCCTGTATATTATAAATATATATAGCCTATAATATATAGCCTGTATATTAAAAATATTTTTGAACGATGGATTGTTTAAAGTCAAAAAAACTTTTGTCTGAATTCTTTTTTGAAATTTCTTACCGTTGGAGAGTTATTTAGGTGTTCCGGTAATTTTGGCTAACCCTGTATATCTGATGACGAGAGTGTTTATTGTCCGTAGTTCTCCTCCGTATTTGCCATTTTAATGCTGAAGACGGTTTAAACAACCGAAACATGTTCCCTATGTAAATTATTACTTTATCATACGCAGTATGTAAAGTATTGTAATCGTGCCGAAAAAAAAAAAATAGGATTTTAGCGGAAATAGGTCTTTTTGGGTCCCCTGAACATTTTTGACCAAGGTACAAAAAAATGTCTCTGTGTGTGTGTGTGTGTGTGTGTGTGTGTGTGTGTGTATGTGTGTGTGTACCCGATTTTTGTGACGACGATTCCGGAGAAACTACTAAAGGTATCGGAACGAAAGTTCATATTTAGAAGTTTTGTTACCAAACTTAGAGCTGAAAAGCTTTTGGTTGAAAAGGGTCCAAAGGAACGGGTAGTTTGTTCTAAGCCTTTTTAAAGGATTTTGCAAATGAGCCGCCATTTCTGTAATTTCGACAAAATAGTTAATTAATAAATTAAAGTAGAGGAAATTTTGAATAATTTATGCCTATGACATTTTTTGGTAAACTTAATAGTTTAGCTTCAAGAGCAAATTCTATTTGATCGAGATCGGTCGCATCTGCATTGATATGAAACTACATCCTCGAACTACATAGTAGCCTGGATTTGACAAATATTTTTTTGTGCTGTCACCACAGAAATGTCTATGGCTGTCACACTCGAAAACAGCTGATTTCATCAGAGGTTGGAGAACCGCTAGGGAACGTTGCCGCTCTAGTGCAGCAATGTACAAAATACAAAATTCAAATAAAATAAGATCACCAATTTGATTGTTTGTTGATAAGAAATATCAACCCGTTGTTATATCTAATTGTAAAAACAATAAATTGAGAAACATGTAAATAAAGTATAGCGATGAGTGTAGGAGTGTACGGATGTGACATCTAGAGTGTCATGAACGAATATAAATCTGTCAGAATTTGAATTAGCTTTTTAAACTTGACGTTTCGTAGAAGCGGTATTAATCTAACATTTCCTATACAGAAATATAACCATTTTTAATTTTTTTAAAAATACATATTTCTCAAAAACCAACACAAAAACGTTGATGTCACTCCTGTCGAAAACTACATAGCGCGACTCCCTCACGTGCGACGGTGACGCTCCGTCATCGGTGACGCGCGGTCACGCGCCGCATCACCGCTTGTCGCGCTATTCCGTACTTTCGGCAATTGTGAGATGAATAACTATTATTCTAATGACAGTAGGTAGTGTCAAACGCTGATGCTTTGACAATACCTGCTATTGATACTATTGACTATTAAAATATCTGTCAAATCCTGGCTAACTAGTTTAATTTTAATGCAGACACGATTTATCTCAATCAAATAGATTCTCATGCAGGTAAACTATTAATTTTATATTTTGTATGATAAAGTCATGTGCCTGGCCACATCAGATTTTTTTATATTAAACCAAGGATAAACTTAGAGGCTACTAATTATTTTTAATAATATTCATTTGAACCTTGCAACTTGGACCCAATACATATTAATAATTACAGTTATCTCGGTACTTAATATCTATTTTTAGTTTCTTTATCACCTACCATACGACGTTTACAAACTATCTACTTACCTTCTATCGGTTTCAGCGACAATTTTCCCCATCTCGACGAAGTAGGACAGCCCGTAAGCAACCACCGGTTCCCGATTGTTAATGTCGGTGTCCAGGAAGGTAGTGAGATAGTCAAACCACTTGATTTGTGGCACGATGTCCTGCAGTTCGGCGAGCGTTAATTTCTTGTAGATTGCACTGGTGTCGTGCCGGTCCGCCTCGGGCAGCGAAGCCTGCGGAAGCGCAAAATTGAAAATTACTGCTCGCCGGATTTGGAATGAATTTGCAACGGCGTCGCCGGGATAAACGAAACGAACAAAAATAAGGGAAAAAATGAAAAGAAAAAAGATTTGTAATCACTGCGGAGCTCGACGAATCGGTAAACATCTGACGTACGGATTAATCTCGTCCGAGTTTAGTTTTATTTTGCGGCAGTCGCGGAAGTTAAAAAAGTTCGTACTTTAGGCTTTATTCAGAGTTCTTAATAACATATTTATTATTATCTGTCACATGATAGACTATAGACATGCATATTCTTACGTGCAGCCGAACACAAAATGTGCAGTGAGAATCAGTAGTAAATTAGTGTAACTTTCCGGGTATTTACTTTCTCAATCTAATAATGATGATGAAAAGATTATCCCATCTGAGAAAAATTCTATATGTGCAATATTCGGAACGTGCACCTACCTATTGTAGTTATAACAAGCTAGGCCAGGTTTCTTAGCCAAATTTAAAAACTATAGTTTCAGAATTAATAACGAATAAAGTGAATGTTCTAGAATTGTTCCAGGAACAATATAAAACAAAAAACATTATTATCACAATTTTCAAGTTTAAAAGCTAAATATCTCATCACATGCAAAAAATGGCCCTCCATTAAAATTCTTCATAAACACGTTATAAAATACAAAAAAAATTATGATCATATTCATAAACGACTAGTTTTTTATTTTTGTTATTGTTTGTACAACCATATCTTTGACCGGATTATTACTTTATCATACGCAGGATGATAAAGTTTTGTAATCATGCCGAAAAAAGATTTTGAGATTTTAGCGGAGATATGTCCTTTTGGGTCCCCTGAACATATTTGACCAAGGTACAAAAATCTGATGAGGCCAGGCATATGACTTTATCATACAATATATAAAATTAATAGTTTAGCTGCATGAGATTTGATCGAGATCGATCGTGTCTGCATTAAAACTTAGTTAGCCAGGATTCGACAGATATTTTGATAATACTGACAGTAAGTATTGTCAAAAAATCAGCGTTTAACACTGTTACAATGAAAGTAATTTTCAAATCCTGGCTAACTAAGAGTTCATGCAGACACGATCTCGATCAAAAAGAATTTGCTCATATAGCTAAACTATTAATTTTACCAAAAAATGTCATCATAGACATAAATTATACAAAATTTCCTCTACTTTAATTTATTATTTAACTATTTTGACAAAATTACAGAAATGGCAGCTCATTTGCAAAATCCTTGAAAAATGCTTAGAGGAAACATCCAGTTCCTTTAGACCCTTTTGAACCAAAAGCTTTTAAACTCTAAACTAAAATAACAATTTTCAAGTTTTAAAGCTGAATATTTCAACATATGCAAAAAAATCTCCCTAGACAAAAAATTAATTCTAGACTAACAAATTATAAATTACAAACAAAATATGACCATATTCATAAACAACATGTTTTTTTTTGTTATTGTGTAGAAGCGCGCTGAAGAAACGAACAAATTTACGGAGGATAATGTTTATTTTTGGACATTATTGCAGTTTCTACTACGATGGGTTCATACAACCATAATTTTTACCGGATTACTTTTTCAAAAGCTGACGTGATGGAAACGTTTGAGTCCGGATTCGTATTCCACACCTTGTAACTATCCATTTATACACATACTCAGTTGACTTTTACTCAATATAACACAAAAACAACCGCGTATAGAAGATGAAAACGACGATGTTTACCTTCTCATCCCTTTTTGCTTCTATATTTCCCCGGGTATTTTTAGAAGATGTCGTGATGTAGCGAAAACAGGGTCAAATTAGTTTTCGAGAAAACTGCGAAGTCCAAATACTAAAAAGCATTTTATGTTACATGTTTATTGTTTACCGCCTACAATAACTGCCACTATTTACCTTCAGATACATAATTTTTAAGAAGATAATAAGGAAATTATGACTATCCACCGATTTCATCCGTTTCCGAAATAGAACGTACCCTAAAATTAGTAATAGTAATACTATGTTGTCGCTTTCTTGGCAATTGGTAGAATTTTAATTAATTAAAAAAGTGTTAATATAATTAACATATCACACCCCGCTGCGTTATCTGATGTTATGACGTTATCTATGCGTCTGAGCATAGATAACAGTTATCAGGCTCTAATATTATTAACCAAACTAAAATTGATGGTTCTAAATACATTTATTTTTTTACTTTATCATACGCAGTATGCTAATAGTTAATTAATAAATTAAAGTAGAGGAAATTTTGAATAATTTATGCCTATGACATTTTTTGGTAAAATTAATAGTTTCGCTTCAAGAGCAAATTCTATCTGATCGAGATCGTGTCTACACAAAAACTAGTAGCCAGGGCTGCCATTTCTGTAATTTCGTCAAAATAGTTAAATAATAAATTAAAGTAGAGGAAATTTTGAATAATTTATGCCTATGATATTTTTTGGTAAAATTAATAGTTTAGCTTCAAGAGCAAATTCTATTTGATCGAGATCGGTCGCATCTGCATTGATATGAAACTACATATTCGAACTACATAGTAGCCTGGATTTGACAAATATTTTTTTGTGCTGTCACCACAGAAATTTCTATGGCTGTCACACTCGAAAACAGCTGATTTCATCAGAGGTTGGAGAACCGCTAGGGAACGTTGCCGCTCTAGTGCAGCAATGCACAAAATACAAAATTCAAATAAAATAAGATCACCAATTTGATTGTTTGTTGATAAGAAATATCAACCCGTTGTTATATCTAATTGTAAAAACAATAAATTGAGAAACATGTAAGTAAAGTATAGCGATGAGTGTAGGAGTGTACGGATGTAACATCTAGAGTGTCATGAACGAATATAAATCTGTCAGAATTTAAATTAGCTTTTTAAACTTGACGTTTCTTAGAAGCGGTATTAATCTAACATTTCCTATACAGAAATATAACCATTTTTGATTTTTTTAAAATACATTTTTCTCAAAAACCAACACAAAAACGTTGATGTCACTCCTGTCGAAAACTACATAGCGCGACTCCCTCACATGCGACGGTGACGCTCCGTCATCGGTGACGGGCGGTCACGCGCCGCATCACCGCTTGTCGCGCTATTCCGTACTTTCGGCACTTGTGAGATGAATAACTATTATTCTAATGACAGTAGGTAGTGTCAAACGCTGATGCTTTGACAATACCTGCTATTGATACTATTGACTATTAAAATATCTGTCAAATCCTGGCTAACTAGTTTAATTTTAATGCAGACACGATTTATCTCAATCAAATAGATTCTCATGCAGGTAAACTATTAATTTTATATTTTGTATGATAAAGTCATGTGCCTGGCCACATCAGATTTTTTTTTTAATTTTTATTCCAGGTTCTAAAAAACTGTAACCATCTAAGGTTCCAAATAAAGATAATTTTTCTTCTAATATTGCATGAAAGGGGAAATACTTCTTTTATAGTTCGTATAATATTTCAACTATTTAAGGATCAGGGTATCAGTTTACCATTTAACGTTCCGAATAACCATCCAACCATTTAAGGTAGAACTGTTAAGACCATGTGAGGATCAAAATAACAGTAAGTAAAACCATTTACGGTTCAAAGTATCTCAAGCAAAATATTGCTGTAAAACATTGTATTATAATTTTGTATACATTTTAAAGCCCGAGGCGTCACGTCGGTCTATTTTCCTACGCGGCGCAACGTCACATCTTGTCTTCGAATCCTGAAGATATTGTGACTGAAGCACCAAATTGGCGACATTGGGCACCCCCCTTATGGTCTCCATTTGAGTGTTTTTCCATTGAGTGTCCATCTCACTCCTTGGCTATACCGTACTGATGAGGACTAATAGTCCGAAACGCGTGTCTACGGTTGCTTCTTCGTATGACGGAATTGCCCGATAAACTACCTTTCTCCTTCAATATCTTTCCGTCGATAAACCAGTTTTCCATCTTACTTCCATGGGCTATGGTGGGCCTGGGGTGTCCCAGTCACCTCCGGCGCGACGTCACATCTTGTCTTCGAATCCTGAAGATGTTGTGACTGAAGCACCAAATTGGCGACAGTGGGCACCCCCCTTATGGTCTCCATTTGCGTGTTTTTCCATTGAGTGTCCATCTCACTCCTTGGCTATACCGTACTGATGAGGACTAATAGTCCGAAACACGTGTCTACGGTTGCTTCTTCGTATGACGGAATTGCCCGACAAACTAGCTTTCTCCTTCAATATCTTTCCGTCGATAAACCAGTTTTCCATCTTACTTCCATGGGCTATGGTGGGCCTGGGGTGTCCCAGTCACATACGGCGCGACGTCACACCTTGTCTTCGAATCCTGAAGATGTTGTGACTGAAGCAACAAATTGGCGACATTGGGCACCCCCCTTATGGTCTCCATTTGAGTGTTTTTCCATTGAGTGTCCATCTTACTCCTTGGCTATACCGTACTGACGAGGACTAATAGTCCGAAACACGTGTCTACGGTTGCTTCTTCGTATGACGGAATTGCCCGACAAACTACCTTCTCCTTCAATATCTTACCGTCGATAAACCAGTTTTCCATCTTACTTCCATGGGCTATGGTGGGACTGGGGTGCCCCAGTCACCTCCGGCGCGACGTCACATCTTGTCTTCGAATCCTGAAGATGTTGTGACTGAAGCACCAAATTGGCGACATTGGGCACCCCCTTATGGTCTCCATTTGAGTGTTTTTCCTTTGAGTGTCCATTTTACTCCTTGGCTATACCGTACTGATGAGGACTAATAGTCCGAAACACGTGTCTACGGTTGCTTCTTCGTATGACGGAATTGCCCGACAAACTATCTTTCTACTTCAATATCTTACCGTCGATAAACCAGTTTTCCATCTTATTTTCCTAACAACATATGTAATTTGTAAGTGAAGCCTTTTAGTATTTTGATTCACATTCCTGAAATATTTCAGATTTCATGAATAATTCATGTTTTATTTGCTTCACCGCCGCTATCTTTAGTAAATCTGTAAAAAAGCCGAAGAAATATATTGTTTTGTTCTCATGTGTAATATTGAAAGTATGTCCTTTATCACACGTAACGCGACATCACCTTAAAGATCTTCCGTCTACTACTCCGTTCGACAAATATTCAACAATAATTGGCTAAAGTGCGGCAGCTACCCGACTCGAAAGATCTCTGAGAGCTATCTCTAAAGGGGTATTGTTTGAGGTGAAACCGCTAAGTGTGCTGCAGCTCCTGCTCCGAGAGTGCTAACATTTCCGAACAATGAACTTATCTGTTAATTAACAACCCCAATGGGGATTGTTTTAGTAGTACGTCTACGTAAACACTATGGAATGTGTTATCTCTCCATGTTATCGGGGATATTAATAAACACAGGTACCCTGTGTAAAATAGGTACCCCGGTAAAATATGTTCAAGGTAATTAAATGATTTCATTAACAGCATTTCTTTTTGCATGAGTTGCATGAGTTTTTAACTTTACGTTTCGATTTAACAATTTTTGCGTATTAACTAAATTACGAAAATACTCAGCTCATCCCATTTCAGCGTATTACACTGACCATTGTATACTACTGACCATCGCTACATATCAACAATATAACCGTCAGCCCGTCCCCACCCTGTAAATGCCTCGGTATAGCTATTGATTCTAAGCTAAAGTTCTCTGGACACACTAAATAAGCAAAAATAAAGGCTAAATCTAGAGCGATACACTTCACAACTGTAACCTATAAGAACAGTATAAGCACGAAGGGAGCAGTCCATATCAATAAAACGATATGTGCCAACCTACATCAAGCAATAATCTTCGTATTATTTACAGGCTTGCGAGACATTGAGACATCTCCTAAATAAAAATAATTGTTGTATCTAACGAGAATTAAGGAATTAATATTGACTAAAATTGGTTGATACTATACCAATTTACCCTTTAAAAATTAAATACTTTACAATGATTTTTTATACCCCTGTACATATAGCAACAATTAATAGGTATTTAAACTCTTCAACACTTGAAAGGCGCAAGTGTTGAAGTATAAAAGTAATATTGAATAAAAACATTATATTTCGTTATCAATAAAATCCTTGTCTTAGAATTTTCAAATTTGTCCCATTTTTCTCTATATTTTTTATCGTTTTTTATCAAATTCAGTAGTTTTTTAAATAGCAGGGTGTGCCTTTCTATTACTTATCAGTTTGTGATTAAGAATTTTGTATTGTTAAACAACCCAATTCGGTCATTTTTGATCGTGAATAACTTGCGATGTAGTCTCGATATCGATCCTTTTCAGGTTATTTGTACTGTGCAACCAAAGACGTATTAAAATGTCCTGCTGTATATAATTGAATTGAATAGCTTTATTTGGCACGCTGGGCAAAATTAATCAGAAAGTTAACTTCGTTAATCTCTTAACAAAAAAGTTAACTTCGTTAACCGATAGTCCGTTAATTTGTTATAAATGTAACGGAAGTTACCGTTAACCGTTAATCGTTAACTGTTTATTAAAAAAGTATAGGTTCTGTTCAGTATATTTTTCAAACTCGTTACTAAAATAACTATATTTAGAGATGCAAGATTTATAAAAGACGTTGAAAAGACCAACTAAGGTGGTTGGAGTTAGAAGACATTTTTAGAAGGGTGTTTTTACAGTATTGCAATCGTGCCGAAAAAAAACATTTTTTTAAATACATATAATAATACATATAATTATAATACATATTATAGCGTTTTTTTTTTTGTAAAACTCGGGCGCACTAGTTCTAGCGTACTGGAGGAATTTTTCACGAGTGAAGGGCAAGCGAGTGCTATCCCAACAGAGCACGCATTAAAGATATATTGCACTCGCCAGCACGAGCTCCCAGAGCTCGTGGAGAAAAATGTGCACTGAGTGCAGATTCTGCTGCACCGGGTTTCCAACAGAACACGAAACACTCTGTGAGTGCAACCAACAGAACACAAAATTGTGCACTGGTGCGCCCGAGTTTTACCAAAAGAAAACGCTATTACTCAAAACGCAACACAAAAAACGTTGATGTCACTCCAGCCGAAAACTACATAGCGCTCCCATACTCGCTCACATGCGACGGCGACGCTCCGCCTTCGGAGACGCGCCGCATCACCGCTCGTCGCGCTATTTCGTACTTTCGGCACTTGCGACATAAATAACTATTATTATAATGACAGTAGGTAGTGTCAAATGCTGATGCCTTGACAATACCTACTGTCAAAAGTATCGAAATATATGTCAAATGCTGGCTAACTAGTTTAATTTGAATGCAAACACGATTTACCTCAATCAAATAGATTGTCATGCAGCTAAGCTATTAATTTTATATATTGTATGATAAAGTCATGTACCTGGCCACATCAGTATTTTTTAAGTTCGTATGGGTATCTATTAAAAAGTAACATTAATTTAAAAAAAATATATAATTACAGAATAAATAGTGGAAAATAGTGAATTTTGACGGCGTTTTAACTAAAATACTATCCAATAGATTTTGGGTGCTTATTCTTGAATATTCCGTAAAATACAAAAACAGTCTGGCTGAAAGTCCGACAAGTCAAAATTCGTTGGGTAGTTTCGGAGTTACATTAGGGTGAGCAACCGTCCCGAATTGAGTGGGACAGTCCCGAATTTTGACAACTTGTCCAGTCCCTTAAAGCGCCCCGAATTTTGTTTGTTTGTTTGGAGTGTCTAGAATTTCAAGGAAACCATCAAACTACAATAATTTGCTTAGCATAGAAAACTATACAATATGCATACTTTGCTGTTGTACTAATATGGTAGGTTAAAGTAAAACGTTTATGAATTACAAACGTAACTATTTTCAATTTTCAGAAAGAACAGGGGTGTACATAAAACTATTCACTTTTTTGGGCTATTTCCATATGTGGCATTTATTTTAATCTCGATGTTTTGAGTATTAAGTCTAATTATTCTTCGTCAGAGTAAATTTTAAAACAGTTCTGCGAAATTGATAGATCACAAATGGCGATAATATAAAACAGTATGTAGGAAATTGTTATTGGATGTAAGTTTATCGGTATTCACATGAAACAATCGCCCATAAACATCGCGACAGTCAGAAAATGAGACAATACATTTTATAGATACAATTTACAATTCTAATGAATCTACATTACTCACTTTTGAAGAATTAAAAAAGTAGCAACAATCCTTATTCAAGAACCACTTCAAGAAAACAAATTATATAGCTCCATGATTAGTAATCACTGGAAAAATTTTTAGTCGGATCTCACTAACAGTTTGCTATTGATAAAGCAAGAAATAAAATAAACATATTGCATCTAATAAGCATAAACAATGGTGCATTGATACTGCGTATTATTGTCTATGCCAGAATCACAGTCTTAAATCAATTTTCAATTTACTTCAAACTTCTTACAACATGGCAAAAAACCACTTTTGAGAACAATAAATTTACGCACCACAATTATTACCGGAATAAAAATAACTTAATTACATTTTAGGGAAGGTATCGAACATTTCACAGATTTTCATTTACTTAATTGGCCAAAATTACAATATGTGAAACTAAACAATGAGAATTGAGTGTAATTGCAGAGAAAATAATTGCCAAAAAGACGGAAAACTTCACAAATAACGCGTATATCTTTTTCAAACACTAGCCAAAATACAAAATGTATTCCTTCGAATTCAGATTATACGAAAAAGTATACAAACATTTTTTTGAATTGAAACTTTTTCTATTTTGGCTTTCCTAGCCAACATTTTTGAAACTTTCCTAGTTTCGATACCATCGATTATTGAATTCTTGCCAAATTTATTTCATCTAGCTAAAAGTAAATTAATTTATTTTTAAAAGTAAATTAATTTACTTGTCTTGACTTTGACTGCGGGTAGCATCATGCAATTTTTTTGAGATTATACAAAATGTTGTAAAGGTCTTAAAAAAGGAGAAAATATGAAGCACCGTACCCCCCCCCCCCTCACTGATTTCAGCGTCCCGTTTTAGAGCAATAAAAAGTTGGTCACCCTAAGTTACATGGAAACAGGAAATTTAGGATGAAATCTTTCCGCGTGTGTACATACAAAAAGTAACTAAAAGCAAAATAATTTACGCGCATGCTTTATATACGGACACCGCGTCGCACAAAGTAGTACAAGTAGAACATGCACAGAATACCTACAGAAAATTGAAATTTTTAAATATGATGATATTTTCGATTTAACTGACTTGAATTAACGGATGACGAGTGTAGCGGAAGTTAATGAATCCGTTAATAATTTAGAAAGTTAACTTAAAAGTTAACTCGTTAACAAACAATTTAACTTTGTTAACGATTAACGCTTTTGTTCGCAGCTTTGTTTATTTGTCTAATGTTATTAGGTTTTTATAGTTCCTACAAAAAGCCTGATATACTCTAAAGCGGCTAAAATTATTGCTTTAACCCTGATCACCAAAACTATGAAAAGACAAACTAGTGACAACTTTGTAAAATGTTATTTCAGTACTGTCAAACGCAGAATCAATATTTGCGCGCGCCCTGACACTGCGTTTTAACATGTTTTTCTTCACTACGGTGAAGTTCGAAGTTGAAGCTTTCATTTCGCCCTACTCCGGCCAGTTTAGAGTATAAACCCAGTTTATTAAATATACAAAATCCTTTCGATCTGAACCATTACGTTATTTGTAATGTACAACCAATTTTTTCGAACTGAATAAGAAGTTTTATTCGTCTCATTTTACTTTTAAAAACTTTAAAATTTCAAAAATGGGAGCCAATTACATTGCTCTGACTTTTAGCAATCCACTTGATGGTTTTTGATGTTGACGTTGATGTTGATGTTGAGAAGCTTTTTTGACACAAAACGCATCTTTTTTAATTAACACACAACGAAAATTACCATTCCCTTTCGGTTGGAAGGTCTATAGCCTTCATGGCAGTGTCATGTACGAGCGCATATAAACTCCTGGCTAGTCCCGGGGGTGAGGATCGAATGTCGCTGAAATATGAGTCCGTCGCGATTTAATTGGAACCGGGGCCCGTGCTCGATGCGATAACTAAACGTCTTAACTTACGCTTTACGAGGGACACGAGGCCCTGCCTGGGGACCGTAGCCCCCTTAAACTAAGTCCCTCAATTATGCAAGCCCGGTCGGATTTTACTTCGTCAGGCGGAAACTTCATTTCGAAATGGTATATAATCTCATCCAGCCGGTTATAACGATCTTCAGTATGGATTTCATTTCGACATTACTCCGCTTTAGTACCAATTTAGTCTATCGGGCTTATATTGTGGTTTTTTGTCGTTTTTAAACTGTAGTTGCATTTGTCCAAGTAGGTTAGAAAGGCAAATATAGAAGTGATGTTTGTCTTAACATTTTTTAACGTAAGAACTGTAAGTAGCACATTAGTTTAATTGACTTTGCCTTGGAACGTAAATCAAAGTCACAAATAATATTAACTTTTCATGCCTTTAGTGTAATAGAAGCAAAATAAAAATCTTTCATGGCTATTTGGTTGATGATATAAATAAATATAAATACATATTATAAATGTATATATAAATACATGTTACCTGAAAAATATTTACTGAAAAACGCGGTTAGAATATTCTTAGGGCTGTTATAGCCTCTTATAGGACCGACGTACACGTAGTTTATGTTCGGTCAAGTTATTGTTTTATCGGTCTTACTGATGTTAATAAGCACACACATTTTTTTCATCCGCTTTTAAACAACGACCTCTAATTTACACTTTTGAAAAATAAGAAAATTATATATTTTTAACGATTATGGTTAGTTAATTAGTGACCCTGAGGAACATGGATTACCTAATTAGAATGAATGAAATTATGAGAATGAACGTGAATGAATAATTGTGTTTCTTAAAAAGCAACACAATAAAAGTTGATGACGCTCCTGCCAAAAACTAGATAGCGCGACTAGCTCACATGCGACGGCGACACTCCGCCTTCGGTGACGCACCGCATCACCGCTCGTCGCGCTATTCCGTGCTTTCGGCATTTGTGGCATAAATAACTATTATTCTAATGACGTAGTGTAGGTAGTGTCAAATGCTGATGCTTTGACAATACCTACGATTTATCTCAATAGAATAGATTCTCATGGAGCTAAACTATTAATTTTATAGATTGTATGATAAAGTCATGTGCCTGGCCACATCAGATTTTTTTTAATTAAAATTATGAAAGTTCGCTGTCACTCAAAAAAATCGAAAAAAGGCCACACTATGCATTCAAGGTTCAAGGTGGTGTTGGAATAGCTGTTAATTTAAAAATTCTACAAAAATAAAAAGGAACACTTGGTTTGATATGATATGACATACTAAAAAGAAAACGTTCATTCCGGTTCCTATTCAATCTTTGCAAAAACATAGAAAATGTATAACATTCGTCTAAACTCTAAACTTTACAGCTAAACAACAAGCGTGATACACCATAATGAAACTGACTACCTAAAATGTTCTAACATGCCTGTAACAAAACCCAAAGTTTGCTATGTTTTCTCACTATCTTTAAAAAAGTATTTACACAATTCTCGTGCCTATGCAAACTTGTTACGAAAGTCAAATTCAGCAGTTGTTTAGTAAAAGCAATAAAAACATTAAAATTTCAGCATGTAGACAAAAAAGATCACATACGAAATAAATCATACGATGCCATAAAATCTCTACTGTCCTTTTTTTTTACCAAAACAAGACAAATGTGAATACAAACCGAACATACATAACCGAACATAATAGTATATTATTTAACCAGCACATAATTAAGGATATAAATCGCGAGCATGAAGTTGCGAGCGATTTATATCTGTTATGTTCGAGTCAATTACGACGTTTTATCTACGACTCCAATTCCATTTTATGCAAAATGTTTTATATGAATTTATCTATGATGGCGAGGCGAACTGTCAAATAACTGTCATCCATGTAGGTTTTGTCAGACTTTGACACTAGCGTTGTGTAACGATGACAGTTCGTTCAAATAACGAAGTCATTATTTGAACGAACTGTCATTATTATACAACGCTAGTGTCATTATAATCATTGGCGCGTATAATGATGGGGATTATATAGTCATAGATACGTATTACAATGAAGTTATTATATGTGAGTCGTAGATAACATAATATAACATCGGAATGAAACGTTTTGTAATTGCGAATTTGGTATTGTTTCAATCACCACAATACAAGCAATTCGTCTGTTAAAGAAATATTTGAGTTGATTAAATATTATTGGAAACACGATTAATTACAAATTTTCAGTGCGTAGGCTTTCACGGCCAGAATCATTTAGGAAATAAACTGCTTCCGGGTTATGCCGTGTTTAGCATTTACAAATCTTGACACACGGCATAACCCGGGCGCAGTTTATTTTCTATACAACTTGGATATCATAATCCATTATAACAGATTGAAAAAAAATTTAAACTTTTAGAATCACGATTGAGGTCAGACAACCGGGGGTTTCGCTCGCAAGTCGCACCGGATGGGAAAATTATCTGACGGAAAAGTTTCGGCAAGCACCGAAAACTTTCCTATCGGCAGAATGCTCGAAGAATCGCCGACCGGCTGCGAAAAGTTCCCCAGTGCTATCTCACCCCATGCAAAAAAGAAACATCTTAACATCGCTTACGTTCGCAAGTTTCCTCTCGAATTCCAAGACCTGCTTCAGTTCCTCGCCCGCGGTGCTTTTGTTCGCGCCAAGTAGGACTGCCACGTTCGTCATATATTTATGGTAAGCCTGCATGTCGCCTTCGCTGCTCGATTTCAGGTAGTAATCCCTGCTGGGTAGGGCCAGCTGCGTTTGATCCAGCTGAAAACGACCAGAAAAGTACTTTTATTACTCCGTGGGAAATTACTCCGTACTTTATTGTCTGATCCAACTCGAATATTATTCTATTGAAAGTTTTTGGCATTTAACTTATTCAAGTTTTTACCTTTTCTTTGCAGCTAAATAATCAGATTTGAAATTATGTTATTAAAAATAGCTGGGAAACTAATTAGATTTACTAAATTTATTAAAAAGCTAGAAATGTAAAATCGATGTTAAATATTGTAGGAGTTTAAAATACACTACCTCAAGAAAGTAATAATTTTTTGTTCTATTCTTTGTTGATTTTTTTAGCAGCCATACTTTGGTATAGATAAAACGCGGAATCAGAGGGGATTTGAGTGATATTTGATTTTCGACAGGCGCACTTTTTTTTACTTATTTTCTAAACAAGCATAGAAACAACGAAACAGAAACACATACGGCCCAGATACGTTGTAAAACGTTGTCTATAAAATTCGGTAATCGGTAATCTCGGAACGGAAATTGTTAGATATATGTAGTCAAAAACTACAAACATGTTGTATGTGTCTCAGGGGACGTTGGATTGTATGGGTGCCTGTGATATTAACAGAGATAGAAAGCCGGTTAAATAGACACAGTAGTGCATATTTGTGTGCACTTTCATCTATTCAGACAACAGTTGAATTCCAAATGGTTTCCAAGCTATTCTGAAAAAACCAAAAAAATGTAATTTTTTAATGTTTCTTTATTATTCTTTATTTGTGATCCCATCAAAAAATCGTTTTGACATTATAAAGGCACTTTTTTTGTTTACAATTTTATTATGCCAGTTTAACATTTTTTTCGCTAATGAGTTCGTCGGAAACTAACGAAACTTTTGTTTTTCTTATTGGTTTTATACATGTGTGGATTCAGATTTTTTTCTGAGTAATTTGGTATGCCACTTGCCATATTTAATATCTGACGATCAAATGGTGCCATGAAAAACACATTTGAGTGATACAGTATTTATGTGCCCATTGTCAACTTTCAGTAAGCTTTTGGAATGTATTTATTTGTACTAACTACACAACATAAAAAAGTAACAACATTCTAACAAACTAAATAATATTTTAAAAAATTTCGCCATTTTCATGGAGGCATTTTTCACAGCATTCCGTAATATGATGCCCTTAC
Source organism: Melinopterus prodromus (assembly GCA_964023965.1). NCBI lineage: Eukaryota > Metazoa > Arthropoda > Insecta > Coleoptera > Scarabaeidae > Melinopterus > Melinopterus prodromus. The sequence goes on from OZ030392.1 coordinate 50,672,953, forward strand.
AGAGGGTTCTTCTGTGAATCGAATTGAAAGCAGCAATGACGGTGTCACGTAACTCTACGTTTCCAAAATTATAAACACAATATTTTTTAAGTCACTCCATAGATAAAAATCACAAGGGGTAAGATCCGGTAATCTTGGTGGCCATGATACTTCTGAATAGGTAGTGCGTCTTCTTTCAGTTAAAAATACCGCAGTTAGAAAAATATGTTTCATCGGACCAGAATATTGTTTTTATACATTCTGTGTTTTCACCAATTTTTTTCAACAGATGGGTCCAGATTTGGTAGATATCACATTGTTTCACAAAACGTCTTCCATGGCACCATGCGATTTTCAGCAATTCTCAGCAAATAATTAGTTAATTCTCGAAGTGTACAATATTTAGTCAATATTTAGTCTTATTGTAATCAAAACATGGCATGTTGCATACCAAATTACTCAGAAAGAAATGATGAATCCAAATATGTATAAAACCACGATGGCACCCATAAGAAAAACAAAAGTTTCGATTGTTTCTGACGAATTCATTGGCGAAAAAAATTTTAAACCGACATTATCAAAGTGTAAACAAAAAATTGCCATTATAATGTCAAAACGCTTTTTTGATGGGATCATAAATATGTTAATAATTAAAAAATGACATTTTTTGGTTTTTTGAAAATAGCTTGGGAACCATTTAGAATTCAACTGTTTTCTGAACAGATTATAAAAGAGCACATAAATATGCACTACTTTGTCGTTTTAACAGCCTTTCTATCTCTAATAATAACAAAAGTTCGTCATAAACTACTTCGAACAGTTTCTAGTAATTCAGATATAAATTGTTTCCTAAAATATAATAAATAAATAATTAATTTCTTTTCTGATTTCTTCCTGAATTACAACGCCATTAGTAATTATTAATTAAAGTGCAAAAAATCAGTGAATGAATTGAATTTTTATTGTTATTAATTAATACAAAATAATTAAAATGGTCACTTGTAATTGCACTTGTAATAAACATGTTGTTTAAGTGTATTTTCCTAGTGATTTTTTATTATCCTAAAATCAACTCTTCCGTAGAATTTATAATTTTTTTTTCATGTTTTGATGTGTAAAACCTATAACCAAATTTATGATCAATATTTTTTAGCACCCTGATTATTTAATAAAGCCAATAACAAGCTGTAGAAAAATGTCTAATAAGTTTGGAAAGTAAGTAATAGAATAAAAGTACCTATGGCTACCTATGGTTAGGTGTTGTTATTAATGCAGTAATAAATGTTTGACAAATTGACAAAAGAGGTTGTCAACTTTGTAGCAGAAATAATTGTGTCAGATTCTACCAATACGCTTAATTGCAATCGCCAGATATTGTTTAAATGCATCCAGGAATGGAGTAACAAAATGACGAATACAATGAAGCACAGTTAAACATATAAACAGAACGTGCTATCACAGACACATGCAGTAGGTAGACAGTTTGAAAGACTAATCTTACTAATAGACTTAAGACAAACGACAGCGATTCAGCAATTTAAAAATAGTGTGACGTAGAGAGAGCATAAAGACAGAGAAAGCGAAAAGAAAGACAGTAAGCGACCACGTGTTTCTCTCTCATGTGGATGCGCCTACCCACTTCTTACTTTGTGCGCACCTGGATGATGTTTACGGAGCTGTTCTTGTCGTCCGGACCGACCCACTGCTCCACCAGGATGCCCTCGTTGTAATCGCCGCGGATCCTGCCCAGCAGGACCTCGATGCTGAAGTTGGGCGCCGTCCAGTCGGCACCATGTGTCACCGGCCACCCACCGAGACTGGCGAGCATCTGCCGTAGTGGACCGTCCGAAATCTTCCGGATCTGGTCTGTAGCCAAATAAAGAAAATTGTTGAAACTTACCAAAAAATCTGACTGAATAAGCAGTTACAAATAATGTGATTACACAACTATATTAACATCTATCTATTTATAGAAATATTTATAAATATTATACACTGTATGGGATATTTTATACTACACTGCTTTTGTCTTCTTCTAATCTTCCTCTTTAGTAACCAGAAAAAGTTTTAAATAATAGCATAGTTGGAAATGCTGTGCTATTATATTTCTTAACTTTTTCTCAGCGTAGACGTATGCGCAATGGAGGCATTTGTACGGTCAGCCAACAGTGCCAACATGAAACAATTTGTTTTGGTTTGACATACCATCATCGTCGCGTCATTATCATTAACGTATACGTTTCACCTCACACTGACGCGCAACGCTTTGAGCAATTGGTTGAAATTATGTAAATTAATATGCACTCACATGTTTATAGCAAAAAATTGCAGACCCAACTTAAACTCAGATTTTAAATTAATTCAACACTACAATAATAAATTGATTAACCTGTTCACTAATGTCAAAGATAAAGATCCCGTAGAATTCAAATCTAACTTGATTTACTCTATACAGTGTAGGGATTGTGATGGAAGGTACATTGGTGTCACCTCGCAGTGGTTGAAGAGCAGAGTTTCTAAACACAAAAGCGATTGTGGTCTGGGGAGAACGGGTTGTGCCCTGGCATGTCATGCGATAGACAATCAGCATACTTTTGACTTTGAAAATGTGAATGTTTTAGACCAGGAGCGTGGCTACTATAATAGACTCTTCTTGGAGATGTACCATATCAACTACCATGACAACACGGTCAATTTTCGTACTGATGTAGAGGGGCTAAGTAATTATTACTCTTATATAATTCAAATTGATAAAAGCAGGAGGGACAGAAGCATGGAGGGAGGTACATTATCGTTTTTGACGTTTTGATATTATTTTTGTATTGTGTGCTATGCACCTGAACTTTTGTGGAGCGTGGTATGTTGTTTCTGTTGCGGTGTTCTGACGCGTTCGATGCGTGATTTCCCCGTCGGTCGAGTTTTCACTTTCAGTGCCGTCCTATCTGCACGTGGCTACTCTGCGTGTGGAAATTTTGTCGTTTGTCTCTTTTGATGTAGTTATGTATGTTTTGTCGCCGAGTGTTGTGTGAGAATGTGTACCAGATTCGCAAGCTTAACGAAACTTAATCGTAAGTGGTAACACTTTGTTTTTTAACTGTATAATGAATTGTCTTTGTATGTGTTGTAGTTTAACGCCTGATGAAGGAATAAATTTCATTCCGAAATATAGCGATTTAAAGGAAAGAAGTTTTATTAATCGTAGTGAACGTGGTCCCAAATATCCTCAATCGAATTATTCAGATGAACTGTCAATATTGTACCATCAACGTAATCATCGGTGTGTAGTATGGTAGGGATTATATAGTCATCGATACGTATGCAATGAACTTATTATATCTGAGTTGTAGATAATAGTATATTATTCGACGAGCACATAACTTTACATAGCCTTAACATAATTAAGGATATACATCGCTCGCATGATTACACCCTCGCCTACGGCTCGCGTGTAAACTTCATGCTCGCGATTTATATCCTTAATTATGTGCTCGTCAAATAATATACTATACATACTATACATACTAAGGATGGCGAGGCGAATTTGTCACATAACTGTCATCCACGTACTTTTTGACATACTAGCATTGTATAATGATGACAGTTTGTTCAAATAATGAAGTCATTATTTGAACAAATTGTCATTATTATACGACGCTAGTGTCATTATAGTCATTGGCGTGTATCATGATGGGGATTATATAGTCATGGATACGTATGCAATGAGCTTATCATATGTGAGACGTAGATTAAAGATTTTAGTGGTGCGTTAGTTTTGCAAGTGTATTTAGCTTAAACATATTTAACCACTTGCGTCTTCAAATAAAGCAATTTTTAAGATACTTACGAATATCCATGCAGGTACTATAAAACACCTTCGCCTTTGTGGTCGCGTCATTATCATTGATATTGATTGGTTCCTCCAATACACCTATAATAATAATAGAAAAATATGTATATTGTCTTAGCTGGTACCTATAATTATTAGTTAGTAGATTTTAATCAGCAATTGTACACCATTATTTTGTCCATATATACCGGGTGATCCACGCCATAGGTACGCCCATTTATCGTTTTTATTTGTGACGCTGGACAAATGAAATTCTAAAAAGTGCTATTCCACAAAAATGCAATTTTTTGGATAGTTTTGTGAATAGTATGATTTTCTTATCCATTAAAAAAAATTACATGTAACCCTGTATTTTTTGTATGATTTTTTGTATGATTATCAATCAGTATAACATCGTCAATTTTACTTTATGGCTACACCCTGAAACCATTTTTCCGATTACAATGACACCAGGTACTAAAAATCGTAGCTTAGAAATGTCGTTTAAAACAGATAAATAGTAAAAACAGATTGGGTTAATGATGAAAATCTGCGTAATGAACTATGGATGAATGCTAACAAATGCTGACATCCGAATTTGTCAGTTCTCTTTATTGCGTGTTATGGCGTCTTGATACAAAATAGTGAGTGCATTTTTATAATTGCAATTTAAAGAACAATAATTGCTATATAAACAACAAATTAAACAAGAATCAACACTAACCAACAATTAATAACGAATAATAATTATGTTAGTAATTGAAAATACCTGCAATAACCTCAAACAAGTATAAATAGAACTGTCAAATGCGGATAGTAGCATTCATCCATTGTTTACTACGCTCTCATTTATCATTAACCCAATACTTATTTATTCCATTTCCCTGCTTTAAACGACATATCCACGCTTCGATTTTCAACAAAATATCGAGTATTTCGTGATATTGTAATCTTATCTACGAACAATCAGGGTGCACTAGGGTGTAAAACAATTAAATCACGCTAGAGTACGCCAGTAATACAACATCGACCAACATCGATTTAGTGTTTATTTGACAGTTTTCGATAGTATTACCAATTCATAACCCCCTAGATCAATAAACAAAAAAGTTATGTCATAAGGACGGAAAGGACGAAAAGGACAAAAAAGAAACTACTAGACTAACACAACGCAATGGCTAAAAGACTCAAAAATGGAAAAAGGAAAAGACACATTCGATAAAAATAATAAGGGTTAAGAAGGACGAAAACTACAAAAGGACTCCCTTTGGAACGACTAAAGGACAGACTCGCCATAACGAAAAAAATTAATATAATTAATAAAAAGCACACGAAGATCAATAATGATTTTTGGCATTTACACAATTTTTTGTGATTTATGCCCTTTTCGCACTATTTACCTCTACGTGTTTTTCTTGGCATCGTATATTTGATTAATATTGTCTGTTTATTATATTTCTTACATTTTAATGCTTTCTGCCATTTTCTTCCTTCTTGTTAATAAGAATTGCTGTAAAACATATTCCTAAATATTTATACTTTTTCTCACTTTACAGCTAATTGTTTCAAAGATATAAAGAATTTTGCAAAACAGCGATGGTAAATACATTGGCTTACGAACAATAATACCATGTTTCTAAAACATGATGAATACCGCTCCTAACTGCTAATATATAACTACATAATATTTATAATACATACGTGTTAAAAGTAGATGTTTATTATGTGCCAAAATATGTTTAAAACATGTATCATACTTTATTTTCTGCAAACTTGTTATAAATAGACAATCAACGTGATTTTACAGACGTACAATTTGCTACAAAAATCATAAATCTACTATGTGTTCATTCATTTCATATTGATATATTGGGCTTCCGGTATATGTCAATTTAGTTTTTAAATGATTAAAACCGACCAATAGATATTTATCTATTGGTCGGTTTCAACCTTCGTTGATTTCAACTGTATAATAACTAACGATCTGGTAGATATCAACGAGTCACCCGCAATTTCATGTCAGATTATGCACTCGATTATGACGTTAATAATTATTAACGTCATGCATATTTAATCATCCGATATAATCCTACATCAGCGAGCCTTTATTCGATTAAATACCAATTTACTGTGTAATTTAAACCAATATCGTTAACATAATTGCTATTTAGTCTGTGACTTTCACAATTTAATCTAATTTAAAACATAACCAGCAGTAAAAGAAAATGAATTTAATTGATTTTGAATATTTTTGATTATATATTATGTACATACAAACGAGTAATAAGAGAAGAAATTAATCATTAGCAGTATTAAAATCTGATATTTTGCATTCACCGGCGCATCCGCCTTAACGGTTCGCATTATTTTCTTCGCAAACTCGTAACTATTCGTCGCGCTATCGCTTTGTCTAACCTTTTAAAATGACCTGAAGCTGATCGGCCATGACCTCGAACGTGCTGATCGAGCTCCTGTCCTCCGGTATGATATGCTTTTTGTTCCACGTGCCGCACGCGTACTGAAAGAAGTCGACGCAAGGATCCGCCGTGTGATCCATCGCTCCTAGCAACGAGGACGCTGGAAGAGAGAGGAAGAGATAAGTATAACTTAATAAAACTTATAAGCCGTAAAATACCAATTACAATTCAATTTTATACGCTTGAGCGAAAGTCGGTTAACCGGCTTGAAAAAGTTACGAGAACTTTTTTTTCCTCAATGTCACCTTGTACATTGTCTGCGGCGCTGTTAAGAAATTAAGAAATTAATAACTATACTAGTTTTTTGAATTAGGCTAAAAATGTTAGTTGTTTTGTGTCTCTCTCAAGAAAACTATCAGATTCTCGGAAAAAAATGGTTAGAGTCAAAATTAAAAGAGAAAAATTTGCTGTAAAAGTATCCTATGCCCGATTTCTGTTACAAATAGACACCCAAATGTCTGGGGTATGGAAATGTTACTGTAAAAACTTGTTAAACATGTAAAAGTTTCCAGGTTTTCGGCAAATGAACATATTATGTTCGTGCATCTGATTTAAATTCTATTTGATACAGTATGATTGGAATTCGTGGGGTTAACAAGAGTATCTCGCTTATAACCTGAGATGTAGGATATTGTCGGTAATATTGAATTAGTATGAAAGTTACTTCAGCCTGGACAAAGTTAACATACCCCCCAGCGTAAAACATTTTTGGTGTGGAATTTGTAAAAATGAAGTTAACCATGAACCTTGTTTATTCACGAACTTGTCCTTTCTTTTAAAGAGATAACCTTGTATACCAAATTTCAGACCAATTGCTTTACAATTACGGCAGTTGCCGTGAAAATTTGTCCTTACTTTTTCATAGATTAGCTTGTATACCTTAATTTCAGATCAATTACTTAAAAATTACGACATCTATCGTGTATACCGGCTTTTAAATTAAAATAAAAAATTTAAATGAGTCCTATATTACTTTTGTAATATTTTTAATCAGGATCAGTTGAATTTTTTGAAGGCAACAATGAATAACCAATTTTTTTGTTTTTCAATCTAGGCTGATATCAGTGTCTAAATTGGTGAAAATAATTGTCAAATAAACACTAACTAAATGGATTTTGACTGTACTGGGGTGTTTTACTGAAATGTATTATTGGAAAATCGTACTTCGACTTCGACTTCGACTTCGACTTGTCGTTTAAAGCAAGGAAAAATCAGAATGGCATCGTGAACAGAGAAACATATCTATCGACAATTTTCGTCGACAAAGATTTACAATTTACTTTATTTACATTACCAATATGAAAAAACTACTTCTTGCACAAAAAGAAATTGAATAATGCTATAGGTCGCCAGTATTTATTTGACGATTTACGACTGAAACAATAGTTATTTATGTTACAAGTGCCGAAAGTACGGAATAGCGCGACGAGCGGAAATGTGAGCGAGTAGCGCTATGTAGTTTTCGGCAAGAGTGACATACAACGTTTTTCTGTGCTGGTTTGTGAGTAAAAATGTATTTTAAAAAAATTATAAAATGGTTACATTACTGTATAGGAAATGTTAGGTTGGTACCACGACGAAACGTCAAGTTTAAAAAACTATAAAATTCTGACAGATTTATATTTGTTCATTATACTGTAGGGGTCATATGCGTACCACTATACTAAAATAAACTACACTCATCACTATACTTTATCTACAATTTTCTCAATGTATCGTTTTTAGAATTTGATATAACAACGGGTTGATATTCTTTATCAACAAACAATCAAACTGGTGATCTTAGTTTATTTTCAACATGTTTTCTGTACTTTGCCGCACTAGAGCGGCAAGTTCCATAGCGGTTCTCCAACCTCGCACGAAATCAGCTGTTTTCGAGTGTGACAGCACAAAAAAAGATTTTGTTCATGCCTTGGTGATGAAAATTGACGACAGATATGTTTTTGTGTTCATGATGCCTTCGTGATTATTCGCTTTTCCGAAAAATCAAGTATTTTGTATCATTGTTCGGAATAATATTTTTTGTCGAATAATTAGAAACTACACCTGAAAAACATGACTAATTGGCTAAAAACAAATTAAAGCACGCAACAGGTCGTCAGCAATACAATATCGGCCGAAATCTATTTAAACAGTTTATTTGACAATTTTCTCCAATTCATAGCGAGATTGATCAACAAAAAAGTTATTTTTTCGTTGCCTTGGTCATAAAAATGGAAGATTGATATGTTTTTGTGTTTAAAATGTCATCATGATAGAAAATACAATTCAAATAATATAGGGTGTCATTTAAAATTTCAATGATGACGTCATTACCGGAAAAACCGGAAGTAATACTACAACATCACGAGCATATCGAAGAATGTAATTTTTTGACCAGTGGCATAATTTGTTTCGTCAATCGTCATAAATAAAAAATAAACCGGTGTACTTATGGCATGTGTTACCCGGTAGATATAGTAGAAGCGAACAGCCTGTATAGGCCTACATAATTTTAAAATCTGCCCCTTCGCATTTTCAGAGGATTGTGAGACACAGTCCTCTGAAAATGTAGTATGAACGCCTTTATATTTAGAAAGGTTCCTATTCTGCAGGAAAGCAAAAGGTATGTCACATGCCCAATAAAATTACCATTTCGTTTTTTTTTTCATGCCCTACAATCTTAATAAATGGTCTATCTAAAATCGCCCGGTCGATGGTAAAATTCAAATTACGCTCAAATTTAGTGGGCGCTCAATGGAGCGACAGCGTAATTTGTAACTTACACGATCAGATAGCGGGTAAAACAGCAGGTTTCGTGCAGTGGCGTCCGTGATTTAACCTGAGCCTCCCTTAGCTATGTTTCCATCGCGATTTACCGCTAAACTGTCAAGGACTCGGTAGTAGCGTAATTACTTCGCCCTCAATTTTGAACAACACTCATCAAAATTAACGATCACGATAATAAGTAATCCATACCTGATTAAACCGATCAAAATCTGTCCGAATTTAATATTTATTTTATTTTAAATGGTGTAAACACTTAAAGTAACGGGTCCTTATAAATGATTGTAGTCGAAGTAGGCGGGGAAATTATATATACAAATTTGTGTTTGCCGCTCCATTAAAATTAATACCGCTGTACTGGTTGGATAACCTCCTATAAGTTCGATACCTGTTTCGTTAAGCGGCAAAATATATTAACCTACTTCGACTACAATCATTTATAATGGCCCTGTATTCAACTTATGTTTATTTACAAAAATAACCAAATATATAAAACTATTGCAGTAACCGATTTTGCTAATTTAATAGCAACATCAAACCTCATTTCAACTCGGATATAATATCGTAATGACGTAATAACATAATGACGTTGCAAACAATTTAAAATAATAAATATACAACATATAAATAGTTTTATCAATTGGACGTACAGAGCTACGAAATATCAAATTGCATAATGAACAAGACAATATATAAAAATTAATAACAATTTCGGTTGCATCATCTGAAGCAGAACATTGCGTTTCAACTTTCAAATTTCAGGATAACATTGTCTTAAGGAACGCCATGAGTCAAATAAAGACTGCCTTCTTTGGCAATGGTTTCTTAAGGAAAGGACCTTAATTTTTAAAGACAATTTTTGTTTGAGCTTATTTATAGGTTAAATTTATCGTTATTATTAAGTCGTTATGTACATATGTCGTAGGAAAATTGTTATTTTAGGCAAAAGTCTTTTGCCTAGGGAAAAGCTATTTGCCTGGTCAAATAGATTGGAGTCTTTGTTGATATTTTTAAAGCTATTTGCCTGGGCAAATGTATTTGCCAAAACTGAATGTTAGGCATATAGCATTTTTTTTTCAATCGCGTTTGTCGTGCATGTTTGCAAACTTTGCACGTGTGCATGTTTGTTTTCAAATACGTCTTAATTAAAAGTAAGTTGCTGGTTACTTCTGGGTAATAACGTATTCTAATCAGCCTGTTATGCCCGAATTTATGTGACAAGCGTCAATACTTAAGTGCACAGAAATGATAACCTAAAAAAGATGTATAGGTTAGGAATGTTTAGTTTCCCTTTTACAAGGAAACAAAATTATGGTAGACTGGAAAACAGTAAATTTCTGAATTCGTGTCAACTGGGCAATTAGACGTATCGATGCAGATGATATCATTTTCACACAACTATATGTATGTGGTTCGGATACTGTGTTTGGAACATTACAGTGACCTTCGAAGCAGTATCAGTGAACCATTCTCTAACACCTACAAAAAGTTTCAACACCAAATTTTCACCGAGTTGGTTATGAATGGTTTTCCATATGCAAAATAAGAGTTAGGTGTTGTCATTTGGCTTCAATACGTCAAATCGCTTGATAAGATTTCAGAAATTTACTGTTTTCCAGTCAAGGACAACTTTTTTCCTTTGAAAAGGAAATAAAGTCGTGCAAGACTAAAACGAAACAAAACTAATATTCCTAACCTATAAACGACGTATTTGAAAACAAACATGCACGGATTGTACATAACCTCACATAATTTTATTACCAACGCGATTGAAAACAAAATGCTCTGCCTAACATCGGTTTTAGCAAATACATTTGCCCAGGCAAATAGCTCTAAACATACCAATGGAGATTCCACATGTATTTGACCAGGCACATAGCTTTTGCCTAGGCAAAAGACTTTTGCATGAAATAACCATTTGCCTACGACACATACACAAGTGCCATGCACGCTGCACAGTGCCATAGACGTGCCTTTATAAAATGTACAAGTGAATATACAGAAAAACCATTGTAACTTGTACGTCAACCACTATCTAAAACGGGTGCATCCAATTTTACCTTTATCTTTATTACATAGGTACTCATGGAGTTATAAACCCGAAAGCTACTATATTTATAATATAAAGTTATATGAGATTTTGCTTTTATATTTTCTGCTCTGTTGCACCCTTTGTGTACATGAGCTGTAAAGCAACGTGTAATCCATTTATTTTTTTGTCGTTCTATTTTCTTGCGGCTTCAAAGAGAGCGCAATTGAAAGCTCCAAGTAAAATTCGCTTAGCTTGTTATTCGAGTGAGAATGAAATGAAATGTTTTTATAGAAGTGAACTTGTTGTCATTTTTTTGCTTTATTAACTTTGCTTTATTAACTTTTGGAATGCATAATACATATTATACGTTTTAATCTTTTTAATCAACCTACATACATTCGGCTTAGTAAATTACAAATATTGTTAATATATAATAAAAAAAAGTTTCTTACCAGTTCTCACACATTCCTCCGTCAGGCAGACTTTCTTGATTACAGCTGTAACAAAATAAAAAAGTATATAGATATAAATTATACTAATTCAAAAAGAACCGTAAATATCAAACCGAATGCGGTCCTTACAACCATAGCTAAATAACACATAGTTGTTGTCCTTAAAAACAACTTTAATAAAAGAATAATTTCTACAATTTAATAGAAAATATTAATAAAATACATTTATTTATTAAAAACATACTATACATAATATTTTGCATACAGTTCTTTCATATATGTTAAATTATAGGTAATTAATTGGAATAAACTCCTTATAAGTTCGAAGTTTTGCTTCTGTTTTTTTTTTACTTTGTAAAAGTCATTGCAAAAGCGCAGTTGTTCCCCATTAATATTGTCAGTTGTTTAATATTAGTATTATTAATTTCTTAACAACTATAGGTATTGGGTATATGTATTGTAATAGTTTTTCTGTAAATTCCGGCCGTACTAGTTTTGGGTGGATGGGGTTTTTAGATTTTTGAGATCCTTTAGGAAACTAATGACTGAATTCAGTAACATTTCTTTTAAGAATGTTAACCTTGTATCCCTCCAGTTGTTTTTAGGCTTTGACCATTGTAATATATTGGGGTTAGTAAGCTTTATAAATATAAAATAACTCAATTTGAGCTTATACAGTAAGCGCGTAAAGTATTAAAAAATGGCAAAATCTCAAGAACGGTTTGCTATTTTAAAAAATCCTCGAACATGTCAATTTATAATTATCAAAATACACCTTATGATATAAAATTTTATGACCTTATATAAGAAAATTTTCGAGACAATTGAAGGTTATGAAATCAAAGTGACAAAATCTCTGGAACAGCTCGACCGAATTTAACGAAATTTTGGAATTAAGTATTCAGCAACCATGTGAACTTACTGGCATTATTATCGTTGATGCAACGTATACAGTTTCTGAGATATAACGTCAAACTTTTGAATATAAAATAGAACACCCTATATATTTTGACATTTTCTTTTAGTCTTCATTATTATATCAAAAACACCTAGAAATTAACAAAAACCTTTAATACTTAGGTCTAAAAATTAACAAAGAAAGATTGATAACAAAACATTATTACATTTTCTACCGCAACTACTCTAGTTGGTTTGTGAGGATTCTCAACCATTGACAAGAGCACATTGTTTTAAATTTGATCGGTTTATTTTTGTTGTTGCAATTATCATTTTTTTCTTTGTTGATTGAGACTTAATTAAGAAAGGTTTTTGTTAATTTCTAGATGGTTTTGATATAATACTGTAACAAGCGCAGTAACATTGAATAGGCAATGGAAGACTGTAACAGAAAATGTCAAAGTATACAGGCTGTTCTATTTCAAATTCAAAAGTTTGAGGTAATATTTTAGAAACTATAAACGTTGCATCAACAATAGTAACGCCAGTGACTTCCCATGGTTGCAAAATACTTAATTCCAAAATTTTGTTAAATTCTTTCGAGCCGTTCCGGAGATTTTGTCACTTTTAGTTCATAACCTTCAATTGTCTTTTTATCATAAATTTTCTTTTGTGACGCCATAAAAGTATTATGCTACCATTAGGACAATTAAAAGATCTGCCAAATTTATTCAAAAGTATAGGTTGTTCTTTAAAAAAATGTCGATAACGTCATCTATTAAAAACAATTGAATGTAAAAAAATTATTTGATATCATAATGTGTATTTTGATAATTATAAATCGACGTGTTCGAAGATTTTTTTAAATTAGTAAACCGTTCTTGGGATTTTGTCATGTTTCTATACTTGCTAACTCCCCAATAGGGTATATTTGACTGTATTAAAAATATGGCTTGTATTATAGTCATCCTAATAGATTACAGTTTAAGGAAACTATTTGTTATTACTTTTTAAAAAAATATGCCTTATTTCTATAAAAAACCCAAAATTAAAATTGAATTTTATTCACGCTTATGAATCTCCCGTTTGAATTTACTACGTTAATTTACAAACAATAGGAAACAACTTTGTTAATGCAGTTAGTGGTAATCTACCGAAAGTTAACGCTTTGATGGTCGGATTCTATTTTAAACGTAATCCTTACTTTTACGTTTCGGAAATACGCAACGTGTAAAAAGTGCAATGTAGGCATAACTTTGTAGGTTAGGTTAGTCCTAATCTTAAACGGTCAGATAATCCTGGATCAAAAATACGATAGGAAACTTATTCTAGTCAGTTTTACTTATGACGAAGTAATCTTCACAACAAAAAACACTTGTATTGGCCGCTATTTATTTATTTATTTTTTTTTGATTTCTACACACCAGTCTCAACCACTTTCTTCGCAGTTTCAAATCCTGCGGAACAGCTACAAATAGTTTATCCGACGTTTTTATTGACGTATTTCTGCATTGTGGATTTGTACACTATTTATAACCCATTTTTATGCAGAAATTGTGCAAACTACACATCATACAACACAATTACCAAACGGTGACGCAGCCGATGCTTACAGACCATATGGGCCGATTGGACATATAGCATCGTGTGACGTCACAAGACAGAAACTATCGTTTTGGCGGGACTTTTTGTGATTCAATTTTTAACGCTGATTTTTTATGAAATATAGTGAATGTAATTACGAAAAATAATGCATTTACAAAGTAGAGTGAACGAATAAACACACGAAGAAGGTTTTCCGATAATAGTCAAATACCCTATTCAGTGTCAAAATGTAGCGGATAATTAAAGATCCAGTTAGTTGCGGACATGTCCGGTTTTGATACCAAGCATTAAGTTTATCATCCAAAGTATCTAGGAATTAGTTAATTTTCTGCCGAAATTGTGGGCGAGGATTCATAGTCATCAGATAACTCAATGTATGTAAAAATGTGACTTGTCCGGTTTCGATACATGTCTACATGCCTGATGTTAGATTTTAGTGGCGTAAGATCCGTCCTGTTTATTCTTTCCTCTGCGACATATATCCTCCGTTGTGCAAGGGATTTTCATATAGACCCCTGAAGTACCGATTTCAGTACTTCAGGAGATCAAAAAAATCATTAGAACGACATAAACTCAGCTAAGCAACACGGACAGCGAAAGTCGGTCCGCTCCACCCTCAAGTCTTCAAAAATGAATGTCACCGCTCGCTTTATAGGGCAGCGCACGATAAAATATTTACCGGCAATTTAAGAACAGGCAGACAAATAAATCGACCAATTTTGACAGGTGTAGGTGTATGGGTAGTTGGTACGTGAGTTCGTAGACTGTTAACCAAAGTGGCACAAGGTTACTCGGTATACGATACGGCGTAATCTCGCGTGCCGATGTATCCTTTACTTTTCTCCTTGTTTGCTTATTTTTTTGTCGCTTGTTTCATTTCAGATATCGATTTTACCTTATTTGATATACCCGGGCGGTGTCCTTACGAGTTCTTAGTGTAAAGGTCCGCCGTTTTACACCCGTATCTTTATACATTGTACACACGCACATCAATAATAAGACTGCGTCGTTGCCTAATCAAGTAAATTTAATGCTACCAATAAACAAATAAATACTCATACTATGTAGATATTTTGTGAATTTGAGATCTTAAATAGATACAATAAAGCCTGCTGTCGTAAATAGCGTGCGACCTTAAAAAAACAAAATTATCGTATCAAATTCTCATTTGCATTTAAATTTTGTGATTTAAATGGTCCCAGTAAACAATCACGTCATTAGAAGGAGGAGAATTCTCCATAAAACATGGTTATATCATTTTTTATCGCATATGACGGGTGACCTGTGTATTACTTTAAAACTTTGGCATTATTATTTTAAAATAGTATTTTGAGAATGCAAACTAGGGGAAAAAGAACTAATTGTATAAATATCACCTTTTTCATGTAACAAAAAATACTGGGGAGAAAGTGAAAAAAAATCCTAGGGATATCTTTGTAGCACTTGGTCCGATATGTCCTAAACTCCTGAAGATGCCTCCACCAACAGAGTGCAAAAGATCGATTATTTCAAAGTCAACAAACCACCCGGATGTCTATGCTATTATTTCAGGCCACAGAAGTCTACACTCTTGTTATAAAAAGATCAATACAAAATACCGGATTAAATATGGTGGAAGAGGTTTCCTATTATATGCTTTTTTCGGCTAAAGTTCATTAATTCGGACTTGGCCTTATGGGATTCTTTATTTTGATTTTTTCAATTTTGATAACAAATTTGTTATAACCGACCTAACAAACTGGGACATGGAGGAAGGGGCGTGGGATTTTAATGCCTGTTCAAACCATTCAAACCGAGTTTATACAAAATTTGTACCACCTAAAGTCGGTTTAGGGTTTAGGGTTTTTTAAAGTAAGTCGTGTAAGGTCAGTTTTGATACTATTTTTTGTTTGACACCCTTACAATGCAGGCACTTCTGTAAGGGACACCCATCACACATATTTCTGATATTTTCACTACGTATAACTGGATGTTTTCGATATCTGATGCGTTTGAATATTGATTTAAAAATGGGAATATTTTTGAGAGAGGAAGGTTTTAAAAAACCTCTTGATTTTTGCCGCATTGTAAAATGCTGACAACATAAACAAAAGTCAGACTCAACTATGGTTTCTATTAAAAAACCAGAAAACTATAACAGTAAAATATTAGGGATATTTAGAATCCGTCAAGTCCATGGAATTCTAATAAAGAAAGAACTTCAAGGAAGTTCAAGTATCGTCATTGGAATTTTCAAAAATCGCAAAGGTATGGACCGGTATAAAAAGTCGATATTTTTCGCTTTTCTCAAAAAAGACGACATTATTATTATTATATAAACAAATTTATCAAGAGCAACTCGCGCCTTTACATTTAAAGAAAATAATAACTGGTTCAACTTTGATACATTCTGTGGAAAAACTACGGATTTTGGCGAGGCTCAGGAACTGTGCAAGTCCATATAAATTGTGTGTCTGATTTGTCTCAAAATATTTGTAAAGTTGCTCAATTAAAGAAAAACTTGGCCCATATAACCTTCTTTCCAAAATGCACAATTTGTTAACATATGTTTAAATAAAAATGTTATTTTGAAATATAAATTTATTAGGTGAACTCATATTGTATAACCCCCAAAAGGTCCAGATGGGTACTAAATAAAAAAGTTCTGGAAGTCAATTCTCACCCTAGCGCGAGTTCTCACCTAGCGTGAACTAACGTATGACCTTGGATGCAATCAGTTTGAACCATATTCTATGGGCAGTGTCGACAAGGCAGTGTCCTTTACTACCGGTAGAGTACGTCCGTTATGTTCATGTTATTGCGATTGGTAGTCAAGGACCCTGCATTGTCGACACTGCCCATAGAATACGGTTCGAATTGATTGCATCCAAGGTCATACGTTAGTTCACGCTAGGTGAGAATTCGCGCTAGGGTGAGAATTGACTCCCTGGTAAATGCGTTTTAATAAAAATTATACAAATGCCAACTTCCCATTTGTCAATATGCGAGGTCGCAATATCTACTCATAACCGTGTATAGAGGCGAGTTTTATAACTGTATAACTTGATAAAGCCGCGCGTTTGTGATTTCCAATCGTGGCGCATCAGCTATTCAAGTTGCTTAAATACAGTTTGGTTATGGGTTAAGTGATGTTTGCGCCTTGTCAAAAGTGACAGTCCTCTAAGAAGACGTACGACCAACGTAAATGTGAATCTTTTCTTATGTCGTAGAAAGACTGAAAGCATGATAATGGCCAGGGCCGGCCCAAACTTTTGCGGGGCCTGGTTCAAAAATAGCGCGGGGCCAAATAACACTTCCAAATACTTTACTTATTATAAAGACAATATGCGGTATGTAATTGACATATCATGCACTTCGAGCTATCAGATCGAAACGTAACTTACGTAATTGCAAATGTAAGAAGTAACATCAATAAGAGCCTTATCATCCTTAACATCAATAAGAGCCTTATCATCCAAACATAAAGATGTTTCTGGAAATTAATGCATTTTTTATAATAATTAAAAATTATAAAATATTCATACGTCGGGAAACGTGGATATTGTCATGTATTCATTAGTATTATCATTTATTTGCGCAGCATACGCATCCCAACTGAAGAATAATTGCTACAATTTCCTAGAATCTTCAAACTGAAAGATTTTTTCGAAGTGTCCTTGAAGCACTGAAAGCGTTGATATGGGTGGCGTTTATATTTTAAGGTTAGCCCCGAAATGAGTAGGTAACCAAATATACTTAAATTTTTAATGAGATTTATACTGAAATTGTTAGGTGTTTCCATTCAAATTATACGTTAAAGTCTACTCGGAACATTTGGAGATAAAAAAAATATCCGGCTGAATTCTGTCCATTAAGCTGGCAGATTTAAAGATTATTGGTGGCTATGTCCGTAGTCTTCTTGCGATCAACTAAAAGTCAACGATATTCACAGAATTCGTCACCGACACTTGACAGAATTGAGGCAGATATATTTTATTATTAGCAAAGGTACAAAGTTCACTCTAACGTATATTTTTAATGTAGAAACCAAAACATTAATCTTATTTAATTTTTATTTAAACATGTATATCCGCTTGAAAATTATGTCTACATTTCCGATTTAAACGCCACCTTAAGTAATGTTCCCGGGCATCCCAACATAACAAAACCAAAAACGCAAGATGGTGCGATAGGTGAAATTTTGAGTCAGGATTTGTGTTCAGCTCAAAGAAATATATCAAAATTGCCTATTCGAAAACGGATCGTTAACTCATTTCTTCTCAAAAATTTAAGGGCATAAAATTACAGTTGCAACAGTAGATATAGCAAAAGTAACCAAAACCCCATTAAGTTATAAACAAAAAAAAATCTGATGTGGCCAGGCACATGACTTTATCATACAAAATATAATATTAATAGTTTAGCTGCATGAGAATCTATTTGATTGAGATAAATGGTGTCTGCATTAAAATTAAACTAGTTAGCCAGGATTTGACAGATATTTTGATAGTCAATAGTATCAATAGTAGGTTTTGTCAAAGCATCAGCATTTGACACTACCTACTGTCAGAATAATAGTTATTTATCTCACAAGTGCCGAAAGTACGGAATAGCGCGACGAGCGGTGATGCGGCGAGTCACGGATGGCGGAGCGTCGCCGTCGCATGTGAGCGAGTCGCGCTATGTTGTTTTCGGCAGGAGTGACGTCAACGTTTTTGTGTTGGTTTTTGAGAAATACGCATTAAAAAAAATCAAAAATGGTAATATTTCTGTACAGGAAATGTTAGTTTGATACCACTTCTACGAAACGTCAAGTTTAAAAAGCTAATTAAAATTCTGACAGATTTATATTCGTTCATGACACTGTAGATGTCACATCCGTACCAACATACTAAAATATAACTACCGTCATCCCTATACTTTATTTACAATTTTGTCAATTTATCGTTTTTACAATTACATAAAACAACGGGTTGATATTTCTTATCAACAAACAATAAAATTAGTGATCTTATTTTATTTGAATTTTGTACTTTGCCGCACTAGAGCGGCAACGTTCCATAGCGGTTCTCCAACCTCTGATGAAATCAGCGGTTGCCTAGTGTGACAGCCATAGACATTTCTGTGGTGACAGCACGAAATAGTATATTACAATACAAGTTTTATAAGACAAAAATTGGCGCACGAGTAGTTTTGGGCACGACGAGCATAGCGAGGAGTGCCCAAATGGAACGAGTGCACCAATACGTCTTATAAAACGAGTGTTATACACTAATTTTTCTACTTTGCGATATTAATTTTAGATAAATGTAAAAAATTGCGGTTGGCATCTTACAATATAGAGTATTTTTTTTCTTCGACAGTTGGTAGTTGTACTAAAATTCACAAATACGATTGAGGCGAGCCAATAGCGATTGAGATGTCAGCCTTATTTGACACTTGACGACAGTTTCATTACTCTTTGAAAACTAAAAGTTACTGGAAGTTTGTGATCTGGTGTTTTCATAACGACACCGAAAGCGGTTTCGTTATGAGTTTATAACGAACGCAAAGTAGAAAAAAATATTTGTCAAATCCAGACTACTATGTACTTTCATATCAATGCAGATGCGACCGATCTCGATCAAATAGAATTTGCTCTTGAAGCTAAACTATTAATTTTACCAAAAAATGTCATAGGCATAAATTATTCAAAATTTCGTCTACTTTAATTTATTATTTATCTATTTTGACCAAATTACAAAAATGACGGTTCATTTGCAAAATCGTTGAAAAATGCTAAGAGTAAATAGCCAGTTCCTTTGGACCCTTTTGAACCAAAAGCTTTTCAGCTGTAAGTTTAATCATGAAACTTCTAAATATGAACTTTCGTCCCGATACCTTTAGTAGTTTCTCCGGAACCGTCGTCACAAAAATCGGGTACACACATACACACACACACACACACACACACACACACACACACACACACACACACACACACACACACACACACACACACACACACACACACACACACACACACACACACACACACACACACACACACACACACACACACACACACACACACACACACACACACACACACACACACACACACACACACACACACACACACACACACACACACACACACACACACACACACACACACACACACACACACACACACACACACACACACACACACACACACACACACACACACACACACACACACACACACACACACACACACACACACACACACACACACACACACACACACACACACACACACACACACACACACACACACACACACACACACACACACACACACACACACACACACAGACATTTTTTTGGACCTTGGTCAAAAATGTTCAGGGGACCCAAAAAGACCTATTTCCGCTAAAATCCCATTTTTTTTTCGGCACGATTACAATACTTTACCATACTGCGTATGATAAAGTAAAAATGAGTATGCTTATGAAAGATTGCTTCATGTAATTTACTTCCTCTATTATTGACGTCTTTATTTTTTTTCTTCTGTATGCTTTATACAATTGTTTATAAGATTGTTTATAATAATTGTTTATAAGAAACTGTAGTTCTCTTTTATTTGCGGGGCCGTCCTATGCGCTGGGCCGGGTTCAGGGGAACGCGCTGAACCCGCCTCTGGCCGGCCCTGATAATGGCATTGTAACTAGATGGCCGATTCAACTTGTTGGGGAACAACCTTTAACAAAATTGTGCGATTGCGCGCCGAAAAGATTGTACGTCTAAAGTCCCCTATTGGAACCAATACAAAAACAAAATATTGGAAATTGCTGCCTCAAACTTAGACCACCAGTTCTCCCGGAACAATAAGCTAAAAGTTTTTTTACATGTAATCCATCTATACCCTAAGTTGGGATAGTGTATAGGTACGGAAAAATTCGTCACAAAATGTTGCCCGCCAATGTTTGCATTATTATCGCCAAAACTGTTTATCAAAACAAAATATACACCATAGTAAACTCGAAGAACGTAGGTAAGTACATGACAAACAAACAAAATTACTGAAAAATATGGAAATATGTAGGTTTGGGGGTATCAGAATCGACATACGAGTATATTATGTCAATAATGATTAATAGCCATATTGTCAAATCATGTCATCAAGTTATTTCTACAAAATTACAAAGGCTGGTAGTAATATTGATGAATTTAAGTACAATGCCCTTCGAGAATCATTAAAATCGATCAAGATTACAAAATTTATTTAACATCAAATTTCACTCAAATACTAGATGCCCGTTTTTTGTACACCGCAGTGCAGGCAGTTACAGCCATCTCCTATCCATAAATCGACATTTTCCCAACTTGTACATCACGATTATTTGTTGTTGTTTTGAAATCGAAACGTTGCTGGTAGGTAAGGGTCTCAGACGTTCGACTTTACACGCAGACGTAGTAAGCAGCCGTAGTACGGTTCGTAGTAAGTAGGTGTAAAGTGTGTAAAGAGCCGGGGAAAGTGTGTGGGCAGCTCGTATACAGTAGTACGGGGATCAGGTGAGCGAGTCACCTGCTTGCTCGATCCTGTGGGCGGTCACGGCTGCCAGCTGCCTGGGCCAAAACTGTGGCCCCGTGTCCCTTATACTAGTGAACTCGTCTCTCGCCAAACGTAATGCAGTGGCGGCGGCAGGCAATGTTGCGGTTTGCTACCCCCCTGATGAATAATCGATCCATAGTACCCCTGCTCCTTCGCCCCGCCACGCTACCTCCGGCTCCTCTAAAGGCCTCCGTCGCGGTCGGTGGTCGCTGCTGGTGGCGGAGGCAAGGAGGAAACTCCCCTGGAGCGATAAAACTACCACCACCCATTATATTCCCGGTTTCCTCTTCTCCGGCGCGATATCTCAACTGTCAATTAGCGGCGACGGACGCGCAGATATAAAGAGGTAAATGGTCGAGCGAACAAACCGAGCGAGGACGGTCTGGAACGGATACAAGAGCTGGGGTTTCATTTTTATCGTTGCGAGAGGAATGGAAAATCGGAACAAAATGATTTCTTTGTTGCTAGTTTTGATTCCAAGATTAATTTTTAAGAATGTAAACAGGGCTAGGTTTTTAGTTATCGGCAATAACTAGGCTCATTTGTTATTTTATGTTTAGCTGGAACCAGTGGCGTAGCTACATATTCAGCGCCCTGGAGCATTTAAAATCTTAGCCCCACATTCAAAGTTCTGCCGAAGCGCGTTAGATCGAACTAGTTTAACCTGGTTTGTAAACGCATACTTTAGGTCAAACTGGTATGGACTAGGCCAAACTGATTTCTATTAACGGTATTGAAATGTACTATTATAGCGGGTGATCCACGCTGTTATTTGTGGAACCAGACGAATGATATCTAAATTTCATAATTTTTTTTATAAATTTCACTATAAAATAGACTAAAAATTAAAATTTTTGGAATATACATTATGTTAGTATTAGTCTTTTTTCCGGAAACGACGTTATCTATAAAATTGCAATCTTGCACACTATACTATGCATGCAGTAATTTCAATAGGGTTGATAATATAAAAACGACACACATCGATTGACAAATCTCCTTCCGTTTTTTTTCCGGAAATGACGTCATGTTTTACATTGTAAACTGCAGGCTATACTTTGTCAGCGGTATTTTCAATCGTGATGATTTTCTGAACCCAAAATGTAATGATTAGTAATGAGTACCTCGATTAGACCGACAGGCGTCAAATCAATAATTCAACAAATAATAAATTGTACTTGCGAGCTGATTGGCTGGTGTTCGATCTGCGATAGTTATTCGTAACTTATGGTGATTTAAAAAGCCCAAACATCGTCTGGCTCCATAAATAAAAAATAGTAAACAGCAGTTTACAGAGTGAGTAGCATTTGTTAGTAAATGAAAGTAGGTATTAAACTCAAATGCAAATGACAAATCAAATCTATCGTGCTAACCAGCTTCGTTAAACTGAGCAGTGACTAGGGGCTTATGTTTTCACCTATATTTGGTTTTTTCTAGTCCCTTATGTTACAAAATAAAAGATTGTCCATTCCGGAAAAAAGACAGTCATACTAACATCAAGTATACCACAAAAATTTTAATTTTTGGATCACCCGGTATAATAGTACATTTTAATACCGTTAATCGAAATCAGTTTGGCCTCGTCAATAGTTTACAAATCAGGTTAAACTAGTTTGGCCTAGGTTAAACTAGTTTAACGTAACGCGCTTCGGCAGAACTAGTTTCACCTAGGTTAAATTGGTTCTACCTGGAAACGGGTTTTGCCGGTAACATATACAAAATCCTTGAGAAATTCGGTTTAGGGGTTTTATGACAAGAAAAATCAATTAGTCAAAAGCTGGCTGTTTTCGATTTCTGCCAAATTAAACGAACCCCAATATTCTGCAGATGGAAGAATGTTCAATATAAATACCGGTCTTGTATTCTGTGGAATTTTTCCAAAACTAGTATCCTTTACTAGCGCAGATTTAAGAACATAGTTACACTAATTTTGAAGAGAAGGCCAGCATTTTGCGATTATGAACTTTTTTCATGAATCACTTTTCCACTAGGGTTGCCAGGTATCCTGGATTAAGTAGGATATATTGGATACAGGGTTAAATGTTTGCACCCTACGAAAAATGTTCGCAGGACGCTTAATTGTCGACGTTTCGCGGCTTATCTTCAGCTTCATCAGGGGTTGCATCGAAACGTCGGCAATGTCTTAAATGAAAGACCAAAAACCGAAGACTGAACGAGCATTTTATTTTACTTACTATATTTATACATACATGTACAATGTACATATATGATTGTATTATTACTGTTATGTAATTATGAATCGTCCATATTCCAGAACCACCATCCAAAGAATGAAAGCGTCTAGTAAAAATTACAGGAATAAGTGCGAATAGTCTTCATAGTCTTCTATACATATTGACGTTCATATGTATGAAACGGTTTGTTTACAAAAGGAAAAGAGTTGAAACTTAATAATAACGTTCATTTCCTAATGGGAAGCGCATAGGAATTTTCGGTAAATTTCTTTTGTGCTGGAAGTTCCATATTAACTCAGATTTTTGTGCTTCTGTGGTATTATGTAAATAAAAAACGATCGGACATAAAGAATAGCTGTAGTACAAAGTTTAAGATTTTCGATGAGTGTTTTTTGACATTTCTAGGGCATTGGCTTCAGCTGGAATACATTTACATTTACAAAAGCGACTCTACCACCATAGGTCACCATTTTGTGATTATCTTTCAAGCGGTTTATCTGACATTTTCGCTCTTTTAGAAGTTCACATTCTATTGCCCCATATATCAGGTGTTTGTAATATTGATAAATTTACATCCATTGGTTTTGCACAAGGGTCGTTCCTGTTTTATTGCAGTGTTGCATGTTTGGTAGAACGCTGGCTTTAGCATTTAGCACACTAAAATGTTGCGTTTATCTTAAAAACGGTGTTTTTTACTGAAAAACAATAATAATATGCTTATCTTGTCTTATCTTGTAAAATTCACGTCTTTATCAAACAGACCAAACTAATAACAAAGAAATTATAACCGAATTATTTTTGTATACAGGATGATTTAGAATGAGGCCTTTCTTTGCTGGGATGTGCACAAAAAAAATTTAAGATTCAGAAATATTTTTAAACCATTTTGCAGTTTGCCCGCTATATTGTCGTGCCAAGGTAATTATATTTGTTTTCATAACTGTATTCTTCAGGAATTAAAAATTGTTGAACTTTTTAACTTTAATTAATTAAGGACTCTATTCAGACAATAACAATGATATTTACATGGGGTACCTATACATTAAAGTACTTTTCATTTTGTTAACCTTTCTCATGTCGTACATTGACGGCTGGTAGCGATCTCTATATATTTTTACTTTATCATTCGTAGTATAATGAGTATGAGTTTGATGCAATTAAGCCGCCATTTCTGTAAGTCGTCAAAATAGTTAAATAGAATAAACTAAAGTAGAGGAAATTTTGAACAATTGATATCTATGACATTTTTTTGGTAAAATTAATAGGTTAGCTGCATGAGGAAATTTTATTCGATTGAGATCGATTGTTCTGCAGTGTAGTTTTAGCCAGGATTTGACAGATATTTTGATTCTAATGACAGGGAGTGTCAAACGCTGATGTTTTCGCAATACCTACTGTCAATAGAATCAACATATCTGCCAAAACCTGGCTAACTGATTTTATTTTAATGCAGACACGACCGATCTCGATAAAAGAGAATAGCATGCAGCTAAACTCTTAATTTTATAATAGTATTATAAAGTCAGATTTTTTTATATTATCTTATATTAATAACAAGGATTGTAATAGTTTTTTTGGTCATATAACGTTTTGAGGGGGTGGGCGAAGTAGAACATTTTGAGAAAATAGGAAGCCGCCAGTACTAACAATCAAGATACTGCAACTGTGACGTTACTTTAAATAGAAACTATACGTTTTTGCTCGTATTGTTTGTTGTGTTTTTATAATGTATTAGCATTCACTACTGGGCTCGGCTTGAATCAAGCCATCTTCAGACAAGCAGGGTCAAAAACTTTACTCTTATCTTAACACATTGGCAACCACTTTGACCGTGTTTGCCTGAAGATTGCTTGATTCAAGCCGAACCGGCTTGAACGCTGATACATTACATACAAGGAAGAACATATAGTTCATTTTTTAAACGTACAACCTTAATCACCATCCACAAACTTGCTAATGAAAAACATTTCAAGGAGCACACCCTTCGGAAGTAACAGAGACTTAAAGTTGTAGATGGTGAAAGTGGTTGTGTGAGGTATCCTAGAATAACTCAACAAGGTAAGTATGGGAAACTAATTATGGAAATAAAGGAAGAAATTGACAGGATATAAAGTATAAACTACATATGTTTCAATAAAAATATAAAGTCCAGCATAGTGTGTACGCTCAGATTTTCTGGAACGCAATTATGATTAATTGATAATATACTCTCCAGCCTATCTATCCACTTAGGATGATTATATTAAATTTGCATTGCGTTACATCGCTCGATATCATCATTAGTTTTATTATCGAGCACTCGTTTGCAGTGTACACAATGCGGAAACATCATTTTGTCATTAACCACTACACATTTACACATTCTGAAAACAAAAATCTGTAGACAAACATTCAACTCAATATCGATTAAATATATACGCCATACATATATTATCACGTAGTAACCAGATTAAAGTCAGTACATTTATTTTATACAATACATTTATATGTATTGTATGTGATATACCGTTTCAATTTTAATTTTGGAAAAACACTAATGTAGTTTTATAATTCTAAAGAAATTTCTCTAAAGTTGCCAGATATCACTTATCGAAATATATGAGACTACCTACTAGCAAAAATATATGTAATCATGAAAAAATACTTGAAAAATACGCATTTTAAAAATGTATAATTAATCAATACAATGTAAGTACAAAGTATAGAAACTTGACAAAATCTGAGAAATGTTTTGTTATTTACTAAAATCCTTGCAGATGTTGTACTAAAATACACATGTTTATAACAAATTAAATTTCCCTCCTTAAATTGGGTTTGACTTATAACGCACGCGACACTTTTTGTAATTGGCATCTGTTTCTTTTATTCAACGTAACATACAAATTCTATGACCGAAAAATGTCCAGAAAAAGACAGTTGAAAATTACAGAATGTATAAATTACTTTGAATGAAAAGCGAATAGGCACTTTTGTAGACTTCTTTGCACTGAATAATAATCCTTGAATGTTAGAATGTTTATATCAAGTCATGTTCTTGTTGTCTCTTTTATTGAAGCGTCAGCACATTACTTAAATCATCGTCGTAAATGATTTAAAAAAAATGGTAACCACATTTTCAGGATTTCAGGGAAAAGTACAAAGTTGAACCTGGTTGGAATTTATTTACAAAGTTTAAGGTTTACTATGAGACCCTTTTGAGGTTTGTAAGACAGGTTTTTGACATTTTCATCTCACTTTCTTACGAAAACCTTACGCAAGATTCTAAGCTGTGTGAAGTTAGCATGGTCACCAAAAATTTTGAAAAAGATACCGTCACTTGCCCCTCGTTTGCCCTCTATTGCCATTTAATAGTTTCGTTTGCCTCCTCATAGTTTTCGAGAAAATTCAATTTTTCTTCTGGGGGGCTAACTTCACGCTGAGCCAGCCCTCCCACCCACAAAATTTTAATTTTCAGAAATTCAAATACGTGAAATTAATGGCATTTTGTTTGCCCTTGTTTACCTCACAAACCAATTTGTCCTATTTCCTTACATAAGCAAATTGATTTTTTTCCGATATCTTTTTCCCCCATATTGTCAATTTGGTCGAGATGGAAATTAAAAACGTGGAGTCGATTTCTCGTCGTTTGTCCCCGATTGCCATTTCATATTTTTCTTTTTCTCCTGATAGTTTTCCCGCAAAATGACTTCCTCACAGCAGTAAAACCTTGATACGCTAACAAATTTATATTTCTATATAGTAATTTATAGACAACATAAAACGGCAAAACTCTCCTAACATTGCTACTATTATTTGTTTAACCATCCTGACCAAATTTGGCGTTTGCCTCCGTCTGAGACAGAAGTTATAAACAATTGAACTACCTACGGCAAAATCTAAATATTTTCAGATGTTTTGTTTTTTATCTCAGTTTCTGTGGGTCCCAAACAACAAAACTCTACAAATATATCTGCCACAATTTGTTTCACCATCCTGAGCAATTTAAGCGTTTGCCTCCCTCTGAGACAAAAGTTGTAAACAATTGAACGTTTACTTGCAATAGAACCTTTTGTTTATAATATTTAACTAACCTTTTCATTACAACTATAACTGATACAAACTAGAACATATACAACCAGATACAGATATTCGGTTTCTCTTTGTATCTCCAATCTATAATAAGGTATAAATAAAACAAACCTATGAAGATTTTGAGAAAAAGAATTATACCCCTCTAGAAATTGAGATCAAAAATAAGAAATCTCAAAACATTTAGGTTTTTGGGTATTTTATAAGTTCAATTGTTTATAACTCTTGTCTCAGAGGGAGGCAAACGCCAAAATTGCTCAGGATTGTCAAACAAATAGTGGTAGATATATTTGTGGAGTTTTGTTGTTTGGGACTCAATAGAAACTGAAATACAAAATAATCCATCTGAAAATATTCAGATTTTGCCGTATTTCATAAGTTCAATTGTTTATAACTTTTGTCTCAGAGGGAGGCAAACGCCAAAATTGCTCAGGATTGTCAAACAAATAGTGGCAGATATATTTGTGGAGTTTTGTTGTTTGGGACTCACTAAGAACTGAAATAAGAAATAATACATCTGAAAATATTTAGATTTTGCCGTAGGTATTTCATAAGTTCAATTGTTTATAACTTTTGTCTCAGACGGAGGCAAACGCCAAATGTTAGCGTATCAGGGTTTTATTACTGTGAGGAAAAGTCAATTTGCGGGAAAACTATTAGGAGAAAAGCGAAAATATCAAATGGCAGTCGCGGCCAAATGACGAGAAATCGATTTCACGTTTTTAATTTCCATTTCAACCGAATTGACAATATGAGTGGTAAGTTCACCCCAGATTTCGGAAAAAAATCATAATTTGTTTATGATAGGAAATAGGAAAAATCGGTTTGTTAGGCAAAAAAGGGCAAACGAAATGCTAATAATTTCACGTATTTGAATTTCTGAAAATTATATCATATATAAGTAAGTATATCATGTATCATATTATCATAGTACATAGAATTAAAACGTGTAGTCTCAAAAGTACCAGAGTGGTCAAATTTAGAAGAGCAAAATACACCATACCTATGTTTGACCTCAAACCCATTTGTGGACGTTTCTAAAGGAGCTGAAAAAAAATATATTGGATCTGGCAACCTTAGCATGGCCATACCAACACTCGACCTGAAAACGACTCACTTTATCGGCCTGTTATACAGTACACTATATATTTTTCTTACGTAAGATTTTCGCCGTGTGAGTGTATTTGCTATTTGTTCGACTTTGAAATCTTTGTTGTAAACAACCTGGAGATAATTAAAGAAGATTGGTCTAACGACCGACGAAAATATTACTTTCTCCTCGGCAAATATCTGAGTGGCTCTTTCAGCATTGCCCTCCGTTCGTTTTCTCGGAAGTGCTCGGCGAGGAAAAGGGAGGGAATGAGAAAACCGATACCCGAAGTTTTGTTATGCAGGGTCAAGGTTACGCCGTAGAATCCGAAAGGGAACCGTCGCCAATAAACAAACTATAAATCCGGCATACAAATGCCCCCCAAAATCGTCAATAATTCATCTCAGCAACGTCAACCTTGACCCACGAATTCGTTTTCTCGTAGCGTTACATAACACGTTCATTTTTGTTTTGCCTGAACCCTAAACTTCAGCTTGAAATAACGATTTTTAACAAATCTTTCGTGTTATTATACGATAAGCCGACATTAGTATTTGAATGATAATTACATATTGTAAAAAAAGTTTTTCGTTAAATTTAACAAGACGTTGCCAAAAAATGTTGGATTTGCATAAGAACTTCGACAGGGTGCGGCACAACTACCTATCTCACTTCAAGTTCAAGCGTTAATAGAAAAGTGATGCTAAATGCCGTTCAAGCCCTTATGGTCTATTTTAAATGTGCATCCTTGAAACTTCCAATACGATAAGAAATGATGTGGTTAATATAAACGGTTGGTTTGGTTACTTTAAACTGTCGTCATTTGTCGATCCATGACAACAAGCAATGTAACTTGAGAATTAATTGAGACTCAATGTAATTTAATAAAATCAGAAAAAGCCATATGAAAAAATTAAATCATTTCCCGAAAAGATGTACCGGGATATCTAATTTCTTAGACTCTTTTGTATGTATATAACCTCTGCATTTAAAAATACATTGTTGTTAGTATTTACACTATTATAATATACATACAGAGAGGGCGCAAAATATGGAAACAAGACAAAACCACTGAAAATACCTGTTATTTAAAAAAACATCCGACCTTCAGTTCCTTAACTCCTTTACTTATAACGTCCTCGATTTTTTGAAAATGGTAACTTCATATTTTCCATATTGAGTTTGCTAGATCTCTTAATTGTCTTAAAGGGCAACATATAGCTTTACATAAAAAAATTACAAAAGCGTCAATTGAAAATTAGGGAAATATTGATAACGTTTGTTTGGGAATAGGTATCTTTTATGGATTTCTTTGCGCTGAATACAAATCCGGGCTTGACGGTTGCATATGCTTTCAAAATAGCCGACTTCCGGTAGGGTTCCATCTTGAAAATTCAAATTTCCTGCCATGCGCGGTTTCGCGCATGCGCGGCAGAAGCGTCCCCATACCTACTTCGTCAGGTTATTGCGCTGCTTCTTGTTTGTTTTCTGTAGGGATCCGCACACCTCGTAAATGAGTGACTTTTAGGACTTTTAGGACAGGTAACACTACAAAAATTTAAGTTTACTATGAGAACCTTTTGTGGTTTCTAGGATAATGGGTTCATTGCATGTGACATTGCAAAATTTACCAAAATTGCGGTGTTTGACATTTGATAGAAAATTAGTCTAAATTCGTCTTCAGAGTCGGTCATAAAATGTTTCCGCTGCCATTAAGAGAAATAAAAGATCAGCCAAAACCAATAAAAAACATTGTGGTCGCTATGTAAAAAATGTTTCGATAACGTCATAAGTCACTAACAAATTGCCTCTTTTATAAAAATTTATGTATTAATAATTAAAAATCGTGTTTAACAATTTTTTAAAATGACAAACAGACACGATTTCCTTATGGTTCCATACTTCGCGCGACCTGTATAGAGTATTTCATCATCCTGTATGCTTGAAAATATTTTTGGGTTGTAGAACATGGGCCAATCTTCTGCATAAAACGTGTGGTTTCTTTACGAACATATCGACCACTACAACGCTATAGACTGGCCCTGTATGTAATAGAATAAAAATAGCAACAATGTTAATGATGCGTAAATTTCTTTATATCATTACAATAAAAATTCAAGCCCCAAGTTCATGCCGGGCATACCAAAGTTACGGTTTTAGTTGACATTAATACCCCTAATGCTATCTAATATTTATGTATCTCGGAGTCACTTCTGAATCAGTTTTTTTTTATAAATCTATTAGAACGTGATACAATAATCATCTTTATTTAAGTTCGAAAGCACCGACGATTGAACCTACTATTAGTTATTCCGAATTATTAAAGAGACACTGAACAAAAGACTAAACAATGATTACACGTTTTCACGATGAATATCACATTACGGAACATGGATCACGTACTCCATCCAAGAATTCAAATCGATAACCAACTTGTCAGCTGGCTCGTATGCATTATAATAGCCAGAGTGTCAGTTTACTGAAACTTTGCGTCTATGGGGATGGAGACGACGTAGACATATAGTTCCTGTTTCGTGGAACTACCCGACTAACCATGGTACAAGACTGCCTCTGAATTCCTATTCAAACTTCCAACTAAATCATACAAGGACTTTGCACTTTGTAAACTTGCTATTACACGCAGTGTCTACGAAACACTACGTAACTTAATATCGCCGCCAAATTGATTTCGATCAAGTTCTATGACATGCAGACCGGAAGTTGTGCATAAGGATTATGTACGTAGTAACGTAAAGTTTTAATAGGTTTAATTGTTGTATAAGGACGTTGGTAGCGAACCTTTTATTCAATAACTATAATAACAAACATAGAAATTAATACAAATCTAAATATAGTATAATTAATTGATCTAAAACAATGTAGGACCAAAGAACAAGAACATCCAATCCCTCACCATTTCTGTTATTTTTTCTACTTATATTCTATAATATAAGTAATCGACCATAATATAAAAAATACGACGTTCGAAAAAGAAAACAGTTTTGCGAAGCAAAGCAAACAATTTTAAAATTAGCCCTTTAAAAATGGCGGAGGCGCTTACATTAAGGCCTTCAATCATCAATTCAACTTGCAAATAGTGTTGAAATTGTAGTATTAAAGTAAATCAGTAAAACGACTAACTTTCTCTAACTCTTCTGTTGTGCGATACGTTTCGTCAAATTTTAATCCACAAATTAAGTAAAAAAATAGGAACTATAATAAGAGAAACACGACGTAACAATACATATAGTACAGTGAAATTAAATGAAAAATTACCCATAAGGGGAAATTAATCCAATACAGTTCCCTTTTGGGAACATGGAAAGCGTTGACTTTCAGTATTCTAGGTCGTCCGAAAATTTTCTTAGTGCTTGAAACCCCTAAAATGCACATTCGCAGTTCTTCGTATTTTACCGTAAACCGTTCATGATTTCGCAATTTTAGCATAGACAAAATTATTCCTTATAACATTCTGCACAAAAAAGGTATCCTATTCAACAGTACAGTGGTTGTCAAACCGCTATATACAGTGCTCACCGTTTAATGTGATCACATCGGGACTCGGACTTTTTGATAACAATAACCCATAGATACTAATAACCGAAAACAAAATGGCCGAAAACAAAAATTCGAAAAGAAAAATCTTTATTTAGAAAGTTAATATTACACACATAATATTAATAAAATAAAATAAATCGTGATGCTTTGCGTTTAGTGCGTTTACGTAAAGTTCGTACCCGTAATGCGCCTGAAAATTTGACGATCTATGCTGGACACCATCACGGAAAACTTCTAAAGCATTCCGCATTTCTTTATTTGTTGGAGCTGGCAATATTTCTATAGAATCTTCGTCAACTTCCTGTTGTTCACATTCGGGTTTTGGAGATTGAAAACATTACAGATTAACAAATTTCATCTTTATCCAAACGAATGACCGCTCGATTCACAAAAACAAACACAGCTTATTTGTTTTTACCGCCTCGGCTTTTTGCAGCGCGTTTATGATTTTGCTTATTCGTTGCTCAACGCAAGAACCGACGTAAGAAAAAGTGATAACATAATCCGATGTGATGATTCCAATAAGCGGTGATTTTCCTATGTGGTAATATACGGCCGGCCCGTTTTTCGCAAAAGTGATAACAATAACCGATTGATAACATTAACCGTGAATACAATAAGCGGCATGCACTGTATTATGATATGTAATAACATAATATTTTTATTATTTGAGTATTATTAAACTCATAATATGCCAGCAGCCGCCATTTTCGGGTTCCGTTATACAGGAGTATTCCAATATCATCATTTCCTTTTCTTAATAATTCCATATTTATATTTAACGATTCAATAATAATTTAATCTTTGAGTTCAGAAACTACCCAAGTATTTTTTAGATTTCATACGGGGTGCGCCATCTTTTATGTCAGTATGTATGAATATTGAATGACTTTTAGAAGAAATAACTGATTTCCATATGTGAGGTATTTTTATTTAATACAGTCCTTTACAATTTATTTGGACTATTTTTTTAATATAGAAATCAATCAAGTGACCGCCTTCATTGGCCAAAGCAAAATGTGCCCGTTTTGCTGCGTTTTCCATAACTTTTTCGAGCATCTCTGGCGATATAGCGATGATTTCGGCACAAATGTTTGCCTTGAACTCATTTAGGGACTTTGCTCTTCAAATCACCCCGCAAAAAGAAGTCCGGAGGGGTCAAATCTGGAGTTCTGTGTGACCAGTCAATGTCGCCATTTTTGAACACCACACGTCCAGGAAATTTTCGTCACAGAAACTGCATTGTTTGATGTGCAGTATGGCATGGCGCACCGTCTTGTTGAAACCAGTAACCGCCCACACCATTTTGCACGTGTTTTAGGGAAGACTAAATTAGCCAAAATCCACCGATATTGATTCCATCGACTGTTTCTCCTTCTCTGAAGAAATATGGCCCGTTGTTTCAGTCTGAAGCAATTCATTGTTAAAATTGTACTGAAGTGACATTTCCAAAACATGTTTACTCACATCAATCGATTGATAAATGTGGAAGTTATTAAAAGTTTACATACCGACATAAAAGATGGCGCACCCTGTATAAACTTATTCTCGCGATTGTGGGCTAAAATTAGCAAAAAAAGTACCCGGGCACTGGAGTGGTCGTAGTTTAAGATCCGCTCTATTCAAGAAAAAGTGGATAATATCTGTTTTCAGAATTTTGTACATCTGCTAAAATTACGAAATCATAACCGTTTTTCGGTAAAATGCGAACAGCCGGAAAAGTGCACGTTAATGGTAGCCTGTAGGGGCCAGGCTTTGATAAAATTTGCGAGCGCCATAGAATATTAAAATTCCCGCGTCGGATCCCAAAAGGACAACTGTATTCTATTTATTTTCCTTCTTTTTGGTACTTTTATTGTACCTCTCTAAATTCTCTATGTTTACATTTAAATGTAAACTGGAAAATGTAAAAAATAAATTGTATACAACGGTTTTCACCCCAATATAGGGGTATTTTTTCCCCTAATTTTACCCCACTATCGCGAGAATATGATTTTTTAAGTTCTCAAAAAGTGTCAGAAGACGGAACTTCTTAACAAAAGCAAAAGTTGGTATTTGAATACCCCTGTATGATGGACTCTAGAAATAGCGGTTGCTGGCATATTATGAGTTAATAATACTGAATTAATAAAAATATTACATTATTATATGTTATTTTGTAGAAGTTTTATAATACAGAAGCTAAAATTGTGGAATCGTGTCCGTAAGTCCATAATAAAATTTGCGGATAAAATAAAATATTGATACTCAACACTTTCCGCGTCGGATCCCAAAATTTTAGTATTATTTTGGAACAATGAATCAAAGTCTTACATTTAAAAGACCAAATTCCAACCAAATTCAACCATATTTGGTACGTAAGTGAATCTATGATAAGAGATCTTTTTATAACCATTAAAAACAATAATAATAAAATACGTAATAATATTAATGTTAATGTTAAGTGTTTCTCAGAATGACGTTTAAACTACCAAATAGTCTGGGTTATCCCAGGCACATTTTTTTGCTAATACATTAAGATAAAAAAAGCCATCACTTTCCCTGATATACAACGAAACACACTTTTAGAGAACCTAAGCAATCCTATATCATTTCTGGAACTATTGTACATACTTACTCATTTCTTATTAGCGAATATTTTCAAATTACGGTGAGTAAACTAGATTAACTGATAGTTTTTTGTAGGTTTATGAACATTCAGTTATCTCTGAAGAAGCGCACAACATGGTTCCCGAAACGTCAACAATCATGAATGTTTACGGATGGCAAAATCAGGAAACTATGTATTTTCTGTGTGAAGCCAATTAGTGCGAATTGAAATTTTGTAATTTTGGTACCAACTTTTATCTTTAATTCTCTCAACTAATTAATTCTCCTGATTGCTGCTTCATGACTTATGGGCTTATAAAAAGTTAGTCTACTATTAGCCCCCTTTATACTCTTAAATATGGTACCGTAATTTGTAACGCCTAGTGTTTGAAACCAGTAACAAAATTTAGGTAAGTTCTTCAAAAGTTGGCTTACCGTTAGAAGATTCGCATGTTTTGGTGCCGCTCAGGAGCAAAATGAGAGCAGTGGCGCTGATAACAGCTAGTACTAGAACAGCCCCGAAGAGGGCCTTTTCCCTTAAGGGTTTCGTCTTGATTGGGTGCACGATGGTCTTCGTACCTCCGCCAGAGACCTGCACCATCGTCGCGACGCCGGTAGAATTCAGCAAGGAGTCCACCGAGTCCTGTTCCATCCTTGCCTCTCCACCCTTCAGGAAACCATTATTCACATCCGTAAATTTTTTAACTATCACAGTCGATACATCTCCCATCTTACTTAAGAAGAAGATACTATAGAATCCCAAAACTCACGTACCGAAAAATGGGATCATATATTTTAGAATTGTTTTAGGTTAGAATTTTTTCGAGTCCAGCATTTGTTGCTAATATGGGCAAAATTGACTTGAATATCACTATACTCTGATTGTCCGGCTTCGAATTTGTTTGATTTCTCGTGGTGCGGCTGCGGTGATTTTTTCTCGGCTGGTGAATTGTCGGTTTGGCCGGCTCGGGACGTTATCTAGAACTGAGACTTAGAGCGGCGGGTGCTCCTTTTTGATATAGTGGAGTACTCTCGGGCTCCAAACCACCTGTCACTCGTGCGCAGTCGGTTCCTATCGACATACCTTCCCCGGAGTAATCCGGGGGTTACTGCCATGCTACGACCGGCGTTGCGAAGATTTTCCGGCAAGGGCAACAATCCCAACCACTGAGCCGCTGAAAGAAATAAAAGAAAGTATATTCTGGCAGTATGTAAACAGGAGCAACTATTAACAAATAGAGAAGAAAGGAAAACAACCCAAGATTGTTAGCTATTCATTTGGTTCAACAACCCCTAATAGGAATGCTTAAAAATACGCGTAGTTGAAATGCAGGCGCTATAGTTGACATGGCCACACTTAAAAATGATGAGAGGCTGATGTTTGGTGTGCACGTTGGCAAGATGAAGTATCATCGCTCTCTTAAAACCAAATAACCAACCGTGTGACCATCGTGTGTTATTTTGTATTGTTTTGTTAATACTTTTAACGTCTTCTATATACTTCTAAGAAAAATGGAACCCTGTATAGGCATGAAAATTTTCATTCAACTTCAGTATTACACACGTGCTTATACATCATCCCACGCCCTGCTTTCAGAGTAAAGGTTTTTCTGTGGTTTTCCTTTACTCCACGGCGAATGCTGAAAGCCAAACAACTTAAGACGTGCCACAGACGCGGGCCATAATAATGATAATTCGGGCCTGCCGATGCCCCCGTAGTGGCGAAAGCTGTTGGGGGATGTTAAGGCGTGGATTATTATTATTATTATGATTACATTCAGACACCTATGTATTTGGCACGGTCAGATGAACAAAAAAATAATTATAGGTAATATTTTTTATGAATTCTAAGTTTACCTTTTTGTTTATAAGCTGGACGAATGAAATTTGGGAATGTATTAATAGCAAAAAAAAAATGTCATTCTTTGGGATATTCTTGAGGTTAAAATGACTTTCGGTTTTCCAAATAACCAAATAACCAACCGTGTGACCATCGTGTGTTATTTTGTATTGTTTTGTTAATACTTCTAACGTCTTCTATATACTTCTAAGAAAAATGGAACCCTGTATAGGCATGAACATTTTCATTCAACTTCAGTATTACACACGTGCTTATACATCATTACTCATGATTACATTCAGACACCTATGTATTTGGCACGGTCAGATGAACAAAAAAAAAATCTGATGTGGCCAGGCACATGACTTTATCATACTATTTATAAAATGAATAGTACATGAGATTCTATTTGATCGAGATCGGTTGTATCTGCATTAAAATAAAAGCTAGTTAGCCAGGATTTGACCGATAATAATAACAATAATAAATCTTTATTCACAAAAAGAAAAACACTATACAAAGTGAAAAACACAATACAAAATGAGCGAATAACGATCGGTTAGACATGCCACAGCATTGAATTAACACATGTGTGTGGCTTTAATTTAATGAGTACACATACGCTCGAAGCCCAAGAAATATAAAATTAACAAATAATATAATACAGATTGCGAAACCAGAGCACAAACTACACCAACCCAGTATTCACGACTATTGATGAGTATTGACTCATCGAACAAATAAATTCCCTAGAATGGCTGCAAAACATATCTCTGTCCAACAAAAGTACAACCAACACGTTAACCCCCGCTTTCCTCAGATAAACCAGAAATACATTACATATCTTTGGTGCAATACTCAGAAATGATCTATGGACAATCGACCATAAGGCAATCCCATCTCTCCGCCCCTTGTAAAATAAGAATGTGAATTCATACTAAAATAAAACTACACTCATCGCTATACTTTATTTACAATTTTCTCAATTTATCGTTTATAGAATTAGATATAAAGACGGGTTGATATTTCTTATCAACAAACAATCAAATTGGTGATCTTATTGTATTTGAAATTTATATTTTGTACTTTGCCGGAGTTTGCCCCACTAGAGCGGCAACGTTCCATAGCGGTTCTTCAACCTCTGATGCATACTCTAATGAAATCAGCTGTTTTCGAGTGTGACAGCACAAAAAAGTGACAACCATAGACATTTCTGTAGTGACAGTACAAAAAAATATTTGTCAAATCCAGGCTACTATGTACTTTCTTATCAATGCAGATGCGACCCATCTCGATCATATGGAATTTGCTCTTGCAGCTAAACTATTAATTTTACAAAAAAATGACATAGGCATAAATTATTCAAAATTTCCTCTACTTTAATTTATTATTTAACTATTTTGACGAACTTACAGAAATGGCGGCTCATTTGCAAAATCTTTGAAAAAGGCTTAGAATAAACTATCAGTTCCTTTGGGCCTTTTTGAACCAAAAGCTTTTCAGCTCTAAGTTTAGTCATGCAACTTCTAAATATGAACTTTCGTCCCGATACCTTTAGTAGTTTCTCCGGAATCGTCTCAACAAAAATCGGGTACACACACACATACACACACACATACACACACACATACACACACACACACAGACATTTTTTTGTACCTTGGTCAAAAATGTTCAGGGGACCCAAAAAGACCTATTTCCGCTAAAATCTCAATTTTTTTTTTCGGCACGATTACAATACTTTATAATACTGCGTATGATAAAGTAATAATTATAGGTAATATTTTTTATGAATTCTAAGTTTACCTTTTTGTTTATAAGCTGGACGAATGAAATTTGGGAATGTATTAATAGCCAAAAAAATGTCATTCTTTGGGATATTCTTGAGGTTAAAATGACTTTCGGTTTTCCGGAAATGACGTCATCATTTAAATTTTAAATGGTACCTATCCTATATTCTTTGTGTGATATTTTCAATCAGGATGACATTCTGACCAAATACTTGATATTTTATTGAAATTCTTAGTGTACAAAAGGTGTTACAAGCACGGAAGTCGAAAAATATATTAACCTAATGATCTAATGATCCTAATGATCCTAATGATCAGCGCACAAACCAAAGTCACTCAATGGACACCCGAAGGAAGTACCCTGATTATGCGGGGAAAAGCAATTTTCCAACACAACGATACGACATTCTTGATATTTTGCTGATAATCGTAACATGCAAATGACGTTTTGGGTAGTACTTGCTTCGAGTAGTCCATTGAGTATGTGATGTACGTATGTACCTTTACTTTTGATTGTCATTGTATATATATATATATATGGTTGTGTATTGAAATATTGTTTGCGCATGACCGGTATTCCGAAATACCATTATTTTGTATTAGTGCCACCATGACATTATTATTAAAGTTACATTGGTATGAACATGTTGTGTTTAACTGACTACACCTCAATATACTACATTGGCGACGAAGATAATTTGGAAAAATGGTAGATGAAGAAACTCCAGCGCGTGGTGTTTCCACAGTGGGCCGACTGCGCGAATTCGATTTATCATCGGACTGGTCTATTTTCAAGGCAAGACTCCAAAATTATTTTGAGGCGAACGAGGTGAGCCATGGACGAAAGCGAGCAATCCTGCTTAATTCGTTCAGTGAGGAAGCTTATAAGCTTATGTTTGATTTATCAATGCCGTCAAAGCCCGAAGATAAAACTTACGACGAATTGGTGGAAATACTGGACAGCCATTTTAAGCGACAGGTACCAGTTTTTGCGAACCGCATGAAGTTTTACTGTGCCACAAAATTTGAAGAAGAGAGCGTTCCAGAGTGGTGCGCACGCATTCGAAGTTTGGCCGTTCATTGCGAGTTTGAGGGTAACCAAATCGACGGTATGTTACGTGATCGATTTATTACGGGGTTCCATGCTGGTATTATACGGGATCGTCTGTTTGAAGAGAAGAAAGACGTCACATTTTCCGAAGTAGTGACTTTGGCAAGCACCAAGACGGCGGCTCAAATTAGCACGCAATCAATCAAGGTCGAGCCAGTTCATTCAATGCGAACATCAGGTTCCAGAGATCCAGGCCAACATGGAAGTAATTGGAAAGAAAAACAGAAAATAGGCAGCAACCCCGAGATCCCAAGACTACCCCAGCAACAAAGGCCGTGCTTTGTATGTGGGAGAAGAAATCATGTCGCTGATAACTGCAGGTACAAATCTTACACATGCTACAAATGTAATATTCAGGGACATTTAGCACCTGTATGTAGAACCAAGAATCGCAATAATTTTTTAGAGGCATCTGAACTTTTTTCAATGTCGAATTCTACTTTTAGTTCATTTCTGTTGAATGTTAGGATTAAGGAAATATCGTATACTTTTCAATTAGATACAGGAAGCAGTATTTCAGTTATTTCTGAAGATTTTTGGAGGAATAATTTTGCAAATTATAAGTTAACGTCTAGTGATAGGGAAATTTTTGTGTACAATGGAAATAAAATTTTTAGTTTGGGATTTTTTAGAATTAGAGTTTTTTATAAGAATAGTTCTAACATGATTGATTTATATGTTATTAGTAATGGAGGACCTCCAATTTTAGGGAGAGATTTTTTGCATTTATTTAAGTTGGGTATTAGCGAAATTAATAATTTAAATTGTAGCAATGATGCTAATTTTTTATTTAGGAAATTTAAATCTGTTTTTTCACCCGAACTCGGTACTTTTAATAAGGGTAAAATTCAATTAAAATTGAAAGGTGAGGCAAACCCAAAATTTTTTAAAGCTAGGCCCATACCATTTGCTTTGCAACAAAAGGTTGAGTCGGAATTATCTAATTTGTTGAAATTAAATATAATTGAACCTATAGATTATTCAGAGTGGGGTACTCCAATAGTACCAGTGGTAAAGAAAGATGGAAGCGTAAGAATATGTGGAGATTTTAAGGTCACTTTAAATCAACAATTAAACATTGATCAGTATCCATTACCACGGATTGAAGATTTGTTTCAAAAGTTGCAAGGCGGGAAAAATTTCAGTAAGTTGGATTTATCAAACGCTTATCAGCAATTAGTTTTATCGGACGATTCGAAACAATTTGTTACGATTTCAACGCACAAGGGTTTATACCGGTACAATCGTTTACCATTCGGGGTGGCTTGTGCACCGAGTAAATTTCAAAAGATAATGGAAAGTCTTTTGAGCGGTTTAGATGGAGTAATTTGCTTTTTGGATGACATCTTAATTACGGGAAAAGATCATACGCAGCACATGAATAGATTGCAGCAAGTACTGCAAATTTTAAATGATTCTGGTCTTAAAGTTCGTAAAGATAAATGTATGTTTTTTCAAAATAAAATAAATTATTTAGGTTATTTTATAGATGAGCATGGACTCCATACCAGTCCTGATAAAGTTGATTCAATTGTGAACGCACCAATTCCTAAGACCGTAACTCAATTAAAATCAATTTTAGGGTTAATTAATTACTACGGCAAATTTATTAAAAATCTTTCAAGTACTTTACAACCTCTATATAATTTATTAAAGAACAATGTAAAATGGTTTTGGTCGTGGGATTGCGATATAGCTTTTAATAAAATTAAAGAGTGTATGTCATCAGCTCCGATTCTTGTACATTTTGACCCTGAAAAAGAATTAAGATTAACTTGCGATGCATCAGAGTATGGATTAGGAGCAATGATATCTCATGTTATGCCAGATTATACCGAGCAACCTATAGCATTTGCATCACGCACTTTAACTAACGCTGAGAAAAATTATTCTCAAATCGAAAAGGAAGGATTAGCAATTATATATGGTCTAAATAAGTTTGATCAGTATTTGTACGGAAAGTCTTTTGTTTTAGTGACGGATCACAAACCATTGGTAACAATTTTTCACCCTAATAAAGGAATACCACAATTTTCTGCCAATAGATTACGTAGATGGGCATTAATTCTGTCAAATTACAGATATTCCATCGTATATGTCAAATCCGAGGACAATAAAGCTGATTTTTTGTCACGGTTACCAGTAATACACGATCGGTCGTTAAAGGAAAACGCGGAGGAATTTGATGTAGATTATATAAACTATTTTAATAATGATGACGTTACAATTGATCATAAATTGGTTATAACGGAGACAAAAAATGATAAAATTTTGAATCAGGCAATACAGTTTACCAGAAAGGGCTGGCCAAAAATCAACAAATTACAGAATCTATTGAAACCATTTTATAAATATCGAAATGAATTTACATTAGAAAATAATTGTCTTTTGTGGAACAACAGACTTGTAATTCCGTGTAGTATTCGATCAAAGTTACTATCTGAATTACATAAAACACATTTAGGTATTGTTAAGATGAAGAGCTTAGCACGTTCTTATTTTTGGTGGCCTAATTTGAACACTCAGATTGAGATTTTGATTGGAAAATGCGAATCATGTAACAGGCTCAGCAATAATCCTGCAAAAGTGCCAGTAAGCTTATGGGAATGGCCAACTGAGCCGTGGTATAGAATACATGTTGATTTTATGGGTCCAATTAAGTCAAAACTTTATTTTATTATATTGGATGCTCATTCCAAATGGATTGAAGTGTTTCCAACTAATACCATTACTTCAGAATTTACAATTTCCGCGTTGCGTTCAACATTTGCAAGATATGGGTTACCAAAAATTTTAGTCTCCGACAATGGAAGACAATTAGTGTCACGAGAAATGACCAATTTCTTAAATAAAAATGGCATTGAACATGTAACAACGGCACCGTTTCATCCCCAATCTAATGGCGCAGCTGAAAATGCCGTTAAGATAATAAAGAATGCTTTGAAAAAGTGCTTGTATCATAGTTCGACTAATGATATAAATTTGATAATTAATAATTTTTTGTTTGATTATAGAGCAACCCCACATTGTACAACGGGGAAGTCACCTGCATTATTGCTATTTGGTAGGCAATTAAGAACCAGATTCAGTTTGTTGAGAGAGGAAAAGAGTACTAACAGTAAAAACTTCCCAAATCTGCAAAGCCGTGTAGCAGTAATGCAAGGTCGACAAAGAAAATATTTTAAAGGTAATCCCCACAGAAAATTTAATATTAATCAAGAGGTTTTAGTCAAA
Source organism: Melinopterus prodromus (assembly GCA_964023965.1). NCBI lineage: Eukaryota > Metazoa > Arthropoda > Insecta > Coleoptera > Scarabaeidae > Melinopterus > Melinopterus prodromus. The sequence goes on from OZ030392.1 coordinate 50,716,020, forward strand.
GATTTCCGCAATGTATCTAAACCATCTTTTGTGAGAGGTATTATTGAAGAATGTATAGGAAAATGTATGTATAGAGTTAGGATACCGGAACTAGAGATAACATGGAGACGTCATGTAAATCAAATGATTAAGATATCACGTAATAGATGTTCCATGTTACCGGTTGGGTCCGAGGTAGAAATTAATGATAAAAGGGATGTTACGATTAACCAAAATGTTAATGATATTTGTATTGATGTAAATAATAAAACCGATAATGAACCAATTGTAAGTAGACCAGTTAGAACAATAAAGAAACCTGATCGATTAGCGTATACTTAGATTTAAGGGTAGAGGTGTGATGTACGTATGTACCTTTACTTTTGATTGTCATTGTATATACATATATGGTTGTGTATTGAAATATTGTTTGCGCATGACCGGTATTCCGAAATACCATTATTTTGTATTAGTGCCACCATGACATTATTATTAAAGTTACATTGGTATGAACATGTTGTGTTTAACTGACTACACCTCAATATACTACAGAGTACAAAAGGTGTTACAAGCACGGAAGTCGAAAAATATATTAACCTAATGATCTAATGATCCTAATGATCCTAATGATCAGCGCACAAACCAAAGTCACTCAATTGACACCCGAAGGAAGTACCCTGATTATGCGGGGAAAAGCAATTTTCCAACACAACGATACGACATTCTTGATATTTTGCTGATAATCGTAACATGCAAATGACGTTTTGGGTAGTACTTGCTTCGAGTAGTCCATTGAGTACAAAAGGTGTTACAAGCACGGAAGTCGAAAAATATATTAACCTAATGATCTAATGATCCTAATGATCCTAATGATCAGCGCACAAACCAAAGTCACTCAATTGACACCCGAAGGAAGTACCCTGATTATGCGGGGAAAAGCAATTTTCCAACACAACGATACGACATTCTTGATATTTTGCTGATAATCGTAACATGCAAATGACGTTTTGGGTAGTACTTGCTTCGAGTAGTCCATTGAGTGACTTTGACTTAGGTGACTTTGACTTAGGCTAATTGAATACAGTATTCAATTAGCTTTGAAGAAGCGAGCAACATGGTTCGCGAAACGTCAGCATCAACAAATCTTGACACACGGCATAACCCGGACGCAGTTTATTTTCTTAACAAGGGTAACTTACCGTAATATTACCAAAAGTACCGGTAGTACTACCGAAGGTGTAACTTAACAATGGCAACTTTGCGTAATATTACCAAAAGTACCGGTAATATTACCGCTGCGGTAACTTTACAAAGATAACTTACCGTAATATTACCAAAAGTACCGGTAATTTTACCGGCGCGGTAACTTAACAAAGGTAACTTACCTTTGGTAACTTACCGTGATATTACCAAAATTACCGGTAAAATTACCGCCGCGGTAATTTACCAGCGAGAATTTATGCCTCCGGTAACTTATGGTAATATTACCAAAATTACCAGTAATATTACCCCGGTAATATTACCGTTCTGCATCACTACCCAGTAGTTACCTACAATTTGAGGAAGTTTAAAATATAATTTTGTTATTATTTCAATGGGTTGCAACTTTTTAATAAATCAAGAAAACAAATAGGTCCATATTAAGCTGTTTGCTCAGTATTACATTTACTATGTGTAAACAAGCTTTGTTGGGAATAACTAGGACAGCCTGTATATGTATGTGAGTATAACACTTTTTCTGCCAGAAAACATCACTAAGAAATTTTTATATAAGATGTAAAATAATGTGGAGAATAGGAAATAGCCGGTGCGCCTAAGAAAATCCTGCTGTAAACTATTTAATTAGGCTAATTATTATATTAATTAACATTGGGTGGACCACTAATCTCATACCTTAATCAAAGTGTGCCCTAACCCCATCTGACCGAAATGCGTAGACCAGTAGACCAAATAGGAAAATCAAAAAACCTAAACAAGATTTCGTTTAAAAATATCAACTATCACTGTTAACAAGTTGCCCGAAAATTTGTCAATGATGTTTGATAATCGTGGCTACAAAGACAAGTATCGAACAAATACAAAACTAAAATGCTTCAGGTTCCAACTACTAATTGATTTTGTTTTAAAAACTTTAAACCAATTCATTATTTTCGTTCTTTGTGAATAAAAAAAATAGTTGAAAAACTTAAAAAAGAACGAGTATTTAAATTTATATTTCGTCGAAAAGAGTTATAATAAGTGAGTTATTTTCCGACTTATGATCCAGGTGGCGGGCAGTAGGTTACTCAGATTTAGATACTATTTCCAAAAACAGTGCATAATATAATAACAAAAATTAATATTGGAATATATCTCAAATGTCAAATTTCCATTTCATTTGTCAGAGTTAGAATCTTAGAGAGACCAAATTTAAGTTTTGTATTTTAGTTAGTTAAACTGGGTTTAGAATGCAAAGAGCTTCAAAATTTGTCTGACGAAATTATGCGAGTTTCTTTTCCTTGCTTCTAGACTATTGATCAAATAGCTTTCAATCATTACAGTCTCCGGAAACTACAACCTTCAGCGCAATTATCTGAGCGGACCGTTCCCCTGGCGAGGGGTGGAAAATTACGGAAATTATTTCCGCAATTTTCCTTCGTAATTGGGAGAAAATGCCAGGACCGAAAACAATTTACGGAATCAACTTAAAGTGCCTTGATTTCAATTAACACCGATTTATCATTACACTGAATATAAAACAACGTAAATCTTAACCAACAAATTCTCGACTTATTCCAGTAATTTAAACATTTGACTTCTGACTAATTAGCAGCAACCTGGAGTTTTGTATACAGGATGTCTTGCGGAACTGGTACATTAGAAGTTTCCCATGTTCTACTATTTCTGGAAACTTGAAATGTTGGAATTAGCACTTACTCGACCTGAGCTCTTCAGCTAAAATATTCTCAAGTTAACTGTCACGTCTGGTCACCGGAAGTCGGTATCAACTTTGTTATTTTAAATGGAATGATTTAATTTTAGTTTGAATTTTAGTTTCTACGTATCAAAATACATAATTTCTAATAAGGCTTCCTTATACCTAAATATCTCTCTTTTTGAGCTTTTTGATTTTAGTAATTTCTTAGTGATTTTCGCGGTTACGTTTAAAATTGAATATGTCGGTTATTATTGAAACTAGAAGTTTCATGATTTGTGGTCCAACACTAGAAACATAACGAAATAAGACGATGTTTAGTTCATCATGATATCCTATAGAGGCTGTTCAAAATTTACGTCAAAATAATTGAATTTTCACATTTTTTTCAAATGGAACATCCTGTATACCGATGCGCCATTCGATGGGTAATCTTATTCCCTATCAATCAATAAAAGGGTTCCCTATATCTATCTTTAATAGTTTTTGAGATATTGGCACTTTTTCCTCAAATCCATTTTGAATACACCCATTTAATAATGGGCACTTAAATTAGATACGAAATCTACAACAAAAATTTTAATTGTGATAGATATTTAGAAATTTTGCGTGGATGTGTGAACAATTTTTGCGAAACTCTTCTCCTCAATATTTTACGCGACTGCTTTTATCAAATGGACGGTGCACCAGCGCATTCTTCGCATGTGGTATCCATTCAACTTAATCATATGTGTATGATAGGTGGTTCGGAAATATGGGACCCTGGCGGTTGCCACCAAGCTCACCAGATTTAACACCATTAGACTTTTATTTCTGGGGCTATGTGAAAAGTCGACCTGACTTTTCACATAGCCCCAGAAATAAAAGTCTAATTCCGCACCAGTTAATACTCGAGAAGAATTGTCTAACAGAGTAGTAGCCGCCATTAATGGACTTTGGTGACAAGAAATTCGAAGAACGACGATGACAGAAGTACAGCGAAGAGTTTCAAAATGTTTGTAGCTAAACGGGCAGCATTTCGAACAACATAATTAAGTTTTAATTCAAGTTAGATATCCTAATTTTAGTTTTAATATTTTTTTTCAATATTTTCAATTTTCCTGCTGTTCCAAAGTTATACATTCCGATAAATGAAGAATAAATCGTTTTACATCTAGTTTGCATTCTTTTATATTGCCAATATCTCAAAAACTATTAGAGATTGATATAGGGAACCCTAATATTGATTGATAGGAAATAAGATTTACTATCGAATGGCGTATCGGTATACAGGGCGTTCCATTTGAAAAAAAAATTAGTTTTTACGTTTGCTAATTCAATTATTGTGTTGTAAATTGTGAACAGCCTGTATAAGATATCATGACGAACTAAATATCGTTTTATTTGGTTATGTTTCTAGTTTTGGACCACTAATCATGAAACTTCTAGTTTCAATAATAACCGAGATATTCAATTTTAACGGTCGACAACCGATTAAGCTAACCACACAGAAATCATGCAAAATAGAAATGTACAAGGCGTTCGTAAGAGACAATTAAATTAATATCTGAATTGTCAAGATTGTTAATGAATATCTCATTTCAATTATCTCTATTTATTGATGATTTTTAAGTATCTAATAACCGCACAAAATAGATACAATGGAGATAAAATAGAGATTTTAACACCCTAAACCGAATGGTATATACAACCATACAAAAATAAATTGTAATTAACGCGTCTTGTACAGTAATCACATAAATATTGTACTGTAATCGTGCTTATTGACACTCATCGCCATCTCGTCGTGCAAATTGGTTCTGTAATTACAGTTTAGATAGGTTCTGCCTGTTGTGATCATTGTTCGTTTATGTTTAATTACGTGAATGCAAAAGATTTGGGAATAAACAATTACAATGAATAGTAAAAAGTGGTGATAATCGTTTCAAGGTCACCGTGGATCGTGCAGTTGGTAGTATACTACTATGATACTACCAACTTCGTAAAAACGCGTTTTTTCGTTTCGCACCGACCCTTAACTGCCCTAAGGGGGGTCGATGGCGTATAGGATAGAGCGGCTGCTATCTACGCTGGAGGCCCGGGATCGAATCCCGGCTCGGGCTAAAATCGACCGTCCTGGTATTTTAGGCAGGGAACAAATACCTTTGCATGCCGCCTTCCATCGGATGAGAAAGTAAAGCCGGTGGCCCCGTGTGCTGTCATTATGCGACGTGCACGTTAAAGAACTCTTACTGGAGGTTGGAATTCCTTCAGTAGGACAAAATTCCTGGGTGTGTGTAGCCTGCCCTCAGCGTCGGTGATTGGCCTAAGTTGCGGAACTAGACCGACGTAAAATAAACAAGTCAAAAAAAAATTAACTGCCCTAACCGTAAACTAAACTAAAAGTCACCAAATGTGATAGGTCACAAACATTTGGTGACGTTTAGTTTTCCAAGATTGATGATATTGACGTCAAGTGTCAAATAAGGCTGACATCTCAATCGGGATTGGCTCGCGTCAGTTGCATCTTGGTTGCATCTTTGAATTTTACTACAACTACCAACTGTTGAATATGAAACTACTCTAGATTGTAAGAAGACAACCGCAAATTTCGAAATGTATGTAAATTTAATGACGCAAAGTAGAAAAAATAGTATATAACACTCGATTTATAAGACGTATTGGCGCACTCGTTCCATTTGGGCACTCCTCGCTACGCTCGACGTGCCCAAAACTACTCGTGCGCCAATTTTTGTCTTATAAAACTTGTATTATAATATACTATTAAAAATCTGTTCTGCAGTATCATATATGTTTGTATGTGACCTTTGTATATTGTTTTATGTTCTCCACTGGCCACGCCTGACAAAATGTAAGTTTTTACTATTGAGTTTTTGGGAGTTTGATTTGATTGTTAATTGTGTAATTTATATCACATTTCCTATAGCGCCTGAAAAAGTGCCCAGTAGGACACAAGACATGTACCGATTGCTAATATAAAACTAAAATAAGGAATCCGACTGCTTTTTATTGTATTAAAAAATCCGTCAAATCCGGGCTAATTAGTTTTATTTTAATGCAGATACGACCGATCTCGATCAAATAGAATCTCATTTGCTATTAATCAACTAGCAAAAATAATAAGACGACTTCCAGCAAATCAGCGAATAACTAGATTGGGGGGTTAGGCAGGACGCTGGCGAGGGGATGGGAGCTATGGGATGGGGGGTAGGGCGTCGCTATTAATTTTATATATAGTCTCATGTGTCTGGCCACATCAGATTTTTTATCAGACTGTATTTTCAAATCAATTAATTTTTGCTATGTTTTTTTAAGGCCAGATAATTTTATATATAAATTGAAGTATCGTTAAAAAGGATATATGTATGCTTCTCACAATCTAGAGAATAAGAAACAATAAACGAACCATCAAAAAAATCTGGCAAATGGTACCTATTTCACAGATCGCGTCACATATTGTTATCTTTCTTAAGTAATCATATTTTCTACGAAAAAGTATAAAATAACCCTCGCTGAATTGTCCACTTTTTTAGAAACAGTCGATATTTGACCCGTCAATAAAAGGGTCATATATTTCCAAGATACAGGAAAAGAAGAAATAATAAAACTAACTGCTTGAAAGCTATACCCAAACATCAAGAATAAAAAATCCATGATTGCGCTTATAAAGAATCCAAAAGTTGATTATGGCTTATCCGTCATACGAATTTTATTCTAAATCCGTTTACACACATTTATTATACCTGCAGAACAACATTGTCGTTTCTGTCACTAATTGCTAGTTCGTACAAGTTCCTTTGAGTAAAATGCAAAATATTTTGCACACTTTTTGTTGTATCCTCAAAACTAAGACAGATAAACTAAGTTTCTTGTTTATTGAAGATTGAACACGATCAGCATACAAATTTGCAACTTTGCCTCAATTCTGTATGTCAAGAAAATGAGTCCACCGAGCACAATAGTAGCACATCGACCAAGGGCTCAAGGATCCAAAGATCCAGATGCTAACTTTGACAATACTGCATAATAATCACAAATAAATAGGTATAACTATATTACCTACGTATAGCTTTATCATTATAAAATGTACTGTAAAATAAGCAAGGATGATCGGCAAAGATGCATTAAACCGTTATGTCCTCATGAGCGGTGAAGTGTACGCTACCGAAATAACTTAATTATGTAGGACAAAGAACCTGTACGCTTTCGACGTAAAATAAAAATCCATTGATGAAGTTCAAACTTCAAACGGGATGAAAACCCGTCCTAGAAGTAGCGGAAACATTCAATTAATTAAGTGTGAATGCGGTTCTTGTCATTCTCGAATAAATCAATATATACGATACTCTTTAACAAAGCGCTATCGTTATCTGTATGTCTGTATGTTTAGGTCAAAACCTGATCTGAAGAACTGTTACAAAAAATCACAACCTGTCTCGAAAAACTGTGACCAAAAAATACACAACCTGTTCCGACGAACTGTGACAAAAAAATCACCTTGAGGCTCGGGCGCTCCGCCAAGTCCGCCGCTGGTAGTGAATTTTAACTAGTATTTTATTTGACGAGCACATAACTAAAATGTAATCATGAGAGTGATTTATATTCGTTGTGTGCGAGTCGAATACGTTTTATCTAAGACTCATAAATTCCCTTTTATATCAAATATTTTAAATGTATTTGTCAACCGTGGCGAGGAGAACTGTCAGATAACTGTCATCCGCGTAGGTTTTGACAGACTTTGACAGTAGCGTTAATGATGACAGTTCGTTCAAATAATGAAGTCATTATTTGAACGAACTGTCATTATTATACAACGCTAGTGCCATTTTAATCATAGGCGTGTATGATGATGGGGATTATATAGTCATAGATACGTATGCAATGTACTTATTATATGTGGTCGTAGATAATAGTATATTATTTGACGAGCACATATGTCAGGGTTGCTAAATTAGTCTCACAAGAATTCCGGTGATGATGGTGGGACGTATACTCGACAAGATTACAAAAAAATATTATAAAATAAGTAGTTATAACAAAATATGATTGTACGGATATACAATAAAAACATAAATGAATAAAATAAAATAAATAAAAAAATAATAATACTTTAAAGCAGAGGTTCCCAACCTGTGCTCCGCGGAGCCCTTGGGGCTCCGCGTGCGCATCACTGGGGCTCCGCCGCCGTTCCACGATAAAAATGAAATCAAAATCAAAACAGGAAATTTCATTCTGAACTAAAATTTGTCAATTTGAATGATGTCCGAGTGCATTATAGTATATTATAATACAAGTTTTATAAGACAAAAATTGGCGCACGAGTAGTTTTGGGCACGACGAGCGTAGCGAGGAGTGCCCAAAAATGGAACGAGTGCGCCAATACGTCTTATAAAACGAGTGTTATATACTATTTTTTCTACTTTGCGTCATTAAATTTACATACATTTCGAAATTTGCGGTTGTCTTCTTACAATCTAGAGTAGTTTCATATTCAACAGTTGGTAGTTGTAGTAAAATTCAAAGATGCAACCAAGATGCAACTGACGCGAGCCAATCCCGATTGAGATGTCAGCCTTATTTGACACTTGACGTCAATATCATCAATCTTGGAGAACTAAACGTCACCAAATGTTTGTGACCTATCACATTTGGTGACTTTTAGTTTAGTTTACGGTTAGGGCAGTTAATTTTTTTTTGACTTGTTTATTTTACGTCGGTCTAGTTCCGCAACTTAGGCCAATCACCGACGCTGAGGGCAGGCTACACACACCCAGGAATTTTGTCCTACTGAAGGAATTCCAACCTCCAGTAAGAGTTCTTTAACGTGCACGTCGCATAATGACAGCACACGGGGCCACCGGCTTTACTTTCTCATCCGATGGAAGGCGGCATGCAAAGAGGGCAGTTAAGGGTCGGTGCGAAACGAAAAAACGCGTTTTTACGAAGTTGGTAGTATCATAGTAGTATACTACCAACTGCACGATCCACGGTGACCTTGAAACGATTATCACCACTTTTTACTATTCATTGTAATTGTTTATTCCCAAATCTTTTGCATTCACGTAATTAAACATAAACGAACAATGATCACAACAGGCAGAACCTATCTAAACTGTAATTACAGAACCAATTTGCACGACGAGATGGCGATGAGTGTCAATAAGCACGATTACAGTACAATATTTATGTGATTACTGTACAAGACGCGTTAATTACAATTTATTTTTGTATGGTTGTATATACCATTCGGTTTAGGGTGTTAAAATCTCTATTTTATCTCCATTGTATCTATTTTGTGCGGTTATTAGATACTTAAAAATCATCAATAAATAGAGATAATTGAAATGAGATATTCATTAACAATCTTGACAATGGAACGAGTGCGCCAATACGTCTTATAAAACGAGTGTTATATACTATTTTTTCTACTTTGCGACATTAATTTTACATAAATGTCAAAAATTGCGGTTGTCATCTTACAATCTAGTGTAATTTTTTTCTTCAACAGTTGGTACTAGTAGGAGAGGGGTCTGTTGAGCTGACCTTGAATGACCCCTAACTCCAGTGGTACTCAACCAAGGGGTCACGCGCCTAACTCCAGAGGTTGTCAAGTTCAGAGTGGGTCCCCTCACCCCTCCAGCTAGGGCTCCGCCCCCTGCGCCCCCTCCGGGCTCCGCTCCATCAGTTAGGGCTATCGTGTTGTTATGAGTCAGGTGTGTGGTATGTAGATGCTACCAGATGGCGCCACCACCCCGAGATCGTATTCGTTCCAGAGCGACCGATGTCATTTCCCCTTACCGCGCTCGTTCTCTTCTGCATTAAGGGCACGCGCCTAACTCCAACTTGGTTAACTTCAGAGTGGGTCTCCTACCCCTCCAGCTAGGGCTCCGCATCTTATAATTTATGTCATTCTAATCCATTGGATGTTTAACCTTGATGTTAATTAAAAATTACCTCCATGTTTAGGTAAAGAGTATGAGTGAGTGTATACAAACCAATTTGTTCTAGATTCATCTATGGTATTTTGTATATGTAATTAGGTTGGGGATATATTAATTAAAGCTTATATATCGATAATAATTTTAAATGCATTCATTACCTTACCAAATTTATAATGCTACAAACTGTTATTTTTTTCTGGATTATAACTTCTAGTGTATACTGAGATAGAATGCAGGTGTTTTTTTTTGTCTGACTGACTACCTGAAAAGAAAAAAAGGTCGGTCTCTTAAATACCACCCGAGGCGATTGATTATCGTTTAAGTGTCATATAAATGTAAATAAGGTAAAATATAGGTACCTATATCCCTTATATCAATGTGAGATTAAGTTATGTGTATGTTATAATTGGTTCTTTATGCAATTTTGCTACAAAATAAAAGATAAACTTTAGTCTATTTTTGTCGTTATAATTGTGTAGATTGTGGTACAACGAACAACAGGTGTCCGACCATAAATATACACACAAGGGATTCGGGTATGATTCCCCCATTAGTAAAGACGATTGTAAAATAACCCCAATTCGCTCTCTCTCTCTCTCTCACACACACACAGGTGTACCGTAGTTAAATGAGCATACATACATAAGGTCGATTTTCGATTACCGGAAATCAATCTCAAAACATGTTTGAACAGGATGAAACTTGTCCGTGCATTAGGTCACGTAGCGATAATGAGAGCTGAATTCTGATTGGCTCGCCAGATGCTATATGCTTTTTATTAAAATCCAACGCATTTTGTTTTACATAATAATAGCCTTTTTACATAGCACAATACCCATTTATTAGAAGCTAGCATTTTTTTGTTTAACAATGTAACACATCTTTGTGTAAATACGTACGATCAAGAATTTACAGACTAGTAGAATTATTTATACTTATTAAAAACTCACTGGTAGTTGGTACAGCATGTATTAAACTAAGATAAAGCAAATAGTTTTGATAAAATATACAAAAATTACGCTAGTCAGTTTTAACCATCTTTTCTTTTCAGTTTTAATGTGCTATTTACCGTAGTTCATATTGGTATCTGCATGTAAATCTACAACAAATAAAAATTGATTTTTGTGGTTCTATGTTCTAGTCTTGGTCTTCTTGGTCTTGTTTTTTTTGCTTGATAATAAATTAAAGTGGTCTATTTATCATTTTATAGGTACATGTAGTAATTATAACTATGTATATAACTTGAGATAATATTATCTGTACTGAAACAAATGCTCTGTTTTTTCTTTCGATGGGCGAACCCGTATCCATATGTATCGAATCAAGGTTTGTCTATAATTTTTCCATGATGATCAATTTTTAAAATGTGTAATATTTTTCTAGGTTATCTCCTTTATAGTAACTAAAATTGAGTGAACGTTATCATCATCATATATCGACCGTGTTTTCCAGTTGCTTGTCAGACCAATGGAGTTAGTAAAATGTATGTATCAAAGTGATTCTCTCGGAAGAATAGTGCTAGATTAGACAAATTAGTCACTAAATTTAAAAATAAACAGTATGTCCATATAAGTGTGTAATATCCTCATATATATATTTAATATGTAATTGTTAATTTACAGGTAGAAGTATATGAAAACAGGTGTATAAAACCGATCACTCAGTCACATAACTATACAAATAAGTTCGCTTATTACTATTATTAGTGCATCAGAACACCAGTTATTATCCATTTATTGTTGAGGAATAACACTTCCTATATATCACAGTCAAGTTACTCTTTTTAAGCATCTACAACTTTACTGTTAACATTTAAATCAACTATCATCGCGTGTAATGCTAACAATAATCATTTTATTCGCCCAAAAATCGACTACAATAGTTTATGGTAAGATATATTCGATAGATCACTTTTGATAGTGACTTGACTCCAACCAGACTGAAACCAAAAGCAAACATTTATATTATGTAGCACGTATTCCCAAATGAACCCCAAATGATAATAATAAACAAAAAGTCACATATCGTGTCTACAATAGGTGTACCATCATACTTACAGGATTAATTCGATATCCACTAGAACATAACTAAACTTCAAGTATGGAAAAAAGCCAACATAACATACCTAAAAATCACCCAACATCACATTTAAACTAAAGAAACTAACGTATTTTCCAAGAAACTCCAGCTACCTACTTAAACGAAACATGTAATCCAGGAAACGCCCGACGAGTCGATCATAAAAAAGACCAACCCAGATGAAAGCTTAGCATCAAAATGACATAACCACCTCAAAGCCCGAATCCGCTGATGTATTCAACCGAAGAAGCCGCCATATTTTGTCAATACCCACTGTCAATAGAATCAAAATATCTCTCAAATCCTGGCTAACTAGTATTATATTAAGGCAGACACTACTGTATCGATTAAATAGAATCTCATCCAGCTAGACTATTAAGACTATTTCTAGGTTATGTTCTTTTATAGTCACGAAAAGTGAGTGGAGGTGGACATTAACATATATATCGGCCTTTTTTTTATGATGCTTGTCAGAGGCAAAGAACTAGTAAAATCTATGCGGCCAAGTGATTCTCGCAATAGGCCAGATAAATTTGATAAATCAGTCACTAGTTTTAAAAATATGCACTATGTCAAACTGTGTCTAGTGGTAGCAATAAGTTCTACTTTTACCCTGTAGAGATGTCAATATGACCTTCATCAATAGCTGGTAGACGACTTACTCATAACCTCACTAATATATTTTACGGATATAGATAGATATAGAATCTTTATTTATTTATCTATGTTAACTCCAATAGAAATTACATTGAGCATCGAATCTGTTTTCAGTTGCAAATCCCAACCAAATCAATCTAATTTTTTGACGACTCGATAATGACTCCATAGTACCCCTACTTGATATACCCAACATACTCGTTGAACAAATTTCTCCCTAATTCATTCACCAACTATATTAAGGATGAAAACATAGACAACGTACATAAAAGTGTCATTTATTATCATGGTAGACCCATCATTACATAATTATAAAGTATCTTGGAGTTTTTCATAACACTATTTGGTATACATGTGACACAACAAAATGGTCATATACGTCCAGAGACGTCCATATGACGTCTACGCAGGACGTGCACTTATTTATGAGTTTTTATAAAACATTCACGACAAAATGGTTTACCACAATCACCACAAATTAGCTTTGTATTTAAACTCCTTCGCTGTGCCTTCTTCCATCCATATTTTTGTGAGATAACTCTATAACACTCCGTACAGCGTCTGCGCACTGCTCCATTCTCTAAAGTGTGTCCTTCTAAACTATTGGATGTAGCTCTATCGTAAGGTTCCACATCAATATCATCTAAATGAATAGATTGATTCTGACGTAGATTTTGCACTTGTAAACCTATGAGGTCGTCAATGGCACTTCTATCTTGAACAATATTCTTCTCTGATTTATCGATATTTTCTCGTAAATCATATGGAAATGAATCTTCAACTTCTAAATGAATAGATTGATTCTGAAGTAGGCTTTGAGGATGTAAACCTTTGACATTGTCAGTAGCGCTTCTAGCTTGAACAATAGTTTTCTCTGATTTATCGACATGTCGTCGAAACCCATAAGGGATTGATAAGTAACGCCGATGATTATTAAAAATTAGCCCCATGTTTAGCTCTTCAGCGGTAGAGGTATACTAAGTGAGTGTGTGCAACTTTACAAACCATTAATCCTAGATTTTTCTATAGTATTTTTGTATATGTAATTAGGTGGGTGGGGATAATGCGCATAGCAACAATGGACCACATAGATATTTGATTTGACTCAAGCCACGCAGTTTGGTGACTCAAATGTGACTCAAATGTTACTCAAGAATGACTCAAGAATATTTGTGATAACCCAAACTGTATAGTATGATGTAGTATAGGGTAATATCAACATAATATAGCACATGACACAAGCCTGACTCAAGAATGGCTCAAATGTGACTCAAGGGTGGGTCAAATGTGACTCAAGGCTGACTCAAATGTGACTCAAATGTGACTCAAGAATGACTCAAGAATATTTGTGATAACCCGAACTGTATAGTATGATGTAGTTTAGGGCAATATCAACATAGTATACCATATGTCACAAGCCTGACTCAAAAATGACTCAAATGTGACTCAAGGCTGACTCAAATGTGACTCAAGGCTGACTCAAATGTGACTCAAGGCTGACTCAAATGTGACTCAAATATTTATGCGTTAACCCAAACCCAAATGTGATTCAAATGTGAGTCAAATATATTTGTGATCCATTGTTGCTATGCGCATTATCCCCACCCACCTAATTACATATACAAAAATACTATAGAAAAATCTAGGATTAATGGTTTGTAAAGTTGCACACACTCACTTAGTATACCTCTACCGCTGAAGAGCTAAACATGGGGCTAATTTTTAATAATCATCGGCGTTACTTATCAATCCCTTATGGGTTTCGACGACATGTCGATAAATCAGAGAAAACTATTGTTCAAGCTAGAAGCGCTACTGACAATGTCAAAGGTTTACATCCTCAAAGCCTACTTCAGAATCAATCTATTCATTTAGAAGTTGAAGATTCATTTCCATATGATTTACGAGAAAATATCGATAAATCAGAGAAGAATATTGTTCAAGATAGAAGTGCCATTGACGACCTCATAGGTTTACAAGTGCAAAATCTACGTCAGAATCAATCTATTCATTTAGATGATATTGATGTGGAACCTTACGATAGAGCTACATCCAATAGTTTAGAAGGACACACTTTAGAGAATGGAGCAGTGCGCAGACGCTGTACGGAGTGTTATAGAGTTATCTCACAAAAATATGGATGGAAGAAGGCACAGCGAAGGAGTTTAAATACAAAGCTAATTTGTGGTGATTGTGGTAAACCATTTTGTCGTGAATGTTTTATAAAAACTCATAAATAAGTGCACGTCCTGCGTAGAAGTCATATGGACGTCTCTGGACGTATATGACCATTTTGTTGTGTCACATGTATACCAAATAGTGTTATGAAAAACTCCAAGATACTTTATAATTATGTAATGATGGGTCTACCATGATAATAAATGACACTTTTATGTACGTTGTCTATGTTTTCATCCTTAATATAGTTGGTGAATGAATTAGGGAGAAATTTGTTCAACGAGTATGTTGGGTATATCAAGTAGGGGTACTATGGAGTCATTATCGAGTCGTCAAAAAATTAGATTGATTTGGTTGGGATTTGCAACTGAAAACAGATTCGATGCTCAATGTAATTTCTATTGGAGTTAACATAGATAAATAAATAAAGATTCTATATCTATCTATATCCGTAAAATATATTAGTGAGGTTATGAGTAAGTCGTCTACCAGCTATTGATGAAGGTCATATTGACATCTCTACAGGGTAAAAGTAGAACTTATTGCTACCACTACACACAGTTTGACATAGTGCATATTTTTAAAACTAGTGACTGATTTATCAAATTTATCTGGCCTATTGCGAGAATCACTTGGCCGCATAGATTTTACTAGTTCTTTGCCTCTGACAAGCATCATAAAAAAAAGGCCGATATATATGTTAATGTCCACCTCCACTCACTTTTCGTGACTATAAAAGAACATAACCTAGAAATAGTCTTAATAGTCTAGCTGGATGAGATTCTATTTAATCGATACAGTAGTGTCTGCCTTAATATAATACTAGTTAGCCAGGATTTGAGAGATATTTTGATTCTATTGACAGTGGGTATTGACAAAATATGGCGGCTTCTTCGGTTGAATACATCAGCAGATTCGGGCTTTGAGGTGGTTATGTCATTTTGATGCTAAGCTTTCATCTGGGTTGGTCTTTTTTATGATTGACTCGTCGGGCGTTTCCTGGATTACATGTTTCGTTTAAGTAGGTAGCTGGAGTTTCTTGGAAAATACGTTAGTTTCTTTAGTTTAAATGTGATGTTGGGTGATTTTCAGGTATGTTATGTTGGCTTTTTTCCATACTTGAAGTTTAGTTATGTTCTAGTGGATATCGAATTAATCCTGTAAGTATGATGGTACACCTATTGTAGACACGATATGTGACTTTTTGTTTATTATTATCATTTGGGGTTCATTTGGGAATACGTGCTACATAATATAAATGTTTGCTTTTGGTTTCAGTCTGGTTGGAGTCAAGTCACTATCAAAAGTGATCTATCGAATATATCTTACCATAAACTATTGTAGTCGATTTTTGGGCGAATAAAATGATTATTGTTAGCATTACACGCGATGATAGTTGATTTAAATGTTAACAGTAAAGTTGTAGATGCTTAAAAAGAGTAACTTGACTGTGATATATAGGAAGTGTTATTCCTCAACAATAAATGGATAATAACTGGTGTTCTGATGCACTAATAATAGTAATAAGCGAACTTATTTGTATAGTTATGTGACTGAGTGATCGGTTTTATACACCTGTTTTCATATACTTCTACCTGTAAATTAACAATTACATATTAAATATATATATGAGGATATTACACACTTATATGGACATACTGTTTATTTTTAAATTTAGTGACTAATTTGTCTAATCTAGCACTATTCTTCCGAGAGAATCACTTTGATACATACATTTTACTAACTCCATTGGTCTGACAAGCAACTGGAAAACACGGTCGATATATGATGATGATAACGTTCCCTCAATTTTAGTTACTATAAAGGAGATAACCTAGAAAAATATTACACATTTTAAAAATTGATCATCATGGAAAAATTATAGACAAACCTTGATTCGATACATATGGATACGGGTTCGCCCATCGAAAGAAAAAACAGAGCATTTGTTTCAGTACAGATAATATTATCTCAAGTTATATACATAGTTATAATTACTACATGTACCTATAAAATGATAAATAGACCACTTTAATTTATTATCAAGCAAAAAAAACAAGACCAAGAAGACCAAGACTAGAACATAGAACCACAAAAATCAATTTTTATTTGTTGTAGATTTACATGCAGATACCAATATGAACTACGGTAAATAGCACATTAAAACTGAAAAGAAAAGATGGTTAAAACTGACTAGCGTAATTTTTGTATATTTTATCAAAACTATTTGCTTTATCTTAGTTTAATACATGCTGTACCAACTACCAGTGAGTTTTTAATAAGTATAAATAATTCTACTAGTCTGTAAATTCTTGATCGTACGTATTTACACAAAGATGTGTTACATTGTTAAACAAAAAAAATGCTAGCTTCTAATAAATGGGTATTGTGCTATGTAAAAAGGCTATTATTATGTAAAACAAAATGCGTTGGATTTTAATAAAAAGCATATAGCATCTGGCGAGCCAATCAGAATTCAGCTCTCATTATCGCTACGTGACCTAATGCACGGACAAGTTTCATCCTGTTCAAACATGTTTTGAGATTGATTTCCGGTAATCGAAAATCGACCTTATGTATGTATGCTCATTTAACTACGGTACACCTGTGTGTGTGTGAGAGAGAGAGAGAGAGCGAATTGGGGTTATTTTACAATCGTCTTTACTAATGGGGGAATCATACCCGAATCCCTTGTGTGTATATTTATGGTCGGACACCTGTTGTTCGTTGTACCACAATCTACACAATTATAACGACAAAAATAGACTAAAGTTTATCTTTTATTTTGTAGCAAAATTGCATAAAGAACCAATTATAACATACACATAACTTAATCTCACATTGATATAAGGGATATACCTATATTTTACCTTATTTACATTTATATGACACTTAAACGATAATCAATCGCCTCGGGTGGTATTTAAGAGACCGACCTTTTTTTCTTTTCAGGTAGTCAGTCAGACAAAAAAAAAACACCTGCATTCTATCTCAGTATACACTAGAAGTTATAATCCAGAAAAAAATAACAGTTTGTAGCATTATAAATTTGGTAAGGTAATGAATGCATTTAAAATTATTATCGATATATAAGCTTTAATTAATATATCCCCAACCTAATTACATATACAAAATACCATAGATGAATCTAGAACAAATTGGTTTGTATACACTCACTCATACTCTTTACCTAAACATGGAGGTAATTTTTAATTAACATCAAGGTTAAACATCCAATGGATTAGAATGACATAAATTATAAGATGCGGAGCCCTAGCTGGAGGGGTAGGAGACCCACTCTGAAGTTAACCAAGTTGGAGTTAGGCGCGTGCCCTTAATGCAGAAGAGAACGAGCGCGGTAAGGGGAAATGACATCGGTCGCTCTGGAACGAATACGATCTCGGGGTGGTGGCGCCATCTGGTAGCATCTACATACCACACACCTGACTCATAACAACACGATAGCCCTAACTGATGGAGCGGAGCCCGGAGGGGGCGCAGGGGGCGGAGCCCTAGCTGGAGGGGTGAGGGGACCCACTCTGAACTTGACAACCTCTGGAGTTAGGCGCGTGACCCCTTGGTTGAGTACCACTGGAGTTAGGGGTCATTCAAGGTCAGCTCAACAGACCCCTCTCCTACTGGTACTTGTAGTAAAATTCACAAATACGATTGAGGCGAGCCAATAGCAATTCAGATGTCAGCCTTACTTGACACTGAACGTCAATTTCATCAATCTTGGAAAACTAAAAGTCACTAAAAGCTGGTGATCTAGTGTTTTCATAACGACACCGAAAGCGGTTTCGTTATGAGCTTATAACGAACGCAAAGTAGAAAAAACATATATGAGCATTCCAGCTGAACCCAGTTGAAATCTATGAACTGCATGAGTGTTTCAATACTCGCTTCACTTATTATCCGTATTATACGTAATATATGTTTGAGACGTATGAGACAGCGGCGTTGGCAGCGCACGCGCCTGTATTTCGGGGAATAACCTTCATCTTATATTAGGATTAATACGACATTTGCTTCAATTTATAAAAATCTGTAAACAAATGTGAGCTGTGAAAGCGAAAATAGAGAAATTTAGAATACAAAACGTAAAAGGTAGTTACAATTTTTTTTTTGGTTTCCTCCTTTTTTCATTTGTGTTCAACTTATTTAATGTATGATGTTTGAATAAAATATGCCGATTAATGGATATGAATATTAAACTTTTCCAATCTCATTTTTCAATTTGAAAAAATAATCTATTTTATATACATGTTATAAAAACTACAATATTTCAGCTTTTTATTACCCGCGTAATTCCCAAACACATGGTTCGGAAAGTATCAGTAATTTAGCAGAATAATTTAGAATTGTTGAAAGTTAAACTTCCATATTTGACATAATCACATTTTTTATATTATTGGCAATTTTGCTATTATGAAAGATAAAGTTGTTTATTCTCATATTTCTGCATGATTTTCTGTTAGGCATGGATCGCTGGCTTCTAACAGGTACTATCAAGACCAAAATGTATTGATCAATAGTTCCATGTTTCCTGCTAAACTGCCTGCGTCGTCATTTCGAGGGAAATCCTCCCGAGTTAAAGGATAAGACGTGTGATTTTTTCAAGAGGAAGTGCAACAAAATTTTGGCTTCTCAGAAAACTATAAAAACACATTTTTAAATCAATAATGAAAAAGTAATTGAATCTTCCTATCTGATAAGTTACCGCGTAGCACGAGCTGATGAAGCTGGTGTTTAATGATGCAATAAAAATAAGAAACTATAAAAAATCACGAACTCTCAAAAGTAGGCTCTTCAAACTAATGTGTGAAGATATTGGAAGTCAGCATCAGTCACTCTTGTTACACACTGAATGTGGTTGTCTCGAGGAAAACCGTTGACACGTTTGATAGAACTGCGTGCAGAGGTACCAGTATTTTTGATGGAACATAACGCTTCATTGGGCACGGCTTTAAATCATGAAGATTGGTTGTGCAAAGTAGTGTATTGGTTGAAGTGCGTGGAAAAGAAAGATATCGATTGCTTCTCTCTTACAAAAAAGTTCCTGAATGAAAATAATATCAAGATTCAAGAAAAAATACTGAAAAATATGCAGTTACATCTCGAAGCTTTAAAAAACTCGTTTGAAAATTATTTTCCTAAAGCTAAAGAGCAGGGGCTTGATGACTTTAACTGGGTTCAGAATGTGTTCATTGTGAATCAAAAACTACCCAGCTTAAACTCAGCAGGATACGAAGTTCTCATAGATTTGACATCTCACAGCGAACTAAAAACTTCATTTCAAAACCAAAGTCTAACTGATTTTTTGCTGAACTTAAAAGATGAATTCAAAATCTTATCTGATAAAGCAGAATTATTATATTGCTGCCTTGCTCAACAACATACCTTTGTGAAGCGAGATTTTCCGCTTGTACAACTACCAAAACAAAATATAGGAACCGTTAAATGCAGAACCAGATATACGCCTGCAATTATCATTAATTGAACCGAATTCTTATATTCGGTTAACTGTGTACAAAGATAAAACCACAGATGTCATGTAACATTAATTCTGAACACCATTTTATTTATAAGACATAAGGGGCTCCGCTACAGAAATTGATTCTAAAAAGGGCTCCGCATGTCAAAAAGGTTGAGAACCGCTGCTTTAAAGGTATTACAGACATGCTTATTAGTAGCACGAAAGCATGCTAGTTTCGAGCACTTGCTACTAGTAGCATGTGTGTCTATACATGGTCTATACATTGGTAGTAACAAGCATACTTATTTCGAGCACTCAAAAATCAGCAATCGTTTGATTTTCGAGGATGCTACCTGCGGTGTGGTGGAAAGGGGCGTGCTCAGAGCACGTGTGAACAGAGTTGTAGCATGCTTATTTAGGGAGCATGCTTAAAATTAGCCTGCTTTTTACTAGCAAATGTGAACAGCTGACAAGCGTGCTTGATTTAAGCATGCTCACTAGCATTTTCTGTATAGAAAATGTTAGGTTGGTACCACTTCGACGAAACGTCAAGTTTAAAAAAACTAATCAAATTCCATATACGTATTAGGGATTATACCGAGCTTTGTCCTATAGCGCCAATGTGTAGTCTCGGTTTCAACATTGTGAGACGGAGATATATATATATATATTTTGTCTATCGATGTGGTGCCCGGGATCAAACTGCGCATGCGTGGCTAGTAGTTATTAGGTTCAGGCAATAGGCGCTCTTGGTATTTTTTGTTGTTGTTAGTAGTTATTAGGACCGTCGAAAGATGGCGCTATTGTAGCTTAAAGTGCGCGGTCGGTATTACCGTGACCGTTAGCCGGTAATATTCATTATCACTAACGCCCAACCACTGACAGCCCATAGATAACCTTATACATGTGGCAGCACTGTGGCAGCCTATGGATCCAATCCAGCCAATCGAATCCACGAACTTGACGCATGCGTAGTGTGTCCAGTGGCACTACGTCGGATGATATAGAGATATATGTCGCAACTTTAGTGGTGGAACAGCCTGCTGTTACCAACATTCTTTTTTTTTGACTTGTTTATTTTACGTCGGTGTATTTCCGCACTTAGGCCAATCACCGACGCTGAGGGCAGGCTACACACACCCAGGAATTTTGTCCTACTGAAGGAATTCCAACCTCCAGTAAGAGTTCTTTAACGTGCACGTCTCATCATGACAGCACACGGGGCCACAGGCTTTGCTTCCTCATCCGATGGAAGGCGGCATGCAAAGGTATTTGTTCCCTGCCTAAAATACCAGGACAGTCGATTTAAGCCCGAGCCGGGATTCGATCCCGGGCCTCCAGCGTAGATAGCAGCCGCTACCAACATTCTTTATATCATTTTGTATTTATACATATGTCAAATTCTGACAGATTTATATTTGTTTATTACGTTCATTACACTGTAGGTGTCATATGCGTACCAACATACTAAAAGGAAAACTACACTCATCGCTATACTTTATTTACAATTTTCTCAATTTATCGTTTTTAGAATTTGATATAAGAACGGGTTGATATTCTTTATCAACAAACAATCAAACTGGTGAACTTAGTTTATTTTAAATTTGTAGTTTGTATTTTGCCGCACTAGAGAGGCTGATTCAAACTTATTCAAATTCGAACCACCTTCGAACTATCGGTAATACAGAAATCCTTATCACCGGCAATCAATCATAATAAACCTACATAAAAAATTTAATAATCGTAATAAATTCGGATTGTAAATTATAGAACGCAACCGAAAATACGGGATATTATAAATTATGACTGTGACAACGTAAGTAATTATGTAAATGAGATGGGTAGAATTGAGTATCGATTCTTGCGGATCACGCAAGCATCAGAGAGCAGCGGACGTAAACAATTTTGAAATACGCGGGCGCCTAGTTTCCCTTTTTTGTTCGTTCGGTTGACAGGTTGTTCCAAAAGAGGCTGAGAAAATTCGCATTTTGAAATTCGCAAACGGAGACGTGTTTTATAATTTTCGGGTTTTGCGCTCCTGTGATGTCTCTCCGCTAATAATGTCCTCGAGAAGTAAGACAAGTACCAAGAATGACGACCATAGCGTTGAGGTTAGTAACCTTTTTATCACAACAATGCAAAATTTTATACACACCGATGGGGCCCAATAAATTTGCAAAATCCTTTGTTCTCAATTCGTTTGTACGTTTTTTATATATTTCGTAGATAACTGAGATCGTTGCCGCAGGTTGACAGTGAGAAATAAATGAATGAATTAAATATGTCAAAATTTAAAGTATTTCTTTGGAATAAAATTTTCAAAAAGTTACATTGAGACCGAGAATGGACTGCTGGAGTAATGCCTCGGAATCCGTAAGTTACCAATCAAAGTCAAATGTTCAATAATCAAAAAACAATTATTTATTTCATAATTACGGAAACAAATGTTTGTTCTTCGCTTTCCACATAATATCCTTGGAACCCAGTACTGGAACCTGTTAGTGCTTTTCTACAACTATATTCATCATTCTATCTCTTTTAAATTCAACTACTTTTGTTTATTGATATTGTCCAAGGTATTGACTAATCCATGAAGATCTATGCATATTTAAGTCCTATCGAAATACAGATATTGGAATATAACATTTTGACTTGACTATATATGTTATTTACCTAAAAAAAAGCACAAATCCAGTTTTAAAATTTTTGTCGTAGACCTTGGCGGAAGTATTCCGATGCTTCATATGCATGGAAAAACTGCGAGACGCCCACCTATGTCCGCATTGCTCCAAACTGTGCTGCTATGTCTGTATCCGAAGATGGTTGACAGAACAACGGTCGCAGTGTCCACATTGCAGAGCCTCCTTGCATCTTCACGAACTGGTGAATTGCCGCTGGGTCGAGGAGGTCACCCAGCAGCTTGATACGCTGCAAGCAGTCAACCACGCTGGCGGAAGAGGCGAAGAAAGTGACCGAGACAAGTAAGTTGTTTATAACAGAGCATTCATGACTAATTACTAATTATACAAGCATATACTTCAATGCAAGTTAGATCTCTTAAATCCTTCAATAAAATATTTGAGCTACGTAGGTACAGTGGTAAAAATATTTAAGTTTTAGAAATTTTGAGTTATAGAAATAGTTCTTATTGCGTTATTCAATAAGTATTTAAATAAATAATGTCTCCAACAAATATTGGAAAACAATATATAATTACCTGCAAACTTTTCTAATTTCTATTTCAAAAAAACAATTTAGAGTTTTTTATATAACGCAATCAACATTTTGTTTTTATGATTGCACTAAAAGACATTATAGTTAATTCAAGGACAAACAATATTTTTGCTGTTCTTAGAACATTTGGGTTCATCGACTATACTAGAACACGTTTGACCTGATATCTTATCATCACATTTCCAAGTACTTAATTTGTCAAAAATATTGATTGTGGTATGCTTTTTTCTATAGAATCTAAATCTGAAGGCAGAAATTTTGAATTGAACCAAAAATTGACTCACTACCACTTATTTCGTCAGTATTGTCAGAATATGCAATAAAGCTCTCCGAGTAAATTGGAGAATTCATAGTTCAGATTGCAAAGTGTCTTCTCCAATTAGTGTTGACAAATCAATAAGAAAAAATCCAGTAGGTAGCCTCTAAAAAACAAACAGAAACCATAAACTAATAATCATAACTTAAGTAGGAAATGAAATAAATAAAAAAATGAATGATAAATTGTCATTCTATCAAATGTTCACAAATTTTCTTAATCATTTGCTATATATAAATAAAAATGAAAGTTCTATTTTTAGGTAGTTAATCTTGTAATTCAACATTAGTAATAATGCCAATTTCTAGTTATTAAAAATTGTATCAACCATAGAAATAATATCACTAAAAATTATTGTACAAACACATCGCCATTATAGTTAACATGTTTGATATCAAAGTGCTTCAGCCAACAAATTACCTATCTTTTCAATTTGAAATTTAAATTAGGAAATTTTGATTTATGCTAGTAATACAGTCAAACGCAGATCTCTAAGGGGCACAAAATAGAAATGGAGTTTGGGAAAATTCGAGTTACGGAAACATCACAAAAATATGTTTTTTTTTTATTAGATGGGCCAAAACTTTTATCATTCTTTATCTGTAAATGTTCTTCAGTTTTTTTATAGTTTTTTTGTCTTGGTTGCAGGATGGAGGTTAGATTAGGAAGAAAGATTTCCAGTCTAATATTTTTTAGTTTTGCTTGTTCAGTTTTGGGGTGCGCGGGACAGTAGTCAACAAACAGTAAAATGTTTCTCTCCTTTGGCCACAACGTTTTTATCAACCTTTAGACTGCTTACACACGTAGACGCTGTATGCGAAATTCTGCATCCGTGATACGGAATTCGGACAAGATGCGACGCAAATACTGTTGGATACTGTATGCGAGGCGGCCATATTTTATGACAGCTGTCTTGTGTCATTTGCGACTACAGTGCCGTGCGCGATAAATATAGATGTGGGGTAATGCAAAATGTTTTGAAGGCTTGCAAAGAAGAAAAATAAAACAAAAGGAGAACCATGTGGGTTCATTCAATAGTAAAAGTACGATGAATGAATGTCAATGAAGTCATTTGATCAGCTGTATTGAGAGCAATTTGCTTAAGGAGGACACCGTAAGCCACTACCACATTATTCACATGTGACGTGTTAACTCGTGTTTACACGTCAGAGCATAATCACGTGACGTGATAACTCGTATTGTTACGTCACGTCACAAGAAAATTACCGCCACCTTCTTCACACCTGACGTGTTAACACGTCACGGTACAACAAAATTACGGCTACCATATTCACACCTGACGTCTGAGATAACTCGTCAGGTTATCATGATCTGACGTGTAAACACGTCACGTGTCGGTGAGATCAGACTTGACAACACGAGTTAACACGTCACGAGTGAATAATGTGTCTGCAGCCTTGTGCAAAAAAGAATACCACCGAAAAAACTACAGTCGATGACGTTGAGGTCGAACATAAACCACTCCATTGTAAGATCCTCGCATAGGGACACTTTTTACCAAACTGAAATGCACCCACTGCCTACCCTTACCCCATCTCCACACGCCTATGCTGTGATTGAAAACTTTGCGCGACAGTATGCGCGTCTGAACGGCTCCATATACTGCATGTAAAATTGGTATCCCGTCACGATATTCGCAGCAGGCGGCTGAAAAGTTGACATTCGAAAATTCAGTATCGCGAAGCTGTATCCACTGCGCGTCGCCGTATGAAAGGCTCCATTTGACCACATGTATTAGCTGAATCTCAGACGCGCGCGTCTCGCATACAGCGTCTACGTGTGTAAGCAGTCTTAATAACCACTTCATAAATTTGACTGGTCATCCAAGCCCTTAAGACAACAGTGATTTTTCAACTTACCAATAAAAAACAACTTTTTTGTACCACTCTTGTTACTCAAAACCATAACAGTAACCTCTCTTTGCAGTGTTTACCACCAAAGTATTTTTGTCCTTTAAATGCAAGAGTTTTGTTGGGCAAAAATTTAAATAAAACTCCCATTAATCTCCTCTAAAAATGTAATTATCATTTTGGATTTCTTTTAAATTAAACAGATTATCATTTTGTGTTTCTAACAGTTTATCCAAGTTATTCAAAATTGTCGACAATGTGTAAGGAGGGATTCCAAACTGTTCCTGTAATTTTTACTGTTCACTAACTACTATTTCACTAATCCAATGTAACTGCATACACACTAGGGCTTCCAATCCCGGACAATATAGTGATCCTGGGATTAAAGATTTGGTAATCCCGGGAGCCCGCGATTCATGATAATACGCGAATATTGCCGGATCAAAAAACCTGGGCTTCCAAAAGTTACTAAATCCAGTTAGTAAGAAACGACTAAAATATACTTTTTTGGTCAATATTTTTTACCCTGAAACTTGATCAACGTTTTAAAATTTGGTGTCCAGGTGTGCGTATTTACATCAATAATAAACAAAATTAGATAATAATTTGCTGAAACATTTTGATGAATTGTTGTTTTCTTCTTTAAGATAAAATTGGATAACTTTTGAATTCATACGTCATTGATGCTTATTATGCAAGTAGACTAAAGTTTTGCACTTTAAATAAAACGATTATTGTTTACTAAAAAAAGATAGGTATATTAACTTTACGAACAAGTTATAAACGTATTTTCAAGTGAAGATGTTGTTTATTGTTCAAAATTGATGAAATATTCAGTGCAACTTCTTAGAATATTAAATATTCAATTTCATGTCATGAAAAAAAAAATTAATATTACTTGTACGTCTTTTGGTTTTCTCAAATATAGTTCAAATAGCACAACCCACATTATAAAAATATATTTTTTATCTTGATGAACTTTTTGACAAAACTTCTCCACTAAAAATGAGAAAAAAGTGATAATTGTGTGTAGAAGAAGAGTCAAAAATGACCATATGACCGCTGTCACAGCTCATCACAAACTCGGGATGCTTCGAACCTAAATATATCGTTTTTTAATTTAAGATAAAAAAATCCTTAAACTGGAAGACTCTTTTTTGCTGTGTTTTATTAGTAATTTTATTCTGTAGTACATCACTGAATACAGGTAAGAACGATGCCACATTTGTTTAAAATCCCGGGATCCCGAAAAGGCTCATTATTTGTCGGGATCCCGTAAGCCTGGGATTGGAAGCCCTAATACACATGTGTCAAGTAACTGCAATTGCAACAGCAATCGACATGAAATGGAGGAAATAGAGGAATTCGCCAAAAAATTTTGTAGTTAGGTTTGGCTACACATACAAAATTAGTTTGAATAAGAGAAAATTCGAGAAGTAGAAGTTCGACTTAAAGATATAAAAATCTGAATAAAAATTTGTTCGCAAAAAACTATTCGAGTTAGACAAGTTTGAGTGTACTATAATTATTTTATACTAATCTTGATTTATCTCTTTCATTTGTAGATGTATGACACATTTTGAAAAGCTCTCGGTCTACTGTTGGACATGTCGATGCTGTATATGTCACCAGTGTGCCCTATGGGGCGGGACTCACTCCGGTCACACCTTTAAGCCGCTGGAGGAGGTCTACGAGCAGCATGTGACGCAGATCAAGGACGAGGTGGCGCAGTTACGCAGGAGGCTGATGGAATTGATCAGTATTGTTCAGGAAGTTGTGAGTCTCTTTTATGGTTCTAATAGCAATAATCCGCTGGGTTCTTATTACAAACTTAGTTATTTTAAATACTTCTTTATATCGTTGAAAAGAAATAAAATTATAAAGTGTAGAGTTTTGAAAAGGTTGTTTTTTGTGAATAGATGAAGGCTCAAAAAAAGTTACTTGTTTTTGTTTAAATAGAAATAGAATTTATTTAGCCCTGCACAGACTATAGTCATAAAAATTTCACTATATGTGTTATATTTGATTTAATGACGTGTTGACTTCGTCGATACCGTTGGGGACGTATATGTAAGGTATTCTTTTAGCTTGTTTCGGAAACATCTGCTTGGTTGTGACTTCCATTGGGGCGGTAAAGTGTTGTAAATATTGATGCATCTGTTATAGTGCGCTGTTGTGGACAGCCGTGAGAAGGGAGGTCGTAGGTTGTCCTTTGTTCGTGTTTCGTAGTTGTGCTGGTCTGCTTGTTTTGGGATGTGAGAGTGTGACTTGTGGACCCAGCAGAGCCTCTTCACTATATACAGGGTGATTCACAACGTACGGAGGAGATTGAGGAGGGAGCTAGAGACGGGAAATATAAAGTATTTTCATAATAACCTTTTTAACCAAAGATCAATAACAAGACAGTTACATCCGTTTAAAATTCATAGAAATTAACGTCCACGTGTTGAGAACCTCTGGGTTTTTCATAAATAATGCTCTTTGTTTCCATGGAAACCCCTCTTAGCAAACCCTTGTGTCACATTCAAACTGTCATAAATTTTCCAAATTGTTTTATGAAAAAGTCAGCGGTTCTCAACAAGTTAACTCCTATTATTTCATCATTTATGAGATAAACAAATAGCTGTAACTTTTATGTTTATAAATTTTTCTTCATTTTAAATCGAACATGTGTATTAAATAACAATCAGGTATCTTCTTTTAATTTTAAAACGTCTCTTACTAACATAGTTTGTAAATAATGTTCATTAATAAATTCAACTTTAACTTGCTATAACTTCCTAGTTTATGTGTTTAGGTCAAATGTTTACTAAGAAAACATGCTTATTTTGGTGTTCTCTTGCGACTCCTTCAATTTCCTCCGTACGTTGTGAATCACCCTGTATGTGGCGTGTACTGTGAGTATTTTATGATGTTGGAAAAGAGGCTTGGCGTGGCTCCAAGGAAGCTCAGCTGAGAGGCATCAAATGGCTCGCTTTTGTAATACCAAGATCGTTTTGGTGTGTGGACTATGGCCCCATATCTCTATTCTAAATGACAGTCTAGAGTGAAACAGAGTAATGTAAGCGACTCTTGCGGCTTGGTATCCTGCTATTTTTCTGTCCTACGGGTTGCGTACATGACTTTGCTAAGAATTCTTCCAAGTTTCTCTGTGTGGTCGTACCAAGTGAGACGCGCATTGATGTGAACACCCAGGAACCTCACTGCGTCTTCCGATCTTTCCCATCTGTCCATCTGAAAAGTAATTTGCTCTGTTTTCTCTTCATTCAACGTCATTGAGTTTTCTTGAAACCATTCCTTTGCCTGTGTTATGTGTACGGCTGACTGTATTTGATGGTCTTCATTTGTATCGGCTATTGTGACTATTGTGGTGTCATCGGCGTATAGAATTATTGTGGTGTCAATTTTGAGTGGTAAGTCGTAAATATAGATAATAAATAGGATACCGCCCAGCCAACTTCCTTGCGGGACTCCCACAGTGTAATCGTAGAAGTCACTCGGATCCCACTTATTGTCACTTGCTGCAATCGGTCTATGAGGTACGATCTGAACACTTCAAGTGCCACACCTCTCACTCCATAGCCTTCCAGCTTTTGTAGTAATGCGGAGTGTAGAGTCAAAGGCTCGACTCAAATCACAAAGTTGTGCTCGACACTTGTATTCATCACATCTTCAGTGCTTTTTCCGGCCTGGTAGGCAACCTGCTCTGTATTGAACAGTTTGTTGTTTTTTTAAATGTTGGTGTAGCCCCCGTAGTAGGATATCCTCCAAAATTATTGATATACCTGGCAGTATTGAAATGGGCCGGTAGTTTTTTCAGTTGTTCTTGTCACCTTTTTTAGCTTATCTGGGAGAATTCCTTATTGTATGGCTTTGTTGAAGATTTTGCCAGTGCTTCTGAGATGCTGGTACTGGCCCATTTGATCGTGCGAGCACTGAGCCCGTAAATGTCTTCACTGGTCTTTGGTTTTCGTGATTGTATGATATTCGCAATCTCATTACTATCCGTAGGATTCAGAAATATGGACTTGTTACAGACTTTGTTGCTCAGGATTGTTGTTGAGGTCGTATTGTTATTGGACAACTCCTGGTAGTATTTGCTGAAGTGTTAAGTTGATGGGGTTTCTGGGTAAGAGTTATTCTTTCTTCGTCCTGTTTCTTGGTTAATTGACCTCCATATGGTTTTGCTTTTGTCCTCTGCCAGTAGGATCGGTTTGCAAATTAAAATGTTATTATAACTAAAAACTTCAAAAGCTTTGTATTTTTGGGCTTAACTTAATAAATTTTGCATGTAGATGTTTTCACATAATATTTTTCTTATGGTACAATAATGTCGGTCTTCGTTTTGACCACTTAATAAAAGAAATATTTTTTTTAGGATAATTTGAATTGTGTGTAACCTGTGTATGTTCATTAGGGTGATAAATTGATGTCTGGCATAGAAATAAATAGAAATTCTAATTAATATTAGAACTTTCTTCCACCAATTATTGCATTTACATTTGCTAAATAAAAAAATTGCAGGAGAGGAATGTGGAGTCAGTACGTTCGGCAAAAGATGAGCGGGTCCGTGAGATTAGGAATGCCGTGGAGCTGATGATTGCGCGTCTCGACTCTCAGCTCAAGACAAAACTGCTCACGCTGATGGGACAGAAGGACTCGCTCACGCAGGAAACTGAGCAACTCGAACACCTGTTGCACGAGATCGAACACCAGATGCACACTTGCACACGATCCGAGTTGATCTCGAAGAGCGGCGAGTTGTCGAGGATGATTCACGCCATAAGGAAGAAGCCGATGACCAGCTTTGTCACCGCACCTGTGCCGGCAGATTTTCATAGGTAATTGCACTAAATCCATGCAGTGAAATTGAATCTTGAAATTGCAGTTATTTATTTTTATAAAGTGTCAAACGTCCTTATAATTTGCATGTGAGCTGACTAAGTGATAAGAGGTTAATGATGAACAAAATTGGTTTTGCAGCTTTGTTTATTATAGAAGGATATTTTTTAAGTAAAGAGACATAGGATATATAATTTTATTGTAAAAAAATAAAATTATTCTGGGACTGTTACGCAGCAAATAAAACAATCAAAGTGAGTGTTTGAACTGGTTCATTACAAATAATTCTTCTGGTACTTTATAAATTGTGAATTTTTAATAATCTTACTTACATTGACAGGTACTCAAAAATTAATTGGTTATATGTTGATGGATGAAATTAAATAGATAGTTGCAAGATTGAAAAAAGTCCAATTTTAATTTAGTTTTTATTCCGTATTTGCTAGAGGATCCAAGTAAAATCTGTGATCCAAGTAAGCCTGCGCACCATATATGCCTGCAAATAGTTATTTGTTCTATACTTTTAGTTTAGATGCTCACAAATGTTTTGAGCAAATTGAATGGCCAAACACAGTATTTAATTATGGTTTATGCTTCACCGTTTATTAGCCATTTTCATCCACTTACGGGAGATTTGCATCAGCTTGTGGTTCGAAAATAGTGTCCACGTTGTTCATGGGAATGTCCGCTTATCGGAGAGCATTTTATGCACGTAATGATTTGGCCAAATGAGGTTCCAGAAAACTTGTACAGTTATGGTAGCTATCTGCAAGCAGAGTTTTACTGTAGTTCAGTAATTTGAGCTACAAAAGCAGGTAATCTGCAAATTAATTAGCAGCAACCTGGATATTTTGTACACACCTTCCATTGTGTCGAAATAAAAGTCTTCAACGATAACATGTGAGCTAAAGAAGTGATAGGAGGTCAAAGGTCACAAACAGCTTAGGTCACACACACTTCATGGTAATAATATAAACAAAATTTGTAAAAATAAATAAAGAAAACTATTGCTGTAGAAACGCCATGACTGTTTAAATGGGCTGCTCAATTAGGTGCCTCTTCAGTGCCTGCTTCCTTTAGTGATGGGGGAGCACTCTTATTTTACCATGGACCGCATTAAAGATCCTCGCTGCTTGGGATAGGCTGTTTGTCATGCGCAGCCTATTGAAAGGTAGGGTCAAGTGGGGTAAAAACGAGACAGCAACAATTTAGGGTAAAAACAAGACACTAAATTTAAAAAGATTAAAATGTGTTATTTTTACACGAAAAAAATACTATATTATAGTTCAAAGTCTTTGTATTAAGATTCCATAATGACCTAGATTCTTATGCATTCATAAGTACATGTAATTAATTCTTTTCACGGTAGCTACCATTTTGATGCAGACATCTTTCATATTCTTGGGGATATTTTTGTGTGTAATGCATAAACCCGTATTCGGGTAGGCTCGGGACATATCGCAATTGAAAATGAACACTTACAAGCAACATGTGCGCACCAGTTGGGCAGTGCATTTCCTCGGACGCGTAGACTATTAAGTGCTAGTTACAGGTGCAAAAACGAGACACTCTAAAGTGTAAAAACGAGACACAAGAAGGGTAAAAACGAGACAGGTTTTTCAGAATGCCGAAAGTTTATATTAAAAAGAAGCGGCCGTACGATGAATCAGATATTGTTACCGCATTAACTCTGATTGAAAGGGGAGAGCTTTCGTTACGAGGAGCTGCAAAAAAATTTAAAATTGATAAATCTGTTCTCAGTCGACGTCGATGCCAATGCCGCGGCATTACAAAACAAGGAAGAAAAACTTTTTTAACACCTGCAGTTGAATCTGATCTAAGCAGTAAAATCAAGACAATGGCCAAATGGGGGTTTGCTCTAACTAAAAAAGAAATATTGAATACTGTTCAAGAGTACGTTCAAGAGAATAATCTGAAAACACAATTCAAAGATGGAAGGCCTGGCAATGATTGGTTTAGAAGTTTTTGTAAACGCCATAATCTCGGCCAAAAGAAATTGGAACAGTTAGAGAAATGTAGACGTACGGCAACCAGCGATCCTTATATTATATACGGATTTTACGAGATGCTCGAGAAGGCCGTTACAGATCTAAGCTTAGCAGATAAGCCCAAGCATATCTGGAATCTGGACGAAACCAGTTTTTCAGCAGACCCTTCTAGGATTAAAGGTATTGCAGGAAAAGGCCAGAAGGTACATAGAAACATAGAAGGGTCCGGAAAAGAAAATACCAGGGTGATGGCATGCATTTCGGCAGCAGGAACTTTACTTCCACCTCTGATAATATTTCAGGGTGCACATTTGTGGAGTAGCTGGAAAGGTACGTATTTGATCAATTGTTGTATTTACTCCACTTTGAACTTCTTTTCTTAAAGGTACCGATGATCTACCAAATACACTTTACGCATGTTCCGAAAAGGGATGGATGACGGTGGCAATTTTTCAAGATTGGTTCCGCAAATTCTGCGATTTGATTACTGATCGCCCACTTCTCATTATCATGGATGGGCATGTAACGCATCTGGACAAAGTGACAATTGAATTGGCCATTCAACAAAATATAACGTTATTGAAGCTACCTCCACATACCACAGATGTTTTGCAACCGCTTGATAAGTGTTGTTTTGGTCCACTAAAGTTAAAATGGAATAATGCTCTTATTGAATGGCAGCGAACTAATCAAAGAAAATTAACAAAGAGCGAGTTTTCTAATTTGCTTTGCAAAATATGGAATGATGGGTTATCGGAGCAAGTTATAATATCTTCTTTTTTAAAAACTGGAGTTTATCCCTGCAATAAAGCGCGATACCCTATCCATCGTTTCGATCCTGCCAAATTAGAAAAATATCGAGCAATGAAGGAGAATGCCGCAGAACTTGTTGCCAGTACTCCTGGATTGCTATTGGAATCAATTGGTACTTTGGCATCTAAGGAGTATACTGCAGAACCTGTTGCAAGTACTTCTGGATTGTGTTTAGAATCTTCATCATCCAAGGAGATAACATGCACTTTATCGTTTGAATCACTACTTTCAGGAAAACTTCGCCGAACTACCCCTACAACTACCCAGAGGAGGAAAATAGATGCAAATGCAAGTGTGCTAACATCTGAAGAATTTTTAAAACAAATTAAAGAAAAAGAAAACAAGAAAAAAGAAACACAGAAAAAGACCACCAAAGCCACTAAAAAACAAAAGCACATTAGCAGTAGTTCTAGTGAAGACAACGAATCGATCTTTGGCATGTTTAATTTTCAGGATGAAAGTCGCTTGGAGAATGATTCTTTCGTAGATATAACTGCTGAAGAAAGCCTATCGTCCGATCTTGACAACTGTTCAATATCAGATAAACAGGAGGCATTTATGAAAGATGAATATATACTCGTCAAATTTTCTTCAAAAACTAAACTAATCTATTTTGTTGCTCAGATTGATGAAGTAAGGGAAGACGAAGTGGATGTTAGATATTTAAAACGTCGAGGCAATACATTTATATATCCTGAAACTGTAGAGAAATGCGCAGTATTGAAGACGGATATTCAAGAAAAGTTACCAGCTCCAGAACTGCAAGGAGGTACTTCACGAACGTCTAAACAATATAAATTTTTGATTGATTTTGCGAAATATAATGTTAATTAAGTTAGAGTAACTATATTATTAAGAAATATTGGTTGTTCCTTTTATGTACGTATACATTCTTATTTTGAGTCCATTTTGTTGTAAATAATTTCGTTTTTATAAAGAATTAAATGTTAATTACACACACAAATTATGTACTTTTTTCTCCAGTCTATCTATTTTGTTTTCTACCCAGCTTAACTATATAGTACTACAAAATTCGTCATGTCTCGTTTTTTACCTACCACTGTCTCGTTTTTGTCCCAAGTGTAGGTTAAAAATGAGACAGCGTTTTCTTTTATTATTGGCTAACGCATGCGACGATGGAAACACGTAGGAATGTCATGTTGCATAAAACCCTAAGGTTAAATTCCCAAAAAAAAATTAATTAAATATAAGTAGTTTTAGTCCTTGAAAAACTAAAAGATATGAATTTTGTCTCGTTTTTACACCACTTGACCCTACCTCCAACATCTCGCAGGCTCTGGTTGCATGTTGATGGATGTGGCATCGTTTGGTCTGTCTGGTTTTCAGGGTCTTAATCACCATTTGGAGGACAAATTCCCCTGCCAGGGTCAGGATACCTAATCGAGTAAATAGTGGGGTGCAGGACTCGGTGGAAGCCGCCCCAGTCAGTGCCCCAACAGCTCTTTTCTGTAGAGTTAAAACTCTGTGTACATGTGCTGAGCCACCCCAGACTGACAGGCCATATGTCATCCTTGAGTGGAACAACGCATAATATGCCAGTCTACCAGCCGAGTCGCTGATGCATGTTCTCGTCTTTCTCACAGCATAAATGGCTGTCGAAGGCTTTGATTCCAGTGCTTCAATATGAGGCAGGCACGTCATCCTCAACACGTCCAGAAATGGCGCCACATCTTTGTCCATGTCTTCCCTTTTGGTAGTTATGCCTGTTATAAAGCCCCTAAAAGATCCCCTACCATGCACGATGCGGATTTTCGCATGTTACCGCAAACGGTCACAAATTCAAAATTTTAGATCTTGTACAAAATTCTTCCCTATAAAATTCGGAACAAAAATAGATATATACCACTTTTTCTTAAATACCGTGGTACTCACTTTACAAGCACCCCCCCCAATATAGGGGTATAGGGATAATACAACTTTCTAGGATTATCCATTCCATATTATAATATCAATGTACGTAATGTAACTCAATGTAATTAAATTTGAAGAAAAACAAAAATGTTTACGTGTAAGTATAATCTTTGTTTTTTTATGGTCAACAATATAAATGATTAAAATGTCAGGAAAATCATTTTTTAGTAGGGAAAATTTTAGAGAAACTACCCATCTACTCGTTGTTCAGCTTGTTGAAATACCTTAAGTAAAATTGTTGCAAGCTCTCTGTGAAAAAGGAATCATGCCATGATTCATTTATATATAGTCACAGAAAAAACTATAAACGTCCTAGAATTCATCTTTTTAATCTAACTTCATAGGTGTTTTTGTAGATGGCAGTAAAATAAAACATACAATATATCTTTTACAGTGAAATTGTCCCCAGCTATGACAGCAGCACGTTTGTGATGCACTCCTTCTCGCAGCTACAACGGAAAGCCGATCCGGTATATTCGACACCGTTACACTGCAACGGACTCTGCTGGCGTCTAAAAGTATACCCGGACGGCAATGGTGTCGTCAGAGGCAATTACCTATCGGTTTTTCTCGAGCTGAGCGCCGGATACCCGGAGACGTCGAAGTACGAATACCGTGTCGAGATGATACATCAGGCGAGCCGTGATAGCTCAAAGAATATCGTCAGGGAGTTTGCATCCGATTTTGAGGTGGGAGAATGCTGGGGCTACAATCGGTTCTTCAGGTTGGACCTGCTAGCAAGCGAAGGTTATCTGAACGTGGCGCTGGATACGTTGGTGTTACGGTATTGTGCTTTTCTAATATCCTATTTTTTATTTTCCAGTTTTATTTTTTGTTTGGATAAATTGAACATTTTGAGTAACTGAGACTCGCATGCAAAAATTTTGTGTTTATCAATCTCTAGCATAATACATACCAGCGATTATGACGACTGTTTGGTGCTTTATTCTTACAGTTCAGTGCGTTATTATCATAATACACCGAACTATCATCCTCATACATTATTTATGAATATTTAATAAATCTAATTTTGTAGTTGTAGATAAAATAACTGATTCCACTCACACAATATACACTAGGATCTCGATTTGCTTCGGGGTTACGTTTTGGGAAAGTGCTACGCACACCGTAACAATGTCAATCGACTCACATTTTGCCCTATGACATTATACAAAATTTTCAAAATGCAAAGATGTTTTATAAAAAATCATTCCCGCCTAAATCAAATCCAGGTTGTGGCTGTAATTTTTGATT
Source organism: Melinopterus prodromus (assembly GCA_964023965.1). Taxonomy (NCBI): domain Eukaryota; kingdom Metazoa; phylum Arthropoda; class Insecta; order Coleoptera; family Scarabaeidae; genus Melinopterus; species Melinopterus prodromus. Next base: position 50,752,515 of record OZ030392.1, read on the forward strand.
TACTTAAAAATTTGCATCCCGCCTGGATATCACCATCTTCAATACTTTGATTAAAAAAGATAAATTGTGAGTATGGTATGTATGTATGTTAAAAAATGAAACATTACATTAATAAAGTATGTATAACAAACATTGTGACCTTATACCTCCTAACAAATACAAATCTGTATTAGCAGAGTATAGTTACGTTTTAGTTTTAAAAAATGTGTAAAGTTTACTGTCATTAATTTTTTCGCATGTACAACAATTTCTGCTTCAACTTTCATCTTTATCATGGTCAATACATTAAATATTGTCTGCTTCCTTTGAGATTCGTAGCCTCATTTATTGTCTGATTGCATAATTGTTCCGACATTGGAATGTTTAAAAACATAATATTACCCTTTTATTAGATGAATATAAATAAGCAGGAATTATGATGACTCAAAATTGTATATTGATCTCTTGATCAACGCATCTTCACAATTTTACCTTCTCATTAGTTGATTTGGTAGTGGCAACTGACGCCATTATAGTGTTTCTCACCAGACATGATAGTTGCACATATTAGTTTGCATGTACATAAACATAAGTCACTAGCACTTTTTTTGTCAGAAACACTATAATGGCGCCAGTTATTACTACCAATACAACTAATGAGAACGCACCTTTAAAGAAAAACTATAGTCGAGCCAATACTAGTAGAGTGGTGGCAGAGATAGAGGTAGTGACATTTCTTATTTTGCAGCAATTTACGTCAATAGGGTGCGTGCAACAAGTTGTTGCTGGTAAAAACTAAGTTGCACAGAGTAGCGGCTGAAAAGAGCCGCCGTGGTCACCTTCACTTCAAAAATAAGAAGCTATAAATTTAGGAATCAGCTTTTTGCTCTGTTTGCTAAGGTCTCGCGGCAATTTAATATTAGTTCTACTACCGCAATATACAACATTTCGGATCACACTTCGTATAAGGTCTTACCTTGTGTCAAACTGCAAAATTCAACCTAACAAAATACAATTTTTATAAATATGCATTTTTTCTAATTCTTTTGCAGGAATTACCTGGAAAAATAATGATAACATTAAATACAATTTAAGACACATACTTTGGGCGCATTACTGATTGCTTTAAATGCATTTTGTTGCTTTGTTTTTTAATTTATCTGAAGTTAGTAATGAAAGCAACTTTGCGTGACTATACTACTATCATCCATATAAATAAATACGAATGAATCAGTGCTGTATATGTGAGGGATTCCCCGATTTATTTCATCTGTAAGAAAGCATATCAAATCATAACAATGGAAACCAGATTTACAGTCTCATATTTTTGATCAACGCAAATCAAAAACAACGCAAATTGAGACCCTGGTGTATATAAGTATGTATAAGTTCGGGTGACCACATTACTGAATGGGAATATGAGACATACAGAATTATCCAAAAAAAATTAAAATTTTAATTAATTTTTAAACCAACTTGTTTCAGATAGAAATAGTTTGGTGTACATAATTCTTTTGTAACTTTTGCTGTTTGTGATTCGGTTTTGGATAGATTTTTTTTGTCGCTATAGAATTTAATAAGAAGTTTAATAAAAAGAATATATTTTAGGTACTTTAGAAACAAGAAACACCGCTGTGGTGTGGCATTGAATGCTATTTCTATGGGGGCTACTTATTTGTATCTTTTACAGTTTGTATGCTATACAATTTTAAAATCGCTTTTCTTTCATTTTGAATATCTCGGCAAGGTATATGAAAAATCGGGCATTTTATCTTTTTGGTTTTTCAAGCCCTGCGGCAATACAATAAAACATCCAAATATGAGACAAATTTCTAAAATGAGGGATAACCCAGATAATTTGGGAAGTGTTGCATTTTAAAGAAACATAATAGGGTCTACCGTCATGTGTAAATTTGACTAAAATTACTAAACAAATGATTCTACAGCATGTAAGATGTCATCCTGTGAAGTTTTTAACACTGTGCGCAAAGCACAGATTCTGTTTATGATAAAATTGCAATAAAATTGTTTGTTTATGATAAAATTTAAAAGAAATAAATTTAAAAAATTGTTGACCACATGTGGAAATACCTAAAGTATAACAGCTTCGACTTGGCAACGTTAACAAAGTCTCCTTTAGGGTATTCCCTTTCGGTGAGGTTTCCGTCAGTGTTGTTTACTTGTCTTAAAGGTCTGTCTATCTTCTTTCAACACCAACTTGTAATTAGGAATAATTATGTCAAACTATTTTAGGTTTCAAGTTCGAGCACCGACATTTTACCAGCGTTGCCGTGACCAGCAGTGGTACATTAACCAGCTACAAGCACTGCAGAATCAGTACATCTCTCAGATCAATGAATCGAAGGAGGTTCAGTCCCATTGGTGATCATTTATCCTCATTACTCACTTGTTACATTTTTAGAGGCTAGCTGCGGAAATATCTCGGAATGCTGTGGCCGCATCAATTGGAACAGCGGCCAGTTCCCAGATGGGGGAAGCCAGCATCATCACTGGCGTCAAGAGCTTATACACCATACCAACCATGAGCACACCTCTTCCCAATGACGGTACGTACAAATTATTTTCAACCTTTTTAATTTTTTTCTTCAATAATCCAAGTTTGTTGTGTTTTTCTTTTTTCAATACCTACGTAGACTTTACAATTTCTATCTTTAATTATTAAGCTAATTATGCAGAATGTTAAACAATGGCAAAAAAGTTTCAAAAGTTCTTTTAGTTAACTTCACATTCAGATTTTACTAATTGGACTTTTTCCTCTACCTTATAGCCTGTTGGTTGCCTGTAGATTGCATTGCTGCAATTGAAACTGTTTGATTTATGATTTTGTTATAGGTATAGAACTTCGGTCAACGGCAAGCTCGCAAACTACCTCTCCGAAGAAAATTATGGGTATCCACGCAAAATATCTGCTAACAAAAACAAGACTTTCACCATCATCTAGTCCAAGGTAATAACAGTGTTATATTATTTAAGGGAGCACAGATTGTACTGGAAAACAAAGTCATATTCATAAGATCAAATCAAATCATTTATTGGTGCTAAATACATTGTAAAAAATGTTTACACACGTCACACATATATACAATATCATATCCATCGCATAATCGGATAGCATCAATCACATAATAAACACAGCAAACACAGTTCATACATGTGTATATTATCACAGTCTCCATCTGACATCAAAAGTAATCAGGAATACAAACATAACACAAGATACAAAACAAGACACAACAGTTGCAAAGGCACATTATTAATTACGATCAATAGTAAATGAGGCAATGTATTGGCGAAGTCCAGGCCATGATACGGTGGGAACATCCCAGTCAGAGGTTAGAAAATCCTCTTGCTTGTACAGTGCATTTCCCGAGAGAAAGGCTTTTACCATTGAAATGAACGGCTTATGATCCAAGTTCCGTACCTGGGTTGGCAAAGCATTGTAAAACTTCGGTCCATAAAAATTTGGACTGAATCTGCTGATGTCAGATGTTAGAACATTCCCATTACTCCAAGTAATTTGTCAAAATAAAATAATCCAATCTGTATTGGGTTGCCAGATGGTGATGTCACCAAGCCCTTGCTATATCTACGCGGTAAAAAAGGTCGTATTTTGAACACATCTCCTGCCGAAATCGAGAAGATCTGGTAACCGTAAAGCTAAGGGACTGAATAGTTTCTGGCTTGCCTTTTTTCCATAGAATCTCAATCGGAAGTCAGAAATTCTCAATTGATGAGCCGTTTTTTAGAACATTAGTTATAAAAAGCTTAAATAATTATTTTATTTCTCAAACTATACATAGGCAGACATAACCTCAATATCCTATCCACAACAAGAATACAATTGCTCAAATGACTCGGAGTACTGATTAGGTCCAGACAGATCGTATATATAAATTTTATAATGTAGGGACATTTATTGACTCCAGATGATTCTGATGGCCCAAAAATTGGTAACATAGACAGAAAAATAATACATTAACTGCAGATTGGTGCAACAAATTTTTAGGAATTTTCTTTAAACAAAATAGGATTACTTGTTTATCCCAATGGTTATTTTTTTTAAAATATTTTAGACCGTCGCCAAATAATCCCCCAACTGGTGATTCTAACATTCCGAAGATGCACATTGCGACTGACGGTAGTTGCAGTAGCGCCTCTTCGGCATCTTCAATCCAGACGCAGATCAATACAGGAAAGCCGACAGGAGAGGAGGTGCCTAGTCTGCCAATCTCGGAAGGAATATCGGACACTCCTCGGATGATTAGTCTGGGGGTATCCCTCAGTTCCCCGAATTTGCTCAACACAACGACGACAGCGTTGACGCTTAGCAGTAGTAGTAGCGACACAGATGTAAGTACGATGAGAGAGTTTTTAAATTCTCAGCTGTGTAATTACGTTCTTCTTTTTGCAGGATATGAGTGAGCCGGAAAATTTTATGGACGATGATCACCACGATACCAATCTGATAATGGTGGAGGAAAACTCAAATGACGAGAATGACGTTGATGATGAGACAATGTCTGGTAAGTTCCTTGGCTTATTTCTTTAGTGTTTGCTGTTTGATGTACAACAAGAATAAGAATATTTATTCGCATCTTCAAATTAATTATAGTGATAGACATAAATATAGGGAATAAATGAAAATATTGTTTTATTGAGAGGAAGAACTCTTCAAAGGTGTAAAGTCTTTTCAGATGGTGATACCTAATAATAAGCCTGGAATCCATAGCCATAGCAAATTATGGCAAATAGAAATTACTATGCATGCAAATAACAATTGTGAAGCAGAAATATTTATTCACATAATCTCAAGAATTCTTGTGAAATTTTATGTTGAGTTTCCTTTCTCTTTTTGTTTAATTGTCATCATACATCATGAAGAGCAAAAAATACCAACTCACTTTCTATCAACTACAACTACAAAAGTTGTGAAATGACGATGTCCTGGCCATGAAAAGTGACATTGAAAACCTCTACCTCAACTTTCACTAATTTGTAAGTTTTTATACGTTGAGTTAAGTTGATGTAAACGATACTTAGCGACTTTCTCAAAGTACTTAGTTACTCCACAGCCAGTCTTGAAAGTAGAACAAAAAAGCAAAAAGAAAATTATTTGGTTCCTCAGGTATAAGGCGTAACATTATTTTAAAAATTATTATGGTGTGTGATAATCTTTATAATTTTGTTTTCAATGTCACGAAAACAATTATGAAAATTCTTAAGAGATTACAAAAGTGGTATAGGTATTATGGTTGGTTAACTATGCTGGTCTTCAAGAAAGTGATTTTTATTTTCAAGTTTTTAAGTTTTTGTATGCTGTGGACTTCTACTGGAGGGTCCGCAGTTATAAAAATAAAAATGAAACGTAGTTTTTAACTATATGGGTTCGGATACTTGACGATATTATATGGTGATGGAAAATGAAACTATCGCTGTATAGTCTAGGGTACTTTATTCCTCTACTAATTCATCAACAAAGCCAATGGTTCGCTCAGTTGCCCTGAGGAAGCTGGAGATCAACCGAGCGAAACATTGGCTGTGTTGATGAATTAGTAGATGAATAAACTACCCTAGACTATACGGCGATAGTTTCATTTTCCATATTTTTTAACTTTGTAGCATTAGAACAGAAAAAATAAGCTACCACTTACTCGTGCTTAGGCTAGTAATTTGATTTTGAAGAGTTGACTACCATGTGTGACATATTTTAAATCATATTAATTCTAGAAACCTTAATCATTGCCTAGTTTGAGAAGATTTGAGTTTTATGGAGATCTCAGTCGAAACTCATATTAATGTCAAAGTAGACAGTGAGTCCTCCAAGTAGTCTAGGACTTCAAAATGTTGTTCTTTCACCCCATATAATTTCCTGGCTAATAAGATCTCCACATAACGGTACTATCACGATATTCTTTAATTATATAACCTGCAAAATTTATGTAAGCGGCAGGTTAGTCCTTCCGATGGCTACTCGATTGTTCCGCAACATTTTGTGACATCCTGATATGGAGAACTCACTGTTCATACTTGCTTACCACATTAACAAAACTGCCTTGAATCTATAACATTGTACTCGGTTTAAGGTAATGAAGGAATGTCGCCATGTTGCGGAACATCGAGTGACGAACAACCCGAGCAGGGCAGTCAGGTGGCCGAGAAGGACTGTAGCGCCCCGTCCCCCGAAAGACCCCTCCAAAATTCCTAGATGACTCCCCCACCACTTACCAACTATCCAACGTCTCCTCGCAGATTAAAAACACCGCTAAGTCTTATTATACATATATTTTTTATATATATATACGTATATATATATATAACTATATTATCTTCCTTATACTTTAGATCTTCCTCGAGATATTACCTCATTATCATCCTCATGGTTTTGATATAAAAAAATATATTACATTCTATTAATGTTTGTTTATTTTTAGTTTTTGATTAGTGTTAGTTAGTCTTATTAAGCCATTTTTGTGTAATATGACATCTGTTATTACAGTCGATATGAACAATTTTTAGCCTTCTGAACCTCATCGGTACTCTACAGTAATGTCAGAAACTGTATTCATAAATTACTTCAGTTGCAATATAAGCAATCCAATGTACTGGTGTGATGTGACATTGTCGATGCATCCGTCTTCCATACACAATCGATAATCTCTATAATTTTAAAAATTAATTTCTCAGGTGAAAACGATGTCGAATACGCAGAATTCTCGATGGCGCAAGGAATGTTGCTGCGCGAGTCCAGCCCTGCTGTGAGCAATTCCACAACTTCAACTTTGGCTAGGCCCGGAAGTTCTTTTGAGGAGAGGATCATGTTGTTCCATTTGTTTGACAGGCAGGACAGGAATAATGGTAACGTCGAGTCAACAACTTTTGAACCTAGTCAAAGCTTGTGTAAGTGTATTATCGAAAAGCAAAGAAGATGAACTATTTTGAGGTAAAATTATTTTTTGCAGTAAATTTCAATCAGAACACCTCAAACTTGTCACTGATTGATCTGTCGCAGCCTGATTTAACTACGGCTATGCTGGAGTCTGCGAATGCTCAAGCAACAGGTGGTGAGTCTAGTATATTTTAACTCTGATAAATTGTAAAATTACACAGAAATTTTGAATAATTTTAAACTTGTCCATTAATTTCTTAATTTTGACAGCTTATTAATTTTGGTTAGTGATGGGAATGATTGAGATACAATAATCAAAGGTTTTGAAAATTAGCAATACAACCAAATATGTATACTGAAAATATTTTTTTAGCTTTGTAAATGATGCTTTTTGTCCTATACACTGTCATTCTGACGTTAATTATAACTTTGCTTATGCCCGGTTGTACCACTTCCTCTTAACCACTAAGCCAAGCTTAAATTTAAGCTTAAGCTTAAATTTAACCTACTCTTAAATTTTAGCAATTGAAATCGTTTTAGTTTATGCACTTACATATGCCCTAATGGTAATTAAAGGTCGACTAAACTATCGGCCGATAAACAAATCTCTAGTGTGCGGTGTCTCTAACGAAGTGTGGCTTAGTAATGACATTAATGACACACAAAATATAACCTAAAATTTAATTAAATCAGTTTCTGAATTGATATGTAATAATATGCCAATTATTATCGATACAAAATAAGAGGAAATAAGGAAATACCTTTCAAATGATAAAGATAATATATAATAATTTTTAAATTTAAATTATTTTGACATGTAAATTCTGACAGATACTAATGACATATAAATGTTGCCAAGTGTGGGAAACATCAAATTGTAACAAGTTACTAAAAAACACCATAAAATAGTTGTTTCAAAGGTAAGTTGATTTTTAAGTATAACTTCCTTAAGTGAAAGATATATTAATATTACTAAAGACTAGAGAGTATATGATTGACTCTCGAAAAAGGAACCACGTTCTGAGAGCGAGATAGAGGGCTAAACCAAATTAAAGGAATTTAAAAGGATTAACCTTGTTTCGTGTGTATGGGGGCTCCAGGAAAAATCCCGAGTCTACAGCAAATGATTTCAAACGCTGTTGTCCTTGTTGTTTCTAGCCACTACGCCCCTTGCCCAAAAGCTAAACCAATTTAAAGAGATTACAGTTCAAGGTCCCTGAGTGCTAGTGCACAAAGATCAAAGGAACCGCTTGAAGTGTGGGGTTTTATACTACTGCAAATGACGTTAGTATAAGCACAAATAAAAGATTCCGTGCCACCAGATTCGTAGTAATAATAATAAAACTCAATGAGGTGCGTATCTGATGTTATTTTAATGTTTTTGTATTCCGTTATAGTTACAAGTTGGGAAAACTGTTTAAGCGACTTATACAAAGAGATCAACTGTAAACACGTAACCTCACACAGGACATGTTTTTGTAACAGTAAAACCAACACAGGCCTGAAAACGGAACGCCTGTTTCGAAACATGTAGCCAAATAGATCACTAATAAAATAACATCAAATACTACGCACTCATTGAGTTTTATTATTCATATAAGGACACTTAACTTTAAGCGTCACTTAAAATTTAAGGGGTAGTGGCGCAATCGGGCATTAATAGTCTGGTCGTTTTAGATTTGGGTTGACAAATAATTTGCGCCCCTATGACTAATGGATTCAGAAAATGTTCTGAACAACATCAAAATGTTTACTGAATCTTGACGATGATATTATTATTGTAATAAAATTAAAAACTATCAGTGATAAAAAAATTCGTCATGAAATGTTGTCCACCTATGTCTGCATCAATATCTCTGAAAGTATTCAGCTTGGCAGAACAAATTTTTACCATATTAAAGATGAACGATGTCGCTTCATGATAAAGAAAGAATTACGAAGGTAAAAAACGAGTTTTCCGAACCGAGATTTTAGGTTTGTTTTGGTTGCCTACACTTTTATATTTATTTGAAAAAGTGTACACCTTAGCAGTTTTGTTGCAAACTGTAATCAGAGGTGACTTCAGAAGAAGTGTGCTTGTTGCAAGTGTAACTAATATACTTTTACACCAGCTTGGGAGTAGGTGTAAATCGTAAGTTCAAGGTGTAGACACAAAAGACAGCCGTTTTGAAGTAGGTGGTTTCTCCTAAACTAAACACTTGAATTGTGCTGGAGATTGCCAAGAACAATTATAGCACACTCAACTTAGCAAACAAAAAGGAAATACATCCAATACAGTTGCGTTTTTGAGATCCGCTACAGAAAGTGTTGAGTATCAATGGTCTATAGCGCCCGCAAATTTTATTAGAACCTGGCACCCCTAAAACCCACCATCTAACATGCACGTTCGCGGGTTTTCGCATTTTACCGCAAACCTGCTACGGTTTCGTAATTTTAGGTCCTGTATAACTATATCGGGACACCTACAATTTAAGAACCACTGTATTTCAGAAAAAGTGGAATATATTTTTTTTGTGCAGAATTTTATAAGGATTAATATTGTACATAGATTGAAATTGCAAAATTATGAGCATTTAGCAGTAAAATGCAAAAAAATACTGCAACCATGCACATTAGGGGAGGGTTTTTCTATGACCAACTTACACTGGAATTTAGTAGTAAATTATGAACTACATGTTCACATTGTTTCACAGAATAAGTTGTACACATTCTCCCACTTCCCCATAAGTGAGCTCCACCCAGTTTACAGGTAACAGATGATATGACAGAATAGACATTGACATATCTCGGTTCTAAAAACCTGTTTTTAACCTTCTCCCATACCTACATCTTTCAATACTTTTAAGTAATTGTGTGTTTGTCATGTACCGTCATCTTTCATCTTTAATATCTTGTATAATTTGTTCTGCTAAGCTTAATACTTTCAGAGATATTGATGTAAACACTTCCTGATAATTTTTCAAACTGTGTTTATGAAAAAGACGTTTTCCAGTATCCAAGCTATTTCCAAGTAACCTCGTTTTACCGTACTTTAAAATGAATTTCATTCTGTTGACATGGATAGTAGAAAGAGAAGACTTTCAATGATTAGATGATGCACATGCTAATGCACATTAGAAATGACAACTCTGGCTCAAAATGATAAAATACCATAGATATGAAAAGTTTGCTTTAAACTAAAAATGACTGATTTTATAAATTAAAGAACTGTAAAGTCTCAACTAAGGTGTTTTACTCATTTTTTACACAAAGGTAAAATATTTTAAAACTTTCTGTAGTCATGTAGTATAATGCTACTAATAATTTATTGTCCTCAGATAAGCCGACACAATGCAGTAGTCACGCCACATGTTCAAAGTTATGTTCTAGACACAAGAACTCCCCTAATTCTCCATGTTCGTCAACAAATGGCAGATGGACTGAGACCATTCCCTTAAATCATTCTACAAAGGTTTGTAGCAATAACCAATTGTTTTTGTTTTGTTTTATTTAAGATGGAGCCCTCTGCACTGATGAGATGGTATATTTGAGTCATAAATTGCTAACATTATCCTACAAAGCTTTCACTTATGCATTTTTCAACCATTAAAAAATTATAGGCGAAAGTCTCTCTGATCCTTCCGCGTTTCATATGAGACTTCATCATTCAAATTTATATTATTAAGATTGAAATTAACATGCATCAGTTTAGTGGAAGGCTTACCTTAAAATATTTGTATAACAATAAAAATGCTGTAATATGAATGAATGAATGCTGCTTACACTTACAGACTACTGACAATCTATTATTATCTTAACTTTACTCGAATGTAGGAAGCCGTCATGGGGCCTTTAGAGTCTTTCCTACGTTCATTAAACTGTTATCCCGAACAGGATCAGCACCGTAGAAAGTTCTACAAGTACCCGAAGATGGATCGTAAGCTGGTTAGCCCGCCGCACCCCAGTAGCTTTCCTAAGCCGTTGCTCAATTTTGGCAAGCAATCGGCTCTGCAACTGAATGACAGCGCTAGTGGTGCTGTCAGTTCTTCTACCAATCAGCCATCTGCTTCATCCAGCGGTAAGTAATATCCGATTTTACAATTTATATTTTTCATCAGACGTGACTCTTTTCAAAAATTATCTTAATGTTTTTTGTTTGTTTTATACCATTTTTATGGTTTTGTTGTGACATGATCAACATTTTTAGATCCTACGTTCTCAACATCCCCATTCAGTTGGACACCATCCTTGCTCACTCAAAGAAAACCCAACAAGTCGTCTAAGCAACCTCAGCAGCTCTCTGCATTGTTGAACGACTTAAATACTCCTGAAAGGGAACAAAAGGAAGAAAAGTAGGTTGTCTGGTGGATAAAGAAATTGGTGTTTTATATTGTGATTTTAGAGCACCTGAAGATCAGGCTGGTCCATCCTCTCAGTAAGAATAGTGGAATTGAATAGAATTGAAAGAAACTCCAGTATTACTGTGAATTTAATGTGATTTGTATTAGAAAAGCAATTTTCTTTAGTTTATGTTTGATGTTGTATGTTGACTAATTTGTCACAGACTTTTTCGTTTATTTATTTTTCATTTTTTCTTAACAAAACTAATAATATTAAAATAGACTGACAAGAATTTGGAAAGAAAATGGAGTGTTTCCTTTTCTACGTCTGTTTCTGAATATATCAAAATTCTAGTCAGGAGAATCGTTTCTTTTGTGTTTTCAAATGCTGTTTATTATTTTTTTATCATTATTTATTGTAATATCTCTCATGACATTCCAGCAGAGTAGTGTTAATTCTTTTAGATTAAATGTTATGTAACAGTTAAATATTAATAAATTTAATTATTTACACATCTTGCTTTATTTATCTCTTACTTTGTCAAAATATTCCAATTCTCAATTTAAATTAATATAATAGTGAAACGTAAACAACCACACGATTTTTCAAAATTAATAGTTTATTGATTTAAAACATTTCATAGTCAATTTGGTTTTGACGTTTGTTAAAATTGTGGGAAAATCTACCTTTCTACATTAAAAATAAAGAATATTTTCTACTTAATATGAAGACCAGGAAGGAACAACCCAAAGTAAGTCTCTAGCGCGCCGCATAATCGTCAAATCCGTGCTCCGTTTCGATTTTGCCGCTCGCACGGTTGTATGTACGCGGCAAAACGGATGAAAGGTTATTCGGGGAATTCTGCGACTATTGGAGACTCCCGAACTGCAGGAAATGCTGCTGGGGTGGTCGAAACATCGTCGTCGTCGTCGTTGAATAGAATGTCGACCCTGGCGATGTTGTTGCATGTTTGCCCCCTACAATCCAGGCAAATAACGGAGCTACTAATGCCTGCTTTTCTGCACCCACAAGCAGGCCCACAGTTTCCTTTACATTTGCATAAAATGAATTTTAAATGTTCAGGTGGAGCGGGTTCGGCTGTGGTGCAAATTGGTTCCAGCCCGTAATTAGGCTGTCGCTAACTCCATTCCTGAGGATCTTTGAAAAATCCGAGCCACGTTTGTAGGTACTTGTAGATAGGTCCGGAAAATGTGTTTGCGGACTGCGCTTTTTGTTGGTGGGAGTAGCGAGAGGTGATTCAACTTATTTGTCGTTATTGACTTTGCAAAGCGGTGGAATCGCAAAATAAAAATCGGTTTTTCCCCTGTTTATCACCGCGCCATATAAGGCGATGAGGAATCGCTCTCCAGCACAAATTAGAACCTCCGGATCGATCTTTTCTTGCTTAAATAATTCTGCCGATGACCCGAACTCCGGATTCTTCTCGAGAGTGTTGATAAATTTCGATATTTTGTAGAGTCGGTAAAGAAAAACGAAATTGCAGGTCTGGGACCCTATTCTCGTCATCTTTTTGAAGCGAATGCGTGAGTTTTTGAATGGAGTAGGGATTGGTAGGGATATCACCGGTTGCCCTCTGGTTCGTATCTAGGTTGTTGCTAAGAACAATAACGCACGCGCCACGCCCATACTTTTCAATCAAACGTATGGGAAAGTATGGGCGTGGCGCGTGTGTTATTGTTCTTAGCAACAAGCTAACTTGCTCATTGATACGGACAACCGGTGATATCCCTACTCCATTCGTAAAGTCACAAATTCGCTTCAAAAAGATGACGAGAATTGGGTCCCTGAACCCGCTATACAAGTTTTATACTAGAAAATTTTTGACATCTATCACGAGATAATAGCAAAAAAGAACATTTTTCTTCTCCTATTAAGGAATGCATTCATTATCATGGCAATTTATGATAAGTAACACTAACCATTCCTCACACACACATGGCAAATATTTCATTCCTGGCTCCTCATACCCCGCGAGTAGTGAGAAATATTTCATTCCTCACGGCTTTAGACCCATTCACAGCTCTGGATTTTTCATTTCATTGTTTTGATACACTGCTTATCGACATTGTCAAGGCATTGACAACGTCGCTAAGTGACAAGCGCACCAAGCAATTTTAATCTGTCAAAATCCTGTAAACCGTCATAGTGACATACAACCGTCCCTATATGCTCTAAAATTTATTTATAAAATTTCGTTGCATAGTCGTAGAAAAAGTGTAGTATTCCATTGGCAAGTAATGGCAATTTCTCACTCGAACACTTCGTTCTCGTGAGAAATTGCTTACACTACTTGCTCATAGAATAATATACTATTATCGATCGATATCTCAATAACCATGAACAACAGGTAAAAAATTTATAGGACCTAAATTGTAGAGCGTGAAAAAAGCAACAAAAAAGGTGTTGATTAACAATTATTGTATCTCAACAGAAAACTGAGTTATTGTAAAAAAAAACTTTAACACTTTTCTCAAGATGGCGGAAAATGCACGTAGGAAATCTTGGTCGACAATTTAAAGTTAAGCTTTTCGAGGCCCCCCACCGTCATATCAAAGATGTAGCCGTCTCGGTTCATTTGCATTTCTAACCCGTTTTTTCCGACGTGACTAGATTAATTATTATTTTATGAAAATGACTTTCCAAAATAGGACAAAAAATAGGAAGGTTTTACCTATGGACCTTAGTTTGGATTATTTATCTTTTTTGCGTGATTTCGAACCAGCGATTTAAAAAAAAGGTTTCTCTAAGATACCCTTGACTTTACCATTTGTTTCATGTGTTGTTTACGTCCTATATCACCTGTGGTTAGTTTCCATTGCAAATAGTTTTTCTCTAAACTAAACAATCCCAAAAATACTTGCTCCTAAATAGTCCTGGAAAATGTATAGTCAGCTAAAGTCACTATCTTTGAATAAGTTTAGACGTTTATAGTTTTTGCATCATTTCATTATTTATTAAAACTTTATTTTTTCAAATGAAAAACTCGGTCTGCTGTGTATGTGTGTGTGCGTGTGTGTGTGGGGGGGGGGGGGTCCGACTTTTTTGGCGACGATTCCGGAGAAACTACTAGGTATCGGGACGAAACTTCATATTTAGAAGTTTCATGACCAAACTTAGAGCTGAAAAGCTTTCTGTTGAAAAGGCTCCAAAGGAACTAGAGGTTTAGTCTTAGCATTTTTGAAAGATTTTGCAAATAAGCCGCCATTTCTGGAATTTTGTCGAAATAGTTAAATAATGTATTAATTTAGAGGAAATTCTGACTAATATATGACATGTATTTTTTTTTTTTTTTGGTACAATCAATAGTTTAGCGGCATGAGCAAATTCTATTTCATCGAGATCGGTCGTACTGCATTAAAACTAGTAGCCAGGATATGTCAGATATTTTGATTCTAATGACAGTAGGTAGTGCTAAACACTAATGATATGACAATACCTACTGTCAATATAAGCTGCGTGCGGAATTGTACACTGTTACACCTTTTACAGCCAATAACACGTGTCATTTGGACGATGTACCCGGTGTCAACGGAGTACAATATCCGAACGCTGTTTTAATTGACATATCTGTCTAGTTCTACTAGTTTTATTTTAATGCAGACATAGCCGATCTCAATCAAATAGAATCTCAGCTAAACGATTAATTTTATATATAGTATGATAAAGTCATGTGCCTGGCCACATCAGATTTTTGTTTGTTCATGTGTTAGTATAATATATAAATACACAACCACAAAAATATATTATTACTCTGATCTTATATGACAATACTAAGTAACAGAAAATGAAGCCCGATGGAACTGCATTTCTTAATAAAATTTAAAAGTATAATTACTGCAAATTTGGAGTCCCCGTTTTTTATGATTGCAATGGTAGGTACATTCTGTATATAACTTGACAGAAAAATTATAGATTTAATACCAAACTGTAAATCAAATATAAGTAATTGCTTTTTTAATAGATTTGCGGCCGCGTTTTAAATAATGAAAGAAAGTGATAGACATAAAAAATAGTTGATTACCATAAATAATTACCAATTGCATTAGAGCCAAAGGTTGAAATATCCTATCCGAATGGAAAACTGGTTTATTGACGGTGAGATATTCAAGGAGAAAGGTTGTTGGGCAATTCCATTATACGAAGAAGCAACCGTAGACACGTGTTTCGGACTATTAGTCCATCTTGCTCCTTGGCTATACCGTACTGATGAGGACTAATAGTCCGAAACACGTGTCTACGGTTACTTCTTTGTATGACGGAATTGCCCGACAAACTATATACCTTTATCCTATCCGAATGTTGGCAAAATCAAATAATAAAAGTGAAACATCAATTATATAAACCAATAATTATTTTACAGCGTTAACCTTTTTTTAGCCAAACTAGTTTTAATTAATTAATATTATAATTTTAAATATGTTGAACATTTGTTTGTAATTAATATTACTGCTAATTAATATTATTCGCTCCAAATGCGAATGATACTTAATTCATTTACGGACAAATTTCTCACTTTAAAGAAAGAATTACAAAATTTGAAGTTGTTAGTTTGTTTTATTAAACTTTTGGAAATATTGATAACAACATAGCTGGACAAGAAGTTTGGGCAAGTCGTCACATGTTAAAACTTGAAAATTTTTTGTCAAAACTTTGATTTTAGAGGTTGACAAGTTTCCGGTAAAACTAACCTATAGATTTTACAAAGTCTTGTATTAGTAAAGTGCTTCTCTATCCCTTAAACTAGAATATACTGGTTTAAGTAAATATAAGAAAAAATATTGCACCAAAATTAGGGAAAGGAGTACATTTTCAATCCTGAATTAGAATGAATTTGCAAATTAACAGCAATTATACATACTTATTTTTAATTATTTGCCTACATTTACAACTCTAGTTTAGTCGAAAAATAGAAATAGTAGAAAAAGGGCCTTATTTTTAATGTGGTTACAGTTACACCCATGGTTACACCAGAATGCACCCTTAAGGGTTCACTATTTGGCACTGAATGAAGCCCAGTTTAGAATGTTTTGTTCATGATTTTGTCACTATTCAGTTACATCTATCTTTGGTTTCAAATATTCTCTCTCGATAATTGAATGAATTCCAATTAATATTGTTGCCTTTCTATAAGCGAGAAAAATTATATATTAGCTATAAGCGAGAAAAAAATTAAAGATATGTTTTGTGAGGGTAATGCGACATGGAATGTCAGTACATAATTAGCCTAATTAAACTCCTTTTCGGCCAAAATTGCATAGGCATACTAGTAATATCTTGTTCTAATCTATTTGCTAATATAATTATATTACACAGAAACAAGAACAAAATACGTTATTTGCCGATTTGTTTGACAATAACCAGGAGGTGAATGTTGTGAATGTACCTTCGGACTTTCACATGAAAATGCATTATATTCCAAAGAATACGTTTCATCTTCTGTATTACTGTAGATTTTTGTTTGGCATCTCATCGTCGTCTGCTTACATTTTTATCTGGAATCTGATATTTCAAAGTATAATAGAACAATCAATGATGGGATACAGTTTATTTTCACGATTACACATCACATAATTAAAAAAAAAGTAACAAAGAAATACAAGAATAAAAAAATTATAAAACAAATAAAAATAAATAAGTAAATACGTATAAAGTGACATTGATAGATAGGTACTTGTATAGTTTTCAATAAGAGTGGTAATCCATACTCTGTCTTAAAGTCATGCAATCCACCTCATCGATCTTCAAAGTATTGGTCTTGATATTCATATCTTCCTCAAGTTGTATTTGCACCTTGAGCAGATACCTGAGCGATGCTTGCGCTTCGGCAAGCATGTGCTGTAAAGTATGGCAATTTTCTCTCAGTTCTCGAACTTCATTGACCAAGTGCGTCTCTAGCAAATCCCTACACAACTCCACGCCAGGCCTTTGAGCCCTATTCCCAAGCCGTGTGTGAGCTAGCGCCATGAAACCCTCTTTGTCTGCTAATGCTTTCTGCAAATTCGTTATATTTCTCGTCATTTCATTTACTTGTCTCACCGTCTACAAAAGGAAAGGGCACACCCATTAAAAATATAAAACAACCATTATGCTAAATCACACACGATGGTGGGAAAGAATGAGTTGTTACTAACATTATAGACAAATGGGTAACTATTGAACGTACTGATTCTAGCGAGTTTCCTAAATATAAAAAAAAAACAACATCAAACGCCGACCGTTTGTATTAACGTTGAACGAGATCTTTTGACTCAGGTTAAAAAGTTTTGCTAGCTTCTATACTTAAACGTTAGCCACTCTATAGGACAAACTATCAAATATTTGATGTTAGCAGGTGTTCGTAGTATACTCGAAGTTCATGAACAGTGAGATCAGCTGTTGGTTCTCTCATCGGTCCCTGACGTTCTGAGAAGTAACTCGGCTAGCGTATTGAGAAGAACACATCTAATTTGAAAACGAACAAATAATAAACCAACCTCTAAGTGTTGCATTTCCAATTTTGTCTTGGCCTCCTTGGTCTCCTCAATTCTCCTCCTAAAAGCTTCATTCACGAGATGACACTGATTCCAAAGGTCTTCGATAACCTGCTTCAGAATGATATCGACATACGCTCTCAAAGGCCTTGCGCTGTTAATCTCTTTCGCAGCTCTTTCAATATTCTTGAAAGTGTAGATTTCCCATTCTTCAACTGTTATAGTACTAAAACATCAAAACCATTATAGCAGTTGCAGATAAGATAGATAAAGCATCCTTACGCAGGATCTAAAGCCGTGTACCCATGGTACATGCTCAAGTTCAAACTTGTTTCCTTCAATCCGAGATTGTGGCCGTCTATTCTGAGGACATTGCTCTTATCTTCCAGATCGCGATCCATAAAATAAATGGTGGAGCGCAGTCTTCTCACTTGCTCGTTTGCTTGCTCTAATGTTCTACCTAAAAGAGCTTTTGATCCTTCTATGACGTCGATCTCCTTTAGTAGTTCCCGTTCAACATCATCATGGCACTAAAAAGATTTCATAATTTCTTTGAGCTTATTGAAATTTAGATTATTATTGCTAGAATCATACCAAATCTATACCCAAACGACCTTCTCTGTACATCAAGCATTGCTTGCAGATTTTGAGGGCTTGCTCTTTTAGAGAAGCCAATGCGTCCATGATCCTTTCTTTGTAGACGTTCAAGCAGTCTATTTCCTTACATACTTCCTTCCTTTGTCTTTCAATTTCCCCTTTATTAAATTCAATGTCTTGGATCTTCTCTTCAATCTTGTGGTCTACCTCCCTCTTGTTTAGTACAGTCCGCTCTTGTACTTCATCTTTGACCTAAATCGGTATTGTTAAGTGACTGATTTGAATCTTTAAAACGTGCGAAACAAAAAGAGAAATTACTAACCCTTTCACATTCTGCTAGAATTTTGTCAGCTAGAGCTTGCTGATCTTCGCATGTTCTATACCTCTGTCTATTGTTGAGATACCATTCATTCAGAGTAAATCTAAAAATTTGGACTTTTTGCTAACTTTTGTTCGTAAAAGATTTATTAGGTTTACCTTGTAGGTGGGGGTGGAATTGCCACCAGTGTATTATGGTACAATTTTGTATTTATATGAGACATTGTTCCTAGAAATTCGCTTTACAAGAAGGTAGAAATGAACCACTTGCCTATAATTCCACGAATGGCTCTTCGTTATTTGACGGTGTTCTAACAGTCATATGCCAGTTTGATCGATAATAGCGCATTGGAATGTCGACCGTTGTAGCTATGGATATCTGGAGCAAACAATGGCTGTACCAGCAGGGTTTCTTATTGGATATATCGATAAGAATTATGTGATTCAAACAGTATTCTTTGACGATTATGACAAATTGTTGCAAAATTTACTTATGAAAGAGAAATGTTAATTCGTTGAGATTTTATGTTGAATTATTTTAAGTTATGCCTCACACTGGAAGAAATCAATAATCCATCTCATGTAATTTTAAAAAGGGTGACTCTCTTGGGAGATCCTCTGGGAACAACGCCCAGAGGATAAAAAACACATACATAAAAACATCCATATGAAGTTGTATAACCGGGGAACATCATTTATAGGGTTGCCAGACCGTCCGGTGTTGAATCGGACAGTCGGATTTTTGAAGTATTATCTGGTGTCCGGAGGAAGGTGCAAACCAGACGTGAGGTGCAAACCAGACGTGAAATGTCCGGGTTTCACGTTTTACATTATAAAAAATGCTCGGTGGTAATCTTTTATATTTGCAACAGATGGTGTGTGGTACTACTGTGATAGTCACTGTTCGATTACCTCTACCCTGTCTAATAATTAGTAATTATACAGGGCGATTAATAGCCATTTAAACGAAGCATGTGCAACATAAAGTCCGCCACCTGGTTTCAGCTAGTCAGCGAAGACTTTTCAACATCACTGTCGACAGATAAATACTCAAATCAAGAATATTACTAACTTACAAGTAGGTTTTAATTTTTCAGTTCTGAAACAAATACAAATAAACGGTTAAATTGAAATAGTAAAAAATGTAATTTTGTTTAGTTTTTAACGTTTTTAACATGTCTATCAAAACACAACTAAAATTTTGAATTCTTTATAATTTATGAAACAAAATTAAATGATACTTGGAACCCGAAAAATTTTGGTTTTGTAATGGTACTATACTTTTTTTAGTGCCTGGTTATCAAACAAAGACAAACTTTCGAGCAACTTGTTATTAATGAAGTTAAATTGTATTTTGACTAGATGTTGTTATTCATATTTTGAATACACGATTTTCAAATTCTGTTTTGAGCAGTGTTTTTCTTAATTCTTCAATTAGTATTCAACGCTTTTTAAAACAAAGGATTGCATACTAGAAATGTTATTATCTATCTCAATGTGCCACCTTTTTATTATACAGACAAGTTCAGTAAACTGTCACACACATAAATTTATTAAATGCACGTGTATCGCAGATTATGGTCAATTTGTATGCTTTCCTGTTTACTGTTTTTTATTCAAAGATATTTTTTATAATGTTCATCACTATTTAGTTATAAATTACCCTGAAGTTGAGTTCACAGGGATACAAAAATTGACAATAATTGTGTTAAAATAGTACTTTGTAAAACTAATTCTTGATGATCATAAATTAATCATACATAGTTGCAGTTTGCAATTAGTGAAAGTTACTGCATGAAGTGAAGAATTATAGCAATCGTGCTATTGTTGAATTTCGTCGTGGCTAATAGATATTTTATTTCAATTTAAGATTCATTGTGCAGTTATAAAGTTATTAATGTAAAATTAAATGCTTGACGGATATCCTAAATCACAAAATAACGCAGGGTTTGAAGCAGGGAGATCCAGTTCCTACCCTTTTCAATTCTGTTCCGTAAAAAGTGATAGCGACATTAATATAACACTGTGCGACAAATTTTGATCAACTTTCTTCCTCCCGGGAAATTTTAGCTAATAATGATTCTATATTACCCCCTGAACACATCCCTCAAGGCGTTTTTCTAGGTTTGTTCGAATAAGCGGATAAAGAAACACTCTCTATATTATGGCAAAATAGTCCAGTCAAATCGTTTCCGACGGTGCCTGTTCCAGGAAAAAAATATAGAAGTTTCCTTTCTCTCATTCTATATGGTTTTTGGGGTGCTGAATCCTAATTTCAACTTTGCTACTGCCCACGGATGTGGTCCACAACGAAAATCACAAAGAAACAAAAAAAATCGACCGTTTTTCAGTTTTTTTTTTGTGAAAAAGTGATCCATATAAAAAGTGATCCAAAGGTACGGCTGGTGAATGTTATCGTGTGTATCCCTGCTGGTTCTCTGCTGACATTATTCGTTTGTTAAAGTTGAAAAATCATCATAGAAAGACATATAGACGAACTGGCGGCTCGGTGGCTCTCTTTCTGAGTTCAGGCGTCTGCGTGTACTGACCAAGACCATGATTTCCCAGGCCTATCTCAACTACTTGCATGGGGTTCAGGATAACATGCGTTCTGATCCTTCACGGTTTTGGAGATTTGTGAACGTGAAGCGAGGGTCTTCGAGAATTCCGGGAGTGATGCGGGATGGCGATGAGGTATGCGATACGCCATCGTCCATCGTGGATGCGTTCGCACGGTCTTTTTCGCGCGCTTACTGTTCCAACTCAAGCACCACTTTGAGCGAAGAATTTAGTTATCTGCCGTCCATTACCATTTCGAGAGTCTCCGAGGAGGAACTTATTCAGTCTATGGGTGAGATTGGTGGCGATATGACTGCGGGCGACGACATGATTCCTTCTTTTCTGGTACACGATGGCAGACTTTCCTTTGCTAAGCCACTGGCTTTCATTATTAATCTGGCGATACAAACTTCTACATTTCCAACCGTGTGGAAGCTAGCCAGAGTAACACCAGTTTTTAAGAAGGGCGACAAATCACATATTGAAAATTATCGACCTATATCAATTCTCTCCAACTTCTCTAAGGTATTCGAGCGTGTGTTGTTTGGGTTTGTTTACAGCTCCGTGAGGTCTTACCTTTCTGCTAATCAGCACGGGTTTATGCCGGGACGATCAACTACAACTAATCTTTGTGAGTTTACCCAGTATGTCAGCGAGTCATTGGACGGCGGCGGGCAGGTTGACGCGGTCTACACCGACTTTTCTCGAGCATTCGATTCGATCGATCATCACGTCCTGTTGAGTAAACTGAGTGTGTTTGGCTTTTCGCCAG
This sequence comes from Melinopterus prodromus, assembly GCA_964023965.1. Lineage (NCBI taxonomy): Eukaryota > Metazoa > Arthropoda > Insecta > Coleoptera > Scarabaeidae > Melinopterus > Melinopterus prodromus. The sequence goes on from OZ030392.1 coordinate 50,774,458, forward strand.
GATTACTGGAATTGATGCGTTCATACCTCAGCAATAGACCTAACTATGTGTTATATAATGGTTACGCGTCATAGAGATTTACAGCTGCGAACGGTGTCCCTCAGGGCTCCAACCTGGGCCCACTATTGTTCAGTATGTACATTGATGACTTAGTCGCCTCTTTGTCTTGCCCAGTTCTGGCGTATGCCGATGATCTTAAACTCTTTGTCCGCATAAGGTGTTTGGATGATGTTGCTGACCTTCAGATGAACTTGGACAGAGTTCGTGATTGGTGTGGTCGGTATCGTTTGCAGTTGAATGTATCCAAGTGTGTCTGTGTTACTTACTCTCGGATGAACAGTCCTATGTTGATCGATTACACTGTTGGCTCTACGGTATTGCGCAGAGAGCACTTTATTCGGGATCTGGGAGTAACCTTTGACGCGAAGCTGACCTTTGTACGTCATATGGAGAGTATCGGTGCGGATGGACTCAGGATGATGGGATTTATTATGAGATGCACGCGAGAGGTTATCGACTTAAGAGCTTTAAAAACTCTCTATTATGCGTTTGTACGTAGCCGCATAGAATATGCTTCCATGGTTTGGTACCCTACTTATGTGTCTCATCAACTCATACTGGAGCGCACACAGAGGAGATTTCTTAAATATCTCTCCTGTAGGATCGATGGAACCTACCCAGAGAGAGGATGCAGCTATGAGGACCTGTTGTATCGTCATGGGATGGAGTCGTTGTTACAAAGAAGAGAGCGACCCAGTGCAGGTTTCCTGGAGAAAGTGCTCGATGGCAGGGTGGATTCGTCTTATTTAGTCTCCTGCGTTAGATTCAATGTTCCACGGCCGACTGCCAGATTCTCTGCCCGCTTTATTTGCCAGTGCCCCGTACCAATGTGTTGATGAGGTCTCCTGTCATCATATGTGCCGTAATGCTGAACATAGTGAGGGACAATAACTTGTGTATTTGCGTGTGTCTGGATGAGCTGTTAAATATGTATATATGTGTTGATTATTATTACTTTTCTGAGTGTGTTTTTTATGATATTTTTGTTATATTGTTCTGTAATTGGGAATTTCCTGTAGGACAATAAAGATTATTATTATTATTATTATATAGGAAAAAGTACATTAAATTTAGCCGCTAGAGCGCGCTGAAAGAAGGGCAACAAATTTTCCTACTTTATGTAAAACCCAGTTTTTGACTTAATTAAAAAGGCTGATTGTGCTTAAACTACATTAATTTCCGTACAAATTGCACATCTTAATCACTTAATTTTGGCCAAACCGTGCAGCCGCAACATTGGGTTTATATATTATGTCATATTAAGCTAAGTGAAGCCGCTAAGTCGAGCCCGAATGTTTATAAACAAATTAAAAAACACATAATACATTAAGTATTATTTAAAAAGAGCAAATATATAGGTAACGAATAAATAGTAATAATATAGGTCTAATTTTTGGTGAAGGGCTCTTGTTATCGCGGTTTCGCGTAATGTGACATAAAATTTCAACATGCTCTAGCGGCTACACAGTTTGGCCAAAATAACTAATTAAGTTATGCTATTTGTAGAGAATTTAATGTAGTTTTAACAGAATCTAAGCTTTTTACCTCACATAAAGTAGGAAAATTTGGCCTTCTTTCACCGCGGTCGAGCGGCCAAACCATTCAACCAAGAGATACACTTGAGGGTGTTTTTCATAGCAAATTTAATGTACTTTATTTTTGTATATAGTGGTCTACGTCGAAAAGTGCAGTTTTATGACTTTTTGGCAATAGTCGAAAAAAAAAAATGAGATTTTAGAGGAACTAGGTCTTTTTGCGTCCCCTGAACATTCTTGACCTAGGTACAAAAAAAGTCTGTGTGTGTGTGTATGTCTGTGTGTATGTGTGTACCCGATTCTTGTGGCGACGATTCCGGAGAAACTACTAAAGGTATCGGAACGAATATATTTAGAAGTTTTAGGACCAAACTTAGAGCTGAAGAGCTTTTGGTTCAAAACGGTCCAAAGGAACTGGATGTTTCCGCCAAGCATTTTTCAGGGATTTTGCAAGTGAGCTGCCATTTCTGTTATTTCGTTAAAATACTTAAATAATAAATTAAAGTAGAGGAAATTCTGTATAATTTATGTCTGACATTTTTTGGTAAAATTAATAGTTTAGCTGTATGAGCAAATTCTTTTTGGTCGAGATCGTGTCTGCATTAAAACTTAGTTAGCCTCGATTTCGACAATTATTTTCTTTCTGACAGTAGGTCAAATCCTGTCGAATCCTGGGTACTTGTTTTCCTGGCGACAACACCATTTGACTGGACTAAAATAATGAATAAAATTAAAAATATATTTGCATATATCTGGCTTATTCGAGCTAACCTAGAAAAACGCCTTTGAATCATTATTAGCTAAAATTTCCCGGGAGGAATTTTTTTGTGTTTTTTGCACAGTGTAATCAGTGTAATCACACATTACAAGGCTCGGAGTGGGCTGACTTGCAGTTGAAGCACAAGGCAGATTTGATCGGCCTGAAAAGCAACGTAGTAACAGTAAGATCATGGTACAAACACAATCAACCAACACCATAAGCCGATTGTATGCCACGGCTGTCAGGTATGGATGTGGCAAGAAAACGATTAATATCTTTGCGCGCAAGGTGTTACAATAATATTGGAGAACGAGATCTAACAGATAAGGTGTAATCACGAACTATAACACCTCAAATACCCACACTATCAACATAGTCTACGCAGACTACATAGTCTGCGAGGCTGCTGTCCATGTCCAGTACATGTGGCCACTATTGGCAAAAACAGCAAAAAGGAGCTTATGACAGTGAGGAACTGAAGGCGAATCGCTGTTGACCCAGAGATGGAGCAAGTTTTGAGTGATTCCGAGGATTGCCACGGACCCTAGAACCATAAAGGAAGATAACACCATACAATCGAAAAATGACGAGACGACCTATAGTTTGATCACAATAAAACAATACCATTAAACCGGGATATAGTTTATTCTTTACGATTACAGCACATATGATTTAAGTAAAGCCACTAATAATTATTCATAGTGGAGAAACCTAGTGATCAAAAGGCGTGGTAATTCAGGCTCTGCCTTAGAGTCATGCAATCGACTTCGTCAATCTTCAGTGTGTTGGTCTTGACATTAATATCTTCCTCAAGTTGGATTTGCACCTTGAGGAGATACCTGAGCGACGCTTGCGCTTCAGCGAGCATATGCTGCAAATTATGGCAATTTTCCCTCAGTTCTTGCACTTCATTGACCAAGTGCGTCTCCACCAAATCTCTGCACAATTCCACACCAGGTCTTTGAGTCCTATTGCCAAGTCGTGTGTGGGCCAATGCCATGAAACCCTCTTTGTCTGCCAGTGCTTTCTCTAAGTTTGTTATATTTCTTGTCATTTCATTTACTTGCCTCACAGTCTATAAACATAAAGGAAACACGCATTAAAATAAAACAAATATTTATGTTTGGTATTACGAAGCGAGATGAAAGATATATAAAATAAGAAAATTAAGGTAGGAATAAAGCATCGCAACAAATCATGGACGTGTTGCGCTAAGACATGCTGAGTTTCCAAAAGTATGGTTGTTATATTGTGACGTAAATCCAGGATGACAGTGCATAATGCGTTTTCTTTTCTCTTCACGATATGGTAACCCTACTTCCTCCTGATCTGGTTAAAAGGAAAAGGGTATGTGTGATTACCTCACTCAATTTATGACCAGAAATTATAACCTGGCAGCCAGAACCCTAAACTCATATCATTCAGTCACGGACATATTTAATCTGAATTTTAAAACTGTTTCAAATAACTAAAATCGAGAAATCTGGTTGGCGAACCAAGTTGCAAGTATAGGTGTATACCGGGTGATTCAATTTCGAGCCTCACCATGGGGATCTCGCTTATTAGTGGAGATAGAGCCTATGTTTAAATTTGGCAAAGTTTGGTATTTTTGTGTTGATCAATTGTCTGAAAAGAAATTTAAGCTATCATTTTGAAGATATCCACAATAAACGGAAATGTTAAGACATCGTTTCTAAATTTTTATTCAAAACCAAGAGTAGCTAGACATTTGAAAGAAAAACATTCTACCATGGCCAACTTTTGTTTTTCTTATGGGCGCCATGTTGAATTTTGGCATTTTCCGATAGTCGTGTTTTTCCTCATTTCCGAAATGTATAACATGTTGGCATTAGTTTTTAAAACAATGATGTAATAATTAAAAAACCTTCAGGTACCAAACTGGACCTTGGTTACAGACCGCCGAACTCGTTGCCAAGCAACGTCAACAAAATGCACTTGGATCAAGCGGCGCGCGTAGCATTGGGTTTGCCATTTAACCAAATTAGCCTTAATTGTGGTTGTTTGTGGATGTAAAATGCTGTCTACCAATAACGAAAACCGTTATATGATAAGGGGTTATTATTCTTCTCATAGAAATGCCCCACCGTACAATATTCCTAACATAGGCCAGAAATTTAGCGTAGCATGGATCGTTTAGTAAACCCCGCAATTCTTATAATATTCCCTTCATGTACCAGGAAAACTGGAATGGAGAACGATTTTTAAATCTTCTGCGCACCGAAGTGGCAGGCTATTTTGACGATGTTGAGTTGGACCAAAGGAGAATAAAGTGGATAATGTGAATAATGTGGTGGCAGCAAGATGGATTACCAACTCACAATAAAAATAAGCTTTTTGTTGTATAAACTTGTTTCTTTTACAATCTAAATGTTGTTATCCAAAGCACCCTTGGTCAGTCCGGCGGCCTGTAACCAAGCTCCAGTTGGGTACCTAATAAGCACGACAAACAAGAAATAGAAGAAAGTTTTTTATTATTACGCCATTGTTTTAAAAACAAAATGTTATACATTGCGGAAATGAGAGAAAACACGACTATCGGAAAATGCTAAAATTCAAAATGGCGCCCATAAGAAAAACTAAAGTTGGCCTTGTTATTTCCAACAAAAAAATAACACTGCATTCCTTGTTAAAAAGTAGCTGTAGAATGTTTTTGTTTCAAATGTCTAGCTACTCTTAGTTTTGAATAAAAACATAAAAACGATATCTTAACATTTCAGTTTTTACGGATATCTTCAAAATGAAAACTGATAGCTTAAATTTCTTTTCAGATAATTGATCAACACAAAAATACGAAAGTTTGCCAAATTTAAAAATAGGCTCTTTCTCAACTAATAAGCAAGATCCCCATGGTGAGGCTTGAAATTGAATGACTCGGTATAGACCGAGTCAAATTTGAAGATGCACATGTACCTACTATATTTTTAGCCAGAGTTAGTATGTCCGACAAACGTTCACTTTCTACTTGGCATATCAACAGAGAAATAATTCATTTTGAAGTACGTCGAAAAGGGGCAAAAATATGACGGTTGTCAAAATAACACCGTGCAACTCTTGCCGAAAGGGAGATTTCTACGGTGATTAAGTTACTCGAACCAAACAGACATATTAAAACTTCTAAATTTATAACTTTTACAAGTACTAACAATACCGACCAGAGAATATTCCCAACAACTTACCTCTAAATGTTGCATTTCCAATTTTGTTTTAGCTTCCTTGGTCTCCTCAATTCTCCTCCTAAAAGCGTCATTTACGATGTTACACTGATTACGAAGGTCTACAATAACTTGCTTCAAAATGATATCAACATACGCTCTCAAAGGCCTTGCGCTGTTAATTTCTTTCGCAGCTCTTTCGATATTTTCGATCGTAAAAATTTCCCATTGCTCAACTGTTATAGTACTGTAAACATCATCAAAATTTCGTGGATTAAACCAAAAGATGCAAACAGTACTTACGAAGGATCTAATGGTGTGAATCCGTGGTACATGCTCAAGTTCAAACTTTTTTCATTCAATCCGAGATTGTGGCCGTCTATTCTGAGGACATTGCCCTTGTCTTCCAGATCGCGATCGATGAAGTAAGTCGTAGAACGCAGTCTTCTCACTTGCTCATTTGCTTGTTCCAATGTTCTACCTAATAAGGCCTGTGATCCTTCGATGACGTCGGTCTCCTTTAGTAATTCCCGTTCAATATCATCATGGCACTAAAACAGTTTACCATTTTATTTGATTTTTGTAAAATATAATTCTAGTCATACCAAGTCTATACCCAACCGGCCTTCTCTGTACATCAAGCATTGCATGCAGATCTTGAGCGCCTGCTCCTTTAGAGAAGCCATTGCGTCCATAACCCTTTCCTTGTAGACGTTTAAGCAATCTATCTCGTTGCATACCGCTTTCCTTTGCCTATCAATTTCCCCCTTAATAAATTCAATGTCTTTGATCTTCTCTTCAATCTTGTGGTCTACCTCCCTCTTATTTAGTACAGTACGCTCTTGTACTTCATCTTTGACCTAAACCGATAATGTTATGTGAACGATTTTAACCATTAAAACGTCAAATAGAAAGCCGGAAATTACCAACCCTTTCACATTCTGCTAGAATTTTGTCTGCAAGAGCTTGCTGATCTTCGCATGTTCTAGATCTTTCCCTATTGTTCAGGTACCATTCACTCAGGGTAAATCTAAAATGCACGTATTTTTGTTTTGTTTGTTCGTGAAAGAAGAGTTAACAGATTTACCTTGATGGAGGTGGTGGTATAGCCACCAGTGTGTTGTGGTACAATTTTGTATTGATATGCGACATTGCTGATACCAGTTCACCTTGCAAAAAGTTACATATGAATCACTTGCTTAGAGTGCCACTACTGGCTCTCATCTGGTTCTCCTCTATTTGCCGATTATGTATTGGTTATACATACATAGGTATGTCAGTTTGATTAATTTCGATCACTTTGATATTTGGATGTAAACCAACGTAACCATGTAAATTATGTATGCACTGAAATGAAACTTTTTCAACACCATCCCCGAACCATTGAGGTATTGAAAGCAGCAATACGCCAAGAAATTACAGGAATATTGCCTCAAATTACTGCTGATGGCACCTTTCAGAAATCAGCTTCGAATGTGTATCAACAAACAAGGTCGCCATTTGGACATTGTACTTTTCAAAACTTAATAAAAACAATAGCATAGCATACCATACATTTCCAGTTAATAAATAAAAAATTTAAATAGCATTTACAATGGCGTTTTTATTAAAGGTTAGAATGTGGGAGATCATTTTGCCGGACCCTGTATTTTAAAATATTGCATGCTTGCAGATCAAATCATTGGTTTTGCTAAATAGTTGAGCTCCGACCACTAAATCGTAAGTCTCGATTTACGTATAAATTTTTCTTGCAATAATATATACATGCTGCGAAAGCTTTCAGGCAGTGCGCATGCTTAAATCTTTATGTGCGCGTATCGTAAAGTGGGCACTTTTGTTATATGGTATTTGCATTCTAGCAACGTGATTTTCTCACATTTTGAACATTTATATTTTGTGTTGTCTGGTGTTTTATTGTTAAGATGCCAAGATTTTTAAGTCTAGTTTGGGTCATTGTTGCCCGCAAATAATTTTTAATTAATTTTAATTTGGTAAAACACCTTTCACACGAAGTAACTGTTTGTGAAGAAATAACTTTAGTGCGATCGTTACATTTGGATGGGATTGTATACAATCATCCCATTCCACGATGAATTTCAAGTCTAGAGACGCCCAATAGATGCTTCTACATCCGGTTTTTGATGCTCACGGTATGCTCGCGCAGTCCCCCCGCCCCCCATCACGAATTTAAGTTGGCAACTGCTTTGTAAAACGCCCAATTAGTATGTGTATGTATGTAGGGTGTTGGAGGTCAAGGATAATCCTCGTGGCACGCAGGCCCATTGGGCCTCTTGTGCCTCCCCCTGCGCTCACTCTGGCTGTGGCAACCAGCCTAGGTAGTTAACGAAGGCTAGGACGCAGCTCAGAGGTGCGTTCCTGATTCCGTCCATGGTTGGCCATGGATCCCCCAGCGTTCCCTGTGTTCAACCAGGTCTGGGCATTCACAGAAAATGTGTTTTACCGTCTCATCCTCTAGCTCACAAGCTCGGCATATAGACGTTTCAGCGAGATGCATCACGTGTAGATGCTTCCGTAAACCACAGTGACCCGTGAGAATACCCGTAATTAAACGTAGATTTTGTCTGGACAGCTGTGTAAATCTCCTAGCAGTGATGCTGGAGGAGCGAGGGAGCCCTTCGCTAGCTTGTTGACAGCCAGGTAGATTCTCCCACTGTCGGATGAATTTCTTGTGGGTAAGGTCCTTCAGTGATTGTAGCAGAAGGTTATTAATGGGTAGTAGAAAGGGTTCCGGCGAGCTTACCGGTCCGTTGGCAGCTCTTCTTGCTAGTTTATCAGCGTGCCGATTGCCCTTATCCTCAGAATGCCCTTTTATCCATGTGAGGTTGACCTTGTTGTGTCTGGACGCCTCCACAAGGGTGTTATGACAGTCCAAGACTAAATCGGAGGTAAACCTGCAACGACTTAATGAGAGTATGGATTGGTCTGCTGTCTGTATAGATCGTTACGTTCCTGCCAATCTTGTCGGAGCTGAGAATACACTCCGCGGCAGTTTTTATGGCAAAGATTTCCGCCTGCGTTACAGAAGGATACTTGCCTAGGGGGATGGACTGTCGTAGCTGGTAGTCATGAGGCCCAATTAGTATCAAATGAAATGTAATTGACAAAAGATGGGTGTGAGAATGGTATGCATTTATTGAAAACTGAATAATTATATGCAAGTGAACATGAACACCAATACACCTACTTTTTAGGTGAGGACAGTTCATCAAATTTTTCAAAGTACATAAAAACAGGTACACCCGCGGAATACTTCCTTGATTTGGGACACGTAGGTACAGAACACTTCATGATTAAAGCTGAAATTGGTAATTTTACTTGGAACGTGTGTTTTCTGGGGATTTTAAGCAATATTATGTTACCAGATTTGACAGCGGCGCCAAGTCTTTTGCGCATGCTGTCTAGCGTTTTGGGTCAGAAGTACAAGCGTCTATTAGAAACTGTAACTGGCCGCTTTTAAATGTTTTCTCAATGTTTTGTTATCTCTAAGAGGGGCTGTGTTTCTGATACCTCATCATAAAAACCAGTAAATTTGGTTACAGCTAATTTCAACTTTTCAGTGTTTACCAAAAATAAAGTGTTTGGCTGCACAACCTCGAACAATGAAGCTACATCTTAAATTGGCTTCGATCTAGTTGCAGTTCAATACTGAATCGGTCAAAACATTCCAACATATTCTTTTCAAGGTCTGATCTCTGTGAAAGTCCTGCCTGGGTGGCCAAATCACCACAATATGACTTTTCTTCAATATATCTATACGAAGTGTCCCTTTTGTTATAGCTAACTGATCAACACTCAAGCCTTTCCTTTGCAATGCAATCTGAGCACACTTTATTTCCCTTGGAAGAAAAGATAGCAAAGAAATCTCACACAGCAAACATAAGGTTTTGGGCAGCACCTCTGGTGTGTAAATTTTCGTGATGATCACACAATTTCTAAATTGCAGCCACAATCCCATCAAAATTTTCAGGAAATACTTTTACTGCAGCATAATGAGCACTGCAACGCGCTGTTGGGAGTTTTTCAACAGATGCTTTGCTGTGATTAAGAAGCACTTCCAAGCTGCTAGTAGAAACAAAAAAATTTAAATATGGTCTCTATCATTCCAAAAAGTGATACACAAGATACATTTTGTGCAAATGAGTGTTGGCAACATAAATTAATTGAATGATCTATATATCCAACAAAAAATTGCTTTGTGGTAAACAAAAAAATAGATTACAAATAAAGCATAACCATCGCAAAACTGTAGTGATTGCATAACTGCCACTTGTAAATATTTTAATCTGCAGTAATTATTTATTTAATAACGTACAAGCACTTATAAATTATCACAATTGATAACTAAATCTTTTACTATGGATCACTGGTTAAAGTGGCTTCAAGTCTAAGTGATTTATAGTTGAAAAACATTGTAATGGTTTTATAAGTTTTTCTTTCACGGTCACGGTCTTTGACTTAAAACTAAAATTTACATTTTTTAATTAAAACATTTTAGGGACCTATATTTTCAGCAGTATAACGTGAAAACGGTCGCTCGTACGCAGAAGATGAATACATGGAACCTTTATTGTAGAAAATTAAAAGACCTACCAATTTCAATCTAGGCTTCATGTCGATAAACCAAAAGGAATAAGATTATGTCATATAATACATGACTTTGCCCGTCTTTCAGAGTCCTTTTCTTTTTGGCAGTATTTTCCTTCCTTTGGTCTGACTACAGTAAAAATCCTTTACAATAGATGTTATATTCATTTTTTTGCATAAGCCGTTTTTGCATAATACGGATGAAACGCATAACCTCACGGAAAACTAGCAAGGTAAGTAACATTATATGCAGGGTGTCATTCCTTTCCCTTGAGTTCCTGAATGGCCGAAACGAAATTGTGTTTAGGGCTAATACTATGTACTCTTACAACCGAAAACAGTCCGCAATACAAAGGTATGTATTTCGTTCGACTCCAGGTAGCAGGTGTAATTTTTAATTTAATTTATAATTAGATACAAATCACCATGTCACTCATAATCAGTAATCATTTGTTGTAACTGCTGAGCATAAATTATTTAGTAATAGTATATTATTTGACGAACACATAATTAAGGAGATGAATCGCGAGCATTAAGTTTACACGCGAGCCGTAGGCGAGCGTGTAATCATGCGAGCGATTTATCTCCGTTATGTGCGAGTCAAATACGACGTTTTATGTACGACTAATAAATTCCATTTTATGCTAAATATTTTACATGTATTTGTCAATGATGGCGAGGCGAACTGTCAAATAACTGTCATCCACGTAGGTTTTAACAGACTTTGACACTAGCGTTGTATAATAATGACAGTTCGTTCAAATAATGAGGTCATTATTTGAACGAACGTCATTATTATACAACGCTAGTGTCATTATAATCATTGGCGCGTATAATGATGGGGATTTTATAGTCATAGATACGGATGCAATGAACTTATTATATTTGAATCCTAGATAAAAGTTTTTAATTACCGTTATATGGTTTTCTTTTTCGTATTTATCTCAATATTGTTAATTTAGTTAACATATTAAATAAAACAGTAAAGAATTTTCTTATTGCGTCTTATTACTCGTGAAACATCATTTCAAAATCTGACTACTATAACTATATGTTATAAAGATATCGTAGATCAGCGTTGTAATACCTCAAAAAGTGCAGTCTCTATGGTACATATGTGTTCAATACAAACATTAAATAACACAGAACGGAATTGTTTAAATTTAGAATGATGACTTTGAAGTGGCGTAGTGTACGATTACTACAGTTTCGTTAGGTTATGTCGCAGACAAGTGCTTCAAAATCGAATTATTTACTTATCCAAACATTCAGCGATGCTAAATTGTAATCTAGAATATGCACTGTGATAAAACTGAAATATCAACAGTGATATAACTGGTAGTTTTTGAGCGATAATGGGAACGTACACGTGCATTGGACTGACTCTCGCCTTTATTGCGGTTGTCGTGAAAGTTTACATTAAACTGAACACAAAATGGAACAACAGTTTCTCTTGCTTATTTGGAAAAACTGCAATTGTCACGGGAGCAAACGCAGGTATGTTATTAATTAGTTTAGTTCGTTTTCAACATGTAATCTGTAGTTTTCAAAACTAGGTCAAACTATAAACACGATTGGTAACTGTTTGGCCTTTTTTATTTTGAATCTTGAATTAGATCTATAGATACATATCCTTTTCCTTGCATCTTTATCCTCGTTATTTCAGATCCGTATTCTATTCATTCAAGCATTAAAAATAACAATATGTAAATAACGCCTTGGAGAGCGATTAAAATTAATTGCCAATGTGTTTTCACCATAATTTTCAAATGATACGGTCCATTAGTAGCTCTTACGCCCAAGTGGTGTGGAAATAGAGACAACAGTAAATTGAGGCAAACAAGGTAATTAATTTAAAAATATTAAAATGCATTCTGAAGTACTTCTATATAATTCTTTTTGCGACCGTAACCAGTTTTATGCAAACATCTTTTATATTCCAAGTTGTATGTCAAGTGATGTATTATCATCATAAAATCATTAGGGAGGATAAAAAAATACCACTTTTGATGTTTGAGAATAATTAGTTTTAGCACAAGTAAATAAATAATTTTCATACATATCTTCACTTTTGAGGTAAACTGGGAAAAGTTTTTACTTTTTGTTTTTACTTACTCCCATTTTGTGATATATTTTTGATATGTGAAGATTAGGGTGGTTCAAATATGCATTGAAAAATTTTTTGTGATGATAGAAAGCAACGATCCTCCCAAAACATTTCCAAATCCAAAAAAATGCATACGTATTGCTTTTTTCCTCGAAATTTTGATTTTTAATGGTGCCTATCGATGCATCAAATTTGCATAAGAAACCATTTTTTGGTATTTTTCGAATAATTGTTCGTGGTTTGGGAAAACTTAAGATTAAAGTTATAGGACTTGTAGAGGACTTTCCAATGAAGATTTTGAGCTATTATACATATGGCTTTGACGCCCCCAACCCACCCCCCAGTGCCCTGAAAACTACCCTTAAATGACAAATGAACATTCTTCAGAAAATTTACCCTTCTAATCACTTCATTCTCACTTTTTCTCATAGAAACCATTACTACAAGTCTAGTTGAATGTTTATAAACATTTGTCAGGTATTTTTTTTTATTATTTAAACAAATTCCATTTGTTTAAATAATTCGCATTTTTTCGACACTCCGTCGGACATCTGTTTTCTGAGTTCGAAACGGCAGTCTTAACGTGACATTATCCATTAAACAAATTCTTCCTATTTGAATAATCAATGATTGTAATTTACACCTGTTGTTCTAATTATGGTAGAAGTCAGCTTTTTTGTGAAATTAACTTATTAATTTTATCTTCGAGGCATCTTGCCTATGTTATTAGCTAATAAACCCATATTTGATTAAACAAATTCCTATTGTTTTAACAATTTTTTTGCAATTCTTCTAACGTTTATTTTTTTAGATCGGTATGGTCAACTGTTATTGTCAAGTGACATCATTTATATTTTGGGATAATTTCCATTGCTTAAATAATAAAATATTATTCAAATGCATAATAGTGATATACAGGTGGTATATAAATTTTAAAATAAATTAAAAATAACAGCCACAACTTGGATTTGAACCAGGCACCTGAGACCTGGTTCAAAACATTATTAAGTAAAATAATATTCGTTTACAATATCATTTATTCGAAAAATTGAATTGATTTAAAATCCTTTTTCCGGGAAATTGGGGAGTTACATTTCTTTTAAAAAGATTAAATTTCCTAAGTCAACCTATTTTATTAATCATATTTTTTTCTGCATTTCTTATTCTTATTTCCTACCACTGTGTGTCGCAAGATAATGTTGATTTGTTACTGTCTGGAAACTGTTCCCTGTACTACTCTAGCAACATGCAATAAGGATTGTTTTTAAACAATAGAAATCAACTCAACATATAAATGATGTCACTTGAGCATATGGCCAGAATAACGGCCTAAAACATTATTTGAGGTGACTTGCAAAAAAAATATTTAAACAAATGTGGGTTTATTAGATAATATAGGCAAGATATTTCGAACATGAAATTTATAAGTTAATTTCTCAAAAAAGCTGAATTTTCTACCATAATTAGAAAAAAGTTAAAAATGAATAATAAGTTATTGTTTAAACAATAGGAGGAATTTTTTAAATGAATAATGTCACTATGATAATAAACTGCAATTTCGAACTCAGCAAACAGAATTAAGACGGATTTTCGAGAAAAACGAATTATTTAAACAAATAAAATTTGTTTAAACCATCGGAAATTAACTGACAAGTGTTTATAAACACCCCACTAGACTTATAATAATGATTTCTATGAGGTAATACGAGATTGAAATAATTAGAAGGGTCACATTTCTGAAGAATCTACATTTTTTCATTTAAGGGTATTTTTCGGCGCACTGTGGGGGTGGGTTGGGAGCATCAAATCCATATGTATGATAGGTCAAATTCTTCCTTGGAAAGTCCTCTACAAGTCCTATAACTTTAGTCTTAAGTTTTCCCAAACCCCGATCAATTATTCGAAAAATACCAAAAAATTTCTTTTATGTACCTGCATTTTTTTACGTTTCTTTGGATTTGGAAACGATTTGGGAGTATCGTTGCCTTCTAAATAAAAATAACCAATTTGAACCAAGCTAGGAGATGTTTTGATCACAGTAATATTAGCAATCATAGGAAGATGGCAGAAAAGTTGCAGTAGTGAACGCCCTATCTAAATTTTAGGTTTTTAAAAATTTTAAAATTTTTTTATTATCTTCCAACTAAAAGCTCCAAGTTACATTAACTTTAAAGTCATTAGCATTTATCAGATAATGTTGAATTCATCACTTTTCTTTTTTAGGAGTTGGTTATGAAACTGCTGTAGATCTTGCGATGCGAGGTGCAAGAGTTATACTAGCCTGTAGGAGCAAACAAAGAGCAGATGAAGCAAGAGACAAAATTGTACAAATTACAGGAAATAACAACGTAGTCGTCAAGTTGGTCGATACCCAATCGTTTAAGTCTATTCGAGAATTTTGCAACGATATCAACGAAAATGAAGAACGGTTAGACATTTTGGTCAATAATGCCGGAGCTGCGTACTTAGACAATGAAAAAACCGCCGACGGTTGCCAGATTTTAATGCAAACGAATTATTTCGGCCCATTTTTGCTCACACATTTGTTGATAGGTAAATATTAACGTTAATAACTTCGATCAGTCAATTTATAAACTATTATTTCAGATAAGTTAAAAAAAGCTGCCCCAAGCCGGATTGTGAATGTATCGTCATATTTTGCGAAATTTGCAACTATTACAGCAGAAACTTTGAACGAATTTCCAAAAGGTTCTGAATCACATGCGAAGAACATGGTGTACAACAATACGAAAATCTGCAATCTAGTTTTTAATCTCGAATTAGCTAGAAAATTGGATGGAACTGGAGTTTCAGTTTTTGCAACCCATCCTGGTGCAACTATTACAGACCTTACAAGAAATCTTCCTGGACTTATCAAGAGTATCTTCACTACGCTCAGGTCGTTCTATTTCTGGACACAACAAGAAGGTGCTCAATGTCAAATATACTGCGCTGTCGCGAAAAATATTGAAAATCATCACGGAGAATTCTTCGGGAATTGTAGACCAATACCTTATTATGAGAAAGCCAAAGATGTAGTATTTAGAAAAGCTGTTTGGAAAAAGAGTGAAGAATTGACAAAGTTGAGTGAATCAGAGAAATTGTAGAGATTGTGATAAATAGATCATTGCCCTGTTGAATGACATTGTCATTATTAACAAATTTTTTTAGCAACCCAATAATTAATTTGGTGGGAATTGAAAAATCTTATGGCACCTTATTGATGAACTTATTTATAAACCACTTATATATTGTATTCATGTTTTCAGTTTAACGTGGTCCTCAAATCATAAAGCAGTATTCTCATTCGAAGAGTGCATTATTTAGTTTTATTTTTTCAGCTGCCAACATTGTTTTGCAGACGAATATCGTTGCAGGAGGGCAGGGCAAAACTAAATGCTGTACCTGAAAACTTTGTTCCATTTACGATTTTAACAATAAATCCGCACCTTTTGTTTCTTATGTTGATTATTCTTTATTTTTGTGTTGGCTGGTTTGAGTAAATACGATAAAGAATGGAACTTACAGTTATTTTTTTGTACTGTAGTTTGTTTTAACTGCATTATCAATATTTATTCCTCAAGTAACTTGTGACTGTATTAATTTTCTTAGTTCAAAACAATAAAACGCTCCTACCAGTAAACTTGTTTAATTTCCTATCTAATCCAAAACAACGACTATGTTTCGCCCACAATTTTGTGCATCCTCAAGGGCTAATAATAATAATCATAATTTAAATTAAGGAAACAGTGGTATTAATAATGACTTACAGATTTTAACAATAGATGCCGACGTTTTTCTATTGTAAAAAAAAACCTATTTGAAACCCGGATTTATCTACTTTTTGTTATGGTAACAAAAATTGATATATTTCTTTATTTTTTGTTTTGCAGTATATTTGATTTAAAATGTTTTTTTTATTATCTTGTCACTCTTTCAAACTGCTGTAACTTTTTAAGGAAATGAGAAAACAAAAAGTCCATATGAAAGTTTCTACTAGTAATGGCATCTATTTTCTAAAACACACTTGTTACTAAGAATAAGCACGGAATAAAAATGTGAAAGTAAGAACTCAATTTGTTTTATTCATTAGAAATAAAATAACTATAAAGGAAATAAATACAATTAATCGATGGTGTTAATGATTAATTGCAGGTATCACGCTATGATCACTACTTATTGATTACGGATTACTACTTTCTCCTAGAGACTGGAAAGCTGAAAGTTTTATTGTATTTACTCGAAAAGACAGTATATTGTAGAATGAAAAAAAAAAATACCTACATAGCGGTGGGTAGTGGGTATTTAATTTGTAGAAATCATTATGTGTGGGTGTTGTTCAAGATATGGGTGTTACTATATTATCACATGTAAATATAACATCAAATTTATGATTATTTATGTAAGCTGTGAAAAAATAAGATTCGCAAAGCATTGTTTTTAAAATTATTTATTGTTGATTGGTCGAACCTATCACAGGCAAATGTTCACTTTCTATTATACGAGTCAACACAAAGAAATGTCATTATAAATACGCGTAAAATGAAAAAATGCACCTTCCCAAATGTAACTGCTCGAAAACGGTTGGACCAATACATATTACAGAAAATGCTTATTTTTACATCCTGTATAGTTATTGTGTTATTATATCGAAATAAAAATAATTTATTGGGTTAAAAAGTCAAATCGTATGTACGCATGCAGGCATGCGTACATCCGTCAATTCGATTGGCTGGATTGGATCCATAGGCTGCCACAGTGCTGCCACCAGCTGCCACATGTGCAAGGTCATCTATGGGCTGACAGTGGTTTGGCGTTAGTGATGCCGAATATTATACCGGCTAACGGCCGCGGTAATACCGACCGCGCACTTTAAGCTACAATAGCGCCATCTGTCGACGGTGCTAATAACTACTGGCCACGCATGCGCAGTTTGATCCGGGCACCACATCGATAGACAAAATATACCGGGTGGTCGTTTTAACTTGAGACTCCTAAATATCTCGTGAAATATGCATGGTACGACAAAAGTGTCTTAAACAAACTTGTATGAGTCAAAGGGGGAAATGAGATGACGATATCACTTTCATTCCAGATGGCGCTGCAATCGGTGAAAATGAGGCTAACTTCATTTTTTAAAATGGGTGTACCCAAATTGTACCCAATTTGATAAAATTATGATTTTACGCTAAATAAGAAGAATCTTTTGTCTGAAACTTTTTTTCGTCCGATGCATTTTTTCGTTCGTAAACAAACCCTATGCGCATGACGGCGCAACGCGCGAGATGCCAAAACGTATCCCGATTACGCACATACCTTCCTACGTTGTACCGTGAGTGTCTCCTCAGTCGTTGCGTTGACTGCCAGACGGCGAGCGCATCGCATGCAGTGGCAGCGGTCGTAACTACTCGCCGCAAACTTCCATCGTCAATAACTTTTAATAGATGCATAGTACGAAAAACATGTTCAGACAAAAGATTTTTCTGATTTAGCGGAAAAACATAATTTGATAAAAAATTTGCGTATTCCCATTTAAAAAAGTGAAGTTAGCCTCAGTTTCACCAATTGCAGCGCCATCTGCAATGAAACTGATACCGTCAGCTCATTTCCCCCTTTGAGTCCTACAAGTTTATTCAAGACACTTTTGTCGTACCATGCATATTTCACGAGATATTTAGGAGTCTCAAGTTAAAAAGACCACCCGGTATATATCTCCGTCTCACCTGGCCACATCAGATTTTTTTTTCCATTTACCTGCATTAAACGACATTTCCACGCTACGATTTTCAGCAAAATATTTGGTGTTATTGTAACCGAAAAAATGTTTTCTATCAAACAAGGTGTACACGGGAAAAATGAAAATGAAATCATTAGGAAAAAATAAATTAAATCACGTTTAAGGGCCCCAGTTATACAACATCACCAACATCGACTTAGTTAATGTTCATTTCACAATTTTCGACGATTTTCACAAATTCATAGCCATATATTACAGCCATAAATAAACAAAAAGTTATTTTGTTTGTGCCTTGGTGATAAAAATTGACCATGTATCAAAATAACACTCAAATAATATAAAGTGTCGTAAATCAAATTTCAATGATTGCGTCAAATCCGAAAAAAACGTAAGTCATACTAAATGGGATATTCTATCTATGAGGATTCCTCATAAACCGCGGAAAGATCGAAACATTAGTGGTACAGTTTTCATAGCTGACCATTCCAAGGTATGATTAAGTAACAAAAATATTTTTACTTTATCACACGCAGTATGATAAAGTATTGTAATCGTGCCGAAAAAATTTTTAGCGGAAATAGGTCTTTTTGATCATTTTTGACCCAGGTACAAAAAATGTCTGTGGGTGTGTGTGTCTGTGTGTATGTGTGTGTGTACCCGATTTTTTTGGCGACGATTCCCGAGAAAGTGCTAACGGGATTGGGGCGAAACTTCATATTTAGAAGTTTCATGACCAAACTTAGAGCTGAAAAGCTTTTGGTTCAAAAGGGTTCAAAGGAACTGGTTTACTCTTAGCATTTTTTAAAAATTTTGCAAATAAGCTGCCATTTCTGTAATTTCGTCAAAATAGTTAAGTAATAAATTAAAGAATAATTTATGTCTACGACATTTTTTGGTAAAATTAATAGTTTAGCTGCATGAGCAAATTGTATTTGATTGATATCGGTCATGTCTGCATCTTTAGTTAGCCAAGATTTGACAAATATTTTCAATCTAATGTCTGTAGGTAGTGAAAAACGCTGATGTTTTGACAATACCTACTGACAATAGTTAACATATCTTTTTAAAAAATCGGTTCTGCAGTCTCATACATATATGTGTGTTTGTGACCTTTGTGTGTCGTTTTATGTTCACTACGAGCCGCGCCTGACAAAAAGTTTTCACAATTGAGTCTTTTGGAGTTTGATTTGATTGTCAATTGTGTAATTTATATCTTATTTCCTATAGCGCTTGAAGAAGTGCCCAGTAGGAAACGAAACATGTAGCGATTGGTAAAATAAAACAAAAATAAGGAATCCGACCACTTTTTATTGTATTAAAACATCTGTCAAATCCTGGCTAACTAGTTTTATTTTAATGCAGATACGACCGATCTCGATCAAATAGAATCTCATTTACTATTAATCAACTAGCAAAAATAATAAGAAGCTAAGATATTCCGTTTGCTCTGACGATATCACAATAAAAATTGAAAATTTATTATAATTACAAAGGGCAAATATTTTATTTGAGTTAATATTTGATTATAGTTTCATTATTTCATTATAGTTTCAAATAAGAAATGACTTCACAATCCCACGTGTGCTGTAATAAGACGAAATACTTGAAAATTATTTCCACTTCTTCAACTCAACTAAATTCACCCACATTTTCAACTTCAATTTTCTACTTTCAATTTTCAACTTCAACTAAATTTCTTAAAACTAACACGCACGCGTTTACACTAAACGCTGCAACATCTAACCTAGCTCATCCGCAGATGAACACCAAATGCACGAGTGGAGATCTTTCTTTGTGCGCAGGATCGCGGAATGGACCAGACGTTCGGGCTGAGTGTGGAGCATAAACCTTTTATTTCTTATGTCCGTTTAATGTTTTTTGCCTGTGCTGTTTGTGATTTTTGCGGCGTGCCAAATGTTACCGGTTGTAGAAAAATAAAAATTAGCATGCGTTGACCATCGGTGTCTTCAGTTGATTGCGATCGTTGCACTGACCGTTGTTGTGTTGTTACATGATTTTGTTGTTATGCTGTTTTGTTTGTCTAAATATCATTGTTGAGACCATGAGTATGTATGTCTGAGTCCTTTTTATTTGGAGCTCCTTTAACCCAATAAACCACATATAGTACAGGTAAATTAACCGATATAAGTCAAAACCAGTATTAATTGTGTAATGAACGTAAAAAATGCAAGGCCTGGGGTGGTATAGAGTTCATTTGGGGGGGGGGGGGAGGTGGTTGAAAAAATGGATAAAAATGCAAATGTAAATACAAAAACGTGTTTTAGTTTTCATTATCTATATATATTTATGAAATTGCATTGTGCAAGCATGCCCTTTCATGTCTTAAATAAGCAGTTTTTTTTCTTTTTTTATACAAAAAGCAAGAAGTTTTTAGGATATCATCGTAAACAGTTCTTCTGTGGTCTTTTTTGTTTTACTTGTACTTTTTGATGCAATAATAAAAAATATTAGTCTCTATTAAACAACATGCGGCAAAAAATGAAAAAAAAAAACTCAATAATTACTTTTGCAACAACGAATTTTTCAGTAATTGTTTATAACTTGTACGTATAAACTTTTAAGAAAGCTGTCTACCTATCATTGTTTGACCCGAAACTTAATTTGCTAACAGTACAAATGTACATGTTCAAAAAAAATTAAAAATACATAATACTTGCTCGTCATCGTCTTGCTATGACTTATATTAATCCGGGAACCGACCGTAAGAATTCCAGGCGATAAACTTTACAGCATGCAATAGATAAAATTAATTAAAAGAAATAAAATTATCACCAAATTATAAGATTTAATCAATTGCACCCAGGCACCTAAAGCGTATCTTCTTTGTGATTGTCTGTACCAACATTTTACACACATTTCATGCTGTAAGTTTATGGGCTGCAATGCTCGCGGTTGGGTCCCCGATTGTATTGAAAAAATTAAAACACATTACGCTGTTAATCAACTTCCAGTACACGAATAGCTATGTGACCTATAAGTAGTCAAGAGTTGAGTGGCTAAGATAAACAGTTATATTGTTTATCAAAGTTCGTTTGATAACATAACGGATAGGAAAATGTTGTGCCTTCCAAATATTATTTGGTACATCTTACCTCTTGTGATACTCAAATTATACTGGAAGTTAAACACTAGATGGAATAAAAGTCACAAGTGTTTAGTAGGAAAAACAGCTTTGGTCACAGGTGCAAATGCAGGTAAGTGTAGTAACGTTTAGTTGTTATTTTAACAGAAATTGTAGTTATAATAGCGCTGATATGAGTGGAACCAAAATTAGACTAATAAATATCAGAAACTCGGAGGAATATGCTAAGATTTAACCTCTTGCATAGTGTTTACAAGGTTAATTATACTTTTATGTTAATATATCGAGTCCATTTGATCTTAATATGCACACTCTAGAATTACTGGACTAATATACATACATAAGGATACACGTTGAGTGTTTACACCAATTATTTCGATTATTCAAAATATAAAATATTTGACGTTAGCATTTATTTTGACCTATATAAATACATATTCATTGTATTTATAGTCATATAATAATAGGTGATATGGATAATAACGAGTTTCTACTATAGATTCACATTTTTGAGCTAATGCTCACATAGTGTTATGCATATAATAAATCGTCCTTATGTATATCACCAAATGATTTCAATACGGATATAGAACAATACGCTTTTCAACAAAATTATTTGGTGTCATTGTAATATCTATGTAATAATGAAGGTGTGCCAGGCCATACAGTACGTACATCGCACATTGGGGTATTTGGCCCAAAAAGCTGGCTAAAAATCAAATTTTTAAATTGTTAAATTCCAAAAAGTAAACCAGTTTCTGGGATAGGTGAAAGAGCGATGTAATAAAAGGCAGCAATATTTTTTCACCTGAGCCCTGCGCCCCGTGTTCTTGTCAGCCAAAAGTTAGATTTTACTATGGCTAAACATAGAAGCACATAAGTTGACGCTCTTGAAAACGGTTGCAATTTTGTGTTTTAAGAAAAAATTTCACCTTTTTGTTATACATTCTTTAGAACCAAGTATAAACTTTCATTCGACATTATTTCTATTAAAATTTACTAACAATTTTGTTAATTACAGGACCGAGAACATTCGTTGTTATAAAAAGCAGTATTATGCCGAAGTTGAGTGTTTTAGTTTAGTGTTTAGCTTAATTAAGTTTTTGAAAGTGGTTCAAATGATAGTATACGTATTTGACATTACAACTACTGGAAAACCTGCTGCGGATTGGTGCGGATGCGGTTTTAATGATTTTATTTCTATCACGTAAAGGAAAATCCAAAAATTGATGTACCGGCTTATATGTAATTTGATGCAATTTCTTGAAACCGTGATAGTAGAGGTAATTTAGAACATATTTAACCATATTTAGCTATAAACAAATGGTTACTGTTATCGTGATATTGACAATTTTATGTTCAATGATTCTTGTATGTTGTTAATGCCGTTCTGTACGTATATTTTTCCGTTTTGGATCATGTATAGCACCCCTATGACCTAGACCAGCGTTTCCCAAACTGTGTTCCGCGGAACCCTAGGGTTCCGTAGAGCGCCAACAAAGGTTCCGTGAAAATTTTGTAAAATGTCTCATTGTGATTTTACATTGTGATCCGAAATTTAAACGGACCAGTATGTAGCGTGGTTTAGTGCGCAACATTTGAGTTTCTGATGTATATTGGGTTGGGTTGAAACAAATTCTAAAGTAGACAATACAGTTTCCAGCGCAAGTTTAGATCACTTGCACGACTTGCAAACATCCATTTCCCAATATTTTCCACAGTCTGGTGATGACCATTCCGGGATTCGAAATCCATTTGCGGTCACAGCTAAGCCAACAACCTTCAGTGTAAGTGACTACGAAAAGTCATTGATTTCATTAGTGACGCTGAGGTAAAAGTAAAATATAAGGAACTACCGCTAAATGATTTCTAGACTAGTTTAACAGAAGAATATCCCGAGATAACAAAACAAGCATTCATATTTTACTTCCTTTTACAACTACATCCAGTGTGTCCCACTTAAGAGTGTAACACCGTCATATTTTTTTATTTTTAGTCCAATATTAGTAATTTTTTCTTTTAAATATAGAACATATATTGTTCTATTAACTGTCAAAAACCAATTGTCTACTTTAAACGCAAAGCACCTTCTGATGGCAAAACAAATGGCAAAAATCAAGAAATCACTTTAGGGATTTTATTATCGAAAAATTTTACTGGTAATAATTGTTCAGAAATGCCCAAAAACCAAAATCCAACATTTCATGAAAATTAAAAAATATTGAAATTTTGTTCAAAAATAATCCGTAAATATAGTTTGCATAAGTAGCCGCGCTTAAAAAAATGTGCTGTGGAAATTTTGTTTGCAATAATACCCGAACTGTTAAAGTGCTTTGTCTTATTTAATTATTGTCTGAATAATAATGCTTATACTCGCCGAAAAGGTGGAAATAGTAAGATTAGTCGGTGATAATGCGCGATCAGCAAGCGAAGCAGCTGAAGAGTTTAATAATCGCTATCAGGATCGTCCTCCAATAGATGACGTAAAAGTTTGGCGAATTTATACTGATTTAACTAACAAGAATTATTTTTGAAGAAAATTTCAATATTTTTTTATTTTCATGAAATTTTGTATTTAGTGTTTTTGGACAACTTTGAACAATTATTACTAGTAATATTTTTCGATAAAAAAATTCGATAAAAAAGTAATTTCTTGTGCTTTGCCATTTATTTTGCCATCAGAAGATGCTTTGCATTCAAAGAAGACAATTGTTTTTTTTGCAGTAAATAGAACAATATGTGCCCTTATTTGAAAGAAAAAATTACTAAAATTGGACAAAAAATTAAAAAGATATGAAGGTGTTACACTCTTAAGTGGGACACAGTATTTATCCGAAGCAGGATTTTCCTATTATGCTGCAACCAAATCTAAGTACAGAAACAGGCTCAACGCTACACCGGATATGAGAATTCAGCTATCCAGTATTGTTCCTGATATCAAAAGAGTTTGCTTTTGTATTAAATACGGAACTAAACTTTTAGAATAACTTATAGTTCTTTTTTTAAATGTTTAAATTTGAGAAAAGTGTGTCTTTTTATATGGTAAAAAGTTGGAAATAAATCTTTGCTTTAATTTTTTTATTTTTATGTTTACTTTCTTATGTTATCTATTAATAACCTAACCTAGAATAACCAAGTAACCAAATAACCAAATAACCAAGGGGTTCCATTAAAATTTACGAATAGTGAAGGGTTCCGTCACTGAAAAAGTTTGGGAAACGCTGACCTAGACTTTTAAAAATCATCCGAAAAAAAAACATCAATTTTGTACTTGTATATGAATTTCTTAGAAATTTGTTGCTTGAAGCCAATCGGATTCATATTCAAGGCAAGAAAATACATCGAAAGCCCCTACTCGGATACACAGTTGACTGCTTTAAAATGGATTCTTGTTGAGGAGAGACAATAGTAAGTTTGTGAATAGAAACTGGTTAGGCGTGTTCGATAAATGTGTTTATGCGGAATATGAATGCGCATGCGAAAAACAAGCGTATTAGTCATACCACCAAAAAACGACCGTTTCAGCTTGAAGGATGATCAAATTTCGTTTTCATGGTAACAATAAGTATAAGTATTAGACAATTTTCAAATAATACTAAAAATAATAGTTATTATAGTGATAAATATAGTTAAAGAGGTCCTTAATTGCCTCTACTATCACGTCTTAAAACGAATGTATCGAACGGAAAATAGCATCAATGGCGTATGTACCGTTTCAATACACAATATCGACTGGTGTAAACTATCATTTTCTTCCTCTATCACTGGTGTTAAAAAATAAAACTTTTTGCAGGATTTTCTTACAACATAGCAGACCAAAAATATTATCTCATATAACTCGGAAACGACATGTATTGTTCAATTTTAAATTCGTCTATGTTGCGTATTTCAACAGGACATGCCACATATATTTTTGTAAATTTCACACACTAGTAGAAATAAAATGTAAAGATAGAAATCAAACCACAAAAAGATATTGATGACAAATTTTGTAGCAGTAATTATAATTTACAATAAGTGTATTGCAGTGAAGAAAACTTTTAATATAATTTGCTTTTTTCCTATTTTGTACTGTTTTATTGTGTTTATTAAGTTATTAACCTTCAAATACTTCGTATGAAGGTTAAAATGCTATACATAAATAAAACAACACATCTAGAGGTGAAAAAATTGGTAAAAAAATAATTTTGGCTGTCCATCTCCGTAAATCAAACAGTCAGTGTTTAGTTGACAATTCGACTATTTTCGTCATCCCGATTGAAAGTATCACACAGATAATAGAGAGTGCTATTTAAATTTTCAATGATGACATCATATCCGGTAGAACCGGAAGTCATTAGTCCAGAGTATCCCCAAAAATAGCAATTTTGTTTTATGCGCATTCATTTGACTAGCGTCTTAAACTAAAAAAAAAGAAAAAAAAAAACAAACAGCTAGCTTGTATGTAACTGTTTCTAAATCTACGCCAAAGATAGTAGCGTAGATTTAGGAACATAGTTACACTAGTTTTGAAACATTTTTGGAAAAAGATAACGTGCGTATTTTGACGTTTTCTCAGACTCATACTCAACTCGAAAACACCAACTGGTACTTAAACGATGTATAGTCATTTTTGTAGAGAATTAAAAGATCAAGTCCTGAAGTGACAAATAAAACCTATAAATTTCCACAGCCTCTGTAGCTCAATTGGGAGAGCTGTCAACCGGAACTTGGACGATTCCTGGTTCAAATCCAGGCGGAGGTGTTTTCCCAAAAATTATCCTCGCCTGGGTTAATTATCATTTGCTTCCTTAGTTGCTGTACATACCCACCTAACTCCGTTGTTATGAATTTTACCAATCATCCAATTAACAGAGACTACATTTACATTTATAACACCCAAATATCTTTTAGGTATTGGCTATCATGTAGCCCTTGACTTCGCAAAACGAGGAGCTCGAGTCATCTTGGGATGTAGAAATAAAACAAAAGCGGAAGACGCACAAAGGCGTATCATCAACGAGACTGGAAATGAGAACGTTGCTGTGAAAATCATCGATATGGAATCGTTCGAGTCGGTCAGAAATTTTGCAAAGGATTTCAATGAACACGAAGATAGATTGGATATATTAGTTAACAATGCTGGAATAAGTGGATTAGATTACGAAACTAAGGATGGCTATCCTGTTGTAATGCAAGTGAATCATCTTTCGCCATTTTTGCTTACTAATCTTTTAATTGGTAAGCACCTATTTTGTGTGTATTTTAGTGGTGTTTGTAGTTCAGTAGTAATATAGTCTTTAGACCTTAGACTACACGTTCCTTTATGATAATTTAATAACCCATACGATAACAACATCATAGTTATGTATTTTCGTAGCAGTGATATTTTAAAATAATGTATCGTTGATAGCAATATCAGCAAGCTGCTATTAAGTAAAAACATTAAAACATAGATTGTCTTAGATGAATCATTGTCAGCGTAAATATATTAAAGCGTTGGATCATCCTTGTTATTTACTAATTTTCTCTGAACCAAATACAAAATGATCAGCTTTAAGTTCACTTACATCTTGTCGCCATTGTCATCTCTTGGTTTCTTCAAACACAATTTCCACGTAAATGTCTAACAGGACGTTTATTTTTGATTTGTTATTATTAAAGATATCTAAAGCTAGCTAATGGACAGAGTAGTAGAGATTTGGGTGTTCTGTAATAATCTGTTGGGAAACAGTTGAATTCCAAATGATTTTAGATATATTTCGATAAAGCAAGCAAAATGAAGTTTTTTGTCAGACCTTTTTTATTTGTACTCCAATCCGGAAGCCGTTATTACTTTCTGTCCTATTTACAATTACATTATGATACTTTGAAATTAATTTACTTGAAACAGAAGATATTTTTTTATAGGCTATAGGTATTGGAATTTTTGTGGAGTAACACAAGGCACGAAGAATATTTTTAATACATCTGTATTATTATATATATTATTGTACACTTTCTTGACATGACATAAATAATGATATTTTTAGAAACTACTGTCACTTGACATATTGGCAGACCGCACATTTTTTCGACAAACGGTATTTTCCACAACACCATGCATTTTCAGAACAGTACGAACTTTTCGTAGAGCCAAATCTTCCACCAAATCAAATGAAATTTCTCGCAAACAAAATCAAAAACAAACAAAAATACAATTTATGACACATTCGTAAATGTTTCTCCCTGATTTTCTTTTTCTGCTCAGCAATGGTATAGGTAGGTTATTGACCTCCTGTCACTGCAGTTTTGTATAAAAGCTTTATTTATTATTTTGTAGATACTAATAAATTTCGACAAGGTATGCTGAGAATCGATTTTATTATTATTTTGATTAAAATAGACTACACACAGATTTCAAGGATTATGAGGTGCTCCATTGAGACCATTGATAACCTGAGATAGTAATCGGTATCAGTACATACTCGAAGAAATAAAGACAATTGATGTAATCATAATCTATTTATAAATACACGCCGCTTTTTGTAATCACGATTAATGTTATCAATCGGTTATTGTTATCACTTTTGCCAAAAACGGGCCGGCCGTATATTACCATATAGGAAAAGCATTGCTTATTGGAATCGTCACATCGGATTATGTTATCACTTTTTCTTGCATCGGTTCTTGCGTTGAGCAAAGAATAAGCTAAATAATAAACGCGCGGCGAAGAACTGATCACGGTTAATATTATCAATCGATTATTATCACTTTTGCCAAAAACGGGCCGGCCGTATATTACACATAGAAAAAACACCGCATATTGGAATCATCACATCGGATTATGCTATCACCTTTTCTTGCGTCGGTTCTTGCATTGAGCAAAGAATAAGCAAAATAATAAACGCGCGACGAAGAACTGAGGCAGTAAAATCAAATATCCTGTGTTGGTTTTTGTGAATCCAGCGGTCATTCGTTTTGGTACGTCCGCAGATGCACTGTAACTACCGCGGAGCGTCCTACAGAAGATGAAATTTGTTAATCTGTAATGTTTTCAATCTCCCAAACCGAATGTGAAGAACAGGAAGTGGACGAAGATATTATAGAAATATTGCTGGCTCGAACAAATAAAGAAATGTTTTAGAAGTTTTGCGTCGGTGTGTCCAGCATAGATCGCCAAATTTTCAGCCGCATTACGAGTACGAACTCATAAACGAACATCTTCGCACCCACCTAAGACAAACAAGTATTGAGGAATATTTCTAATTTTATTTGTGTACCTACATACATCAAGTAAAGCATCAATATTTATTTTATTATATGAATAATATGTATGTAATAATAACTTACTGTATAAAGTATGAATTTTTGTTTTCTTCGGTTATTATTATCAATCGGGTATTGCTATCAAAAACTCCGAGTCCCGATGTGAACACATTAACCGGCGTGCACTGTACTAATCAATTGATAATACTCAAGTGAAGAAACAAAAAATCGCATGAAATTGTTTAGAGATATATTCTCCTTCCAGTAAAAAGTTGAGATGAGTAAAAAGTTTCATGTCAACTTATTAGGGCTTTCAATTCCTAAAGAAGTTTGAGCGGTTTTAAATACAGTTTTGTTAATACATACATAAACGGCCGTAACTTTTTAATGATAGAAAAGTCCAAATGAATGTTTTTATTGGGTGTGACACACAAATTTACAAAAATTGCTAATATCTATAACACTTAAATTTGATATGTATTAATCCTGTGATTAATTGACATTTGGAAAAAATGAAAGACACTTCTATTTTGTTTTATTATGTTGGTTCTTTGTCATCTAAGAAAGACGTAGAGCAACAACATGCAATTCTTTTTTATCTAGCTAGTCTAGCTGACTACTTATAGAAAAAGCATGTGCAACAACTAAAGTAAAATTAAAATCTCGATGGTAGGTAATAGTTACGTTAAATGTTGCACAATTATTGAATTATATGGTGGTCTTGTGGATTATCTCTTTTTCGTGAGGGAGCGGTGAAAATACATAATAGCTGTTGTTCTTTGTTCTCAAATTATAAACAAATGTTTTATTGCAATGAATTAATGATAACACAAGATACTACAAGCTACAAGCTTTAGTCTATGAAGTAAGTTTGTAAAACTTTGAAATACTTATTTTGTCAAAACGTTGACGCTCAAGTAGGTACTAGAATTAAAATGCCATTTCTGAAAAACTTAAAAGCAGCGAAAAAACAGGCTATATGCAACATGAAAACTATCTTTATGAAAGAAAATTTATTTGATTTTCAGACAAAACTAGGTGCTTTTAATGAAAGAAACACCAGTAGGTACTGTGCCGTATGCTTGGTAATTTTTAATTCTTGATGCTATTTTCTTTTAAAGTATGACATCCGTCATTATTCTAAAATTTCAGATCATCATTACAAGAAAAGCTAATAATGAAATTAGGAAATCGTTAATTAAGAAAGTGATATTGAGTATTATTTCAATGCAATCTGTTAATTACACGCTTTCCCATTGGCATTTGTCCCAGAAAGTGCATTGCCAAACTTTCATATGTACTTGAGTACAGTCACCATTATTCGCCAATATACACGTATCCCAGAAACAATATGTTTATTTTCCTGAATTTAAAGGCTGATTGGCTCTGCTAGAACTCATGGACCCCTAAAAACAGTTATTTCACCATGTTGCAATAATCCATACCATATTATACTAAAACAATGATTTATTCATCACAATAAACTAGCAAATCCACAATAACATTCCACTTAAAATAACAGATTATTAAGCTATTTTTGTCTACAATAGTTTACAAACAGATACTATGAGCTTGCTACATTTGTACAACATCTACAATGTTTCAGGTAAGCTAAAAAAATCCGCCCCAAGTCGCATCGTGGTTGTGGCATCAAACATGGTCCAATTTGGGAAATTTAAACCGAAAAACCTTGGACTTAGACCAAGGTTGGCGAAGCCATGGATAAACTGGCAACTGTATTCGAACGCCAAGCTCTGCAATGCCGTGTTTTCCAAAGAACTGGCCAAAAGACTCGGTGGAACCGGAGTTATTGCAAATGCTGTCCATCCAGGTGTTATACTTACCCAAATCTTCGAAAACAATGGAATCTTGGTTAACAGTGCGATGCATATAGCAATCTGGCTGCTTAAGGTATAAACTCCCATTCAATAACATAATATTTCTACCATATGCCCTAAATTTTGACGCTAGATAAACATGATTCCTTTGAACTTTGGGAACTTTTGGAAACCTTTGAATTTTTCTGCCCACTTTTCATTGTTGCATATGATGTAAAAATATCATACGACATCTCGTTTATGCTTAGAGTCGGTACACCTCCCACATACGCGAGTTTTGTATAGTACAGACAAAAGTATGTGATTGTTTTCTACAGATATGGATGTCTTACTCTGGGATAATAGATAGTGATTGGTGTTGAATTTTAATTTTAATTTTAACTGTTTATTGTGTAATGTGTAAAATGTATTTTTTCTTCAGACAATGACAGAAGGTGCTCAAACGCCTCTGCACGCAGCTCTCTCTGAAGATGCTGGAAAGATAGGTGGAAGATTTTTCAACAATTGCCAAGACGTAGGCCATTACAAAAACGCAATGGATCCTCAGTTTGCTCAAGAAGTTTGGTCGAAGAGTGAAGAATTGGTGCATTTAACCGACGAAGAAAAACAGAAGTGGGCATGAATATTTATTTAATCGAGCTTAAGAATGGATTCAAAATTACTGGAGTTGAGAGTTTAAATTTGAAGAAGTATTCTCAAGTCGAGAATAAAATAATACATTACGTTAGTTTTGTTTTCATAATAAAAATCGATAATAAAGTAATGGAGATACGTTTATGCCACTTACCAAATAATTCCAAATCGTTATTTCGAAAATGTTTTCCGAATTGACAAAGACTATTTTATTATAAAAGATATTTAGCTACAGATAATAACATACATTTTAATCTAAAGAATGGTAATTTACTAACAAAAATGTGACTGAAGGGATCTGAACAATATACAACCAAATATGATGTAGAATTAGGGTTAGTTTTGAGAGAAAATCAATCAAATATTAGTATAGGTTGTAAAGTTTACGTACAGCAAAATAATATATTCTAGATCTATTACCTTGTACCTTTTTTTATTCGTCCTATTTTCCATGCTGCTTTTGATTCTCAAAACCCAATGAAAATATAAATATTCTAGAGGAAAGATTATGCAATGTATAAAATTGCCGTAGTGTATTACAATTATTTACTGTGCATTTACAACACAAATTCGACATATATTATCTTATAATACAAGCTTTATACGATAAAAATTGGCGCAGTAGTTGTTCTGGGCACGACGAGCGTAGCGAGGAGTGCCCAAATGGAACGAGTGCGCCAATACGTCTTATAAAGCGAGTGTTATATACTATTTTTTCTACTTTGCGACATTATTTTTATATAAATTTCAAAAATTGCGGTTGTCATTCTACAATCTAGAACCGTTTTATCTTTAACAGTTGGTAGTTGCGGTAGAATTCACAAATACGATTGAAGCAAGCCAATAACGATTGAGATGTCAGCCTTATTTGACACTTGACGTCAATATCATCAATCTTGGACCACTAAAAGTTACTAAAAGTTTGTGATGTAGTGTTTTCATAACGACACCAAAAGCGGTTTCGTTATGAGTTTATAACGAACTCAAAGTAGAAAAAAATAAATGTTAATGTCACGGTAAACCACAGGTCTACGTACGACATACGTTCTATGTCCATACGTAACATCTTCAATTTAACCCACTAATTGTACATAGGTAATAGAAATAAATAAAATGCTACTTAGTTTACTTCGGTTCTACCGTTTACAAGTAAAGCCGGTGGTCCCGTGTGCTGTCCCGATGAGTCGTGAACAGTAAAGAACGCTTAAAATGGTTTAACCTCACTGTACTTTTTTATAGTCAGTACAACGCATTCTCAAAATGCTTCACACACCTTTTTCTGATGTTCTCAACCAAACCAATTGATTATTTTTGTCCATAATCTACTGAAATAATGAAAATCTGATGTGGCCAGGCACATGACTTTATCATACTATGTACAAAATTAATAGTTTACCTGCATGAGATTCCATTTACCATTAACATAAATATATTAATTAAAGAAAATACACATTATGAATTAATATAATTTTAAATGCTATAAAAACGGTACCTTGCGCCACGGGCGCTTATTCAAAATTGTATTTACAAATTCGAAATCTTTACGATTTACCCGCCAGTGAGTGAACAGCTTGGCAGGTAAATTTTTTAAACCAAGCGACGATAAAATGATAAAAATGCTTCACAAAAATATTTAAAAGGACGTAAAAATTGATCTAAAATTATTGAATAAAACACAGCACACACACACGCAGCTACCGCCACCGCCTTCGCCGTCTCCTTCGTTGATCAGGCTCAACGTCATCTTCATCGCTGACGTCCCGCTCAGCATCTAGTTGCAGAGGTCCTGCATCCGCATCGCCTTCGTGCTCGTCCTCAGGCTGCTCAGGTGGTTCCGGCGCTGCAAGCTCTGGCGGATATTTTTTGACAGTAGGTATTGTCAAAACATCACCCTTTAACACTACCTACTGTCATTAGAATACATCTGTCATATCTGTCATAACATCTGTCAAATCCTCGCTTCCTAGTTTCATAAATGCAGACACGACCGATCTCGATCAAATAGAATTTGGTCATGCAGCTAAACTATTAATTTAACAAAAAAGTATCGTAGACATAACTTATTCAGAACTCCCTCGACTTTAATTTTATATTTATCTATTTTGACAAAATTACAAAAATAGCGGCTTATTTGCAAAATCCTTGAAAAATACTTAGAGGAAACATCCAGTTCCTTTGGATCCTTTGGAACCAAAAGATTTTCAGCTCTAAGTTTCGTCATGAAACTCTAAATATGAAGTTTTGTACTGATACCTTTAGTAGTTTCTCCGGAATCGTCGCTACAACAATCTGGTACACACATACACACATACACACACACACACACACACACACACACACACACACACACACACACGCACAGACATTTATTGTACCTTGGTCAAAAATGATCAGGGGGACCAAAAAGACCTAATTCCGCTAAAAGCTCAATTTTTTGGCACGTTTACAATACTTTATCATACTGCGTATGATAAAGTAATAAATAACCTAAATTATATTCAAATGATGCCGCTGTACACCAATGTTAATGGTGGTTTGGCTTGGGTAAGCTTCAATTTCCCTTCGGTCCCTAATTTAATTAACTCTTTAATTTACTCTTATTTGCGCTAGCGTTATTAATAATTTGAAACCACAAGTCCTAAATGACTAACGGTGGGTTGAACATTGGCTGAATTTCATCCTCATAGAAGCTAACGACTTATCGATAACATTATTTAATTGCAAGGACTTTAATAATATTAAAATAAAATGCCAAACATCACAACAATATACTCTATATTTACAGAAAGAATTGAATACTTCAATTCTATACGACTCCAATTAATTTAGCAATAGAAACACAACAGAATAATTTAAATCACTTCAATTTACACAATATAAATTTAATTTACGGCTTTTTAGACGGAATAACAACACACACATTTGTACCCTCAAATCAAATACCTTTCCACCACTTTCAAGGACAAGACTCGAGGTCTCCGCCTCTTTCGGGAATAACATCTAAGGGGCGGAAAAAAAGATTTAATGTGGGAAGGCTGTACTGTATCAGGAATGTATTTATTAATTTTTAAAATATTTAAAATTCAAGCAACCCCGGGCGAAGAAATGCGGTTTTATGTGAAAATCTTCGTTGTTTAATAGTTTTATTTTTGGGTCTGTTTTTAGTATGACACATCAATAAGAATAACAGAAATCAGACAATTGAAAATAAACTATCATCAAAAACACAACCAAAAATAGAAACATTGTCCAAATATGTTAAAATCATGTTAAAATCATAAAAAAGAGCAATTTACATTGTTTGAATCCATCTTCTTTAAAGATAACTCAGGTACCCCCGGAAATGGACGTGTCGTGCCTGAAATGCTGCACAGCCATGCCTAAAGTAATATAACATTGGATTGAAAAGTCATATTATTGCGACTATGGTGCCTTTTAAATCTTCACAATATAAGGTTTTTGAGTTTTAAGTTGAGAGATTTAATTGAATTGACGCAATATTATTAGAAAGCGAGTAACTGAGTATTTGTACCGTTTTTGTGCCCACTGAATATATTTTTTCCTAAACCACTGCAGGTCTACAAAAAAGTAAATTAGAAGGTGATGAATTCTTATATTATAATAATATTTGGTAATAATTTTAATTTTGTTTGTAGCCAAACGCATTGTCCGATGCAATTGCAGTTTTTAATACATTTTTCCAAATTTACGAATCTTTAATTCAATACTTGTTACTTATTTTAATCACCGTTAGTGGTAATGGATGTTAATGAATCTTCTTATATGTAACATACTTAACAAATTTAGTTTTTGTCACTACAAAAGAGCAGGTATGAATACATACCTATAGAGTATAGTTTAAAAACTAAATAAATAATAAAATTTGTGAATTGGCATGCAAAAGTGCAATCGCCGCGCTGCGAGCTTCAACTCCATTTCAGGTCCAACCGAATTGTACCGTATTTGTGGTTAGTTCGCCAAATGTGTGCGCGATCGAAGGGGCAGCACGATCTAGCACCGAGGGGTCGCTCAGTTTGTTGGCGACGGCACCTAAAGTGGAGAGCGAGGGGCAATGCGAGGACATGTTCGGATTGAATGCATATAGTTGCGCCTCTTATTAACTCATTACTCAATGGTTTAGTATGATGTCAGTATCTTTGTACATTTAAATGGGCCTGTACAATAGGGTGACCAACTTTTTCAATTGCTAAATCGGGACGCTGGGGGATCGGGGTTGGGTTGGGTTGGGTTAGTGGAAAACATTAAACAAAACGTACTGAACTATAAACAAATTGTACAAATTGGGTAAATTTACAACAGCAAATATTTACTATGACCTATAATATACGTTTTCACTTTCACTTAAAGAATAGAAGGAGAAGAAATAACCATATAAATAAAACAAGCATTCTTTAACTTTCACTAGTTAAAACAAAAAAAAGAAACATATCACAACATAAATCAAACACAATTCTATAATTTTTACAAATTGTACCACAAGAACCTAACTTAAAACAACATTTTCATTACCTATGATAGTATTGTTTTACTAAAAATAATCATTAAATAAGCTGTATGCAAATATTGAAACATACCTATATCAGAATAAATACGAAACAAAATATAACCTGACACTATAACCCCGTCTAGACGATCTCTTCTTTTTTGAAATACATTTTTCTTTCCTCTTCGTTCTTTACCGCCAAAATTGGTATTTGTACTGTCTGCTGCAATGAATCTATACATAATTTTATTGGACAAATCTTTAGCAGTCTCATTTGTTATACTTGTGTCTGTGTTAGTTCGTACGAGAGACATTTCAAACATTTACGATAGAAGTTTTGACGTGCAGTCTATTAATCGAAAATTGTGGTTGTGATACAGACAGTGGTATGCATATATGCAAATGCATATGCATTTGCAAGCCAAAATCTTTTCTGGTTCCCCTATTGCTACGTCTCTAAAACAAGTAGTTAATTTCGATGAACTCGCTACATCAAGGCATTTCTTCTGTTTATTCGATGTGTTTTGCAATATCGTTTCGGCGACCTTCGCCGATGTACAACTGCATTCTAGTTCAAAAAAAGGAAATTGGTTTTGTAAGCGCTAGCGGCGCCGTCGGACCGGCTGAACGGTTACACGAGAAGTCTATTATCTCTGCTCGCAAGCTAAGCGCTAGCACCGCTTAGCTAGCGCTAGCCAGCGCCCGATCTGGTTGTATAGCCCCATTGTCATCGTATTCATATTTTGTATCAGGATAACATTCTGAACACAAATACAAATAAGCACTCAGTACGAACTGCACCAAGTCCAAGCATAAATATATAATACATACATAACTCGAAAACGCTGTAATTAGTGAATGAATCTTTCCCAAAACCCTGCCGTCTGGATGTCAAGAACCCAATTAACCCATGCCTAAAACTATCTATATCCGTTGTAAATCAACGATATAACGGTATACGCAAAATTGTAAGCAATACAGAGTACTGTCAAATCTTAGGATTCATCCATAGTTCACTACGCTGACTTTGATCATATCCCAACTGCTGATATAGCCCAATATAGCCCAATATTTTTTCCCAGCTTTAAACGACATTTCCACGCTAATAATTTCAGCAAAATATAAAGTATTTGGTATCATTGTAATCGGGAAAATAGTATCTATCGAATAATCAGGGTGTACCCATGAAGTACATGTGAATAAAATGAGTCATTACACTAGAGGGCGCGTAATAAGTTAATTTTTTGTGTTGTAATGCTATTGAAAATATCACACAAATAATATAGGGTGCAATGTAAAATTTCAATAATGACGTAATTTTCGGAAAAATCGGAAGTAATAAAACTAGCCTCAAAAGTACCAAACAATGTCATTTGTTGTCTATTAGCACTTCCAAATTTAATTCGTCAGGCAAGATCAATAAAAAAATAAACGGGTGTACCTAGGGCGTGAGTTCCCCGGTATATTTATTTGATTGCATATTTTGGTTATTATGCTTGTTTCTTTTATTTAATAGCAAATATATTTATTTATTTTGATTGCTGTATTTGTTATTTTTTCAACGAATTTTGGACGAATTCTCAAAGAGCTATCTCTTAGGGAAGACTATTAGTTTAATCATTATTGTGACGTCACGTATAACACCGAATAACTACCGAAGACGTGCGTTAAACGTCAGTTTTGGTCGATAACATACTGGATAGTTGAGATGTTGCGCCCACAAAATATTTTTTTGTACATCCTACCGTTTGTGTTACTGAAATTATACTGGAAGTTAAACACTAGATGGAATAAAAGTCACAAATGTCTAACAGGGAAGACAGTTTTAGTCACAGGCGCAAATACAGGTGGGTAATTACTTTTGATTTTTCTTTTCTATTTTAAAGTTTTCTTGTTATGGACAGTTAAATTTCAAAATGTAACACTGCATGTGTTACTGGAAGTCGCTGTATTCCCTAAATACATGATTTATCTATATAATAAATAATAATAATATATAATACATAATTGTACACATATTGTTTTCCATTTTTGCAAATGTGTAGCGGGCGAACCCGATGACGAAGAAATAAATATATTTAAATAAATATATAAAATCAAAATATTTATGAATATTTTTAGTTTTCGTAGAAGAAATTGTTGATTAACAAAAAGCTAATATACATATTTATTTGTTTTGGCGTAAACATAATTAACTACTACTTGTATCAGTAGGCTGCATTTTTAAAGTTAGACTTTGGTTAGGCAGTTCTACACTTATCACAAAATCGAAGGAGTATGTACATAAGTATAATGATTAGATCTATTTCGTTGTAAAAATATTTTTACACAGGGTGAGTCATTACAGTTGCAATGGTTATATTTCGAAATATTGGATATAACTAAAAAAACAAACAAACAACTTCTTTAATTGAGCCCTGCTAACCCATGATTTAATCAACAATACGTGTTAAATCAACGGGCAAAAAAATCTGCACTGGTTTTGTTGACATTTCCGTTAATTTAATAGATTAAAATAGTTATTTATGTACCAACGGCATTACACGGATGTTTATACCCGAGGTACACCTTCACCTTTCATGATGTTTAAAAACAATTACTACAGTACGCTTTTAATCTCAAACCGCCATTCAAATGATATTAACGAAAATATTTAAAAAGAATTTATTTTTAATATTTTGTTGCCATAAAAATTTATACCGACTAATTATTTCTCCCCATATATGTGTAAAACTGAGGAATCAACTGACATGTGAATAAATCATCAAAACCAGTTAATCGGGTATAGAGAAAATGAACTTTAAAATCGTGTCATTTTATTATTACCTAGTGTTCTTGTTGTATGGCCTTTAAACCCCAAAGTAATGAACTGAATCGAAAATCAACATGTTTGAAAAATAATACAGTGTCATTCCAGCTATTGGCAATTTGTTGTAGCTGGATCTCCATATCGTACTTCAAAGTTCAGGCAAAAATCATAACATCATTCTTACACCCGGTCTATACCCAATACTGAAAGTTGAAATAAAAATTCTTAATCCGTACATCTTCTGAAGATTTAGGCTACCAGTAAGTGAAAGAATCATCAAAATGGTTGGGGAAAAAATCAACTTTCAATTCTTGACTTATTTTTCATTAACCCCTAAATCTTTTGACCAATTTAGTTCAGAATTAGCCACAATATCTAAATACAGAATGATGAACATTAAAAATGAATGATGAATCATGAACAATAAAAATCTCAAACTCCCATTCTAATGATATTTACGTAAATATTTTAAGAAAATTTCGATT
This sequence comes from Melinopterus prodromus, assembly GCA_964023965.1. Taxonomy (NCBI): domain Eukaryota; kingdom Metazoa; phylum Arthropoda; class Insecta; order Coleoptera; family Scarabaeidae; genus Melinopterus; species Melinopterus prodromus. The sequence continues at coordinate 50,813,034 of OZ030392.1, forward strand.
TTTAATAATGATTTTTGATTTTACAGTATTTCGGACATTGTTGTTTGTTCTGTTGTTTCTGTGCTATTACTAGTAATTTTTTTAGTAAAAGATTGAAATGGTGTTATACATTTCATGGGTGCAGTTGCGTAACAAGTCGTAAAATGTCTTTAGTTTCATATTTGAGAGTACAATTTCGCGACGATGAACAACACAAGCGAAAGTATGGGCTGAACTTTTCGGTGGATGACATGATAGGGAACTTTAAACACAAGATTCATATTTAGCGCATAAAATGTTCCGAACACTCCTTGTAACATGCATGAAATTTGTGAAAATTGCACTTGAACGTTATATTTACAAAAATTCCACCTTTAAATTATTTACTTTCTATTTATAGTAAGCCCAATAATGTAGGAATACCCAAATAAAAATGGTTACTGCTCTGCTGCTTAATAAGTAATAACTAGTCTCCCTGGTCCGAAGGAGAAAGGTATTGTCTGGCAATTCCGTCTCCGAAGATCATTGCAAACATAGTAATTACAAAATATTACAAATCAGTTTTATATTTTTAAAATTTTATTGTAGTGTAATACAATTTTAGCGACGGCTGGCGGGCCGCACAGTAGGGTGTTGCGGGCCGCATGCGGCAGGTTTGACATCACTGATTGTAGGACATAAAAATATTTTATATTAAAGTGGTCTAGGTATCGTATCGCATTTTCGCATTTTACGGTACAGTAAAACTCAAATTGAACAAAAAATAATATGTTTCATTTGAATCGAACGATAGAACAACGTTTTTGTTTGTTCAAAGTGTTTGTATTGTGTATTTAAAGTAAAATACCAGTAACAGTAAGTCTACGGACATAACAGTGTATATGAAGTATGAATTCCGGGTTCAGTCTTGTCAAATAAAAAAAAAAACGTTAATTTTTCATTCTGTGGAATAATAGTGTATATCTTGGATATCTATCCCAAGGAGTTCAAGGTTATAGTTAACGGACATAATGTTACCAATTAAAATAGTAATGTATTTTAATCTTTCAAATGTACAAATAATTGTACATTTGCTTCCGGGTATACGATGTTCACTTCATCTATTTTGACTTGATTTCGTGTTTAAAGTTTAAAATCTACCGAGTAATTTAAGGGGTAATACCTAGTCTGAAACAAAAAATGAGAAGGTTTTTGTGATTTGTTTGTGACTTTACTAATGAGTCGATCAATGTAATGAGGGTTCATTACACTTGTCTTGAGGTGCAAAGAAACATTTTTTATTTTAATTTTTATGACAAAATGTCGGCTCCGCAGTGCACGGAAAGATTTTTTTAGGTTGATTTTTGTAGGAGTCCCGCGGTTAGCAACACAAGTCTCCAACGAACGTATGGATTTTTTGGTCATTATATACACGAGTATAGCTGCAGAACATGGATATCCAGAAATCTTGATTTTGATAATAATCTATCTGAGGTCTATCTGGAAGCCGTTTTTGAAAACATTGTTTCGAGAAAACTGCCCACACAAAGCTAAAACACGCGTTTGCAGCAGGGTTGTTATGTTTTAAAACATTTGTTAAAAAAAATTAAACATGTTTAAAAACAAATAATTTGTTTTAAAACATTTTATTTTAAACATGTTTAAAACAGTTTGTTTTAAATGTATAAAACACTTTGTTTTAAACATGTTTTAAAACAATTATTTTGTGTTTTTTGTTTAAAAAATGTTTTTTTATAACAACCCTGGCTTGCAGTTCTATGTCAATGGCTAAAATGACTACACAAAGTACATATGTCCAATATTTTAAACTATCAACCAACGACATTTTTACCTCATTTAGAAATTATATGTACAGTACATATAGTGTATCTTTGCACCGCCGGTAATGAGTAAAAGGGGCTATTTGTGTATATTTTTTGTTAGGTAAGAGTATTTCATGCCAGGAGTTGTCGAAACACGGTCACAAAATGAAAGTATGGGAAATATTTTTGGTAAAATAATGGTGGACGCAGGCAAAGGGCTAAGCACTCTGAAGTTAACTGCCACTTCCGGTGTACCGAAAATTGATATCAACTTTGTTATTGATGATTTTGTTTAAAATCATATAATATTCACATCGACTTTTATCAGGTTTTTATCGGGTAAAGTTTTGAGTTATTGTATATGTTCTCGTAACATATGTTAAACATGAAACTGTTAGCTTCAATAATAACTCATATGTCAATAAAAAAACTAGGAAAATCAAAATAACTATAGCATTTAGGTACAGGAAAAGTTGATAAATGTTGATGTATTTTATGAACATGGAAACAATAAATTAAAAAAATTAAGACAGACTATTTACTTTGCATGAGTAAGAACTTGAATAAAAGCTGGGAAGATTATTTATTTAGTATTCATATGTTATAATATATTATAATGTAATATAATTATATAATATAATTAAAGAACAATGTTTTTCATTTTTTTGTGGCTTATCCCGTATTTGTTACAGGATGTAACATTGTGAAAAGTCTGAGTAAATTTTACGAATCTTAAAAAAATAAAACAATGTTTCTTTCATAGTTCTTTACTAATAATCCCTATAAGTTGGTTACTTGACCTACCCATTTGTATATTTCCTAGGTATTGGGTATCACATTGCTCTAGATTTAGCAAAAAGGGGAGCTCGCGTCGTCTTAGGATGCAGAAATAAGACAAAAGCGGAGGATGCACAGAGACGAATCATCAATGAGACTGAAAACCAACACGTTGTCGTGAAGCTAATTGATATGGAATCCTTTGAGTCGGTGAGAAGTTTTGCCAAGGACTTCAATGAACACGAAGATAGATTGGATATATTGGTGAACAATGCTGGAGTATTTTGGCAAGATTATGAAACTAACGATGGATATCCCGTTGTAATGCAAGTTAACCATCTGTCTCCGTTTTTGCTAACTATTCTTTTAATTGGTATGTATTTCTGTTTCTTATAATTATCTCAATATCTCAAGATAGACGGTCAGTCCTCACTATTGCATACAGTTTATGAAATTTTAGTCAAGTTGAGGAACAATTTGTATAAAGGGTAAAAAAAAACGATTATGAAAAGAATGAAAGACAATTTGATGACCTGTGTGTCTCAAGATTATTCATAATGGTGAAAATAATTTAAGAATGCATGTAACTACCTGACATTGATTTCCAGGTGGAAACCGCGTTGACAATCGACGTTTGCACTGGAAGAGGCATCTTCAGGACTAAGTATCGAACCAAGTGCTATGGCGATTGGTTGATATCCTCCATTATATGTACGATAAGTAGTGAGCTATTAGACCACCCTGTAGTAACATTTAATTTGTACAAGACATAAAACAAATGCAAATTTAACCCTGTCCATTCCACTGCATTCTTCAGAAAGATAAGCAGAAAACGCGCCAACATCTTCAGCATTGGTAGGTAGTCGCCGCAAGGTCTTCGTCTGTTCATTTCATACCTTTGAAACATGGTGCCATATTATTAAAATCACGGAGTGGAACAGTCACCATTTTGAGTAAAGAAGAAGAAAGAAGAGTTAAATTAATTAAATGACGCATATATGGGCGGCGTTCTCATTAAATCTCTTTACGGTTATAAAAATCAGGACTCAAAACCTTTCATCAAAGTATGCTTTCAAAAAAGTTTAGGCGAAAATGTTAAAACACTTATATCGGCTAAACTTAATGCCCTTGACACTTTGAAAGGGTCTCAGTTTAGCTTGAGCCAACCGCTTCCACCTGATGGTCTACTACCTGCTAAGGGTTAGCCAAACAGACGACAGTATCTTCGTAGCACTCGATTCTTAGTCCTGAAGATGCCTCTTGAAACAGAGTGCGAAACATCGTCTGCTTCAAAATTATCAACGTGGATTCCTATCGGAAATCAATATATCATTGACTCAGACCACGGAAGTCTACTATTTAGATATATAGATAAGGTTCGTTCGAGCAACAGTCAAAACCAGCCAAAACAATTGGGGATTCATTCTTCTACGCATACGCAATGCAGGTTTTTGCAGGGCAAAACCCCCATTTGGCATGCGCAGGAGAAAGAATAAGTGCTGTATGCACTTATTTTGGTGCTGATCGAACAAACCTATTAAAATAGTATATTATAATACAAGTTTTATAAGACAAAAATTGGCGCACGAGTAGTTTTGGGCACGACGAGCGTAGCAAGGAGTGCCCAAATGGAACGAGTGCGCCAATACGTCTTATAAAACGAGTGTTATATACTATTTTTTCTACTTTGCGACATTAATTTTACATAAATGTCAAAAATTGCGGTTGTCATCTTACAATCTAGTGTAATTTTTTTCTTCAACAGTTGGTACTTGTAGTAAAATTCACAAATACGATTGAGGCGAGCCAATAGCAATTCAGATGTCAGCCTTACTTGACACTGAACGTCAATTTCATCAATCTTGGAAAACTAAAAGTCACTAAAAGTTTGTGATCTAGTGTTTTCATAACGACACCGAAAGCGGTTTCGTTATGAGCTTATAACGAACGCAAAGTAGAAACAGATATTAAAGATAGGGAATGTATATAAAATTGCAAATGGCGGCTAGTCAAGCACGCAAGTTAATGGTGTCTACCACCTGTGGTTGGTTTAGGTTAGGTATCTAAGCGAAGCTGTACAGGGCCCCCTTCAAGTTATGTAGTCATTGTATTTCTCAAGAAAGTGCTATCCGTTGGCGTCGTCATTTGAAGCAATATTGCCTCTCAGCAGTTCTATTGAACCTGTTCCCTGAACCTTGAACCTGTTCCCATGAACCTGAAAATGTTGTTTCCATCTTGCAGCGACTATAAAACTTTCTTTTCAGCAATGTAATGCCACCCGTCATGTAACAGCGTCTTCTTACGGCGAACTTCTTCCAAGCAGACCTTTCGGCATGGTCAATAAGAATAATTCCTTATTTGTATCGCATCCAACAAATATGGGACATAATTGCAAGATTAACCTATCTAACAATGCTAACTAATCAAATAATCCTAATAATAGACACATCAAAATCAAAAAGTGATGTGCTGAAAATGGGACTCATGGCGAGTCAGGGAGTGTGTAAATAGCAGGAATGAACCAACATATTATTATAGTTATTTAACCAACAAGTTTACTAAAAAGAGCGATTAATGATCGAGACTGTTTAGCGCACGAGCGATTAGAGAGTGCGTTAATTGTCGAGGTCATTAATCGCCGTTTAATATTCGAGTAGGTTACAATATTTCTTCGTCGATTGCATTCTTCTGGCGGCGTCGACATAGACTCTATTCGTCGATGTCATTTGCGGTTATATGACCATTTATGTAATTTGACACTGACAGTTCTGGACTGTGGGTTTGGGTAGCAGAATGTTTTGATTCGATGATTTTATTTTACGTATGTTCGATTGGCTATAATAAAGTCGTTTGATTGGCTATAACATATACATAATTATGCAATAATGGAAATCGTGCATTTATTGTGCTTTCTAATAAATGGTTTTCTATTCACTAAACATACTCGTAAGTAAATGATCGACGCAAAACGATATTAATAAACCTTTTTTCTTTTGAATTTAATCAATTAAGTAGTATTTATTGGTAGCCCAACATTCCAAAAAAAATTAGGCAACTACGTCCTACTTCTGGTGTTCATCTACATATGACAGCCATATAACAAAATTAAACATTTGTTTTTAATTTTACAGATAAATTAATAAAGTCTGCACCAAGTCGCATCGTTATGGTGGCTTCGAACATGGTTCAATGGGGAAATTTTGAACCAAAAAACATCGGACTTAGACCAAGGTTAATTAAACCATTACTACACTGGCAACTGTATTCGAATGCAAAGCTCTGCAATACAGTCTTCAGCAAAGAACTCTCGAAGAGGTTTGCCGGAACGGGTGTTATTGTTAATGTTGTCCATCCGGGTGCTATTCGTACCCAGATATTTGACAGCACTGACTTCATGGTTAAGACTGGATTGTGTATGAGTAGGTGGTTGTTAAAGGTAAATAATATTCTTTAAAATAACAATATCGCAAATTGAAGCTTGAATTATAGTAAAACTAATCAAACATTTGAGTTAATCATGAAAAATGCGTACTATTCCTATTTTATCAAAGCAGTTGTTTTTGTTTCAGGGAACTCTAATGCTCTCTTGGATTTTATTTAGATTACAGAGTTAATTTTGAAAATCAATTTAGTTTAAATTTAGATTTTATATAGAAGAATGTGTTGGATAATTACCGAAATTAGTATTAAAGGGTGGTCCGACCATAATGCACGATGTTATTTATAAATAAAGCAAAAAGTATTCAGAGCATTATCTTAGGGGAGCCGAGCTTTGTTTCACACTTAATTGTCATATATCCTTCTATCATAATAAAAATATTAAAATAATTCTCTGAAAACTTTTTGTTTTATTTACAATTAACATTATGCATTATGATTGGACCACCCTTTATGAGTTTTAAAAAGACATTACGGAGATATCTTGTTGATGGTGCATCTTATTCAGTGGATGAGCATCTGTATGTGTGACTAACCGAAATTGACAATCAAAATGGTCGTATTCTTGTGTTTACTTAAATGTTATTGCATTTTAATAGTATTTATACGTCAAATTAGTTTGTGCTAAAGTCTAGTCGAAATCTATATGTATTGTGTTTGTCAACGTGATAATTATTATTATTCTTGGATTTAAGACTTACTTACTTTCTTCATGACAAAATGCAATCTTTTACAGACAGCAGAGGAAGGAGCTCAGACGCCTCTGCATGCTGCGCTCTCTGAAGATGCGGGAAAGATTGGAGACAGATTTTTCAATAATTGCCAAGACGTAGGACATTACAGAAACGCATTGGATCCCCATTTTGCTCGCGAAGTTTGGCTGAAAAGCGAAGAATTAGTGCATTTAACTGATGAAGAACGGCAGAAGTTAGAATGAATCTTATGATTTTCTTATACATACGTATATTATGCATTTTTTAAATAAAATTATGATTGCTGATTATTGATTGCTCAAAAGTCAATAATTTCATCATCATAGTACACCCCAAATCAGAATTTGGCCTGCTCCAAAATGTGTCTTTTTGTGTCGTTTGTTTTTAAACGTCAAAATAATTATTTTTATATTTGAACAAAAATTGAAAGTCATTTGTTTATGTAACCAGCAAGTATTTTAATGCAAGCGATAAAATTTTACGTCATTAAACACTTCCATTCGTCTGGCGTGTGGCGTTTAGAATCAAATCGGGGATTTAAAACGGATATTTTGTGAACAATCTTCTTACACTAAACAGGCTCATAAATAAGAACCGATTGACGGAACAGGCTACTATCATCACTTATTCTAAACGATATATTTCTCATAATTACATTATGTTTTCCACTTTAAGACGCTGCCACTGTAAAGAGTATACTTAACAAAATAAACTGCTTCCGGGTTATGCCGCGTGTCAAGATTTGTAAATGCTGACGTTTCCCGAACCATGTTGCTCGCTTGAATACTGAGCATTTACAAATCTTGATACACGGCATAACCCGGAAGCAGTTTGTTTTCTAAATGATTCTGACCGTGTCTTTATGTATTATATATTTTAATTATATTTTAATAAGTTATTTTTATCGCTATTGATCAGATAAAGTCCAACCAAAAACAAGAACAGTTACCAGTAAATGAGCACTATCTCTTGATTGGAAATTATTGGCAATATTTGAACTAAGATTACACTATCAGAACGCTTATTAGAACATTAATAAAATAATAAACATTAATAAATGATTATCTTTTCATATTCGTTTAGAGCAAAATCGTACCAAACCCAAAGTACCCAAGATACAGAGGCGTAGCTACGGGGAGCAGTGGGAGCAAACTGCCCTAGGCGCACGAATAGAGGGAGCGCAAAATTCGAAGAGAAATAAAAAAACTTTTGTGTAAAAAATGGCCAGAATTAGTAAATAAAATTCTAAGGACCTAAATGTTTTGTGATCTTGACGTAATTATCATTTTTCGTATAATTTATTAATTTTGCTTTTTTTGCGTTTGTATATTGCGGTTGTAACTGTAAATATTAGAATTTAAAAAAAATCAGGTTATTAATTACAAAAAAAGAGAGAGAAATTATAGACCTTAAGATTTGATTATTTACATTACAGCACACTCAAAACAAGAGAATAATAGACTATCGCGTCTTAACCCAGTGAAATTAAACAAATAATTCACGGAAAAATTCAAACACAGATGAATTTTTAAATATGCCTTTGATTTGTCATTAGAAATAACGTGTAAAAAATTTGCCATCGATATAGGGACTGAGCTGCGAGTTATTCAGGGTCATAGATGACCGACTTGGATTTTTGTATTTATCGGACTACAATGGATTTTTTAGCAAACTTTTTCTTTTTTTGGTCTTTTAATTAATAATAATAATAAATGCCTTTATTAACCTCCAAAAATAGGTGTAACAAAAAATATACAAAACAAGCTTAGATTCTAGGAGGTTAATAGGTGCGGGTTAATGAGAACAACTCCTTTTCTTCCACGCGGTGCCTACACCAAAACATAATACAATTAAAATAAACGCAATGCAATTAGAAAACCTGAAATAAAAAAAAAACTTAACTGTAGAAAAACAAGACTCTAGGCTCACCTCACCCAACGCGCAATAAAACAAAACCAAAAATAAAACAAACTCAGCCCGTTACCAACCGCTGCTCGGTCAACAATTCTCTGTATAAAATGTGTATACATCCTTTAAGTACGAGTTGGCGTTTTCAAGTTATGCGTCTGAAAATACGTTATGCTATAAAGTTATTTGTATGCTGGGTGATCCATTCCGCGTCCCAAGTATTTGAAAACATGATCGAACATCATATTGAATAATAGAAAGAATAATAGCGTGCAATTAAACTTGACCATTTGTGAAATAGTCCTTCACAAGGTTAAGAAATGGCTTATGAATATAGGTAAAACCACGAGAGCTGAACGTGAGTCATCGATTTCAGCTGTTATTTTGCTGATACGTTACAGACCATTCCCGTGCGTTAGACAGAAACGCCGTGCTTTTTTATGCGTCTGTTCTTACGATTTTAAGCGATGACTCACGTCCAGCTCTCGTGGTTTTACCTATACCCACCTTGGTTTTTACGGAATCTAAAATTAGTGCAAATGTTCTTTAATCTACGCTAGTGAAAGATACTAGTATTAGAACAATTCCATAAAATACATTACCGGTAAATAAAACACTTGTAAAGCACATGTGAACACATTTTGAAGAATATTTGGGTTATTTTGATTGGTTAGAAATCGAAAACAGATAATTAACTAATTGCTCTTTATTGTCATAAAACTCTAAACTGAGTTTGGCAAGGATTTGTACCAAACACGCCGTGTTTGGTTCAATCTGGAATTGAAGAATTGCAACTGAAAGAGGTATACTTTAAATCAAATGTTAAAAAAATGCCAGACCGCTTCCGAAAACAAGGGGGCGCAGAGACTTTTTTTTGCACCAGGGCGCTGAAAATGTGGCTACGCCATTACCAAGGTACCATACTCGATCTCTGCACAATGTGTTCGACTACGGTGATGGTAAATTTGCTTTTGAGAGTTGAGTACTCTTTATCTTGTTTTGTACGGAAGCATTTGTCAGAAAGATATGATTTTAATAGTATGCTCGAATGATAGTATCCAGAAATGCACAGGTGTCTCACGGAACATGATGTGCATAGGGATCTCAGGACCAGCTAGATGTACGACGACGGTTAAATAGTACAAAAATTGGGCAATTATGAACACTTTTTGACTTTTTGTTTTTTTTCATAGGTTACTAGGTAGATATTACGGAAAAGTAAAAACTGTCGTTTTTTTTCTTGAATATATTCGATGTACTTCTTCTATATTACTTCGTGCGGCGAGGACCTCTGTCCGATATGCGTCAACTTTTCAACCCATTCCGGCTAAAACTAACACTGGATTGAAGGCTCCACTTAATCACATGTTTCAAAATGCCAATAGTGCTTATGAGTAGGCTTACCATACATCCCGGTTTTACCGGGACAGTCCCGGTTTGGGACATCGGTCCCGGCGTGCCGGCCTGTTTGGTATTATGTCCCGGCTAAAATTCTTTACTGGAACTTATATCAGTACATAACAAATCACTCAGATCAAAAGATTGATTGATTATTGTCAAACTAGTGAATCAGGTTTTCTGATCGGTATAGAACACATGCAGCTTTGAAATTTGCAAATGGTGGAATTTTGGAAATCTAAAAAGGCCTCGTCATATGTCCTTTGCTAAGAAAAATGCTTTCATTTTACTACTTTTCGATACTTATTGAGAGATAAACAAAATAATGATGATTTAGGGGTATCAGCTCCGTTGCTAACAGGCAACAGAGCGACTGACTACCCGATTAGTATTGTAACAATATTAAGTATCGACAGCCAAAGAAACACAAAGTTGATTGCTGAAAATTGCTTTTAATGTTTTAAAAATTACTGAACGACGATATTCCATACGTCAAAATGTAGACTACCTATCTCAATTAATTAGTCACTATTTCCCGTTCTGTAGCAAACAACCTTTAAATCACAATAATTTGCATATACTTTCTATGCTAGCTTTCAGACAGAACGTTACAGAAAAATTGTTATAACTTTTACAAAAATTAAATGTATATGACATGGAAAAAAATTGTTACATATCTTTGCTTCATATGACAAATTCGTAGGTAATTAATCGTTGTATTTACTCATTTACGCTGAGAGATTTTCTTTGTGGCATACAACCCCTAAATCACAGTTATTTTGTCTACTACTTATTTGAGTATTGCGGTACAAATTAATTATCTTTACAACACAAAAATGTTTATAACTTTTACAAAAACTGTTTAAATCCTCTTCTCTTAGGCCAAATTGTAGGTAATTGATTGGGATTATACTTTAAATGATTACATTAAAAGCTGAAAAGCCTCCACATTACGATATTATGTATGACACCAAGTGCAGGGAGTTGATATTTTGGTTGGCTGTGATAACAACAAATATTATCAAAAAATATTATATAACTTTCCACCATCATATACTAAATTATAGGTAATTAGATGCGGTAGTCCTATTCATGAATGCAAAATGTTTTGCTCTGCGGTGATTAACCCCTAAATAGCGATAGTGTACTTATGTTGTGTGGCTCAACTGAACATTACTTTGTTCTGCTTTAGCAAAATGTTATAACTTTTCTAAATGTTGTTCTATAATTTTCTGTCATGCGTCATATTGAAGATCATTAATAGGGGTTAAATCCTTTGGTAGTCGATTTCGGAACATTTTGTAAATACATGCTATGATTGTTACCATACACAATTTAATAATTTAACAAATGTGAATATTTAAAAAAAAACAAACGTCAATTTTTTGCTTTAAATTTGCAACGTTTTCAAAACTTAATTATTAAAATATGAATATTTGCAACGGCTTCCGAGATGACGCACTATTTCTCTCTTATTTAACACCAATAGTAACAGCAATATTGTTCTGCAAAATAAAATTTGTGGAATGCTTCATTTGTTTTTTTTTTAATTTGATTATAGAAAAAGATATTATAATATTAAATGTACATTAAGCGAAAATACGAGAGTTTCAATAAATAATTACACTTATTCCAGTTTTTTCTTTTGTGACAAAATGTTATATGGACATTACAAAGCGCTTTTGTTTGTAGATGACGAACCGATCCATCACGTCTTAGATTTGCGTTACGCAGACTTCTTGGTTTGGAATTGATGCAAACAAAATTGAAACGATATTTCACATCTCTTGTGACAAAATCAGTGTCATCATCACGTCTTATCTGTGCACAGTAATTTTTGCTGTTTTGTGTTTAAATATATGCATTATTTGGTATTCAAATTTACTTTTGTGGGAACATCCAAATTGTTGATAATTTTGGTATATCTGATGTTCGGATTATATGTATAAAAGATGAAATACGTAACAAAACACTTGAGAAGCAGAAGAGAAGGGCAATTAAAGACTATAAAAAGCCACCACAGGGCGCGGATGGGGTGTTGGCTTATTTTCAAAACTAAGTGTTTTTGTGTTTTAGCGTGTGTCTCTTAGATTATAATGTTGTTTCACTTATAATATTGTTGTTGTTGTTGTTATTATTATTATTGTAACTTTATTGTTAATCTTCTAAATTGTGTCCTGTAATTGGTAACTATTGGCCAAATAATTGAATTATTACAATAAATAGAAATTGACATGTTATATTCTTACAAAAGACAATTTTGGTTGTCAGAAAATATTTTTGTCCGCTTCCATTTGCTGGGCGATATTCAACTTTTGTATTTCTTAGGGAAGCCACATTCAATAATCTCAAATGGTATGTCCTTAACAGCCATTTCCACTGTCGTCTGAATCTACTGCACAGTATCGCAGTTCATTACATAGAAGCTAGCTTTCATCTAGCCATATAGAAAAAAAAACATGGAGGATAGGTCGGGTCAACTGGCGTATCATCTAATCCTAATGGAACCTTGTTTTGTATTCGGTAATAATTTCGTAAACGTGTTATACATGGTCGTAAAGCATATTTTATATTCTATTTAAATTTTGAAATATTAAATCATATCGCCGGTAAGAAATAAAAAAGATTATTGATTATCGTCTAAAGCTTGTGGGCAGAAATATTTTCTGCCAATAAAAAGGCTTCAGAGAATGCTCTTGTGTAACAATCGAACATTTCTACTTAATTCTTATTGTAACAACAAGAAATTCAAGAAATTAAAAGTTTTTACTTTTTCTTTAATATCCAGTGATCATTGCAAAATTTTAAAAAAATTTAAATTGTCCTGAATGGAGGCCATATTTCCACAACTTATGTCCCATTTAACCGACATCGTAGGTCTAACAGTTTTCAAGATCCTTACGTACATTATATTCCGTGAGACATCCTGTATAGTAGCAAAAAGCATGATTATTATTACTATTAGTGATTAATTAGTGATTCTCCGGTGAATACAATTTTAAACGACCTAATCAAACAAATTAGTTCTTGAAAATAAACATCATAAACAAACAGTCTCATTAACGAGAATATAAAATGTAATACAAATATATTACAGATAATAACACCAGTGGCAGCTCGTGGAAATTTTCAAGGGTTTGAAAAACATAGCTATGGAAATTTAGTATTTCGATAGATCAATTTACCTAAAAAATATCATATATTATAATATAAAATAATTAAAAATTACATATGCTTATCAAACATATACCATACATAAAATATGTAAAACACTATCACTAATCTAATTTATCAATCTATAATATACAACGTGTTTATTGATCAAAATAAAATGACTAAATTTTCAGTGTAACTTCTAAGATAATTAAGGAGTTGGATCATTAAAAAGTTACTTTTTTCTTGAAAAAAATGAATTGGACTTCACGTCTTTTGTTTTTTCAATATACTTCAAAAAGCCCTAATCATATTACAAAAATAGATATTATCTACGACTCACATATAATAAGTTCATTGTTACGTATCTATGACTATATAATCGCTATCATCATATGATTATGATGTCAGTTGTTCTAAATAATGACTTCTTTATTTAAAGGAACCGTCATTATTATTCAATGCTACTGTCAACTCCTACGTGGTTTATAGAAAATTGACAGTTCGCATCGCATTGAATGGAATATATAAGTCGTAGATAAAACGTCGTATTTGACACATACACGAATCTCAATTCAAGGATTAAAGTTTATTTAGTAGTGGGCAATGTGGCCATCGTCCAACCTAACTAAATCTTAATCCCCATTTGTTGCCCACACTACCATCCCTGATCGGCCGCCACTGATTAAATCATACTCGGAAACATTTATTAGAGTAATTTTAATGTCTAGCAATTAATTAACAGTAATTATATGGTAACTACGCACGCGACGGATAAATAGATATTCAACAGCAGAGTGAAATACTATTGGTATTTTTTTAAATAGCATTTTATGTATTCTTGTTCTCAGTACCAAATTAATATACAGTGTGTTCATTTCAAAAGTATCCACCCTTAATAAAGCTTGACCTGGTAGGATTATTGCTTAGAGTGGAAACACGTCGATTTAGATATCGAGGGGGAAGTTCATCCCTTCACCCCCAGCCACCCACTTTGAAATTTCAAATGGCACCCCCTACCTTGTGATATATTATTTGAAAGGGCACAAAATTGTCTACTCAACCATTATAAAAAAAATGAAATCTATCGTTGGTTCTTAAGATAGACTACACAGAAAATGGAAGGTATGGAATAACACAACTCTTAATAACTCTTGACCTGATGCGATTATTGCTTTGAGTGGAAACACGTCGACTTAGATATCGAGGGGGAAGTTCAGAAATGGTACCTAGAGAATTTTAGGTTTCATCCCTTCACCCCCAGCCACTACACTTCGGAATTTCAAATGGCACCCCCTACATTGTGATACATCATTTGAAAGGGCATAAAATTCTCTACTCAACCATGATAAAAAATGAAATCAATCGATTGGTTCCTAAGATAGACTAAACAGAAAATAGAAGGTATGAAATAAATTATTATTAGCGAAACATTGCGGATGGATACACTGTTGAATTGAAATAAGTAAAAAATAAAATAAATAATAAAATAAGAAATTATTTTGACATTTCTAAACGGCCACCATTATTTGCTGGACAAAAATACATTCTGTTTTCGAACTATTCGTGAACTTTGACGATATTGCATCCGTCGCATCATGGAAAAAACACTCGACCCATTGGATCCGGTTTTATCGATTTAAAAGGCAGCCATGGAACAACAAATGCAACACGTTCTGTCAATCTGTGCGCGGTTTGTCGTATTAGTATTTGTTGCGGAAAAAAATTTTGAATAAAGAAGAAGGACGTATCTGAAAATGCCGTACTCTTTAGAAGAAAGAATCGAAATAAGTTTCGCTTCCGGAGCTCAAAACGTTTACTTATTAAATGTCCTTAAATAATTTGTTATTTACTTATCTTTTATTTTATTATTTATTTTATTTTTTTATTTTTTATGACAGTATTTCAATTCAACAGTGTATCCATCCGCAATGTTTTGCTAATAATAATTGATTTCATACCTTCCATTTTCTGTTTAGTGTATCTATCTTAAGAACTAATTGATTGATTTCATTTTTTTATCATGGTTGAGTCGAGAATTTTATTCCATTTCAAATGATGTATTACAAAGTAGGGGGCGCCATTTGAAATTCCGAAGTGGGGTGGCTGGGGGGTAAAGGAATGAAACCTAAAATTCTCTAGGTACCATCTTAGAACTTCCCTCTCGATATCTAAATCGACGTGTTTCCACTCAAAGCAATAATCGCATCAGGTCAAGAGTTATTAAGGGTTATGTGTTATTCCATACCTTCCATTTTCTGTGTAGTCTATCTTAAGAACCAATCAATCGATTTCATTTTTTCATCATAGTCGAGTAGAGTTTTGTGCCGTTTCAAATGATGTATTTATTAGAAGGTAGGGGGTGCCATTTGAAATTTCAAAGTGGGGTGGCTGGGGTGTGAAGGGATTAAATCTAAAAGTCTCTAGGTACCATTTTTGAACTTCCCCCTCGATGTCTAAATCGACGTGTTTTCACTCAAATCAATAATCGCATCAGGTCAAGAGTTATTAAGAGTGGATACTTTTGAAATTAACACACTGGATGGACATCATTAGAGTTCTTCAATACCGAGTACAAAAATGCTTGTTGCGTACAAGAATGTTATTTTGGTTGCATATACGTTTTATTTACCTTATTTGACTTAAGTCCTTACATCATGGTCACTGGTCAGTTGACGTTTAGGCAATCCTGCGTTTAAAAATAGATTGCGTCATGGCCGTCAACTACGGAGTGTGTTGTAGTGAAATAGGTATATAAGTTAAAATACTGCCCACTTCTTTATTCGTCGTACAACGCAACAATGCCGTTCCTACCAGTCTTTGTTTGGTACATTTTACCGTTTGTCTTACTAAAATTATATTGGAAGTGTACCACTAGATCTAATAAAAGTCAGAAGTGTCTAATAGGAAAAACAGCTTTGGTCACAGGAGCAAATACAGGCATGTACAAAATCTGTTTTAAAAATTTCGTGTTTTCAAATTACTCAACAACTGACCCACGTACTTAATGGTAACACACTTTGATTAAATGTGTGTTAAAACATATTCGTCTAAAATACTAAATATTATACTTTCCTCAATTTTATTGAATTCTTTTCTTACTTGGTTAGGAATTACCGAATTACTAATGAATCGGTGAGTGGAAGAACAGGTCCAAAGTAGGCGTTTGTGGCGAACTAAAAAAACTGATTCGGCGGCTGTGTATTTTAAACCATTGGTAAGTACAGAAAAGTTTGTACTAAAGTTCATTTGCAGTTGTTCTGGAAGTGAATTGTGGTTCAAAAGGCAATAATAAATAAGCAATTAGAAAAAACATCGGCTGTACTTGTTCTGTTCTTCCAGTCAACCCTGTATACATTGACATTTTCTCTTACAGTCTTCATTATTATAACAAAAACATCTAGAAATTAACAAAAAACTTTATTACTGTGGTCTAAAAATTAAAAAAGAAAAAATTGATAACAAAACATCTTACATTTTTTACTGCAACTACTCTTGTTTGTTTATGAGTATTCTCACTGAATAGGATATGGAAGACTAACAGAAAATGTCAAAATATACACAGTGTTCTATTTCAAATTCAAAAGTATGAGGTTATATCTCAAAAACACGCCAGTGGCTTCACATGGTTGCAAAATACTTAATTCGAAAATTTCTTTAAAGTCGGTCTAGCCGTTCCGGAGATTTTGTCACTTTAATTTCGTAACCTTTAATTGCCCTTTTCCCGAAAATTTTCTGATGTAAGGCCATAGAAATATTATGCTACCACAATTAAAAGATCTGTCAAATTCATTAAAAAAATATAGGGTTCTCATTTAAAAAAGTCTATGACTTCAAAAACCGCGCTTCATACAATGAGTGGAAAAACAGAATATGTCCTGGACTTATTCTGTTCTTCCAGCGATTGCGTGAAGTATAATGCTTCTACAGCAGTACTGGTAATATATATATATATGATTATGTTTTTCATATTTTATATTAATATTTAAGTACGAGAATTTTTTTACAATATTGCTATCTTAGTTTAAAATGTCAAATTTCGGACTTATTCTGTACTTCCACTCACCGATTCACTTGGTCAGGCAAGTCAGCGACGGAATAAGAAAAATTATTGTGTCATTTGTTCTGCGAGGACATACTTTACAAGGTCAAGGACGCTTTTTATTCGCTTCAAGATCATTATTTTGTTTTTTACTCTAAATGTTTAATCACATAACATAGCAGGCAACCAAGTATACGAGCGGATGTTTTGCCAAAACGCTGCAAAATTAGTGCTAAATATCAAGTAATTGAGTGATTTTTATTTGTGAATTGCGTTTATTTCAAATACTACTCATATGGCGTGCAGTCCTGGCTGATTGTTACAGGAGGTTAGTACGTATTCTTAATTTATTAATTACAACATAACCTACACGCGCATGTGGGTTCATATTTTTACAGTTTCTGTAGTTCTTCCTAAAATTTATCCTATTGTACCCATTCTGTGTTATTCCGTGGTCCTCTTGTGTGTCTGGTTAGTCACCGCGAAGGGCCGCGTTGGTGTGAAGAGTAACCCTGTTATTTCCTTCTCCTGCTTCTATTTTCGTTCTTCGATTTAAATAGTGTGCGGTGCCTGAATCTCAATGTATTGTTTAAAGTGTAAGGGGGAGATTGATGAAGCCAACACTAAAAGCTTCATAGATTGTGATTGTTGTAGCAAGCTAATTCATGTTGCTTGCTCTGATTTATCTGCTGTCGAGCTAAAGTGTCTACAACTGCGTCCAAACTCTAAACGCAGAGTGAAATATATATGCGATGAATGCGAGAAGGGCGTCCATCAGATACCGAAGTTAATTGATATGGTCAATGAATTGAGGGACGAAATTCTCAAGTTGAAGGATGGTACGCTGAATGTGGAACAGCCGAAGAGTCTGGGTGTATCTTTGCTGGAGACTGAGAAGATTATACAGGAAATCACGGAGCGAGGAAGGAGAACATCGAATGCAATTGTCTACGGCAGCGCTGAGCTGAATAACGTATCGAGAGCGGAACAGTTGAACACAGATACGATCTTAGTGGCTGGAATTTCGGAGGGTGTTGGGATACAGGAGACGCCAATTAGTCTAGTTCGCCTGGGAAAGTTTGATCCCAGTAAAAAAGATCGCCGTAGGCCGATTAGAATTACTTTATCATCGTCTGGTGCTGTACATTCCTTAATTCGCAACTTCAAGAAGCTTAAGACTGATGGTGCATGCGCCGGATTGTCTGTATCGTTTGATCGAACGCCTATGCAGAATCAGCTGTATAAGGTTGTCAAGCAGGAGCTGGATGATAGGGTTGCGACGGGCGAGACAGGTTTGAGAATAAAATACCTTAATGGTGTTCCTAGCATTACTGATGCCACGGAAAACTAAGTGTGCCCAACAGTGGTCCCACTCTTAAAATGTATTACCAAAATGCACGTGGATTAAACTCTAAGACACATGACTTCTATACAAATTGTTGCAGTTTTGATTATGATATAGTTTTGGTAACGGAAACATTGCTTACGGACTCGGTTTTTGATTGTGAATTGTTTCCTGATGGATACAGTGTGGTTAGGTGTGATCGGCGGTTTTCAACGGTTAAACGGTCTAGAGGTGGCGGAGTTCTTATTGCTTTTTCCAATTCCATTATGTATAGCACTGTCGACACTTCAGCACTGAATGAGCTGGTGCCCTTGATTGACGTAGTTGTCTGTGACTGTAATCTCAGCGGTTTTGCTTTTTATTTGTGTAATATTTATATACCACCCGGCATTGCCGGGGACGATGTTGGTGCTTACTTGGATGCACTCGAGGCTCTCTTGCTGGATCGACCTGTGATTATCGTCGGGGACTTCAATGAGCCAAATCTTTACCGCGTACATGGCACGGCGTCGGGAAAGTCGTTAAGATATCTTAGCTTTGTTAATATTTTGCAATTAGTCCAATACAATAGTGTAACCAACAAGGACAATGTTCGATTGGATCTTGTTTATTCAAATACGGAGAGTTCAATTGATGTATGTCGGGCTCTCACTCCATTTGTACAGGAAGACTTATACCATCCGGCGTTATGCGTAAACGTGAATTTTACTAGGGCGTCCACGGCGAGGCGTTTTCAGTCAGCCAGCGGCGACCGCTATAATTTCAGGAAGGCAAACTATGTCAAGCTCTACAGAGATCTTTGTGAGGTTGACTGGACATCTCTTAGGTTGGTTAATGATGCTAATGTAGCTGTGGAAATGTTCTACGCCATACTGTACCAAACTCTGGATGGTAATGTACCTAAGTGCAAAGGCGGAAGTATGAGCTTTCCGGCATGGTTCACAGGAGAGATAAGAACTAATGTGAAAACAAAGCAGTACTACAGGAGAAGAGGCTACGTGCGGTAGTTAAGACTCAAATCGCTAATGCCTATAGCAACTACCTGGAGGAGGTGGAGAGGGACATCAGATCGTACCCCAAAAAACTCTGGACATTTCTTCGTAATAGAAAGGGAGCTACACGTATACCGGGGAGACTCATTGATGGCTGTTCGGAGATCAATGATCCGCAAATCATTGTTGATGCATTTGCCCAGTGCTTTTCCAGATATTTCATACCAAACTCGGAAGTTGACATGCCGGATCTTCCAAGCAATTGTCAGTCGTTTTCTGTTCAACCGGTGTCGGTTGAGCAGATGGTGCAAGTTCTGAAGTCATTCCCCGCCAAGCATACTGCGGGCGAGGATCAAATACCCAGTTTTCTCCTGAGAGATGCTAGATATGTCTTTGCAGAGCCACTGGAATTTATTATTAACATTGCAATTGAGTGTGGCGTTTTTCCCGATCGTTTGAAAGTGGCTAGGGTTACACCGGTCTTTAAAAAGGGAGATAACCGATTGATAGAAAATTATAGACCAATATCCATATTGTCTAACTTTGGTAAAGTGTTCGAGCAAATTATTTATACAACCATCTCCGAAAGATCGCGTCCTTACCTCTCTGAGTTTCAACATGGTTTTATATCAAAACGATCAACTGTGACAAACCTCGCCCCAATCACTCAGTATATGTCTGAAGTCCTGGACAATCGTGGAAGAGTGGACGTCATTTATACTGATTTCTCTCGTGCGTTCGACACGGTACATCACGGTTTCCTCCTATATAAGATTGGACGCTTTGGAGTCTCGCCCTGCCTGGAAAAACTTCTTAAGAGTTACCTAACTAACAGATGTAATTATGTCTTTTGTAATGGATATTCATCAAGTCGGTACTCGCCAACATCTGGAGTTCCCCAGGGGTCAAATTTGGGACCATTGTTATTCGTGTTGTTTGTTGATGATTTGCTGAGTTCCTTGACGTGTCCTGTACTGGCTTATGCAGATGATATTAAGATCTACTCATCTATAACATCGCAAGAGGACGTCATGAATCTTCAGTTTAACATGGACAGAATTGCTGTGTGGTGCCAGAAGTTTCGACTGCTCCTGAATGCTGATAAGTGCTGTGCATTGGCGTATACAAGAAGGCGGGACCCAGTCCGATTGCTGTACAATATAAATGGGACACCCTTACGCTCTGACTCAACCATAAGAGATCTCGGCGTGGTGTTTGATACCTCACTCTCCTTTGACCATCACATGGATGCCATGGTTCTGGCTGCATCTCGTGCTCTGGGTTTTGTTATGCGGTCATCGAGGCACTTCAGAGACGGCGAGCTGGTGAAGACGCTCTACTACGCGTTTGTTAGGAGCAAGCTTGAATATGCCTCACTTGTGTGGTATCCTTTTTATACGACGCACCAGCTTAGGGTTGAGCGAATCCAGCGAAAATTTTTGAAGAGTCTCTCGTTCAGGATGGATGGAGTGTATCCTGAGAGGGGTGTCAGTGGTGAGGATCTGCTACAGCGGCATGGAGTGCAATCACTGCTTCACAGGCGAGAGATGAATAGCGTGATGTTTCTGCAAAAACTGCTAAACAATAAAATAGATTCCCCCTATTTGCTATCGAGGGTGGCGTTCAATGTTCCGCGTATTGCCTCCAGATTTGCTACCACTTTTGCTGTGCCCGCAGCCCGTACAAACGTATTGATACGGGCTCCAGTGTCTGTGATGTGTCGGTGTGCGAACATAAAAGTGGATGATGTGTTTTGGTGCGGTGCGCGGTGAATGCGGCTTTTGTTTTGGCGTTTGTTTGTTTTAATGCAATTCTTTTCAGTTATTGTATTTTTTTTATATTACTCGGGTAGATTTGGTTTTGGTTTGATCTGTAGTACATATTTATGTTTCATGTTACAGTATTCGTTTTATAATTTTATAATTTTATAATTTTATAATTTTATAATTTTATAATTTTATAATTTTATAATTTTATAATTTTATAATTTTATAATTTTATAATTTTATAATTTTATAATTTTATAATTTTATAATTTTATAATTTTATAATTTTATAATTTTATAATTTTATAATTTTATAATTTTATAATTTTATAATTTTATAATTTTATAATTTTATAATTTTATAATTTTATAATTTTATAATTTTATAATTTTATAATTTTATAATTTTATAATTTTATAATTTTATAATTTTATAATTTTTATTATTTTATAATACGTCTTCAAGAAGTTTACTTTTCTTTAAGATGAAAAATTTTTGTTCCATACATTTCTAAAATGTTTGTCCTGTAATTGGGGTGACCTGTTGGGCAATAAAGGTTTATCGAGTTATTGCACTTCTCCTGACAAGTTAGGGAAACCTGACAAGTCAGGGAAACATTTACCCAAACCGGGTGTATCAACCATGGGTTTGGGCTCGGACGATATTTAGCATCAGGTATTTCTTTTAATTTAACGCACTTACGGTAAGGTTCAGATTGTTTATTTTTTTTTCTTTTTTTTTTTTTTTATGTTATGTTTGATAGCATTTTTCTGACTATACTGCATGTTTGAATGATCACGGCCTTCTGCATAATTTTATGTTTTTCCCATGGTATTTTCAGTTTGTCTAATGCCGGATGTAGAGACGTTGGTATCTCGCCAGTGTTTGATAATATGATCGGCACGATATCAACTCGTTCTTGCTGCCATAGCGTCTTTATTTCGGCTGCCAAGGGAAGATATTTTCGAATTTTTTCCGTTTTGGTTTTTTCTAGGTTATCAGTATTTGGAATGGCTATGTCTATTATCTGTGTATGCTTTGTCAATTTATCTACTACTACAATGTCCGGTATGTTGTTCTTCACCGGCTTATCCGTGGTTATTGTTCTAGCCCAGTAAATTTTATAAGTTGGTTCGTCAATTACAGATTCTGGGGTATATCTGTAGTATGGAGTTCTTTCTGTCTCCTGCCGTAGCTGGCGTAGGAGTTCTTGGTGGACCACACGCGCCACCATATCGTGCCTCTCCGTGTATTCACGTGGGGCGAGCACCTTGCATCCTCCAGTGAGGTGGTCCACGGTTTCCTTCTCCGATCCGCACAGTCTACATTCTTCACCTATCTGTTCGCCTATGATGCGTCTTCTGTACACTTTCGTGGGCATAACTTGATCCTGCACAGCAAACATCATGCCCTCGGTCTCCGCGTGCAAGAATCCGTCCTTGATCCAAGATATCGAAGCGTCTCGATCTATTTCCGCTTTGTCAAGCCTTGTAGGATATCTTCCATGTAGTGCCTTTCCTTTCCAGGTATTAACTATTTCCTGGTTGTCACTTTGACGGATTTCATTGGCCTTCTGAAGCGGAGTCCCTGCAAACCGTTGCTGGCATACCATTCCACACAAACGTTTATTCTCGTTATCCCTGAAGTGTGCAGCCAAGTCCTTGACCTGTTTTGCATGGTGGGCCTTAAAGTCCGTTGCTCCTCTTCCTCCCTTATCTCGGGGCAAGTGAAATCTTTCCACCGCGCTTTTAGGGTGGTGAATGCGGTGTTTAGTCGCCTCAGTTCTACAGAGTCTGTTTAAAGAGTCTAGCTCGGTTTCCGTCCATTTTAATACCCCGAAGCTATAAGTAAGTACTGGTGCAGCGTATGTGTTTATTGCCTTGATTTTATTTGCAGCCGTTAAGTGTGTTTTCAGAATGTTTTTCATACGCTGCAAGAATTTTTCTCGCGTTTCCTGTTTTGCTCGCTTCTGGTCAATCCCTCTAGCCTGTAGATATCCAAGGTATTTGTAAACATCCTCAGGGTGCAGAGCCTCTATTTCCTCGTGCTGCAGAGCATATCCCTGTATTTCCTGCCACTTTCCCCGCTTCATAGCGTGCATTTTACACTTATCTATCCCAAACGTCATGCCTATGTTTTCACTGAACTTTTGTGTGACCGCTATCAGTTGTCGGAGGCCAGCTTCAGTTGACGAAAAGATTTTAATGTCGTCCATATACATTAGGTGGGTGATTTCATGTAGCGGTAGAGAGTATCCTTTACCGCATTCGTTTAGCAGATTTGAAAGAGGATTGATGGCCAGACAGAACCATAGTGCACTTAGGGCATCTCCCTGGAAAATTCCTCGTTTGATAGAAATATTTCCGCAGTTGTGTGTTTGTTCTTCTGCATTTAAGATCAGTGTTGTTTTCCAGCTCTTCATCGCACAATCAAGGAAAGTTATGAGATGTTCGTCGATTTTGTGAATTTCTAAGGTTTCCAACAGCCAGCTGTGGGGAACACTGTCAAATGCCTTCTGATAGTCAATGTACGCAGTGTATAGAGGGTTATTTTTCGTCTTTGCATTTTCAGTTATGACTGCATCGACTATCAACTGCTCCTTACATCCTCTGGATCCTCGGCTGCACCCTTTCTGTTCCTCCGCTAGGAGATTATTATCTACCAGGTGTGTGTAGATCTTGTTACTAATAATGCTTGTTAATATTTTATATAGTGTGGGCAGACAAGTAATCGGTCGGTATTTGGACGGGTCTTGTTGTGGTTGCGATGTTTTTGATAGTAAATAAGTTGTCCCAGATGTCATGAAAGGCGGCATCTTTTTCGGATCCATGATTAATTCGCTTAGTAGGTGTGCGAGTAGTTCATGTGTTCCCGAGAACTTTTTCCACCAGAAGTTTTGTATGTTATCTGGCCCGGGAGCCTTCCAATTATGCGTATTGCCGATCGTGTCCTGAACATCTTTCACGCTTATTTGATGACTATACATTTCGGAAGTGTGAGTAAATGCATCTTTTATTTCTGCAGTCAGTTTCGTATTTTTGTGTTTGTACCGTCGCCCCCATATATTTTCCCAGTACTTTCTGGTTGCTTCCTCTTCCGGGTAGTGGCCCTTTTCATGTCTCCGCTGGTTGTTTTTCTCGAGGTCCCTATAGAATGCCTTTTGACTTTGGTTGAATTTTCTGTTGTCCTGTTTTCTCTTCATTGCCTTTTTATATCTCGCCAGCCTTCTAGCAGTTACCGCGAGCTGCTGCTTTTGTCTGTCCAGGATTTCATCGAGTGAATCGTCCATTTCCGTTCGGTGCTTTGCCAATATTTTAACCACTTCCCTTTCTCGCCTTTTTCCAAGTCTGCCCCTTTTCTTCTCTGTAAGAATTCCTATTGTTTTGCGCACATACTCTATTTTCCGTTCCAATCTTCTCTGCCAAGCTGGAATCCTATCAGTAGTCCTCTTATTCGTTTGTTTCATGTTGTTCTCTGTTATCTTTTGATTGTGTTGTGTCAGGACAGTTACAGCTCCAGCGTAGATAATTGTATGAAGCTTGGATATATCCATATTGATATCTCTTTTGATTATCGCTGTAATGGCTCTATTGGTTGCTGTTATTATTCTATTTGTCTCCTTGTTCGTCCTCAGTCTTGGTAAGTTGGGTCTTTGCGTAGGTTCTATGTCTTGGTATTTGTATATGTTGGTCTCCAACATTTCTTCGGTTTGTGTGTCGGTTCGGGTCATTGTTTGGTGCGATTCTCGTTCTTCCGCAGTTTCCGTATCCTGTGTTTGTTCTATGTCCGGGTGAACGATGTTTATGTTGTTTTCTACCAACAGTTCTCCAGTTTGCGTGTTGGTTTGGGTAGCTGTCTGTTGGGTCTGGTCCTGGTCGGTCTCGGTTTCCGAACCATCAATTTCTTGTACGTACGTTGCCCAGCCTAGAGCGAGTCTTACATCGGATTTTATGGTCTCCATTTCTTCGATTGTTGTTCGGTTGCCAGTCATCAGCGCTCTTCTCTGGTCAACCATGTTTTGTGTTGTTTTTGCGTTGAGTTCTGGAAACCTTTCTGTTACCATCGCGTGAAGTTGATTTGCATACGGCTCGCTCACTGTTTCCAGTTTGGTAATTAGCAAATAGCTTCGAACTATATACAAATTCATTTCCTTAGTCCATCTAGTTCGTTTTGCTTTTGCCTTTGTTTCAGCGGTGGGTCGCGGTTGATCCGCGACATCATCCCCTGTCACTTGAGCCGTATTTTGTTGTTGCTGTTGTTGTTGTTGTTCGTCCTGTGTTTGTTGCTGTGTACCATTGTGTGTTAAGACGTCTGGTATATTGTTATTTCTTCGTCTACTTTGTCTCGTATCCATTGGGAACGGGTTTATTGTTGCGTATGTCGTCTTAACAAACGAACGCAATCTGGATTTGTTTTGGTTGAGATTGAATTTCCAAAAAAAATATATGTTGGGCACTGAGGCCGGTCCTGTGTTCGGGAATGCCAATAGCGAAGGTGACTCGGGCGCAAAAACTTGCCTAAAGGCTGGTTTACATGGTGCGAGTTGCTGACCAGCCAGTTGACAGCAGCTGTCCCTGCGAACTCGCATTGAAAAGTGGCTAGCAACTCGGCTGTTTACACGAGATCAGTGAGGTGCGAGCAGCTCGCCAGTCTTGCGTTGTATACTCGTGTTTCAATATGGCTGAGCGCCGAGAAATTCTGATCTGCAAACTGGCAATCTTTTTCCATGTTGTTATCTGACGAATTTATTACATGCATCCAACGTGTAGTTCCAAGAAAAAGAAGAGTTTGGGTTAGAAATTGGTTGTATCAAGAATCTTCAAGAGCAACAAATACAATCATGAAAGAGCTATACCACAAAGATCGTCGTCACTATCGAGTACCCACACAGTCCGAAACACTTTTAAATTAAATTGACTCAAATATTCAATGCAATTATTCATTCATACGTGAAACTCTCCCAGTATATATTATATACGGAAGCAGGGAAAACATAACTAAAAGTGTCTATAAATATAAATAAATGTAGTCGCATCCATCGAGCCAGCCCTCATCAATGACTGCAACTTCCTCAACAATTGCTTGCTTGAGTTGAGTATTGACGATATTCCTCTGGAACATACGGTCTTTCAGGAGCCGCAACAGGAAAAAGTGTTGACGGACTTTTTCCTGTGTGGTATCTTCAAGAACCGTTTGCACAATGCACTGATGTAAACGGAGACCATCTGCCCCATATAATTTTCAAAAAATAACCTTGAAACCTGTGGCAAATAAATGGCATACTTGGTCGTATTTATAGACATATTTACTTATTTTGTCCGTGCTTTCGTATATAATAGGTATTATTTGAAAAATGTCAATTGGCTCCGGACTATCCTGTACAAAGAAAACAAAATTGCTATACACTGGCAAGTAACTGAGCTTTGCGTTCACACTACGCAAAGAGCGGGCGCACAGCTGACCGATAACCTGGGAAGGGTGGTGGGGGAAAGCAAGTGGCCAGTAAAATCAAAATTGTTTGAAGTAGCTCGCATGGCAGCAGCTGACAATCTCGCATAGGCAGTAACTCGCATATTCCGTTTAAACCATAACAGTAGCTGGTATGCAGTAACTGTCATTCTCAACTCGCACGCCAGCTCGCACCATGTAAACCCCGCATAACGCTGCGTTTCCTGGTCCAGCCAGGTGTTCCGTATATTGCCGATATACCGAAATTTTTACGAAAATTAATGGAAAACAGTACTTACAGTTGCAGGCTGACTGTTATATTTTACCTTTCGACACACCACACTCCGCACACACCCTCACTCACTTTCTCGGTCTCACTTGTTAGTTTTTCCGCTTAAAACTCCACTTTATTCGGAGCACGGAAAATCTCGTGTGCTTTCACACACGGTCAGGGCCGTAGGTTTATTATTATTATTTATTGAAAATCTCTGATACATCTCATTAAATATTTGAAACCTAGATAATATAATTTAGATATAACATATAAATACTAAACTTACACTAATAATTTTGAAAAGTAATAAAGAGGATCAGGGCAAATTGGTAGTACCGAGCTTCGCTGAAGCCTAGGGTACTCCCTTTGCGGGTATCACTGCAGCTCTACCCAATTTTGAAAAACACAAGGCCATTTATGCTTTGCAAAGAAAAATTTCATTTTTATTATTATTATTATTATTATTATTATTATTATTATTATTATTATCACATAAAAATGAATACTGAACTAAAATTGATTCTTCAAAATGTAACAATAATTTGCAACTACCTATTACCTAATATTATTTATCATTTTTAAATGTAAATCAAGCCCCCCTTTAATGTGTGCAAGAAATATAATGCAAAACAATATTTAAATCATAGCCTGTATATCGGCTATTAGTGGATTAAACAGAATTTCAACTACCTTAGTTTTTTTTTAATTTGTCCCCACAAAAACTAATTAAATATGTTGTCCAAATTTCGGTAGTTTAAAACACATGTTTTAAACATTTAAAACCAACTGTTTTAAACATTTAAAACAAACTGTTTTAAACATGTTTAAAACAAAATATTTGTTTTAAAACATGTTTAAAATAATGTTTTAAAACAACATCTTTTATAAATAATTGTTTTATGTTTAAAATAAAATGATTTATAACAAAATATTTGTTTTAAAATATGTTTAAAAACATGTTTTCCAATTGTTTTCCAAAATTCTTAAAAAGTTACTGCACATTTGAAATACCTATTAGCAAAATAAATTTTTCTTTAAAATATAATGTGCGGGGTAATGCCGTAACCGAGTTTGTATTACCAATTGTTATGCAGCAACGGGTAACATTGAATGCAACATTTTGTTTTTTTTATGTAAATTTTAAATTTTTTTATCAATACAAAAATCAAAATAGCGTCTACTTGACTGCTCGCCTTTTCTACAAAAAACAAAATTGAATACGTGGAAAATCAAATATAAAACATGCAAATAATCCTTACCACATTCACAGTCCACTTACTAAATATGTTATCAATTTCTTATAATTTTGAATTATCGATGTCTCGTAAATTTTATTACACAAAGTTATAAATCTATTATATCAAGATAATTAGCAATACATATATAAAAATCAGTAAGAAAAAGAGGGAACGGCCATAGAAAACTATCGATGACGTCATAACTAAGAACAATTGAAGGTTGGACATTGAATTTAATATAGATATGTATATTTATATATATTTTGATAATTAGAAATTAGAAAGTTGGAGGATTTTTAAAATAGCAGTCCGAGCCAAATGTTTTGTCGTTTCCACACAATATATAATAGACATCTATCAGTCCACAACAACTGTTTCAGGTAGTCAAACGTATTACATAAAATATTAGTTTTAGGTCGCACTACATCATGTTTTATTTTAAATTACATATAATTTTTAAATTGCGATTTAATTAAATCAGTGGACATTTTTAACGACCTTTGAACTGCTCATTATAATTTATAGAGGTTTCGACTGTATTGCACATTTACAAAATTTATTTTTACAAAGTAAATGTCATTTAGTGTAAAAGTTTTCATATGGACCAATTAAGCAGTACATATATCAAAATCAGTAAGAAAAAGAGGGAATGGGAATAAAAAAATTAAGGTCAACAACAATTTAATGATGAAATTGAGTAACATAAATATAGATTGAAATTTAAATAAATTTTAATTTTACATTTTTTACTTTATCATACGCAGTATAATAAAGTATTGTAATCGCGCCGAAAAAAAAAATTGAGATTTTAGCGGAAATAGGTCTTTTTGGGTCCCCTGAACATTTTTGACCAAGGTACAAAAAAATGTCTGTGTGTGTGTGTGTATGTGTGTGTGTATGTGTGTGTGTACCCGTTTTTTGTGGAGACGGTTCCGGGGAAACTACTAAAGGTATCGGGACGAAAGTTCATATTTAGAAGTTTCATGACTAAACTTAGAGCTGAAAAGCTTTTGGTTCAAAAGGGTCCAAAGGAACGGGCTATTTACTGCTAGCATTTTTCAACGATTTTGCAATTGAGCCGCTATTTCTGCAATTTCGTCAAAATAGTTAAATAATAAATTAAAGCAGAGGAAATTTTGAATAATTTATGCCTATGACATTTTTTGGTAAAATTAATAGTTTGGCGCAAGAGCAAATTCTATTTGATCGAGATCGGTCGCATCTGCTTTGATATGAAACTACATAGTAGCCAGGATTTTGACAAATATTTTTTTGTGCTGTCACCACAGAAATGTCTATGGCTGTCACACTCGAAAACAACCGATTCAGAGGCATTCAGAGGTTTGGGAGCCGCTATGGAATGTTGCCGCTCTACTGCGGCAAATTATAAAATACAAATTTCAAATAACATAAGATCACCAATTTGATTGTTTGTTGATAAGAAATATCAACCCGTCTTTATATATAATTCTAAAAACGATAAATTGAGAAAATTATAAATAAAGTATAGCGATGAGTGTAGTTTTATTTTAGTATGTTGGTAGGGATGTGTCATGAACAAATATAAATCTGTCAGAATTTGAATTACCTTTTTAAGGTGCGTTTTCATTAGTGATAATGGCAGTGGTAGCAGACGCCGTTATAGTATTTCCAATAGAAAATTGCTAGTGACTCATGTTTATGTACATGCAAACTAATATGTGTCATTATCACGGTATGTAAAAAATACTATAATTTCGTATTCTACCACCGCCATTAGCTACCATTACCTACCAATCGGAACGCACCTTTAAACTTGACGTTTCGTCAAAGTGGTACCAACCTAGCATTTACTATACCGAAATTTTTTATTTATTTATTTTTTTAAATATGTATTTCTTAAAAAGCAACACAATAAACGTTGATGTCGCTCCTGCCAAAAACTAGATAGCGCGACTCGCTCATATGCGACGGCGACACTCCGCCTTCGGTGACGCGCCGCATCACCGCTCGTCGCGCTATTCGGTAGTTTCGGCATTTGTGACATAAATAACCATTATTCTAATGACGTAGTGTAGGTAGTGTCAAATGCTGATGCTTTGACAATACCTACGATTTATCTCAATAGAATAGATTCTCATGCAGCTAAACTATTAATTTTATATATTGTATGATAAAGTCATGCGCCTGGCCACATCAGATTTTTTAAATGTTATCGACACATTGTTCTGATGTGATATCATTCATATTGGATTGTAAATCCTCCCCTTACATATCACACATAAGAGAAAACGCGTATGGATTATGGATGTTATTATACTCAAACTGTCGGTATACCTTCTTACAATAAGAATTAATTTACTGTTTATTTTAAAATACATAACAATGCACTTTTGTCAGTCGGATATCGGAAACATATAAATAGACGAAATTCGTCCATACATACAGAAAAATAAAACGAAACGAAAAAAAGTGACCCTTTGGTTTTATGACTTTAGCAGGTAGGTATCCGACGACCGACAATCTCCGACCTACGTTTGGTGTACGCTAGCTGCGGTCATGTAAAGATCTTATTTTCCTCTGCTGTACATTAATGATCATAATTTCTTCGATATAGAAAATTTGTTGAATGATTCAATCATTCGGGCCACAGATAGAAAATATTTTCACATATAGGTACACGTTCCACAACAACGTACCATCACAACCTTATGTTCCGTATATAATAAACATTAGCTTTATTATTTGTATCCTAACTGTTTTGCAAACAACTTTTTTTGTTTTTTTTATAAAAAATCTTATAAACAAACTTATGATTTTTTCAGTGAAACAGAAAATTCCATGTATACTGATCGTTTTGAGTTTTATCAACTGTTTCTGAGATATTGAGAAATAAATGTAAAAAACGTGCATTTTTCTAAAAATAATTCAGGGAATTCTGAATATTTCTGTAAAACTAACAAGGATAAATAAACAAGAGAACTTATTTTAGATAGTAAACATATCGCACTTTTGATTTGCGATTACAATATGACTCATCGCGACTAACTGGACGTTTGCTAAATGTCATATAACTTAAAAAATTAGATGGATTACAGATCTGTAAACCAGCTTTCGAAAAAAATGCCTAACTCAACAGCTACAAAGTTATTAAACATCTAGTTTCATTTAACGTACGCATAATAAATCATTAATAAATCATTCAATAAATCATCACATAAATCATTAAATCATTAAATATTTAGTTGCCATGACGATTTCCAACAATTGCACAAATATAATGACCTGAAATGAAATAATTGCGAACTTGAATTATGAAATACAGAAAAAAATATATTCATCCAAAAACTTATTTGTTTAGGTACCAATCGAAAATTGTTTAAAATTTGTATTAAATATCTGTGGTTCTAATTATATAAATAATATTAATAAGTTCTTGGTTCTTGGGTTGTATTTTCGTACACTTAACACAGTAATAAAGTTACAGTAATACTGTCGTAAGATGCAATAACTAAATAAAATGGTTACTGAAATAATTATTATATATTCAGTTTACAATTCTCAATAAAAAGTAGGTCAGTACGTACTCATATTTGCCGGTCAAGTTAATGTGTTTAATTAAGTCTTCGGATTGTCGGTGGACATATGACATGTTCCATAATATCTACAGAAATTATTTGATAACGGTCCCTTATTCTTCATGTTTATCGTAGTTGTGATTCTCCCATAAATTTCTCCTCATGTCTCCATTAGTAACAAATTAACCAGAGTCAAATCAGGCAATCTAGTTTGCCAGAGCGTTTGACTACATAATAGTATATTATTTGACGAGCACATAACTAAGGATATAAATCGCGAGCATGAAGTTGTAATCATGCGAGCGATTTATATCCGTTATGTGCGAGTCAAATACGACGTTTTATCTACGACTCATAAATTCCATTTAAAGTAAAATATTTTAAATTTATTTGTCAATGATGGCGAGGCGAACCGTCAAATAACTGTCATCCACGTAGGGTTTGGCAGACTTTGACACTAGCGTCGTATAATGATGACAGTTCGTTCAAATAATGAGGTGATTATTTGAACGAACTGTCACTATTATACAACGCTAGTGTCATTATAATCATTCGCGCTATATAATTATGGGGATTATATAATCATAGATACGTATGCAATGAACTTATTATATGTGAGTCGTAGATAAACAATTTAATGTCTTTGTAAATATTGATTAAACAATTTTGGAGTGGAACTATTTTAAACATGCTGCTGCATGAAGAGAAGAATTATTACATTTATGAGATTGTTGAATTTTGTCGTATCATCTAGATGTTTAATATTAATTTTTGAATTGTTGTGATATATGTCAATGTCGAATTAGATGCGTAATAACTTTTTACTAATTTATCGATAATTTGAATTATGTTAAGACATAATTTCATTTCGAATTTTTAACTTTTGTGACATTTAGCATACCTCGAGTTATTCGGGATAAGTCATATAAGAATCGCACATCAATAATAACTGTCAAAAAGTGCGCTATTTTTACTATGCAAAATGAGATTTTTTGTTTCCTTATTCCTTGTAAGTTACCTCAGAATATTTTTTTGAAAAATACAGAATAACTCAGAGTATGTTCCATTAAAACCACAGAATATAAGTTTGTATTGGTACGTCGTTGTAGAACTTTATATGTATATGAAACTATTTTCATTCTGTGGAGCGTATGATTATCCATAACGTTTCTATATGGAAGAATCGTGTATTTTTTAAGGCCATTAAAGCGACACACGCCTATATCTCGGATACTAACAAAGCAAAAATATTTTTCGGTAATATATTATCAAAAAATTAGCAAAAAAATATAAGCTGATCATATTTTTCAAACTCCGGTCAAACTCCGGAGTTGCCGGCAGGTAAGCGGCGCGTCAGTACCTCGAAAGCTAACAAAGCAAAAAATTGATATTTTCGTAAAAAAATGGCAATAAAATAGCAAAAAAATATAGGCCGCTCACATTTTTCAAATTAATTTGTTTTGACATAGTGCGCCGCCGAATGGCCGGCACGTCAGCGGCGCACCCCTATATCTCGGGTCCTAACACAGCAAAAAAAACTTTTTTCAAAGAGAAAGGTAATTTGTCGGGCAATTCCGTCATACGAAGAAGCAACCGTAGACACGTGTTTCGGACTATTAGTCCTCATCAGTACGGTATAGCCAAGGAGTAAGATAGATACTCAATGGAAAAAAACACTCAAATGGAGACCATAGGGGGGTGCCCAATGTCGCCAATTTGGTGCTTCAGTCACAACATCTTCAGGATTCGAAGACAAGATGTGACGTCGCGCCGGAGGTGACGGACACCCCAGGCCCACCATAGCCCATGAAGGTATAGATGGAAAACAGGTTTATCGACGGTAAGGTATTCAAAGAGAAAGGTAATTTGCCGGGCAATTACGTCATACGTCGAAGCAACCGTAGACACGTGTTTCGGACTATTAGTCCTCATCAGTACGGTATAGCCAAGGAGTAAGATGGACACTCAATGGAAAAAACACTCAAATGGAGACCATGAGGGGGGTGCCCAATGTCGCCAATTTGGTGCTTCAGTCACAACATCTTCAGGATTCGAAGACAAGATGTGACGTCGCGCCGGAGGTGACGGACACCCCAGGCCCACCATAGCCCATGAAGGTATAGATGGAAAACAGGTTTATCGACGGTAAGGTATTCAAAGAGAAAGGTAATTTGCCGGGCAATTACGTCATACGTCGAAGCAACCGTAGACACGTGTTTCGGACTATTAGTCCTCATCAGTACGGTATAGCCAAGGAGTAAGATGGACACTCAATGGAAAAAACACTCAAATGGAGACCATGAGGGGGGTGCCCAATGTCGCCAATTTGGTGCTTCAGTCACAACATCTTCAGGATTCGAAGACAAGATGTGACGTCGCGCCGGAGGTGACGGACACCCCAGGCCCACCATAGCCCATGAAGGTATAGATGGAAAACAGGTTTATCGACGGTAAGGTATTCAAAGAGAAAGGTAATTTGCCGGGCAATTACGTCATACGTCGAAGCAACCGTAGACACGTGTTTCGGACTATTAGTCCTCATCAGTACGGTATAGCCAAGGAGTAAGATGGACACTCAATGGAAAAAACACTCAAATGGAGACCATGAGGGGGGTGCCCAATGTCGCCAATTTGGTGCTTCAGTCACAACATCTTCAGGATTCGAAGACAAGATGTGACGTCGCGCCGGAGGTGACGGACACCCCAGGCCCACCATAGCCCATGAAGGTATAGATGGAAAACAGGTTTATCGACGGTAAGGTATTCAAAGAGAAAGGTAATTTGCCGGGCAATTACGTCATACGTCGAAGCAACCGTAGACACGTGTTTCGGACTATTAGTCCTCATCAGTACGGTATAGCCAAGGAGTAAGATGGACACTCAATGGAAAAAACACTCAAATGGAGACCATGAGGGGGGTGCCCAATGTCGCCAATTTGGTGCTTCAGTCACAACATCTTCAGGATTCGAAGACAAGATGAGACGTCGCGTTTGACGGAATTGCCAGACAAATTACCTTTCTCTTTGAATACCTTACCGTCTATAAACCTG
This sequence comes from Melinopterus prodromus, assembly GCA_964023965.1. Taxonomy (NCBI): domain Eukaryota; kingdom Metazoa; phylum Arthropoda; class Insecta; order Coleoptera; family Scarabaeidae; genus Melinopterus; species Melinopterus prodromus. The sequence goes on from OZ030392.1 coordinate 50,847,916, forward strand.
TTTTCCATCGAAATCTTTTTTGGTTACAAATTAGCAAAAAATTAGCAAAAAAATATAGGCTGCTCACATTTTTCAAATTCATTTGTTTTGACATAGTGCGCCGCTGACGGGGCGCCGCGCCACACGTCACCGGCGCCTCGGTATCTCGAAAACTAACAAAGCAAAAAAAATATATATTTTGGAAAAGAAATAGCAAACAAATAGCATAAAAATATGGATATAATGATTTTCATTTTGCAAAAGTTGCGCCGCTGACTTGCCCGACCTCCAAAACTTCGTGATGCTGTTAAACAAGGAAAAGTCAATCAAATAAAAGAAATTTACAGAAGGTTAAAAATCCACATTTTGACAACATGATTGTATTAAAATAAATGTTAAATATTACATACATACAAATAATAGGAATTTAAATAGAATCTAGTAAAGAGGACACAGTACTGTTACGACCACAACCTGTTCACATCAGATATATCATATCGTAGTACCTAATTCCATTCTATGTTAAGCACATTGCACAGGTACTTGTTTCCATATTCTTTGTTTGAAAATGCGATTTTATATGAAATTAAAGAATAGGCGGTTTAATCCAACCAATCAATTGAGAGAAAACCGACATAATTTAGTTGCAAACAACAGATTTTGATTAAAATATTATCGCAATATCTGCCTATATCCGTATTTACTTTGCGAATGACATTTGTCACTTTACGTACACATTATATTTTCTAGGGATTGGTTATCACATTGCTCTTGATTTTGCAAAAAGGGGAGCTCGCGTCATATTGGGATGCAGAAATATAGCAAAAGCAGAAGCTGCACAAAAACGGATTATCAGTGAGACTACAAATGAGAACGTTGTGGTGAAGCTCATCGATATGGAATCGTTTGAGTCGGTGAGAAATTTTGCGAAGGACTTTAACGAACATGAAGATAGATTGGATATATTCGTCAACAATGCTGGAATAGTATGGTTAGATTACGAAACTAAGGATGGATATCCAGTTGTGATGCAAGTAAACCATCTGTCGCCATTTTTGCTAACTAATCTTTTAATTGGTACGTCTTTCTGTTTAATTCAGTCGTACCTATAGTAAAAACGACTTTAGAGAATGTGTTTATTACATAGCACTCTTTCCCTTATGGACACTAGGCTGGTTATTTTTATGTCGAAAGCAACAATCCCCCCCCCCCCAATTCGTCCCAAAAAAGGCCAAAAAGTAGACAAGTTTTTTTGGAAATTTTGATTTCTAACGGTGCCTATCGACGCCTTAATTACCATGGGAAAAAACTTATTTGGTATTTCTCGAATAATTGTTCGGGATTTGGGAAAATTTATGTTAACTTTTAGAGGACTTTCCAAGGAAGAATTTACGCTATTCTACATATGGATTTGACGCTCCCAACCCACCCCCACGGTGCCCTGAAAACTACCCAAATAAAAAAATGTACATTCTTCAGACAATTTACCGTTCTAATCATTTAATTCTCCTTTTCACATACTTACTATACGTCTAGTGGAAAGTTTATAAACATTTGTCAGTTAATTTCCATTTGTTCAAACAAATTATATTTGTTGAAATAATTAGTTTTTCTCAAAATTCCGTGATCTGTTTTCTGAGTTCAAAATGGCAGTTTATTACCTTAGGGCTTAGAGTGACATTATTCATTTAAAAAAATCTTCCTATTGTTTAAACATCAATTATAATTCATTTTCAACTTTTGTTTCTAATTATAGTAGAAAAGTCGTTTTTTGTGAAATTAACTTATAAATTTCATGTTTGAGATATCTGACCTAAATTATAAAAACCATATTTGTTTAAACAAATGCAATTTCTTCAAACAATTGGCAGAAAATTATTTTTTTTAGATCGACTGTTATTCTCAAGTGATATCATTTATATTTTGGGATGATTACCTACCATTGTATGAATAATAAAATAATATGACTTTTCTATATTTCATCAAAACACAGTACAGGGAACAGATTAAAGACAGCAACAAATCAATATTATCCTGAACACATACTGGCAAAAAATCAGAATAAGTAATGGAGAAAGAAATGTGAATAATAAAATTTGTTGACGTTGGGAAATTTAATATTTTAAAAAGTAATGTAACTCCCCAATTTCCCGAAAAAAAGAATTACAAATCATTTCAATTTTTGGACCGAAATGATTATAAGGATCAATTATCTGAAGAATGTACATATTTTCATTTAAGGTTAGTTTAAGGGTACTATGAGGGTGGGTTGGGGGGCGTCAAATCCATATTAAGTAATCTTAATTTTACCCAAACAATTATTTGAAAAATACCAAAAATGTGTTGTTCCCATACATTTTTCCATGTAAAGTCTTTACTTTACATTAGAAAATGCAAAAGTAAACTTTATTGGTCTCTGTACATACAATGCGTGAGACACATTGTACTCAGAAACAACGAGAATCAAATTAAATGAAAAACAATGCAAAGCAAAATCAAGAAAATCAATACAAATTAAAAACTAATACAAAAACCAAAACAAACACAAGAAAGCGAATGCAAATTAATACAAAGGAAATAACGACAAAAAGCGACTAGACAAGAGCTAGTAACACTAAGGCCCTGACAGGTACGGTTAATAATCAAAATTTCACTTTTTTGGATTTAGAAACTGGGGGGCTCGTTGCTTTCTATCATCGCAAAAAATTTTGCAATGCGTTTTTGATGGGCGCCCTTCCCCCATAAAGCAAGGTAAATTTAAAAAACTTCCCCTCGCCCTTCCGATTTGAGCTGGATACGCCCATGACTTTGGATATATATCCGATATTAAAATGTGTAGGTGTACTAGTACTATATTAACTATTAGTTACAGTCCAGGCAATTTATAGCTTTAACCTTAAAAAATATAGTTTTGAGTATTTTCGCGCGAAAATATTTAGGTAAAGGCTTTTATAGATTTTTAGAGCTTTAACAATAATGTGAAGTCACATGTGAGCTTAAATCCATATTTAATGAACGTTTAATCATTCTAATAGAATCGGCTAACGTTTGTCTGGAACAACCAACATTTATTTATTACATTTAATTAAACAATGTTTGGGGCAAGCTTCACAAGATGGAAAATGTATTATTTATGGTTTTACGAAGTCAAACAGTATCAAAATTCGCTAATTCAAAACTCCTTTAACCTTTTTGCAAGTAACTACGTCCCTGGTGGTTGAACTACTATGGCAGCCTATATTGTTTTTACCAAATTTGGTAAAAAAATACTTTTACTTATGGCTCAGTAATAATAATCAGGCTATTTGCTTTGGATTTTACAGATAAATTAAAAAAATCCGCACCAAGTCGCATCGTGCTCGTGGCTTCAAACATGGTTCAATTCGGTTGGCTTGACCCGAAAAACATTGGACTTAGACCAAGGTTGATCAATCCGTTTCTACACCTGCACCTGTATTCGAATTCAAAGCTATGCACTGCTGTCTTCTGCAAGGAACTAGCGGAGAGGCTGAGAGGAACTGGAGTTATAGCAAATACTCTCCATCCTGGTGCTATAAGCACCCAACTCTTCGAAACCATGGGATTCTTGTTTATGACAGCAGTATATTTAAGCAGTTGGTTGATAAAGGTAAGCCAGCCAGACTGTGACGCAGCGGTAAAGTGCTTGGCTATCAGTCTGGGGGGCGTGAGTTCGACTCTCACGCCCTGCTTTCAGAGTAAAGGTTTTTCTGTAGTTTTCCTTTACTCCTTGGCGAATGCTGAAAGCCAAACAACTTAAGACTTGCCACAGATGCGGGCCATAGTAATGATAATTCGGGCCTGCCGATGCCCCCGTAGTGGCGAAAGCTGTTGGGGGATGTTAAGGCGTGGATTATTATTATTATCATGTATTCTATAAACGTCGACAGTATTTACCGATATATTACCCCATAAGACCGTAAATTACCGCGGTAATTTAACATCTCAGACAAAGCTCGTCACACTTACCATGATAGTCACTATTTAAAGTGAATACAAATATAATCAACATCTCTACCATTAATTAAATCAAACCCAGCGATCAGACCGCTTTAAATAAAAGAATTTTAGTCTTAGTAAAAAGTAAACGCAAATCTCAATAAAATATTTGTTATTCCTTTATTGAGATTTGCCTATATTTACACATACTAAATAAACTACATTTTAAGATAAGCGAGCTGGATGCTTGTTTAATATAAGTTTGATCTATATTTTAAACAAACTCTGAATGTCTTCTTCATATTACTGAATTGACGCCTCCACTATTTATTCAAACTATCCCTCCCTCGATTTTATATTAGAAACAAGAAGGACCACACGTTAAGTTCACCAATGTGTTATGATGGTAAGCCTATCGCATTAATATCATATACAGGGTCTCCCACGACGAGCTGCCATTAGAAGTATATGGAGATCCAAATGAAATGAGAGATTGAAAATTTGTGGACTTAATATTGTTGGGCACAATCGTCCCAACTAAAAATTTTTAAGTTTTCGGCTACTTCCGCTTACACCGGAAATGAATCGACAAATATCTTTGTATCTTGAGTCCAGCAACTTACTAAGTTCCGACCAGTTTGGCTTCAGAAGGGGCCGCTCAACTGCTGCGGCTGTGAGTGCTCTAGTGTCACACGTTCAGGAATGTTTCGAGAAAAAATTGTACACACAGGTTTCTTTTTACGATTTGACTAAGGCTTTTGACTGCGTATCCCATCCGTTGCTCCTCGATAGGTTGAAAGCTTTTGGTTTTGACGACGGCAGCAGATCTTTAATTGCATCATACTTATCAGATAGGTCACAGTATGTCACCTACAGTAACAAAACCTCTTCAAGGCAACCAATTAAAGATGGAGTCCCGCAGGGATCCGTCCTAGGCCCCGTATTGTTCTTAATCTTTATCAATGACATATCCACCACAGTTCCTGATTCAACAAAATTAATTCTGTTTGCCGACGATACGAGCGCGTTTAACATGTCTGAGACGGTTGAGGAGCTTCAGCTGCATCATGCCGACTCACAGGATGCTATCTTTGAGTTGTTTGCAACCAACTTGCTCACAGTTAACGAGACAAAGACGCAACTTCTCAATTTTTCTCTGCGTCCTGTGCGTGGCGATGTTGAGCCAGTCAAATATCTAGGAGTGTATATCGACTATAAGCTGACATGGGAGGAGCATGCGGTTCAAACGACGAAAAAACTAAACAAAATTATATTCACAGTACGTTCCTTGAAAAATGTAGTAACGTTCAGCACCCTAATGAAGGCGTACTATGGGTATTTTTATGCACACTTAATATACGCCGTCCTGTGTTGGGGTCATTCGGCGCACGCATCCCATGTCTTTGGGGCTCAGCGAAGATGTATCAGAGTGTTGGGCGGCATGGGTTACTCCGAGTGTTGTAGAGCTTGTTTCAAGGAGCTAGAGGTACTAACATTTCCTTGTCTGTATATAATGAGTTGCCTGATGTATGTTAACGTCCGTTTACACGCTCATGCCATTTGCGCAAAGGCTTGTACAAATCGATTTGCACAGTTAAATCGTTGCGTGTAAACGCTGGCATGAAGTTTGCGCAAGCCAAAAATCTTGGCTTGTGTAAAATCTGTCGTCACAGAAAATCGGCTTGTGGTTGGTGCTTTGGCATGAGCGTGTAAACGGGGCACAAGCCTCAGTTCCAACTTTGAGCATGCATATCAGTAGTTAATCGAACTCGTCGACTGTTGACAGCATGTAACCTACCTGAAAGATGTTTGTTTGTTGACAGCACGTTGTCATTTACCAAAATCTTAATTTGTAGTCGTACCTACTCCGTTTTGTAACAGCTGAAAAAGTTTCTTTGTGAATTTATAAGTATATACACATATAAAACAAGTAAAATTGTCTTATAACACCTTTCCTGTTTTTGATATTTATATAACTTTTTCCGAACTCTGAAGAAGGACAAAAATTGTCCGAAATATTGGTTATGGAATGAAAATTTAAAACAAAAAGATATTTGACTGATTTCCCACTATAAGTTTCAATCTTCAAATTATATAGTTACAATTTTTTCCATGTTTATGAAAAGGTAACAGTACAGAGTATAGTTGTTACGGTTAAAGTGATAAATGTGGTTTGTATTAATAATTACCGGCTATTATTAATAATAACCGCATCATTTGGTCAATGTGATTAGAAACACTAAAATAATCACTTGGACCGGCTATTATTAATAATTTCCTAACGGGCACGGTAAAAGTGATGAAAACGTTCCTTTTTACAAAAGATCATTTGTATACTGTCTTCAAAGAAGTTAGCTAAGTTATTTTGATTACTATGTAGGCTATCATATTTATTTACTCGACGCAAATCATCAGTACGGCTCGCCCACTGACCAAAATTACGAATAATATAAAACATAATGCAGAATGTTTTCTGTTGTCTCCCTTTTACTTTAGAAACTACTGGATATAATTGGTAATGATATTTGGTATACTATACACCCAAGGCCGGCTGAATAACGAAACCATAAAAAGAAACATTTTATACAGAGTGTTCAAAACAGTTAACCATTTTATTATCAATAACACCCATTTTTATATTTAATGCATGTGGGTAGTTTTTTGTAAATGTACAATTACAATTTATTAAGTAAATTCTCAAATCCCAATTATATTGCAATTTTGCACATTTCATTATAATTGTTTCAATATGTATTGTATTTTCATGCAAATACATACAAGAATAAGCGAGGCTAGTTTAGTTATTCAGTTACATAGATGTTTTTATATAAATTGCATCGCAAAAATGATTGCAAACATTTTTGTATGGTTTTGTTCCTAATACGGTATTTTTACTTTTGGTGTTTGACAATAAAGTACTATATTATAAATAAAAGTATAAACATTGTAACAACTTGCCCCAATCTTCCCTACATTAGGTTGTCCGTTACCTATTACCTAAACTAGAATTGCGCAAATAAGCATGACCCAAAGAGTTACACACTCGTTCATGCAATTAGTATGGATTGGAATGTTTACTTTATCATACGCAGTATGATAAAGTATTGTAATCGTGCCGAAAAAAAAATTGAGATTTTAGCGGAAATATGTCCTTTTAGATCCCCTGAAAATATTTGACCAAGGTACAAAATAATGTATGTGTGTGTGTAGCTGCATGAGCAAATTCTATTTCATTGAGATCGGTCGTAATGCATTAAAACTAGTAGCAGGGATATGTCAGACATTTTGATTCTAATGACAGTAGGTAGTGTTTGACAATAATATTTTGACAATACGAGTATAAAATATCTTTAAAAAATCTGTTCTGCAGTCTCATATATGTTTGTTTGTGACCTTTGTATGTTGTTTTATGTGCTCCACGGGCCACGCCGGACAAAATGTAAGTTTTACAATTGAGTTTTTTTGAGTTTGATTTGATTGTCAATTGTGTAATTTATATCTCATTTCCTATTGCGCCTGAAAACCGCCAAGTAGGCTACGAAACATGTAGCGATTGCTAAAATAAATCCAAAATAACGAATCCGACCATATTTTATTATATTAAAATATCTGTGTAATCCTGGCTAATTAGTTTTATTTTAATGCAGATACCACCGATCTCTATCAAATTGAATCTCCTTTACTATTAATCAACTAGCAAAAATAATAAGACGACTTCCAGCAAATCGGTAAATAACAAGATTTGGGAGGTAAGGCGGACGTGGGCAAGGGGATGGGGTGTAAGGCGTCGCTATTAATTTTATATACCGGGTGGTCGTTTTAACTTGAGAATCCTAAATATCGGGTGAAATATGCATGGTACTACAAAAGTGTCTCTAATAAACTTGTAGGACTCAAAGGGGGAAATGAGATGATATCAGTTTCATTGCAGATGGCGCTGCAATCGGTGAAAATGAGGCTAACTTCATTTTTTTAAATGGGAATACCCAAATTTTTGATCAAATTATGATTTTACGCTAAATAAGAAGAATCTTTTGTCTGAAACTTTTTTTCGTACGATGCATTTTTTTCGTGCGTAAACAAACCCTATGTGCATGACAGCGCAACGAGCGAGATACCAAAACGTATCCCGGTTACGCACATACCTTCCTACGTTGTACCATGAGTGTCTACTCAGTCGTCGCTTTGACTGCCAGACGGCGAGCGCATTCCATCCAGTGGCAGCGGTCATAACTACCGCAACCGCCACAAACTTCCATCGTCAATAACTTTTGATAGATGTATCGTACGAAAAAATATTTCAGACAAAAGATTCTTCTTATTTAGCGTAAAATCATAATTTGATAAAAAATTTGGGTATTCCCATTTAAAAAAATAAGTTAGCCTCAATTTCACCGATTGCAGCGCCATCTGCAATGAAACTGATATCGTCATCTCATTTCCCCCTTTGAGTCCTACAAGTTTATTTAAGACACTTTTATATATATCATGCATATTTCGCGAGATATTTAGGAGTCTCAAGTTAAAACGACCACCCGGTATAGTATGATAAAAAGTATTGTCGTGCCAGTAAGTGCCAACAAAAGTTTTGAGATTTTCGCGGAAATATGTATTTTTGGGTACCCTGAACCTTTTTGACCATGGTACAAAAAAAATTCTGTGTGTGTGTGTGTGTGTGTGTGTGTGTGTGTGTGTGTGTGTGTGTGTGTATCGATATGTGTGTACCCGTTTTTTGTGGTGACGATTCCTGAGAAACTACTAAAGGTATCGGGACGAAACTTCATATTTAGAAGTTTTATGACCAAACTTAGAGCTGCAAAGCTTTCTGTTGAAAAGGGTCCAAAGGAACTGGAGGTTTATCTTAGCATTTTGGAAATAAAAAAAATTAAGATTTTGCAAATAAGCCGCCATTTCTGGAATTTCGTCGAAATAGTTAAATAATAAATTAAATAAGAGGAAATTCTGAATAATTTATGACTATGAAATTGTTTGGTACAATCAATAGTTTAGCTGCATGAGCTAAATCGCTAAATCGCGATCGGTCGTACGGCATTAAAAATAAGGGAGATTTTGTGGGGAAAGACCAGCCAAATGAAACAACCTTTGTTTGTTTGCTACGTTTCGACGGCTTTAAGTGTGTTGTAAATTATTTTATATATATTTTTTTTATTTTTAAGCTGATTCAATTGTTTCTTTGTCATTAGCTGTTATAACACCTTTTTTGTAAATTGTAGTGATTGCCTGATGAAGACGGAAATTAAAGCCGTCGAAACGTAGCAAACAAACAAAGGTTGTTTCATTTGGCTGGTCTTTCCCCACAAAATCTCCCTTATTTTGAATAATACAAGACCGAGAGCGCCTTTACCTGAAGTACGGCATTAAAACTAGTAGCCAGGATATGTCAGACATTTTGATTCTAATGACAGTAGGTAGTGTCAAATGCTAATATTTTGACAATACCTACTGCCAATATAAGCAAAATATCTGTCAAATCCTGGCTAACTCGTTTTATTTTAACGCAGACACGGTCAATCTCGAACAAAAGGAATTTCATGCAGCTAAACTATTAATTTTATATATAGTATAATAAAGTCATGTGCCTGGTCACATCAGATTTGTTGTCTCGTTTTGATAATCTTCCTCATTTTAGTCATGAGTAGTAACTAAATAAGTTAGTCACGACTAACGTCACTAGAGGCCCAAACCTGAAAACCCGGTAAATAGATTCGTTGTGTAGCGATTATGTAGATACTAACAGAATTCGAAATCTGAGGCTGTATTATAATGTAGCATCACCTTAATGCAATATCGAATTGAAATATATCACATTGACCACAACATGCTGGAAATTATTAATAATAGCCGGTTCATGTGATAAATTCTTCACTTTAACCTCGCCACTTGGCTATTATTAATAATAACCGGTAATTATTAATAATAACCTATTTATCACTATGACCGTAACATAGTTACCGCAACGCTAAATCGTACGCGTATCATAGTTTAATAGAAAACATTCAACTCGTCAAACCAGAGCTAAATAACACTGGTGTAGTGAAAAAAAAAATGAACTCATTGCGCACCCGCTACCGAAAGATTTAAAAAAGTGCTACCATCGGAAAAATCGGGTGCCGGAGAAGAATATATGTATGTTCCAAATTTATGGTACTTTGGTCCATGCGTAAGTAGTTGCAAAAATCGTCGGGTTGACTACGTAATTCAGCAATTAAATTGACATGAGAGGTTTCTTTTTAGTAACCAAGGTTTAGACCATTTCCTTTTGCGCACTTTCGATTTCCAAATTTTGTTATTATACAAATGGCAGAAGTTGCAAGAACTAGTTCTTGGATCTCCAGTTTTGAAATACTGTAGTAAAAACACAGTAAATACCGTGTTTTGTGACGATTCTCCGCAGTTAACTGATTCACATTTGCACAAACTAAACTGAACGTATGAACGCGATCATTTCATTCAGTTCAACTGCACAAATTGGCTTGCGCAAACCAGTTTGTGCAAATGGCATGAGCGTGTAAACGGACCTTTAGGGAGAACATTAATTCATATAGGAGACATGATGACGGCCACAGCTACAATACCAGGCATAAGGGTGACTGAAACTAAGCTATAATAGAACGGAGAGGGCTAGAGAAGGTATCAATTACTATGGGATAAAATTTTCTCCCCGAGTATATAAAAGAACTCAATATAGTAAAATTTAAAGCAAAGATAAAAGATTACCTGTTACGGAGGGCATTTTATAGTTGGACGGAGTATCTGAACAATGATTTTTCTGACCTGTCCTGAAGATCCGCACTAAAGTTGTCGGTTTGTAGTTTTGTGCCCATTGATTGATTTTTTTTTCAATTTTTTCATTATTGCATTCTCTTTTGCCTATGCATATCTGTTGATTTTTTTTGTCTTCATGTTCTGTGGAATGATTTATATTTTAAATAAAACACCCTGTATTTTATCGCATTTTTGAAATCTTCATTAAATTGTAGATCAATTTTATGTAACATTCCCTATACCTAACATGTGCCATTATTGAGATATATATTTTTCTAAAAGTTACACAGGGTGTTTAAATTACAACATCAAAGTTAAATTCGAGAAAAGACTTAAAGGCGATTTCTTCAAATGGCAACCCCTACATATGAATACATTTTGTCAATTCTATGGAAAATGTTCGATCAACTTTGTGTACAATGTCCTTTACCTAAAATGTACTGAAATCGATGTTTAAACATCACAGTAGAAATTGCAAACATTTTCAAATATAGATTGCTTTCGAAAACCACTGATGAACAATTTGGAATAAACAGAACTTTATTAAACAAGTTTTACAGGTAATTTTTTACTATAATTAATTTAGTATTTATAAAATTATAAGCCTACAATATTATTAACACAATATTCAAAATAAAACAAAATAGTAAAGTAAATTTAAAAAATTGCTTAATTCAATTTCAGTAACTGATCAAAAACGTTGCCGTTTTCCGCTAAACATGCTTCAATTATTTTTTACACATTATTGTTGGTGGCGTCCCTGGCTGAGTTAGCACATAACCCATTGAAAGTAGCTCGAACTCAATCTTTCATGTTTCCTTATCAATTATTGGGTCCTCATAAACTACGTCTTTAATACCTCCCCAAATGAAGAAATCCATTGGGGTCAAGTCGGGAGAACGCGGTGGATATTTGTATGACCCATTAAGCGCAATCCACCGATCGCCGAACATCTCGTTAAGCAAGCCTCTTACTGCAACAGCTATGTGCGCTGGAGCACCGTCCATTTGAAACCGCCCAATAATGGAGGACGTCTATCAGTTTGTATATGTCGTCGTCGTCCTTTACGTTCCATCTCATCTTGTTTGTTCTCTTTTCTTCTCTTCTTTTCTTTTCTTTTCTTTTCTTTTCTTTTCTTTTCTTTTCTTTTCTTCTCTTTTCTTTTCTTTTCTTTTCTTTTCTTTTCTTTTCTTTTCTTTTCTTTTCTTTTCTTTTCTTTTCTTTTCTTTTCTTTTCTTTTCTTTTCTTTTCTTTTCTTTTCTTTTCTTTTCTTTTCTTTTCTTTTCTTTTCTTTTCTTCTCGGAGTCTCTCTTTTTCTCGTTTCTCATTTCGTCTTCTTCTTTTCGTCATCTCTCCTTGTAGCGTTACTCTCGTCGTTTTTTAGTTCGTAGCGTCGCTTTTCGTCGCGTTTCATCTCGCAGCCTCTCTTCTCTTCTCTTTGTGTGGTAGTTTCTCCTCTTCAAACTAATTACATCCCTTGGCTACTGAAAACTATATAAATTTCGTTGATGTTATTCCTACATTTTCCATTGGTTGATAGACATCAGTTTTTCGTTATATGGCTAGTTTATTAGCACGCGTATACCAGCGTGGTTAGTTGTGGATTGTTAGTTGTCACGTTCAAGTACTAGCGACATCTAGCGCAAAACACAAACTGATAGCATGGTCCTTTTGAGGCTTCTATATTTCCAGCTCTGCAATATCATGTTGTCCTGGAAAAACGGACCAAACACTGCTTAATTATAGTTTTATAAAAGTGCTGCAAGTGCAGCAAGATTCAAAACGCTGTACAATTGCCACAGAAATGAAGACCCACCCTGATTTCCGTCATGTTGATATGTAATTTCTTACAGACTCCAGAGGAGGGAGCTCAAACGCCTCTACATGTTGCTCTATCTGAAGATGCGGGAAAGGCTGGAGGGAGATTTTTCGACAATTGCCAAGACGCAGGACATTACAGAAGCGCAAAAGATCCCAACTTGGCTCGAAAAGTTTGGTTAAAATGCGAAGAATTGGTCCATTTAACTGATGAAGAAAAACAAAAGTGGGCATGAATTTTATAAAAATGTAAAATATAATTTTTTTATAGTTGTAATTTGATGGTGCAATAAAAGTTTTTTCTTAGCTACATATTATTCTTTTTATTGTTATGTAACATATAGACGGCACTTCAAAATACAAGATGCATTCTATAAGGTATATAAAATATATTATCATTAAATAATTTTGTTGTGGGAAGAATCCCACAGTTATATAGGAAAGAAATATTCTTTTAAATGAAATACACATTTCTTAACAAGGAAATAATATCCACACCAAAATAGAGTTGTGTTGCCACAACTACTTGGCAGTTTCAAACTTGAAACTAGCCCAACTTGATGTTTTATAACATATTCATATTATCATACAGAGGCGTAGATACGGGGAGCAGTGGGAGCAAACTGCAAAAGTTTTGTGGAAACTATGGCCAGAATTTCTAAATAAAGTTTTACGGACCTAAATGTTTTGTGATCTTGACTTAATTATCATATTTATGATTTATAGATTGCTGCGTTGTGTTTATACATAGGTATATACCTCCATGTACATTTGACTTCTGTAAATGTTTGTCTTTTTAAGCAAGCGCACTTCATATTTATTTATTTGTTGAATATACTATTGTAGTATATTGTTCACTAAATTACTGCTGTTATTTTACTAAATTAGTGTTTTTATTCACAAACTTATACGTTTGTAAGTGGCTTTCAGTGTTTTCTCGTTAAAACCCAGTTCTACTTCTCCTACAACGCGTTTTCAAATAAAAATGTTTTTTATTGTTCAAAGTTTTCTGAAATTTTCTGTGTAAGTTTTTAGTTAAATAACGAGTTGGCCTGGATAAAAAATAATCCCGAAATTTTAGTTTCAATTGCCTAAAACGTTTTTTTCCAAAGAATTTTGACGAAAATTAAAAAAATTCTCTTGTAGAAACTTGAAAAAATGTCCCTAAATATCAGTAGAATAGGATTAGAAAAGCGTACCTATTGTGGCATTTTAACACACCTTCACCTGACCTATAAAAATGTTTTCAAGGTTGTAAGTTATATTATTATTTTAATGGTAATTTTAATTTATTGCGTTAGTATATTGCGGTTGTAACTGTAGATATTCGAATTTTAAACATTTTCGGATTAATAATTTCAAAAAACGAAAAAAAGAAGAAATTATAGACCATAAGAATTGATTATTTACATTACAGCACACTCAAAAGCGAGAATAGTAGACTATCGCGTCTTAGCCCAGTGTAATTAAACAAATAATTCACTTCGGAAAAAATCAATTAAAGATGGATTTTTAAATTTGCATTTGATTTGGCATTAGAAATAACTTGTAAAAAGTTCCCATTGATATGGGGTCTGAGCTGCGAGTGATTCACGGTCATAGATGACCGACTTGGATTGCTTTATTGATCGGACAACAATGGATTTTTTAGGAAACTTCTAGATCTTTTAATTCTCCCCATAAAATATGTATACATCCTTTAAGTAGGAGTTGGCGTTTTCAAGTTATGCGTCTGAAAATACCAAAAGCATGTATAAACGTTATTTGTATACTGGGTGTTCCATTCGGCGTCCAAAGTATTTGAAAATATGATTGAGCATCATATTTAATAATAAGAAGAATAATAGCGTGCAATAAATACTTGACCATTTGCGAGATAGTCCTTTTGAAGGTTAAGAAATGGCTTATGAATACTCACCTTGGTTTTTACGGAAAGTAAAATTGGTGTAAATGTTCGCAAAACTACACTAGTAAAAGATAGCTTTAGAAAAATTTCATAAAATACGATACCGGTATTTACCTATATAAAACACTTGTGAAGCACATGTGAACACATTTGAAGAATATTTGGGTTACTTTAATTTGTTAGAAAACTTGTTAAAAATTCGAAAACAGGCAGCTGTTGACTAATTGTTTTTTATTGTCATAAAACCCTAACCTGAGGTTCGCAAGGATTTAGTATATATAAACTCCGTTATTGGTTCAATTTGGAATTGAAAAATTGCAAATAAAAGTTGTAGACATTAAATTAAATGTTAAAAATGCCAGACCTCTTCCGTAAACAAGTGGGCGCAGAGATTTTTCTCGCTCCAGGGCGCTGAATATGTTGTTACGCCACTGATTTGTAATGAGTTTGACCGGTCATCTGATACATTTATAAGAAACACATTAAAATATAACTTCTAGGAAGTGACAAACTATAAATCTGAACTACTTTTGAAGATTCAGAATGATTCATTTGCACGTAGCAGTCAAAAGTCCAATACTTTGAAGTGGAATACCTCAGTGTACTATTTTCAGTTTTTGATACTCTATTGAATTACAAATGTATCACTGAAAACAATAAGTTAATTGGTTCCAAAGTTATGGACAGAAAAAAAGAGCACAACATGAAAAGTTTCATTCATTGCAATCAAGTTACCGTTGTCGTTGTCAGAAATAGAGGTATGCGATCTCAGAAATTTCTGGTCGATCTTCGATCAAAAATCATGATCAATATGATCTAAGAAATCGATCAGATCGAAAAGAGCGATTAGATATGTTTTCTTAATGAAAAAGAGCTACTATCGATCTTTTCGATCTGATCAATCAGTCGATTATTGTGCCCTGCCCTAATTCGCAAATGGTCTCATGTGGTCGATTAGGTACATCGATTCAGATCAATCCTTTCGATGTGATCAACCACCATACGTCGATCTTTTCGATTGTGCTCATCAAGTGTGTACGTATTTTACATGGGACCACCGATTTATTTAGAATATCAATCTATTACCACTTGTTGATCTGAGCGATCTGAACAATCATTTCGATCTGATCGATGTTGTATCAAATCGTTCATAATTTGTGATTGACACAAATGTCATCACACCTCTATTTGTGACAACGCCAACGGTTTTTTGAGTACAATGTATAATACTTTTGAAAATGTCTTCTCTTTTTTGGCCCATAACTTTTGAACGAAAAGTTATGGATACGAGGTTTTCACGAATAAATTTGTAATTCAATAGAGTACCAAAAACTTAAATAATATACTGGTTGCTCTATTTAAAAATATTGGCCTTTTGCCTGATACTTGTAACTGAATCACTCTGTACATTCAAAAGTAATTCAAATTTATAGGTCAAAACATTTCTTAGAAGTTTTATTTGAACGTTTTTTTTATTAATTTATCAGAGGACGATAGATTTCATTGTAACGTTACTGCTTGTGCACCCTGTAATGTTATTTATGGGGACAAGATCGCTCTAATAACATTACCTTAATGAACATTGAATGTAATTTACTTAAAAAATTGATCTTGTTAGTATTCGCCCTGTGCATACACCGTGGAGGGGACTTGAAAAACGATTTAAGCGCCCGTAGCGGAGAAATACCTAACTAAAAGCCTACACCATAGTGTAGTAGTTCACGGCGCATTATGTTGTGATCCAATCCGTCAGAACTAATAACATATCGTTGGTATAAATAATCATAATTGGACACAATAACTGTTGCGTTATCGACTGTAATAATACATGAAGAAATATTAACAAACGCAATATTGACAAAAATAATATAAATGTGATCGAACCACTTATACAGTACAGATAACTCTATTACATTTATTAGCAATCTGCACCATTTACGCCTCGTGGACCTACTACCGCCTACACCTGTAGAGGCGCTTGCATCGCGCACCCTGCCAATATTGTCTCTAATTTTTACTTTATCATACGCAGTATGTAAAGTATTGTAATCGTGCCGAAAAATTTTTTTGAGATTTTAGCGGAAATAGGTCTTTATGGGTCCCCTGAACATTTTTGACCAAGGTACAAAAAAATGTCTGTGTGTGTGTGTACCCAATTTTAATTAATTCATTTCCGGAGAAACTACTAAAGGTAGCGGCACGGAACTTCATATTTAGAAGTTTCATGACCAAACTTAGAGTTGAAAAGCTTTTGGTTCAAAAGGGTCCAAAGGAACTGGGTGTTTGCTCTAAGCCTTTTTTAAGAATTTTGCAAATGAGCCAATTCTGTAATTTCGTAAAAATATTTAAATAATAAATTAAAGTAGACGAAATTATGAATAATTTATGCCTATGAAATTTTTTGGTAAAATTAATAGTTTAGCTGCAAGAGCAAATTCTATTTGATCGAGATCGATCGCATCTGCATTGATATGAAACTACATAGTAGCCAGGATTTTGACAATTATTTTTTTTGTGCTGTCACACTCGAAAACAGCTGATTTCATCAGAGAACCGGAGAACCGCTATGGAACGTTGCCGCTCTAGTGCGGCAAATTACAAAATACAAATTTCAAATAAAATAAGATCACCAATTTGATTGTTTGTTGATAAGAATTATCAACCCGTTTTTATATCTAATTCTAAAAACGATAAATTGAGAAAATTGTAAATAAAGTATAGCGATGACTGTAGTTTTATTTTATGTTCGTACGGATGTGACATCTACAGTGTCATGAACAAATATAAATCTGTCAGAATTTGAATTAGCTTTTTAAACTTGACCTTTCGTCGTAGTGGTACCAACCTTTTCATTATTATTTTTTTTAAATACATGTTTCTCAAAAAGCAACACAGAAAACGTTGATGTCTCTCCTGCCAAAAACTAGATAGCGCGACTCGCTCACGTGCGACGACGACGCTTCGCCTTCGGTGACGCGCCGCATCACCGTTCGTCGCGCTATTCCGTACTTTCAGCACTTGTGACATAAATAACTATTATTCTAATGACGTAGTGTCCAATGCTGATGCTTTGACAATACCTACGAGTTATCTCAATAAAATAGATTCTCATGCAGCTAAACTATTAATTTTATATATTGTATGATAAAGTCATGTGCCTGGCCACATCAGATTTTTTTTGTAAAACGATGATTTTTATATTATATCCTACATCTTACCAAGAGCGCCTTGATAATAATTCCTACTGGCCCCGGGCTAGTTTAATCCGGTACTGTATACAGTGTGACCACAAAAGTCCGCTCCATATGGAAAACTTTTTATTGTGTATTTCTCAGAAAATTTTATTCTTTATGAACGGCGGCTCGTATGAAACCAAAACTGCAATAGTCAAATATATACATTTCGGTGCGATATACCGAGCGATTCAGATTATATGAATTTGTGATAAGAGTAAAGCACCTTCATTTTCATTATTATCGATAAACTTTATTTGTAAATGTTGTTTAAAAGTAAAAATGCAAATATCAAAAGTTTCGATGTTTTCCTTTTAAAGAAACATTTATTTGGCCTTGTTGGATTCCTACCGTCCGTTGGTTTAAGCGGTTGCTTAAACGGTCCAATTCGTGGTCACTTCTCTTCTCTTACGGTTGATAATTAATAATAACGTGGATACTTTTAACTATTTATTACTGAATAAGGCTCGTTCGATGCTTGTAGTGGATTATTTGGATATGGTATTGACGTGTCCTAGTAGTGATGTGGCGATTATTTGAAAGTTGCGATATTGGATACAATGATGGGACACGTCTTGTCACTTGGACGGATAGCTATCGAAGAGGGTTGCGATATTGGAGTTGACGATAGATAGATAGATAGATATACATTTATTCGATAACCTTAACAGTGTTGAATACAATTTTGCACGATACATGAACTAGACACAAGTAAACAAAGTATTAGTATAAGTGCAGATGAATGCAATACGAACATGTACGCATCATCATACAAACAAAGATATAAGTATATATGCACACACATACACATATAACGCCAGTAAAATAATGTACAATATTACAATATGCCCAATATTAAACACTGCATAAAAAAAAAACATTAAAAAAAACAATATTGAACGGGGTCACAGACTATCCTCAAAATATTCATTTAAACTGTAGTACACTTTACCCTTTAGTGCATCACGCAGCTGCCATTTAAATATGTGGATTGCAGTTAGCATTTTGAGATGGGTAGGTAAATGATTAAAGATCTGTACTGCTCTAAACATAATTGATCCATGGTACTTAGCATTTTTGGGCATTGGCAGTCTTAAGGTGCATACAGACCTCCGCGCCGCGCCCGCGACGCGCCCGCGCCGCGCCTACTGCGCGCCGGTCGCAGTGGGCGCGCGCGCCACCCGCGCGCCGGTCGCAGTGGGCGCGCGCGCCACCCGCGCGCCGGGCGTAGTGGGCGCGCGCGCTTGTCACGGTTGGCGCGCGCGCCAGTTTCGGTTGGCGCGCGGGTAGATCACGGCTCTCGAGCATGCGCATTATTCTCTCTCTACGAGGGAGGGAAGTACGACGATTACTGCGGTTTGTAGTTGTATTTTGTCTGGCTTTTCAACATCGTCATCCACCTAGTGGTTTTGGTGATTGTGTGATAAAGTTGTAAGATACTACTTTTAAAAAAGTTGGTTTTTACCAAATTTTAAGATAGGCTTGCAGTTGCATTTTTTTAACACACAAGTGAATATCTCTGATACATTTTGAAATACAAATTCCTTAGTATTAATACATAATAATATATAAAAGACATTCCATAAAAAAAAGTATAGTTTCTTCATGCACCTACATGTACTGTATAACTAAAAATAATTTTGCGTACATTTCTTTATAGATAATTGATCAACATTAACGCATAGTTTTCGAATCGTTTTTTGAGACCGAGATCCCCTTGAATTTGCACAAAATACGGACATTCTGTTTTAACGGTTCATTCACGTAACCAAGTTGACATTTACATTTGCTTTAAACATCCTGAATAGCCAAATAAACATACATCCACAAATAAATGTAGATACATACTATGTCCTTGGTAGCAAGCAAGTGCCAGTAATAAAAATTGATTTAACCAACCATTAATTGATTGTTTTAGACGAAGCTTAGCTTTTCCTGTCCCTACACATTTTTATGTTCGCTCGCTCTCCCTGTAGGTAGACAATAAACCATCAATTTTTTTACGTGCATCTCCTGTGCAATTATTCTTAATTTTATTTTCAATATCCTACCAAGCATTTTTTTAATGTCACTTTTAGAATAATTTTTGTGGGTAGGATCCCCATAATATTTTAAATTCTCTGTACATAACTATAAAATTTAAGCTGGCCACTGTCCACTCATCTGTCCACCCTGCAGACGACATGGCTCTTCGTTGACGTCCCAAGATGTACTGTACTGCGGCTTGCGAGACCATTTGCGTTCGAACAACAAAATATAATATGGGAGTGGCGCCTGGTCTCGGCGAATGCTGCCCGAGCGCGCGATCGTCGCGTCGCAGGCGCGCACGCTTCGCGTTGCAGGCGCGCCGTGTCGCTCAACCGGCCCGCAGGGGGCTCGGCAGAGGCGCGCGCGCCTATACTTTTCGACGCGCCAGGCGCGCGCGCCGCGCGGCGCGTGAGCGTCGCGGGCGCGGCGCGGCAGGTTTGTATGCACCTTTACGTCTCCCACAGATCTTGTATCCCTTACTGATATAGGCGGACCAAGCTCATAACGAATCTTAAAAATAAATAAACAAACTTCGTAGACAAACAACGTATATAGACACATAACATTTAGTCTATCAAAAATAGGCCTACAACTGTCACGCTGGCATACATTGGCAATAGTTCGTAATGCCCTTTTTTGAATTTTAAGTATAGCATCCATGTTGCCAGATGAGCAGAATCCCCAAAATGGCAAACCGTACCTCATCGTACTTGCAAAGTAGGCATAATAGACGGCCAGGCCGGTTTCCTCCCCCAGCTCTCGCGATATGGTACGAATAGCATATTGAGCCTTACTTAATTTTGCTGAAAGTGTCTCGACGTGAGGTGACCACTTTAACGAACTGTCCAAAATAACACCAAGAAACTTGTGACTATCTGTAAATTGTACAGAATGGTCCCCGAAATGCAACAATCCCGCAGGAGCGGGGACTGACCGAGAAAACCACATGGCCTTAGTTTTAGCGACATTTAATACGAGGTGACTGATAGCAAACCATCGACGCAAAGCCGCCAAGTCGGAGTTGATGTTATCAACTAACGTAGCCATTGCAGCACTTGACCATACAATGCTAGTATCATCAGCAAACATCGTAACCTTGCCGTATTTAATTGATCCTGGAAGATCATTAATGTATATAGAGAAAACCACTGGTCCCAACACAGAACCTTGTGGGACTCCACATCGCACATTCGCAACCTCAGACTGACGTCCCCGAACTGAAACAAACTGGCGCCTCTCAGCAAGATAACTTGCACACCAGTCCACAGGTGCACCTATTATACCCAGTCTATGAAGTTTGTCAAGTAACCTTTCATGATCTACACAGTCAAATGCTTTTCGTATGTCACCGAACACCGCCACAACATAATGGCCCTGATTTATGCCATTATAAATTGGAGCCAACAGATTATAAATGGCATCGGACGTTGACAATTTTGTTCGAAACCCATACTGAGACTCCACCAGCAAAGCGTTATCCTCCAGATAATCAGCCAATCGGTCTTTGAATGCAGACTCAATAATTTTGGATATACCAGGAAGCAGTGCAATTGGCCTGTAGTTATTTAAGCTCTCCCTGATAGGACACGTCTTGTCACTTGGACTGTTAGCTTTCGAAGAGTCCCTTGTTAGTAGTTTTTGGTCGCAACTTAAAGCAATTCCCACTCAACTTTCGATTGCAAGGGCCACCAAGGCAATTACTAAGTACTTAAATGATACTAAGGCAGAAATAAGGAGAAAGTGGCAAAATTCCTTTACAAGCGTCGAACGAGTGAAAGAGTATTTACAATGCTACATATTTACAATTTGACAAATAACATAATTTAGTGACTAACCTAACACAAAACACATTAAATGGCACTGAGTCTAGATGGGGTATACAACAGCCTACAATTATATATTGTTATATTGTACCGGATATTTAACGTATTATGTCTTTGCCATCGACTTACGCATGAGAGTACATTATTTAGGTATATTCCTAGAAACAAAACACATGCAACATAAGAAACATTTGTATCGAACAACACAGGTTGTCAAAATCAACAACTTGCATAATAGTCATGTACCTACGTTATATAACAAATTAAGTCTATAGTCATTGTGGATTGTATTGAAGTCGTAAACAAATTTTGGAGTATGATTTTTATGTGTAAAAGAACACTCACTATCTTATCTACTATGTATTTATGTATTATGAATGATGAGTGTAAAACTGCTTGTTTCCTACAATAAATATTATTATACTTTATTCTAATGCAATAATGATTTGCAATAACGATAATACAAGGTTCCGTCGTTAAGTGTAGACACTTTACCACCACTTTACAAAGTATGTAAGTACGTATTACATTGTTAGAGAACCAATTCATGCCACCTCCTTAACCCTCGAGTGGTCATGTGCGGACTATAATGCCATCAAAATTTATTGGAAAATAAATGATAATCAACCGATTACAAGTGTTTGTAATACAAGTTAAAAATTGGGTATGAGAGACCCTCACACAACCAGACGTGTGATTACATTTCGCAAGAGTACTTGAGGGTTAAACAAAATATTTGTCATATCAGCGCGATCTATAGTGAGTACACCAGTACCGTTTTCTAATATACGTGCTCCAGGATAGTTTATTTGGAAAGAATACTGCTTACAATGTTCTGCTATTCAACAACGTTTACTATCGCTGCTGTAATATTGCTAGTTGGGGTAATAGTAAAAATATTTATAAAACTTACCACACGACAAAATGGTTGTATGAACTGTTTAGTTGGTAAAACAGTTATTGTCACAGGCGCAAATTCAGGTGAGATTTCAAATTTAAATTTTGTAAAAGAATTGAAGTTATTTATGGATAAAGGTTTCAATTAATATTTTTGTATCTAATATATAGTGATATAGGATGGAAACATGAGAAAATCTCTTATTTGTCATTATATATAAACATTTCTGTAAAAAGTTCTGTTTACTGATTTTGGTAGATCCTTTAATTGTCTAAATGGCATCGGAAAACTTTATGGTCTTACTTAAGAAAATTTTTTTCCTTCTGGGTAGAATAAATTGCCCTAAAACGGAAACTGGCTACAAAATTTTCTATCGCGGTACTTTTTATAAATGTATACCAGTTGATCCTATGGTCCTCGTAACTCAAAATGGTCTCATAGTAAACGTTAATCGTTGCACTTTTACCTAAAATCCCAAACTTTGTTTCCAAATGTTTTTGAAGCATTTGCAGCGATTCTTTAAGTGTGCGGACGGATCCATAAAAAAACATAAAAAACGCAATAACCTGACGTGATTTGCAACTATTGAGCTCAATTGTGCATTCAGCGCAAATAAATCAATCGAAAACGCCTATTCTCGATCCATAAACAAACAAAAGTTATCAATATTACCCAAATTTTCAACTGTTCTTTTTCTCGAAAATTTTCTTTTCTAAGACGTTTTGTAAATTACCTTTAACACATTAACAGATCGATTAAAAAATATATAAAATTAATAATTTAGCTGCATGAGATTCTATTTGATCGAGATCGATCGTGTCTGCATTAAAATAAACCAGATAGCCAGGAGTTGACAGATATTTTGATTGATAATATTGAAAGTAGGTATTGTCAAAAACCAGCCAATGACGCTACCTACTGTCAGAATGAAAATAATTGTGAAATCCTGGCTAACTAAATTTTAATGCAAGCACGATCTCGATCAAAAAGTATTTGCTCATACAGCTAAAATTTAAAATTTGAGTAATTTTAATAAATTTAGCTTATTTTCATTGTCTATGTAAATTAAGGTCGCTGGTGCTGGCAACGACAAATATAACGTTTGGTGTATTTTCAAGTGACAAACATCGTTAATACGTGAAAGACAATTAAAAAAATAAAATTAACTTTAGACCTCTTGCGTTTCAGTTGGTCACATTTTGTATGGGGCTTATGTGAGTCGATAGAGAAATATATATTTTCCAAAAAAAAAACATATTTATGATTAATTTATTATTATTGAGTTGTAAATTATGTTATGAAATCATCTTGATGTTGTACTATTGCTATTCTAAAAATACCATAATTATTCTAATATAGTTATTCAATATTCATCATTATTCATTAAATAGGTACAAAATGATTACCTATCACAAAAAAAAATCTTGTTCCTTATTTTGAGGTTATTTATTTAGACTTAAGCATATGATAATTTCTGTACAGGAATAGGATTTGAGGCAGCTGTAGATTTTGGTAAAAGAGGCGCTAGGGTCATTTTGGCATGTAGGAGTCAAGCGAGAGCTGAAGACGCGGTTTTCAGAATAAAGAAAGTAACAGGAAACGAAAATGTCCATTACAGAATCGTCGATCTGACTTCTCTAAAGTCGGTTCGCGAATTTGCCGCAAATATTAATTCCACAGAAGAAAGGTTGGATATTCTTGTCAACAATGCAGGTGGAGTTGGGTTTGGCAATCACGTCACAGAAGATGGATTACAAATTATGCTCCAAACAAATCATGTTGCTCCATTCCTACTTACACATCTGCTTATGGGTAGGTAAAATTTTATTGATTAAGGTCTTTCAGCTTTGTCATCATAAGATTGCTTGCAGAAAGTTTCTGCCATTCCATGGTTCAAATACTAAATTTGTTGTCTTTATTGTTTTATGATTTTTGTTTTTCATTGTTATGTTGGCAGATAAATTAAAGAAGTCCGGTCCGAGTAGAATAGTGAATGTATCTTCAGTGGCCGCACGATTTGCAAAGCTAGATATGAACACGATTAATAAATATCTGGAAGATAAGAATTTCGTACTGTCGGAAGGAGAAATATACTCTAACAGTAAATTATGTAATATCCTCTTCACCACGGAGCTTGCGAAGAGATTGGATGATAAAGTGGTGACAGTCAATGCGTTACACCCTGGAATCATTAACACAGAGTTTGGCAGCAGATATCCAGCATACATGAAGATATTTACTGATCCGATAGGAAAAATGTTTTTTAGGGTGAGTTTATTAATTTTTAGCACTACTTCTGTAATTTTTCGTCTTTAATATTGTCATATAATTAAATAATCTTTTCAGAGTGCTGCCGAAGGGGCACAAACAACAATCTACGTGTCTCTAGCCAAAGAACTTGAGGGAGTCTCTGGAAAAATGTTTGATAACTGCCGAGAGATCCCTCTATACAGCACATTTAATGAAACTTTGGCGAAGGACTTATGGAAGAAGAGCGAAGAATTTGCCAAATTGACGAGCACAGAAAGGATTTAATTCTAAATACATTTTGACTACCTATACTGTCTAATATATTTTTCGAAATAATGATAAAGGTTGAGTGAACATTGTTGACTGTACTAGATGTTGTACATGTAATACTAATGAACACCACACAAAAATAATATATTACTCTACTAACAGTAATGTGCTATATGTGACTATATAATCTGACCTTATCAGTAAATTCTTATAGGTCAGAAATACCAACGAAAATAATCAAAATTTCTTATAAGAGTTGTCCCAGTTTTCTTCTGGTCGCTATTGTTCTTTAAGAACATGGTGACGGTTGATGATGGAGACTGTTGAATTTGATCTATTATTAGAAAATTTGTCCATTAACTTGGTATTAAGAATAATAATATTATTAATATGCAGCGTAAAAGTTCAAAACCTTATCCGGTTCGGAGTGGATTAAAAAACTCACTCCCGTGATTTTGACTTCACGGTAATCTGTAGTCTCCATTTAATTCTGTATCCCAACAATTACAAGACAACGAAGAAGTAGTGGCGATAATAATAAGAGTTTTTTTATAAGGCTAACCACACGACAAAATGGTTGTATGCAGGGTCGGCCGGTGGCGTGTGCGAAGTGTGCTGTGCACATAGGCGTCGTGATAAAAGGCGCCTAAGGCTGGACTTTTCAATGCCAGTTTAAATCGTGAATTGAGTTCAATTATACAAAATCCTGGCTTATCGGCATTAAAAACCCCACCCTATAAGATCTTAAAAATAACTGTGAGATGTGGTTATATTAAAATTAATGATGATATGATTAAACAGTGATGATTTTCCCCAAATGCAGACTTACATTACCTTTACCTGCTTTAAGTTCTAGATTTGCAGTAGTAAAAAATACGTGCTAAATTAAATAGACTTAAAAATATCTACATATGATCTACAATACCAAGAAAATTGAATAGTTTCGCAATTACTAGAAGAATTTGCACAAAATAAAGCTGGGAGAGTTCCTTTCAAATAAATATACAGTATGTATCCTCGGCTTGAGGTACAAAGAGGGAACACATGTTTATAGTGATGTTATAAAAATGTCAAACCCCCAACCGTATAAAGTTTCCATTGTAATGAAGTTTAAGTTTAAGTCTTTATCACATCGGAAGCTGTTAACTGATATTTTAATTTAAACATAAATATGAAAATCTATGAAAACAATATTCTAACTAATTTTGTTGTTGTTTTTCTTGCACCTCTTTCGGTTTTAACAGCTATACTCCAATGTTAAAATAATGCTATGAAATAAAACCTCATCTAATTGTACTAAAGATTGTAAGGGGTTCTTAAGTTATTTTGATTTCTTAGCCTGCTTTTAATTTCTTTGGTACTTTTAATTTTAATTGTTTTTAAAAAATCTGATGTGGCCAGGCACATGACTTTATCATACAATATATAAAATTAATAGTTTAGCAGCATGAGAATCTATTCTATTGAGATAAATCGTAGGTATTGTCAAAGCATCAGCATTTGACACTACCTACACTACGTCATTAGAATAATAGTTATTTATACGGAGTAGCGCGACGAGCGGTGATGCGGCGCGTCACCGAAGGCGGAGTGTCGCCGTTGCATGTGAGCGAGTCGCGCTATCTAGTTTTTGGCAGGAGCGACATCAACGTTTATTGTGTTGGTAATGGTAGCTAATGGCGGTGGTAGAATACGAAATTATAGTATTTCTTACATTCGTGATAATGACACATATTAGTTTGCATGTACATAAACATGAGTCACTAGCAATTTTCTATTTGAAATACTATAATGGCGTCTGCTACCACTGCCATTATCACTAATGAAAACGCACCTTAAAAACGTAATTCAAATTCTGACAGATTTATAATTGTTCATGACACATCCCTACCAACATACTAAAATAAAACTACACTCATCGCTATACTATTTATAATTTTCTCAATTTATTGTTTTTAGAATTAGATATAAAGACGGGTGGATATTTCTTATCAACAAACAATCAAATTGGTGATCTTATTTTATTTGAAATTTGTATATTATAATTTGCCGCACTAGAGCGGCAACGTTCCATAGTGGTTCTCCAACCTCTGATGAGATCAGCTGTTTTCAAATGTGACAACACAAAAAATATTTGTCAAAATCCTGGCTACTATGTAGTTTCCTATTAATGCAGATGCGACCGATCTCGATCAAATAGAATTTTCTCTTGCAGCTAAACTATGAATTTTACGAAAAAATGTCATAAACATAAATTATTCAAAATTTCCTCTAGTTTAATTTATTATTTAACTATTTTGACGAAATTACAGAAATGGCGGGTCATTTGCAAAATCCTTGAAAAAGGCTTAGAATAAACTACCAGTTCCTTTGGACCCTTGTGAACCAAAAGCTTTTCAGCTCTAAGTTAGGTCATGAAACTTCTAAATATGAACTTTCGTTCCGATACCTTCAGTAGTTTCTCCGGAATCGTCTCCACAAAAATCGTTTACACACACACACACACACACACACACACACACACACACACACACACACACACACACACACACACACACACACACACAGACACACACACAGACATTTTTTTGGACCTTGGTCAAAAATGTTCAGGGGACCCAAAAACACCTATTTCCGCTAAAATCCCAATTTTTTTTTCGGCACGATTACAATACTTTACATACTGCGTATGATAAAGTAAAAAGAGACGTTTTGTCTGGGGCGTAGCCAGTGGGAGGGTATTGGAGGTTCAACCCCCCCCCCCCTCCCTCGATAACTTAAGATATTAGCATTCATATGAACATTCTTATGAATATAAGGGTTATTTTATGTAGTTTTAGACTTTTTATTTTCGTGCCATATATATACAAAGCGCGCCAAAATTTTTTTTTGCACACGCAAGAAAAATATCACGCGCCGACCCTGCTTACTCCAGAGGAGCGAGCTCAAACACCTCTACACGTTGCTCTATCTGAGGATGCGGGAGAAGCTGGAGGAAGATTTTTCTACAATTGCCAAGACGTAGGACATTATAGAAGCGCAAAGGATCCCCGGTTGGCTCGCAAAGTTTGGTTAAAATGCGAAGAATTGGTGAATTTAACTGATGAAGAAAAACAGAGGTGGGCATGATATTTTGGGTATGAAGATTTTTTTTTAAATGTATATTACTTCTTATATTAGTTTGTATAGTTAGATTGTGCAGAATTTGATAGTAGAATATAAAAAAATAACTCCTTATTTTCGTATATTTTGACCACTTCGTTGGGTAAAGCTGTCCGAATAAAAATGGCTTCTACTGCTGGTCTGAAATTGAAAATGTAATTATCAGATCTTAAAAGTTATAAACCCTATTATGCATTATGCGGTTCAGACAGTTTAAAACTTCAGGGTAAATTCTATTGTCTTACGTGATCTTACTGAGTCAAGTTACGAGAAACAAGATTATAGTAGGTTGTCTTACATAACCCTCTGTCGAGGAAGCGTGTTGCAGGCCCCCAAAAAGCATAATCACTCTTTGTCATTTTATATTTTCTGCTGTTGGGTATTCCTTTTTTATGGTGTTCTGTGTGGCTACTATCTTCATTCTCTACTAAAGCTTCCCACGTAATGATGATTTGCAATATCGATAATACATGGCTGCGCGTTGAGTGTAATTAATCCAAATCAGGTCTCTAAATAGGTACATTAGTCATAGCTACGCGGACTACATTGAGTAGGTACCTACACCGAGTATGTACTGGATATTCACCAGGTAGTTATCTAATAAAACGCTTAGTTATCTAATATAGATACGTGCTCCAAGATCGTTCATTTGGAAAAAATATTGCTCTTATGATGTTCTGCTGCTCAATATGTTCCACTATCGCTGTTCTAATACTGCTAGTAGCGGTAATACTAAAACTATTCATAAAACTGACCACACGCCAAAATGGTTGTATGAACTGTTTAGTTGGTAAAACAGTAATCGTCACAGGTGCAAATACAGGTGAGAGTTTAAGTTTTATAATAGAATTGAAGCACACTGGCCGGCACAATTAAAGGAACGCTTATTAAATCAATTTTGTTAACCTTTGATGTATAATAACTTTTGTAGTCTTTGACCGACTTACGGCAGGCTGCTGGATTATTGTGATGATAAGATATAAGATGATAAGGTTTGTTATTTTAACGTTGAAAATTACTAAAAACAGTACTAAAAATTATAGGTATTGTTGTTGTTTTGTTGTTTTGTTTCTTAATCAAAAACTATTATAATAATATTCAAACAAGGACGGTAACTCTAATCCCAAAGCACTCTCCGCAAAGGAATAGAGTAAGTAATTCAAGTTTCCAAAAAATCTATGGCAAAAACCAAGTATTTTTCTGCATTTTGGATTCATTGAAAAATGTGCAGAAAGCCCTGTTTAAGAACATAATAATATAAGAATAATATTAAGAATATATTTAATTGCATTTTTGAGAACAAAAAACTAAAAACAAAGATGTTAGTTTTCAGTTGAAATAATTTCTTTTTAGATATTTGTTCAGCATAAAAAAACGTGCCACTTTGTTTAGATATAGTAGCTTATTTTTTCTTTTTAGTTTGGATAAAGCTGTAGCATAACGGTGAAAAATATTTTGTAATGAATTGTCAAAACTACCTTATACCAATAGGAACTGGAAAATCCTAGGATTGACCTAATGGCATGATTAAATCCCGAAATAATAATAATAATCTTTTTGTTTTCATTATAATGTGTATTGTGTTATAAATTATACATTTTAGATTTCATCAGTATGAATCACCAGTTATCTTGCCGAAATGTAATTAAGCCCAAAATTGAAGAGAATAGAGTAAAGTGCTTTGTGCTTTATGATCATGAAACACAAAATTGTCATAATTAATCAGCAAAATCTTGTCTTAACAGCTTGTGTGCTCGGGATTATATCTCAATAGATATATACGTACCTTAAGGTATTATAAAAAAACTTGTTTTGGAAAATCATGGTGATAAAATATACAAGAAATATTACTATATCATGGCTCCTGCACTTGGTCTAAAATTGGGTAATTTTAACAACTTTAGTTTAGTTTCGTAGCCTGTAAATTCAGGTTAGGTCAATGGTACTGACAACAACAAATCTAACATTTTTGCATACTTTCTGTGGTCACTAATTGGTTATCTGATTGTATTTAAAATGCCGGAAAGTTAAAAAAATAGTGTGGACAGACTAATGACCTGAAATTTGTCCGGTTGTTTGAGTGGAATTTATGACATCAACTGATCTGTTGTATGGTATTTATCCATTTAGGAATGAGGTGTCCGCATCAATATTTAAATGTATATTCATCATTATATCCAACAAAGCTGATTTATTGTAAACTACGAAATACCTAAAAGGTGACACTTTTCCCGATGGATATATACCAGTCAGCACTTCATTGCAAACAAATATGCGTACAAAATATATGCATAACGACTAAAAGTGAATGGACAAATTGGACATCTCGAAAAGGGCATTATTATTTACTATTATAACAAGTTTAAAACTAAAGGTTATTGAAAAATGGTAGAAATTTGTATGATCCGATTAACAAAAAGACCATGTATTTGTATTATTATTCCAAAAAAGTTATTGTTTCTTATTTTGAGGTTATTTATTTAGATTTAACCATAATAACCATAATAATTTCCGTACAGGAATTGGGTATGAGGCAGCTTTAGATTTTGCAAAAAGAGGCGCTAGGGTCATATTGGGATGTAGGAATCAAGCGAGAGCTGAAGACGCTGTTTTCAGGATAAAGAAAGCAACAGGAAACGAAAATGTCTATTACAGAATCCTTGATCTGACTTCTCTAAAGTCGGTTCGCGAATTTGCCGCAAATATTAATTCAACAGAGGATAGGTTGGACATTCTGGTCAACAATGCCGGTGGAATTGGGTTTGGTAATCACGTTACCGAAGATGGATTGCAAATTATGCTAGAAACGAATCATGTTGCTCCATTCCTGCTCACGCATCTACTCGTAGGTAGGTAAAAGTTCATTTGATTTAGTAGTGTGGGTTGTCATCGTCAGGTTGTCTGGTGCCTGCAGAATTTTTGACATTTCATTCCATGCTTCAAATAGTGAATTTGTTGTCTTTATTTTTATGATTGTTTTAAATATTATGTTGGCAGATAAGTTAAAGAAGTCCGGTCCGAGTAGAATAGTGAATGTGTCTTCACTGGCTGCACGATTTGCAAAACTAGATATGAAAACGATTAATAAATATCCGGAAGGGAAGAATTTCTTATTTTCGGAAGGAGAACTATACACCAACAGTAAATTATGTAATATCCTCTTCACCACTGAGCTTGCTAAGAGATTGGACGATAAAATGGTGACAGTCAATGCCTTACACCCTGGAACCATAAACACAGAATTCGGCAGCAGATATCCAGCATATCTGAAGATAATTTTTGATCCGATAGCAAAAATGTTTTTTAAGGTGATTTTATTAATTTTCAGAACTAGTTCTCTAATTCTTCCTCTTTCATATTGCCATGTAATTCAATAATACTTTCAGAATCCTACTGAAGGCGCACAAACAACAATCTACGTGTCTCTAGCGAAAGAACTTGAAGGAGTATCTGGAAAATTGTTTGATAACTGCCAAGAGATCCCTCTATACAGCTCATTTAATGAAACTTTGGCGAAGGACTTGTGGAAGAAGAGCGAAGAGTTTGCAAAATTGAAGAGCACAGAAAGGATACAAGTCTAAACACCTTTTGAATACCTGTATTGTGCAATGTTTTTTTATAATAAACGATAAACCTTGAGTGGACATCTGTTGACTCTTCTAGATAGGTAAATGTAATAATAATGGACACCACAGAAAAACACTCTGCTAACCAATGTACTTTCATCTAAATAATAGACATGCCTACATTTACGAATATGTACACTTTAAAAATAAAATTTTAGAGGTCGATGATGCTGTGATGATAATGACTGCTGAATTTGACTTATTATTGGAAAGTCTTTTTAGTAAGTTATTGCATTAACTTACTAGAAAGCATAGCTCAGTGTTGATTATATTAATCACTCCAGTGATTTTGAGTATACATACGTTAAATTGTAGCCCCCTTTAATTGCTATATATTAAAATTTACAAGATAGACAAGAGGTCAATACACCAGCAGTGTTATGAAAAACCTCTACCTTGAGAGCAAAAACGTAGGATATTGTAACAAAAACAATTATTCCAAAACCTTGGTGGGAAATCGTAGAATTTGTGAATTTCGCAGAAAGTGGGCCTAATTTTATAATACATATTTATGATATGACTTTTTATACATAAATCATGGGTAAAGCTGTCCGAATTAAAATGTTTTCTACTGCTGATCTGAAATTGAAAATGTAATTATCAGATCTTAAAAGTTATACTTATACCATATTATGCATTTAGCGGTTCAGGCACTTTAAAACTTCAAGGTGAATTCTATTATGTCTCACGTGGTCCTACCATGGGTCAAGTTACGGGAAACAATATTATAGTAGGTTGTCTTACATAACCCTCTGTCGAGGTAGCACGTTCCAGGCCCCCAAAAAGCATAATCACTCTTTGTCATTTTATATTTCCTGCTGGTGGGTATTCTTGTTTTTATGGTGTTCTGTGTGGCTACTATCCACAGTCTCTACTAAAGCTTCTCACGCAATGATGATTTGCAATATCGCTAATACATGGCTGCGCGTTGAGTGTAATTAATCCAAAACTGTACTTTTATATTTTTAGACAACCAATACATATCAGGTCTCTAAATAGATATATTAGTCATAGCTACGCGGACTACGTTGAGTACCAACACCGAGTACTGGATATTCACCAAGCAGTTATCTAAGAAAACGCTTAGTTATCTAATATAGATACGTGCTCCAACATCGTTTATTTGGAAAAAATATTGCTCTTACAATGTTTTGCTGCTCAATATGTTCCACTATCGCTGTTCTAATACTGCTAGTTGCGATAATAGTAAAAATATTCACAAAACTGAACACACGCCAAAATGGTTGTATGAACTGTTTAGTTGGTAAAACAGTAATCGTCACAGGCGCAAATACAGGTGAGAGTTTAAGTTTTATAATAGAATTGAACGTATAATAGAATTTGTAATATGCATATAATGTACGCACACTGGCCGGCACAATTAAAGGAACGCTTATTAAATCAATTTTGCAAAACTTTGATGTATAATAACTTTTGTAATCTTTGACCGACTTACGGCAGGCTGCTGGACTATCGTGATGTTAAGAGATAAGATAAGTTTTGATATTTTAACGTTGAAAGATACTAAAAACAGTACTAGAAATTATAGGTATTGTTGTTGTTTTGTTGTTTTGTTTCTTAATCAAAAACTATTATAATAATATTCAAACTAGGACGGTAACTCTAATCCCAAAGAACTGTCCGCAAAGGAATAGAAAAAGTAATTAAAGTTTAAGGAGTTATAAGCATAAGGAAGAACTGCAGGCACGGTCAGCAGTGGAGTCAAAAAACTAAGTAACAAGGAATCCCAAGAAAAAGAGACGACGAAATTGGCTATGACAAGGGACAACGAGAAGAACAGAGTTAATAAAGATAAAAGGAGAAAAATGATTAAAATAGGAACTTGGAATGTTAGGAGTATGTCCGAAGAGGGGGCGATAAAAAATTTAATCGAAGTTATGAAACAGTATAATTTGGATTTATTGTTACTTCAAGAAACCAAACTAAAGAATACCGATATAAGTAACATAGACGGATATACATTATTTAACAGCGGTGGAATAAATAGATACTTTGGGGTCGGATTTTTGGTAACGAAAAAAATAAAGGATATAGTCGTAGACTTTACAGCAATCACGGATAGAATATGTCAACTACGGATACGTGGAAGATACAGAAAAATTAGTCTGCTGAACGTCCACGCGCCAACAGAGGATAAAGAGGTTGAGGAAAAAGAAACATTTTATGATGAGCTAGGACGCGTGCTAGATAAGGTACCGAAGTACGATATTAAGATGGTCATTGGGGACCTTAATGCAAAAGTTGGAAGAGAGGAGATGTATAAAAAGACTACGGGAGGGAAGAGTAAACATGCAGTAAGCAATGAAAATGGGGTAAGATTGATAGAATTTGCAGCTGAAAATAGAATGAAAATAGTGAGTACCAGTTTTGATCATAAAGATATACACAAGATGACATGGATATCGCCGGATGGTTTGACCAGGAAACAAATTGACCATGCCTTAATAGAAGAAAAGCATGCAAGAGCTGTCAAGGATGTCCGAAGTTACAGGGGTGCTGACGCAGGTACAGATCACATGTTGGTAGTAGCAAAGGTGGAGCAGCAATTACCTGGGACTGCTAAGAAGATCGTGAACGTCAAAAGAAAATACAATATACTAAAACTACAAGATGCAAAGACAAAGGAAACTGTTAGAAAAGAAATATGTTCAAAGCTGGAAGTCAATGAAATAGCAGAGGGTGTTCAAGACGAGTGGAGAAGATGTCAAGACATTATAACTGAAGTAACAGACCGATGTTGCGGTAAAAAGGAAAAGCAAGAGAGTCGCAGATGGTTTGATAAAGAATGCTTAAAAGCTCTGCAATTGCGTAAAGATGCTCGAGTTCAGTTGATCAGGACAAATTCAGAAGAGGACAAATGTACCTACAACCAGCTGAGGAGGATGGCCAAGCAACTGTGCAGAAGAAAGAAGCGAAAACTAATGGAGAGACAGTTGGAGGAAATAGAAGAGCATTTCCAAAATAAAGAGATAAGAAATTTTTATCAGGAGGTTAAAAAGAAGAAGACAATTTTTACAGGGGCACCTCAGTACTTCAGGAATAAAGAAGGGCAGCTAATTGGCGACTGCGAAGGGAAGTTGGAAACATGGGCACAATATTTTGAGAACTTATTAAGTGATGGAGCTTGCTGAGGAAATTGTAAGAGACGATAGAGTAGTACACCAAGAGGAGGATCAGGTAGAAGAACCAACTGAGGAAGAAATTTTGAAAGAAATACAAAATTTGAAAAATAACAAAAGTGCGGGAGAGAATGGGTTAGTGGCCGAGCTTATCAAAGAAGGAGGTGACGGAATCCAATCCAGATTAGCCAGTTTAATTTTGAAAGTATGGAGACAAGAAGCTATGCCAATCGAGTGGTCCTGCGCAGTGATTGTACCATTATACAAGAAAGGCGATAAGGCAATATGCAGCAACTATAGGGGAATAGCTCTGCTAGATGTAGTTTATAAAATACTGGCCAGAGTTATAAGAAACAGGTTAAGTCCATACCAGGAAGCTCAGGTGGGTGAATATCAAGGTGGTTTTAAGAAAGGAAGATCAACTATAGACCAAATCTTTGTCATGAAGCAGTTAATGCATAACACGTACGATCAAGATTTGGGGCTTCATTTGGTGTTTATAGATTTCAAGCAAGCATATGATACAATCCTGAGGCGTAAGCTGTTTGAGACGATGGGTAGACTGCAAATTCCAGAGAAGTTAGTGAGATTGACGCAAATGACGCTGCACCAAACATATAATAAAGTCACATTGGAAGGTTGTTTGTCCAGGTCTTTTGAAGTGCGAAGAGGACTGAGACAGGGTGATCCGTTGTCGACAGTTTTGTTTAATCTTGTGCTGGAGGGTATACTGAGAGAGAGCGAGGTGCAAAAGGGAGGGCTAATCAACAATCATAAACATCAATGCTTAGCATACGCGGACGATTTGGTACTAATGGCAAGATCGAGATTGGAAGTACAGAAAGCTTTTAAAAGACTAGAAGAGACAGCAGCAAGATATGGACTACACATAAATGACGAAAAAACTCAGTATATGGAAGTGACGAGAGCAAGTTCAGTCTCTGAAGAACCCCTCAAGGTGAAAGCATTTGGAGGAAAGGAATACTGTTTTGATAAAATAAATCAGTTTGAATATTTGGGAGTAACATTATCTAGAGACTGTAAGGAGGAAGCTGAGAGCAATAAAAGGATTGCGAAAGGCAGTAAATCGTTTGGTGCACTGTCAAAAATATTCAAGTCCAAGCAGATATTGAGGTATTCAAAGCTGCGATTGTACCGAACCGTAGTACGACCAATTGACCTGGATTCTAAATAAGCAGATAGAAGAAAAGTTGAACAGATGGGAAAGAAAAGTGCTGAGGAAAATTTTCGGAGGAATATATTCAGAAGAATACGGTTGGCGACGAAGAACAAATAAAGAAATTATGCAACTCTACGGGAAACCTAGTATTTCGCATGCAGTTAGAGGACAAAGATTGAGATGGTTAGGACATATCGGCAGGATGGGAGAGGGAAGATTTGTAAGGAGAGTTTTTAGCATCGGAGTAGGAGGAAAAAGACAGAAAGGAAGACCCAGGAAAGGATTTCAGGACGCAGTGAAAGTGGACTTATCAGCAATAGGAGCCCTGGACTGGAAACAGAAGTCGAAAGATAGGAAGATGTGGAAAAAAATTGTTAAAAACTTTGAAGCTATGGGCCTTGATGGCCTGTAGTGCTGTATTATATATATAAAATAATTTGAATAAAAGGAAAATGCTGGTGTGCCTAAGAAATTTTGGCCGAAAGGGTTTTTAATTGTGCTAATTATCTGCTCCAATTCGCTGGCGCAGTACCCTCATAAAACATCACTCTCATTCTTTTGTAACTTATAGATAAGTACATGTTCTCTCATAATAACTTGGTGTGCCTAACCCCATTTGGCCGCAAGTACTTGGCACACCTCCCTGAAGGGCAGGACAGTCGGTGGACCAATACCCTCATCAAACATCACGCTCATTTTTTATAACAAGAAAGTTTGAGTCTTCTTATTAACAGAAACTTAGGCGTGCCTAGCCGGATATGGTCGGAAGAGGGTTGCAGACCAGTTATTTAACAGACGATGGTATCTGCGTTACCTTACAAAACACATGTGTCAAATTTGCCATAATTACAGAAGAATATATGTACTTTCATAGTAGTTTAGACTAACCAACCCCGGTTGGCCGGAATGGTCTGGCACACCGACTTCAACAGTTAACATCGTCCGTATATCATCATAATCATCGAACATCTCGCTCATTTTTTTGCATAACAAAGGTTACGGCTACTTATTAACAGAAACGTTGGTGTGCCTAGCCGTAACCTTTGTTATGCAGAACAATGAGCGAGATGTTCGCTGATTGTAATGATATACGGACGATGATAACTGTTGAAGTCGGTGTGCCAGACCGTTCCGGCCAACCGGGGTTGGTTAGACTAAACTACTATAAAAGTACATATGTTCTTTTGTAATTGTGGCAAATATGACGCATGTGTTTTGTGAGGTAACGCAGATACCATCGTCTGTTAAATAACTGGTCTGCAACCCACTTCCGGCCATTTCCGGCTAGGCACGCCAACGTTTCTGTTAATAAGTAGCCGTAACCTTTGTTATGCAAAAAAATGACCGAGATGTTCGATGATTGTAATGATATACGGACGATGTTAACTGTTGAAGTCGGTGCCAGACCGTTCCGGCCAACCGGGGTTGGTTAGACTAAACTACTATAAAAGTACATACATTTTATTTATTTATGTATTTTTATTTTATATATTTTATTTTATTCTTCGGTGTGCAAACA
Source organism: Melinopterus prodromus (assembly GCA_964023965.1). NCBI lineage: Eukaryota > Metazoa > Arthropoda > Insecta > Coleoptera > Scarabaeidae > Melinopterus > Melinopterus prodromus. The sequence continues at coordinate 50,885,491 of OZ030392.1, forward strand.
GGCAAAGCCCAAAGAAGTACACACATACAGTCAATACAAATACAGCAAAAAAGGAAACAATATACGTGCTAGCGCAGACTTAAAATAAAAAAAAATAGTAACAATATTCTACAAATTGCGAAGTTTTAAGAAATAGATCAGAAGGATATAAGGTGCTACGGGGTTGTGGAAATCTTTTTCAGCTTACGCTTAAACGAGAGTAAGGAATTATTAAATGGATCGACGGAATTATGGTAACGGTTATATGATGCAGATAAACGATTGACAGGGGAATTCTGGAAGGAGTTGGTGTGACACAAAGGGGGGCGCAGGAGGTTAGAGGTTCGAGAGGAGTGGGTGGTAGCATTGAACATAAATGATTTTAGGAGATCGGGCGTATCAAGGTGGCCGTTAAGAATTTTATATAAAAAAAAAACGCTATCTTGAACACGCCGACGCACAGTGTGGCGTTTTGGGAATCTAGCAGGACAAAACCCACAAAACCAACGAACTATATTTTGACTTTTTATGTATTAAAATCAAAGATAATATGCTAAATCAGCCATACGTAAAGTTGGGCATCGTTCGGCTACAAGCCTAAGTGTCTATTACTATTCAAAAACCAATATTGTTCAAACGCTTTGGTGAGTGTTTTCGTACGATAACAACTGTATACACTTTGTCGTATCATATAAATGTTTGTGATAAACTTCAACCATGGATAATTTATATCAAGGTATGTACTTTATATCATAGTATACAAAACTATTCATTGAACAATGTATCTTTTATAAAAAACCACCGAAATCTAGTAACATTATGGTCAGAAGTGTAGGTTGCGTTAGACTGCTAAAACTTTATTGCGCCGAGGTGCGCGGTGATTATTATTTTTTTATAATCATATAGTCCTACTGATTATATACAATCAAATATTCATTGCTATAGTTTGCTATTGTGGAAAATACAGGGTAATCATTTCAAACCTACCACCCTGAACAACTTTTGATGTGATAACGTCACGATGTTAACGAAATATTTTTTTAGAGGACAAAAATTCAATAAGAGGCCGATTTAAAAACTTTTTGTTGAGTTTCTGCTCCCAACCCTACAACCACCCCCACCTTAGAAGTACTGAATTTTAAGATATTTGGCATACACTTTTAGGTTGATCTAAGATCAAAAACAAAAAGAACATTTCTATATATGGCGTTCACAAAAGATTGACCATGATATTTTGGTTGTTATACAGGGTGTCCCAACAGTGCGGTGTTGGAAGATTGTGCCTGTGTTAATGATGCTATTTTAAAACTGACTTTACCCAGATATTCGGATAGCGTGGACGAACATTTTACAATTATTTTTGAATATACAAGGTGTTTGATAAGATATAACTTATGTTTTCTTAAATAGAAACCCCTACATTTGTGTATTTTTTAACTCTCCTAATTTTTAGAACAAAAAGTAGGTACTAAGATAGTACTAATATCAAACCAATTGTCTTTGAGTTATTGCTTCTTTTGTGTGAAAACAGCACTGTAACAAAGAAATACTTGTCAGCTACTGTAAATGTCTACAATATGATAATCATGAAACAATACAATTTAATTTAGGACAGAAATGTCTGTCAGTTCCATAACAGAGAAAATGGAATATGCTCATAGGTGTTCACAATGTTGGTTGACATCTCGTAAACAGGTTTTCTTTCATTAGCTCTAATTTATATGTTCGACTCTATAACTGATATCCAATGCCTGTTACACTACATAAAATTTTATTACATGGACCATAAGTAATAAAATAATGTTTTACTTCCAATTGGGCAAATGTCTGAAGAGGCACAGGAAACTCGTCATAAGAATCTTCGACGGTTTCGAATAGAAAACTCCAGAAAAGATTCAAGAATCCACACAAACATCGATATTCTGCACCGATTGTTGATTTCTTTAGATCCTGTGATAATACCATCTATTCATCCTAACGTTATGAAGTTGCTACAGCCTCCAAGTATTGAAATGACATCCAAAGTACATCAAACTTGGCATAAGGAGAGCGATAGTTGTCAATATATTGATTCGGAAGATTCCAGTACCTACTAGTAGTTGATTTTTGTTCCAATTTGATAAACATTTTCATTACAATCAATTTTTAGTTATAAATGCTTCAGTTCCACTACGAATACATAGTTCAATTATTTTATCTTTTTCACATTTTGTTGCTCATTTAATTGTTCCATTTTTAGTTAGTGATTCTTTTAATTTCAATATAGTATTTAATTTAAGTGTGTGGTTAAATTACACATTCGGGCATTCCAAGTAAATCCTTGAAAGTCCGATATTAATTTATTTAATATTATTAGGATGGGCTTATAGCAATTATTATAATATCTTATGTTATGACTTATATATTCTGTGAACCTGTAATCGCAAATTGCTGTATGAGCATTATTATATTATGTTTTTGTTTTTGAAATAATACCGTAATTGATAATATCGCAAAAATATGGCACTATTAATTTCAAGAATGACGTCACTTCCGGCAATATCGGAAGTAATGCTATCCTCAAGAAAATTAAAAACAAAACAATTGTGGTCTAATATCACTCCAACAAATTCCATTGGTTTAGTTTCATAAATAAAGAAGTTAGCAGTTTTGTGCAACTAGGTTGGCAAACTGCGGTACTGTGCCAAAGATAAGCATTGATGAGCATTATGTTTTTATGTTCGGAATATTATCCAAGTTGATAATATTGCAAAAAAATATAAGATACCGTTTAGAATTCCAAAAATGACGTCACTTCCGGCAAAACCGGAAGTAATACTACACTCAAGAATAACAAAAAGGAAACTATTTGTTGTCTATTATCACTTCACCAAATTCCACTCACCTCGTTACATAAATAAAAAAGTTATTAATTTTGTCCAGCTAGATTCGCAAAACGCCACACTGTGCGACGTCTCCATAGTGGTATAAGACCAAACACAATACAGTGCTGTTCATAAGAGCAAGCAGGAAGATGAAACCTCCTACTAAGATAACGAACATAACGTTTCTGTATGGACTCGACCTGGTCAATGTAAATATGGTACTGCGGACTACAGACTACTGACGCAAAGTTCAAGACACTATTAACAAAAGAATTATATAAAGTGTTGATGGTCGTTACGTTGGAGAAAGATGAAGACATTCTAATCACAAACCCAATTCTTCTGTAATTGTGGAAAATTTGACGCATGTGCTTTGTAAGGTAACGCAGATACCATCGTCTGTTAAATAACTGGTCTGCAACCCACTTCCGGCCATTTCCGGCTAGGCACACCAAAGTTTTCGTTAATAAGAAGACTCAAAGTTTCTTGTTAAAAAACGAGCATGATGTTCGATGAGGGTATCGGCACACTGACTGTCCTGCCCTTCAGGGAGGTGTGCCAAGTACTTTCGGCCAAATGGGGTTAGGTACACCAAGTTATTATTAGAGAACATGGATTTATATATGTCACAGAAGAATGAGAGTGATGTTTTATGAGGGTACCACGACACCGAATTGCAGCAGATAATTAGTGGAATTACAAACCCTTTCGGCCAAAATTTCTTAGGTACTCCAGTATTTTCCTTTTATTGAAATAATTTTACGTTACATATAAATTATTCTTAATGATGTTTTATGAGGGTATGATTTTGTCGTTCAAAACCTTCAGGTACCCAACTGGAGCTTGGTTACAGACCGCCGGAGTCGTTGCCAAGCAAAACCAACAAAATGCACTTGGATCAAGCGGCGCCCTCAGCGTTAGGTTTGCCATTTAACCAAATTACCCTTAATTGTGGTTGATTGTGGATGTAAAATGCCGTTTACCAATAACGAAACGCGTGATATAATTAAGAGTTTGATTGAATTTTGACATTTTCCGATAGTCGTGTCTTTTCTCATTTTCGAAATGTATAACATGTTGGCATTATTTTTTAAAACAATGGTTTAATAATTAAAAAACACGTTTTTTCGTGTTGTTTGTCGTGCTTATCAAGTAACCAACTGCAGCTTGGTTACAGACCGCCGGCGCCGGACTGACCAAGAGTGCTTTGGATTTAAAACATTCAGATTGTAAAAGAAGCAAGTTTATACAACATAAAGATTATGCTCTTCTAATTGTTCTTCCCGGAATAGCATTGACAGCATTTGTTATTCGATCTCGCAGATCATCGATATTTCTGCGAGTATCGTGATAAATTTTGTCGTTCACAGTTCCCCAAAGAAAATAGTCCAGAGAACTTAAACCAGGGGATCCACCACTCCACCATTACCAATCCAGCGATTTGGAAATTGTTGATTTAAATAGTTTCGTACAATTGCAAAGTTTGACTTGTGTGGGGTTTGTACGGTTTCAATACCTTTATTCCTGGTCTGCAAACACGTGTTTGCGGCAATTACAAATTACGGGCTAATTCCCGCTTAGAAATCCAAGAATCGTCATTTATGTCAAAACCAGTAGTTGAAGCATTGCAAATCAATGTAATTTAACGTTTACTATTTCTAAAATACCTCTTTGATTAGTTTCAACATTTCCATGAGGATTATAAGAATTGCAGGGTTTACTAAACGATCCATGGTCCGCTAAATTTCCGTCCAATGTTAGGAATATTGTACGATGCGACAATTCTAAGATAACAATAATAAACCCTTATTATATCACGCTTTTCGTTATTGGTAAACGGCATTTTACATCCACAATCAACCACAATTAAGGTTTATTTGGTTAAATGGCAAACCTAACGCTGAGGGCGCCGCTTGATCCAAGTGCATTTTGCTGGCGTTGCTTGGCAACGACTCCGGCGGTCTGTAACCAAGCTCCAGTTGGGTACCTGAAGGTCTTTTGATTATTACACCATTATTTAAAAAAAGAATGGTAACATGTTATACATTGCGGAAATGAGAAAAAAACACGAGCATCGGAAAATGCCAAAATTAAATATGGCGCCCATAAGAAAAACAAAAGTTGGCCATGGTTACGCCACCATCTTTGATATTATTTTAAATTAAAAAATGACACTGCATTCCTTGTTAAAAAGTACCTCTAGAATGTTTTTGTTTCAAATGTCTAGCTACATTTGGTTTTGAATAAAAAATTAAAAACGATATCTTAAAATTCCAGTTTTTTGTGGATATCTTCAAAATGAAAAATGATAGCATAAATTTCTTTTCAGATAATTGATTAGCACAAAAATACGAAACTGTGCCAAATTTAAACATAGGCTCTATCTCCACTAATAAGCGAGATCCCCATGGTGAGGCTCGAATTTGAATCACCCGGTATACCACTCAGCAAACACTCGCAAACAAATATGCGTACAAAATATATGCATAACGACTAAAAGTGAATAGACAAATTGGACATCTCGAAAAAGTCTTTGTTACTATTATAACAATTTTAATATTAAAGCTTGTTGAAAAAAGGTAGAAATCTGTATGAGCTGATTTAAAAAAAGACCCTGTTATTGTATTATTATTCCAAAGAAGTTATTGTTTCTTATTTTGAGGTTATTTATTTAGATTTAACCATAATAACGATAATAATTTCCCTACAGGAATTGGGTATGAGGCAGCTTTAGATTTTGCAAAAAGAGGCGCTAGGGTCATATTGGGATGTAGGAATCAAGCGAGAGCTGAAGACGCTGTTTTCAGGATAAAGAAAGCAACAGGAAACGAAAATGTCCATTACAGGATGCTTGATCTGGCTTCTCTAAAGTCGGTTCGCGAATTTTCCGCAAATATTAATTCAACGGAGGAAAGGTTGGACATTCTGGTCAACAATGCCGGTGGAATTGGGTTTGGTAATCACGTTACCGATGATGGATTGCAAGTTATGCTACAAACGAATCATGTTTCTCCATTCCTACTCACGCATCTACTCGTAGGTAGGTAGAAGTTTGCTTGATTTAGTTCTGTGGGGTTCTCATCATCAGGTTGTCTGGTGCCTACAGATTTTTTGACATTTCAGTCCATCATGCTTCGAATAGTGAATTTTGTTGTCTTTATTTTTTATGATTGTTTTAAATATTATGTTGACAGATAAATTAAAAAAGTCCGGTCCGAGTCGAATTGTGAATGTGTCTTCGGTGGGTGCACGATTTTCAAAACTAGATATGAAAACCATTAATAAATATCCGGAAGGAAAGAATTTCATATTTTCGGAAGGAGAACTATACACCAACAGCAAATTATGTAATATCCTCTTCACCACTGAGCTTGCTAAGAGATTGGACGATAAAATGGTGACAGTCAATACCTTACACCCTGGACCCGTAAACACAGATTTCAGCAGCAGATATCCTGCATACCTGAAGATAATTTTTGATCCGCTAGCAAAATTTTTTTTTAAGGTGATTTTATTAGTTTTCGGAACTAGTTCTCTAATTCTTCTTTTTTTATATTGCCATATAATTCAATAATACTTTCAGAATTCTACTGAAGGCGCACAAACAACAATCTACGTATCTCTAGCGAAAGAACTTGAAGGAGTATCTGGAAAATTGTTTGATAACTGCCAAGAGATCCCTCTATACAGCTCATTTAATGAAACTTTGGCGAAGGACTTGTGGAAGAAGAGCGAAGAGTTTGCCAAATTGAAGAGCACAGAGAGGATACAAGTCTAAACACCTTTTGAATACCTGTATTGTGCAATGTTTTTTTATAATAAACGATAAACCTTGAGTGGACATCTGTTGACTCTTCTAGATAATTAAATGTAATGATAATGGACACCACAGAAAAACACTGCTAAGCAATGTACTTTCATCTAAATAATAGACATGTCTACATTTACGACTCTGTACATTATCTGTAAAAATAAAATTTTAGATGTTAGAAATAACAATTAAAATGAAGCAAAATTAGTATTTTTCAGAATCTAAAGAAAATGATTGATGCTGTGATGATAATGACTGCTGAATTTGACTTATTATTGGAAAGCTTTTTAGTAAGTTATTGCATTAACTTACTAGAAAGCAAAGTTCAGTGTTGATTATATTAATCACTCCAGTGGTTTTGAGTATACATACGTTAAATTGTAGCCCCCTTTAATTGCTATATATTAAAATTTACAAGATAGACAAGAGGTCGATACACCAGCAGTGTTATGAAAAACCTCTACCTTGAGAGCAAAAACGTAGGATATTGTAACTAAAACAATTATTCCAAAACCTTGGTGGGAAATCGTAGAATTTGTGCATTTCGCAGAAAGTGGGCCTAATTTTATAATACATATTTATCATACGACTTTTTATACATAAATCATTAGTGGATGAAAGTGATGGTAAGAGATTATTAAGAGTTGGAATAATGACTTCCATGAGAGTTTCAAATGCAATATTACTCATATACCAACGCTACAATTAAAGTAGGTTCGTCATACAGATTATCTAATCGATCGTTCAGTTATCTAATGCTTGTTCTTTCGGTTAGTTCATTTGTAAAAATACAAGTGCTACATACTGATATTATGATGTTTTGCTGCTCAATCTTCTCTACTATTGCGATATTAGTATTGCTAGTTGCGATAATACTAAAAGTTTTCATAAAACTAAACACACGCCAAAATGGTTGCATGAATTGTTTAGTTGGTAAAACAGTAATTGTCACAGGTGCAAATGCCGGTAAGTACAATAATTCAAATTTTACAGCAGAAATAGCACGGTTATTATATTATATTGCTTTGAGACTAATTTGTTCTGTTTATTGGTAGTTTAAGAAAGATTTATTACTACCATGAAAATAGGCGTTAGTGAAATAAATTTTCAAGTCATAATTTTATTAGAATTTAATAAATTTAAAAGAGTTTAATGTTTAACAAAAATTTATTTATTATTTTTGAACTTTTAGTTTGATTCTATAAGAGGCCTCTGTTTGTTTCGTTATATTATTATCTTTTTTTCTACACTATTTATTGAATTTAGAGTATTCCACATATTTCCAAGTATGTACGCACTTGGAAATACAATAGTTCTGGTCATAAATGAACAAAATCGGTTTTTGGAATGTCTTGTTTCAGATTCTGCATCTGAAGTCAGAAATTATGAATTGATTCTAGTGCGTGATAATGTCTGAGATAAAGACTAAACCATACAAATGGCAAGGATAGATTATTATATATTTGACAAATTATGTTCCTTCTGGGAAATATTTGAAACGCTCGGATATCTAAACTCAAAAGTTGATGGATTATTTTTTTATTATAGTATATTATAATACAAGTTTTATAAGATATTGAATATACCGATTTTTGCTAATATTTCGTGTCACCTAATCAGTTATTAATTAATTACGGATACTAATTTACATATTTCGGATGAGGACTTTTCCACTTTTGGAATGACCGAAGAATGCTCGTTCGAACAGTGTTGTTGCATTGCAATATCTCTCAGGGTACTCGAGTAATTAGCATTTTTCTATACACGTAACTTCCCATATGTGGGACTGGAAGTGACGCACGAGTTGGTTTGGGCACGACGAACGTAGCAAGGAGAGTCCAAATGGAACGAGTGCGCCGTTACGTCTTAAGGTGCCTACAGACCTGACGCGCCACGACCGCGACGCGCCCGCGCCGCGCCTACCGTGAGTAGATCGAGGAAGGCGCGCGCGCCACCCGCGCGCCGGTCGTAGTGGGCGCGCACGCCTGTCACGGTTGGCGCGCGCGCCAGTCCCGGTTGACGCGCGGGTAGATTACGGCTCTTGACCATGCGCTTTATCCTCTCTCTACGAGAAAGGGAAATACGACGATTATTGCGGTTTGTATTTTGTCTGGCTTTTCAACATCGTCATCCACCTAGTGGTTTTGGTGATTGTGTGATAAAGTTGTAAGATACTAACACTTCTACAAAAATTGGTTTTACGAAATTTTAAGATAGGCTTGCAGTTGCGTTTATTTAACAAACAAGTAAATATCTCAGATACATTTTGAAATACAACTTCCTTAGTATTAATAATAATATATAAAATGCATTCCATAAAAAAGTATAGTTTCTTCATGTACCTACATGTACTGTATAACTAAAAATAATTTTGCGTACATTTCTTATAGATAATTGATCAACATTAATGCATAGCTTTTGAATCGTTTTTTGAGACCGAGATCGCTTTGCATTTACACATACGGCCATTCTGTTTTAACGGTTCATTCACATAACCATGTTGACATTTATATTTGCTTTAAACAACCTGAATAGCCAAATAAACATACATCCACAAATAAATGTAGATACTATATCCTTGGTAGTATGTGCCAGTAATAAAAATTGATTTAACTAACCATTAATTGGTTGTTTTACACGAAGCTTAACTTTTCCTGTCCATACACTTTTTTCTACTTTCGCTAGGTCCTTCCTGTAGGTCGACAATAAACTATCAACTTTTTTACGTGCATCTCCTGTGCGATTATTCCTAATGTATATCCAATATCCTGCCAAGCATTTTTTAAATGTCTCTTTTAAAATAATTTTTATGGGTAGGATCCCATAATATTTTAAATTCTCTGTACATATCTATAAAATTTAAGCTGGCATCATCTGTCCACCCTGCAGACGACATGATTCACCGTTGACGTCCCAAGTTCTACTGCGAGACTCTTTGCGCTCGAACAACAAAATATGACATGGGACTTGCTGGCGCCTGGTCTCGGCGAACGCTGCCCGAGATAGGCGCGCGGTCGGCGCGTCGCAGGCGCGCGCGCTTCGCGTTGCAGGCGCGGGAGAAGCGCGCGCGCTTCGCGTTGTAGGCGCGGGAGAGGAGCGCGCGCCTGGCGCCAACGCTTAAATTGCCCGCGCGCCTGTAATTTTACGACGCGCCAGGCGCGGCGCGGGAGCGTCGCAGGCGTGGCGCGGCAGATTTGTATGCACCTTTATAAAACGAGTGTAATATAATATTTTTTCTACTTTGCAACATTAATTTTACATCAATTTAGAAAATTGCAGTTAGGGGGGTCGATGGCGTATAGGTTAGAGCGGCTGCTATCTACGCTGGAGGCCCGGGATCGAATCCCGGCTCGGGCTAAAATCGACTGTCCTGGTATTTTAGGCAGGGAACAAATACCTTTGTATGCCGCCTTCCATCGGATGAGGAAGTAAAGCCGGTGGCCCCGTGTGCTGTCATTATGCGACGTGCACGTTAAAGAACTCTTACTGGAGGTTGGAATTCCTTCAGTAGGACAAAATTCCTGGGTGTGTGTAGCCTGCCCTCAGCGTCGGTGATTGGCCTAAGTTGCGAAACTAAACCGACGTAAAATAAACAAGTCAAAAAAAAATTGCAGTGGCAGTTGTGGTAAAATTCACGAATACGATTGAGGAGAGCCAATCGCGATTGAGATGTCAGCCTTATTGGACACTTGACGTCAATATCATCAATCTTGAAAAAATAAAAGTTACCAAAAGTTCGTGATCTAGTGTTTTCATAACGACACCGAAAGCGGTTTCGTTATAAGTTTTTTCTACTTTGCGTCCGTTATAAACTCATAACGAAACCGGTTTCGGTGTCGTTATGAAAACACTAGGTCACAAACATTTGGTAACTTTTAGTTTTCCAAGATTGATGATATTGACGTCAACTGTCAAATAAGGCTGACATCTCAATCGCTATTGGTTAGCGTCAGTCGTATTAGTGAATTTTACTACAACTACCAACTGTTGAATATGAAACTATTTTAGATTGTAAGATGACAACTGCAATTTTCGAAATTTATGTAAATTTAATATCGCAAAGTAGAAAAAATAGTATATAACACTCGTTTTATAAGACGGATTGGCGCACTCGTTCCATTTGGGCACAATGTGTCTTATAAAACTTGTATTATAATATACTATATAACGATCGCAAAGATAATAACGGTGGTACTACCTGTGCAAACTTGGGGCACGGGTTAATACATATTGACCAATCTCAAACTTCATAGCAATTAGCATGGATATAAAGGAACAAATTGAGGTCCCCGCAAAAACAAATAAAAAAAAAATAAGGATTTATATATTATTTTATTTCTTTTTAAGGTAAATTTTTCATTTAAATCACTAATTAAGTTTTATTGATTGCACATATGTTTGGAATCTATGTAGGTATACCTACTATATTATTTAAAAAGAAACTTTAGATTTAGCTGTAGAATAATTGCCTTACAGGAATTGGATTTGAAACAGCATTAGATTTTGCTAAAAGAGGCGCTAGGGTCATCATAGGATGTAGGAATAAAGAAAGAGCTGAAGATGCAGTTTTCAGGATAAAAAAAGCAACTGGAAACGTAAATGTCCACTACAGAATCCTCGATCTCGCTTCTCTAAAGTCAGTTCGCGAATTTGCCGCAAATATTAACTCAACAGAGGAAAGGTTGGATATTCTTGTCAACAATGCAGGTGGAGTTGGGTTTGGCAATCACGTCACCGAAGATGGATTGCAAATATTGCTGCAAACAAATCATGTTGGTCCATTTTTACTTACTCATCTACTCTTAGGTAAGTATTATGCCTGATGGCTGCAGAATAGTCCTCTCACTTCATTCCTTACTCTTTGTACTGATTTTGGGGTAATTTTTATGATTTTGCTTGCAGATATATTAAAGAAGTCCGGCCCGAGTAGAATAGTGAATGTGTCTGCATTGGCGGCGCGCTTTGCAAAATTAGACATAAAAACAATAAACAAATATATTGAAAAAAATAGCTTCTTATTTTCGGAAGGGGAACTATACTGCAACAGTAAACTATGTAATATCCTCTTCACCACCGAACTTGCAAAGAGACTGGACAATAAAGTTGTTACAGTCAATGCGTTACACCCTGGAATTATAAACACTGAATTTAACGCCAGATTTCCACCATACCTAAGGACACTTGGAGATCCGATAGCAAAAATGTTTTTTAAGGTGAGTTTATCAATCTGAACCAGTACTGTAATTCTCTTAATTGTCAACGGGTGAAAAGAAACCTCTTAACTATTGCTTATTCAATAGTTGTTTATTTTATACAGTAGACATGTTTCGTCTAAACACAGCCTTCTTCGGTCCTAAATTGTCTAAATTGCGGAGAGATACATAAAAATAATGTCTTTGTTGAAATATTCTGGTGTTTGGGATGAACATGCCAACATTTGCTTGGGAAACGAATGATAAATTTAATTTTACAATAAATTTAATTTTACAATATTCTCAGAATGCTAGTGAAGGCGCACAAACTACAATCTACGTATCGTTAGCGAAAGAACTTGATGGATGCTCTGGAAAAATGTTCGACAACTGTCAAGAGATCCCTCTATACGGCACATTTAACGAAAATTTGGCGAAGGAGCTATGGAAAAAGAGTGAAGAGTTTGCAAAATTGAAGAAAGAAGAAAGAATATAATTGATTTTACATATATTATTTTCAGATATCTGTATTTTGTAATATTTGCATAAATAAACGATACGATTTGAGTGGACATCTGTTGACTTTTCTACACAGGTAAATTTGAACATTTTGAATGCTGTGCATCAATGGTATATCACAAACTGTATACCTATATAGGACGGAGGGTCCGAAGATGGTGGAATAGTTGTAGGAACATTTTTGAAGATATATTTTGTTCGAATTTTGGTTCAGTAGAGGCTAATAATTTAATCATACACATTTATGATACATAATGATATTGATTATTATTATTCCGTTTTCGTCGTCAACTTCGATTCACATCGCCTGCATTTTGTTCTCTCCAGAAAACTGACATGTGTTCCGTATTTCTTTACGATTTTTTGATTCTTTGACTATTTGGCTGATGAGTGATGATGTGACGGAGTCACGAAACGCGTCCCAAGTACAGCTGTCTGCCGTACGCCGTTACTATAAACGCACGCCGTTAACACCCTAGGAGTTTTCTGTTGTGGATCACACTGTTCGTGATAACAACGCATTGTATGCAGAGTGACATGACGTCACGTCACACTACTCGACCTTGCATCTATTTTTAGAATCGTAGCCTGACGCGTGGCTGAAGACGAGACAGGCGTGTTGAAACACAGGTACCACAAGAAACAATAAACAATCCACTGGAAGTCAAAAACCCTTTTTCTTTTTATTAATACATTAATAACATGACATCTCCCTTTCGAATATCACCATGTTCACTTGCCAAAACTAGGGCATTTTTTAGAGGCACCACTAAAATTCTGTGAGGAACCAAAATAAAGATCAGTAATAGAATGCAAAAGAGAAACTGCCAAACTAGCCACCGCGAAATAGCTTCATTATTCTTACAAAAACATCCCACCGTAAGCAATCATCACCTACCCACCTGCATTCACAACATTTTGCAAAACCATCTAGAAATATCAACATAAACACGATGGCAAAAGGCAGTGACGAACATAAAAGAGTGAAAAAGGGTTAACGTAAATAATTTAACGCACTTTAACAACGTGTTATCTAAAAACACACAGTTAAACCAGATTGTATATTTATTTAGTAAAATTACAAACAATAAAATTATGAATGTTATGAAAATAAACAATATTATGTAAATTAAATAGTTATTTTTTTAGTTTTTCCTCAATTTTTAGTTTTGCTAGTTCCTCAGTCTTCTGCCACAGCTGCTTAACCAAATTTTGGTCTTGCGCTGTCTTGTACATCTCTATCTGTCTACAATTATCGAATAATCCGCCAGTCACGCCATCTAAATCCTTTGATAGAGCAACATAAATCGTAGTTTGTGCTCCCTCTTCCGGAGTCTGAAATAAACAGAATAGTAATAAACATTCAGAAGAAGATTAAAGTTGGTGTCATAAACAAAATAAACAAAGCAATTAAATTTACCAAAGTAAAATAGTCAAGAAATTTCAATCCAATCTTTAAGAATTTGGAAAAACGCCTTGTAAATTCAGTACCAATTACTCCTGGATGTAAAGTATTCACGCTGATTCCTGTGCCTTGCAGTTTTTTGGACAGTTCCCTGGTAAATAAAATATTGCCCAATTTGCTGCTACTATAAATACGCAATTCAGCAAGAATACTGGATCCATCAGGATATTTATTAATTGTTTTTATGTCCATTTTACCACGCTTTGCTGCCCTCGACGCTACATTAACAATTCGACTTGGTTTGGAACTTTTTAGTTTACCTGCAATATAACTTTTATAAAGGTTGTTTATATTTGTCGGTTATGCTGTGAAATGGTCACAAACGTAACAACAATTGTTTATGTCGCAAACCATTTTAGCGTCACAAATACTCGTCAATAGAACAAACAAATTGTGTGTCAAAAATAAACGATGCTCTGCAAGATGCTCACTGATTAGGAGGGACAGTTAAACTAAAAACGTACTTCTTATTTGAGGAGTTATATACAAACACGCCTGCAGCTATCTACCCTTCTTCGTGTTCTTCTATTTGTGTGTCCTCCTGTACCTTTTTTTTCCTCCTGTTATTTTCATGTCACTTTTCCTTAAATTTATTAGGAAAGTAAACAAAAATGCAAGAAATAGGAAACAAAAATAAATTAAAAAATAACCAAAATTAAAAAATTAAATATTCTATTCCAACTCTTTTATTCAATGGCCCATTTTATTGACACTGCAAATCGTAAAAAATCTGATGTGGCCAGGCACATGACTTTATCATACAATATATAAAATTAATAGTTTAGCTGTATGAGAATCTATTTGACTGAGATAAATTGTGTCTGCATTTTGATAGTCAATAGTATCAATCGAAGGTATTGTCAAAGCACGCTACCTACTGCCATCAGAATAATAGTTGCTTAACTCACAAGTGCCCAAAGTACGGAATAGCACAACGAGAGGTGATATGGAGGTGATGCGGCGCGTCACCGATGACGAAGCGTCGTCGTCGCATGTGAGCGAGTCGCGCTAGGTAGTTTTCGACAGCAGTGACATCAACGTTATTTGTGTTGCTTTTTGAGAAATACGTATTTTTAAAAAAATTCAAAAATGGTTATATTTCGGTATAGAAAATGTTAGGTTGATACCACTTCTACGAAATGTCAAGTTTAAAAAGCTAATTCAAATTCTGACAGATTTATATTCGTTCATGACACTGTAGATGACGTTCCATAGCGGGTCTCCGAGTGTGACAGCGTGGTGACAGCCATAGACATTTCTGTGGTGACAGCACAAAAAAATATTTGTCAAAATCCTGGCTACTATGTAGTTTAATATCCATGCAGATGCGACCGATCTCGATCAAATAGAATTTGCTCTTGTAGCTAAACTATTAATTTTACCAAAAAATGTCATAGGCATAAATTATTCAAAATTTCCTCTGCTTTAATTTATTATTTAACTATTTTGACGAAATTACAGAAATGGCGGCTCATCTGCAAAATCCTTGAAAAAGGCTTAGAATAAACTACCAGTTCCTTTGGACCCTTTTGAACCAAAAGCTTTTCAGCTCTAAGTTTGGTCATAAAACTTCTAAATATAAACTTTCGTCCCGATACCTTTAGTAGTTTTTCCGGAATCGTCGTCACAAAAATCGTTTACACACGCACACACACACACACACACACACACACACACACACACACACACACACACACACACACACACACACACACAGACATTTTTTTGTACCTTGGTCAAAAATGTTCAGGGGACCCAAAAAGACCTATTTCCGCTAAAATCTCAATTTTTTTTTTCGGCATGATTACAATACTTTATCTTACTGCGTATGATAAAGTAAAAAGGCCTAAAAACATGCCAATCTACAGACCATAAAAACAAAACCGAGCTAATATAACAAACAATTATTATGTCAAAATATCGGTATGTTTTGTTGCAATATTCCCGGACTATTATTGAACTAATAGCTACTATTATTAAACTAAAGTCGTACTTACCTATGTAGGTGTTTACTTTTCTATGCCACTTTTCAGTGTAACTAAACTAGCATATCAAATGTAGCAATGTTTACAACTTACTGATCAATAAATGAGTTAGCAGAAAGGGCCCGACATAATTTATTTGCATTTCAAGTTGAACTCCGTCATCAGTTACATGATTTCCAAAGCCTGTTCCTCCAGCATTATTTACAAGAATATCCAGACGTTCTTCTGTTGCGTTTATATCCTTGGCAAAATCCCTGATGGACTTGAAGGATCCTAACTCGAGAAACTTGAATACGACGTTTTGATTGCCACTGATCTTTCGAATTCTATATTCGGCATCTTCTCCTCTTGCTTTGTTTCTACAAGCTAGAATTACTCTTGCGCCACGTTTGGCAAAATCCAATGCTGTTACATATCCAATACCTAAAAAGGATGTAATAAAATAGGAAGAATGATCGTATTAATTTGCGATGTATGTCAAAAAGTATTTCTTTATATAGGTAATGATAAAAGCAGGGGTAAAAATTGCACTTCAAATAGGAAATATTTAAGGACATAACGTGCATGATTGGAATCCCAAAAAGGGTACACAGTATATCAAGATCTAAAATGGATGTTATAAATTCAATTGCAGTATTGGAATCTTTGTACCAAATTTCCTATTGGTTTTTGCGGAATTAAAAACATATTGGGCTTGTACGAGAAACAAAAAAAAGAAACAGTTTACATTGGTTAAAATTAATCGTTACAACCAAGGCATTAACGATGATTACGTCTAACAAAATATTTTAAAAGTAGAGGAAAAGATCAAGGCGCCTATAAACTGTCTATCAAAGTCTATAAATAAACTATGGGATGACTACACAGAATTAATATAATTAATGATAAATTTTCTTAGTGTCTAAAAATATTTCTATAGTAATAGAATTACATTATATTTTTGTAAATATATACAGGATGATTCATAACTCGATTCAAAAAATTAAGTGCCAGACACAGCATCGAATTCCGTGTTAAAAATGCGAAACAACGTGGAAAAAGAATTTATTGACTGATGAATATTTATTTACATTACAGAACACTCTAAATATCCGCCACAATCTCTTATACAAGTTTGACAATAATAACGAATGGGACTATCGTGTCCAGCGTGCTTTGAGTATGCAACAAATTATTTAATAATTTATCGTGTAATTGCTAAATTCTTCGGCATTCACATTTACTGCAACGTAAATAATAATAAATAATGTAAAATAAATAATAGTAAATAATGTAAAAATCACTGGGTACCTTTCTTACTGTATTTATTTAGTAATAAAACTTTGAAGTGCGATTTTTCGGAAACTAAGGCTGATCTGAAAATAAGTTGTCTCATATTTTTTACTAGAATTCACTACTGAAACTACCTTTTCTTTTTTGTTTCGAGTTGTGAATCACTCTGTATATTGCAGCGTGGATTCGCACCCTCGTAGCTGAACGAATATGAAATAATAGAAAGATATAAGAAATGTACTTTTTGTAGAAATTTCTCATGGCATAACATAATTGATGGTACAACAGCTGCAAAATATATCAGAAAATAAATACAAAAACATACAAATATATATACCAAAGATATCAAAAATATTCTATATCTTCATTTAGAGGTATTTATTTCATCACAGTCGTTACAATTTTGGTTATTAATACCAATTTTGGTATTTGGTATTAATTATTTGGAATAATTATACAAAACTGTTATAGTGTGTTATAATACAGGTTTTATAAGACAAAAATTGGCGCACGAGTAGTTTTGGGCACGACGAGCGTAGCGAGGAGTGCCCAAATGGAACGAGTGCGCCAATACGTCTTATAAAACGAGTGTTATATACTATTTTTCTACTTTGCGACTTTAAATTTACATACATTTCGAAAATTGCTGTTGACATTTTACAATCTAGAGTAGTTTCATATTCAACAGTTGGTAGTTGTAGTAAAATTCACAAATACGACTGACGCGAGCCAATAGCTATTGAGATGTCAGCCTTATTTGACACTTGACGTCAATATCATCAATCTTGGAAAACTAAAAGTTACCAAATGTTTGTGACCTAGTGTTTTCATAGCGACACCGAAGCCGGTTTCGTTGTGAGTTCATAACGAACGCAAAATAGAAAAAATATTTAGTATGTGTTGTAATTTAGTTGTAATTAGGAAGCCTATATGCGATACTAAATAGCATAAATAATTAAATAATTAATATACAATATAACCAATGAATTGAAAATGCCTATATTTTAATTGTTTTTAATTTTTCGCACAAGCAATCCCAAATTTAGAGGGAATCAGTTTTTCAGTATGCACAACAAAATCTACCACATAGAAATGTACCACATAGTATGTATTATTTTAGAAAAACCAATAATAATAATAAAACATTAAAAAAGATAGATTGTTATGTACTTTGGTTTCACCCTGAATGTATGTACATGTACAGTGTATCCAGGAAAGTCCACACCGTATGGAAACAGCTTTTATTATGTATCCATTTCACAGAAAACTTTATTCTTTATAAAAGTTGGCGGCTTGTATGAAACCAAAACGGCAACCGTCAAATATCTAAATTTCGGTGCCATTTACAAGGAGATCCAGAATATATGAAATTGTGATACAAGTAAAGTACCTTTATTTTCATTATTATCGATAAACTGAGTTTAGAAATGTTGTTTAGAAACAAATATTATATTCAGATATGAAGGCACAGCCACCTATCTGGAAATTTCTTTTTTTCATAGCTCGGTAATTGTGATTGCCAATGGTCAAAATTGACCGTGACTTGAGCGTGACCCTCACGACTACTTTGGATATATGTACCTTACTTCTTGCAACACTGATAAACTTGATTCCGCATTTTCGGCAACATATTTTTTGTGGTTTTCTTTCTCTCTTTTCCTAAAGAGATTTTCAACAGACCCAGCCTGCTTGAATTTTCTGATTATTCTAGAAATGGTTGTCCGGATGTCTTTCATTAAAAATATCAGCAACATCGACATACTAGCTTGCTGTAGTGTAGATCGATAACTACCATTATAAACCTATCCGAGGTAATTAATATTAACTGAATAGAAGGTAAGTCACGCTCCTGAATTAGTTATTGTATGATCTATTAATATCTACACGGTGAAATATCAACTTCGCACCAAGAAAATGAGTAATTTTGGCCTAGTTCTAATAAAACATTAGTTATCATACCAAAATTTCAAAAATATAATAAAAGCATTCAAATTTCTAATGAATAGATTAAAAAGAACCTTTTAGTATCACTGGCATTTACTAATACTTGTTAGATGAGTAAGAATTAAAGAGAAACAGAAAAATTCAAGGAAGGTGGCTGTAACTGATTTGAATATAAATAAAGGTTATCGAAAATAATGAAAAGAAATACTTTATTATGATCACAAATTCATATATTCTGAATCGCTCGGCATATAACAGGGAAATTTACATATTTGACGGTTATCGTTTTGGTTTCACATGAGCCGCCAAGTTTTATAAAGATTATAACTTTCAGAGAAATTGATAACAATTTTGTTTCCATTTGTTGCGCACTTTCATGGACACACTGTATATCAGCAGAAACAAAACCTAATTGCTGCTATTTATTCTATTTGAAGTACCTTTTACTAGTAATAATAGTAGTATCCAACAAATAATTAACCGTAAAAGTGCACAGTTGTAATTACATTCACGTGTACATAGATAAAACGTCACCTGTATTGGCACCAGTAACAATGGCTGTTAGTCCAACCATGCAATTCATGCAGCCATTCTGTTTCACTCTCAGCTTCAAGTATATCTTTAGTGCAATCGCTGCTGCTATAAATACCGCTATTAAGCATATTCCACACGCCATATCAACAGTAGGTAGAATAGAACCAAATTACAACTTTACACATTTAACTTTTCTATATTAGTGGCAACAAGCAATTTTCAAGATTATTATTTTGAGATTCATGATTGCTCTGTTGAACTTGATAAAGCGAGCGTTATCAGTTTATCACTATTCGGAGTGAAATTATTTAATACACAGTATCTCAATTACATTTCTACATAGACAGCCGAGTAAGCATCATTGATAATAATGCTGATGTGCTTGGGTGTTCTTATTGTTTGTTTTGCTGTGATATGGAAGTTATATTTGAAATTAAGAGTAAAACGTCACATGTGTTACTCTTGTCTGATTGGAAAAACTGCTATAATAACTGGTGCAAATGCAGGTAAGATTTAGTAGTATATTAAAGCCGTAGGCGAGCGTATAAACATGCGCGCGATTTATATCCGTTGTGTGCATGTCGAATACGTCGTATTATCTATACGACCCATAAATTCCATTTTATATCAGATAATTTAAAATGTATTTGTCAATTAACTTAAATTTTAGGGTTGGGTTATATGACGGCTCTAGATTTTGCAATGAGAGGTGCCAGGGTGATCCTGGCTTGCAGGAGCAAGGACAAAGCTGAAGATGCCATACGAAGGATAACAAAAGAAACAGGGAATGAGAATTTAATATACAAACATCTGGATGTGTCGTCTTTCAAGTCGATTAGGGAATTTGCCAAAGATATAAACGATAATGAAGAACCAGTACATATTTTGGTAAATAACGTTGGAGGATCTGGATATAGAGATGAGAAAACTGAAGACGGACTCTTGGCGATTATGCAAATTAATCATTTTGGACCGTTTCTACTTACCCATCTTTTAATAGGTATATTATATATGACATGGGGACATTTGCAAAACAACAAATAATGCAGGTGCTCAATACCTTAAGAAATAATAAGTAACAAAGGATTTCTCTTACTATATTGAAACTTTTGCAATCATACTCTGTCTCTCAGAATAATTATTTGATATGTTCCAGACAAATTAAAGAAAGCAAAAGGTGCACGAGTAGTGAATATAGCTTCTTGGGCTGCGTCATTTGCAAGATTAAATGTTAGCAAGATTAACGAATATCCGAAAGACGGAAATATTGCTAACACTGATTTCCAACTTTACAGTGACTCAAAACTGTGCAATATACTATTTACGTTAGAACTAGCAAAAAAGTTGCAAGGTACAGATGTTACAGCTAACTGTCTACATCCGGGAACAATAAATACAGACTTTTTCCGGCAATTTCCTGCCTATTTTAGAGAACCAGCCAGATTGTTAGCCCCACTATATTTTAAGGTACTTACACAAACTGCATAAAGATAGGAGTATCTACTTAATACCAATATGTATAAATATACTTTATTTTCGTAGACATTGGCAGAAGGAATTCAAACGCATATCTACGTTTCTTTGTCTCGAGATTTGGACGGAGTGAGTGGACAATTTTTTGACAATTGTCAAGAGGTTGAGTTGTACAAAACTGCTCAGGATCCAGAATTAGCCAGGAAACTATGGATACTATCTGAAGAATTGGTTGGTCTGGGTGACCTTGAAAAGTTAGCATAAGTGACTAATGGATATTTTAATTTATGGTAATAAAATCATGAATCTCTTCTGACTGATACTCATTTAATTTTTTTTAAATTTTACTAATTTAGGCATCCGTTAAGAATTCGACAAACACCTTTTGTAGAACTAATAAGATACATATGTCCACAATTATACTTCATATCGACATGAACAATAGATAGATTATAGGGTGATTTAATTTCGAGGCTCACCATGGGGATCTCGCTTATTAGCGGAGAAAGAGCCTATGTTTAAATTTGGCAAAGTTTCGTACTTCTGTGGTGATCAATTATCTGAAAAGAAATTTAAGCTATCATTTTTCATTTTGACGATATCCGCAAAAAACTGAAATGTTAATATATCGTTTTTAATTTTTTATTCAAAACCAAGAGACATTTGAAAGAAAAACACACTTTTTAACTAGAAATGCAGTGTTATTTTTCCATTTGAAATAACACCAAAGATGGCGGCGTAACCATGGCCAACTTTTGTTTTTCTTATTAGCGCCATGTTGAATTTTGGAATTTTCCGATAGTTGTGTTTTTCTCATTTCCGAAATGTATAACATGTTGGCATTAGTTTTTAAAACAATGGTGTAATAATAAAAAAAAAACTTTCTTTTTTCTCGTTGTACCCAACTGGAGCTTGGTTACAAACCGCCGCGCCGGACTGACCATGGGTGCTTTGAATTAACAACATTCAGATTGTAAAACAAACAAGTTATTACAAGTTTATTTTTCAGTAAATTGTGAGGCGGTGCTCCATCTTGATACCACCACATTATTCACATTCACCACATTATTCTCCTTTGGTCCAACGCAACATCGTCAAAATGGTCTGCCACTTCGATGCGCAGGAGATTTAAATATCGTTCTCTATTCAAGTTTTCCTAGAACCTGAATGAACCAATTAAATGCATGAGGGTTATAAGAATTGCGGGGTTTAATTGTTGGGTACCTGAACGTTTTTTGATTATTACACCATTGTTTTAAAAGCTAATGCCAACATTTGGGAAATGCGAAAGACACGACTATCGGAAAATTCCAAAATTCAACATGGCGCTAATAAGAAAAACAAAAGTTGGCCATGGTTACGCCGCCATCTTTGGTGTTATTTCAAATGGAAAAATAACACTGCATTTCTTGTTAAAAAGTAGCTATACAAAGTTATTGTTTCAAAGGTCTAGCTACTCTTGGTTTTGAATAAAAAATAAGAAACGATATGTTTTAACATTTTAGTTTTTTGCGGATATCTTTAAAATGATAAAAGACAGCTTAAATTTCTTTTCAGATAACACAAAAATACGAATCTTTGCCAAATTTAAACATAGGTTCTATCTCCACTAATAAGCGAGATCCTCATGGTGAGCCTCGAAATAGAATCACCCGGTATAGATACCTATGTTGTATATTGATATATTTATATGTATTTTATTGCACTAGAAATCAGATACCAGATACCAGCATGGCATAAACCTCAGAAGACGTTTAATTATCAAAATATGTATATAATTTCCGATCATCAATTGCTTCTATGTAATCATCGACAATTTTCTCTAAATAAATAAATAAACGAACAAAGGATAACAGTATAACGCTATGCAGGCACTTAAAATACTAACTGTCAAGAACTTGAAATTATTATATAAATTATAATTATTGAGTTGATCACATTAAAGTAATTTTATGATTTCCGAATGAATTGTCTTGTATAAATCATATTATTTTATTAATGATCTAATGTCTTACGAAAAATCCGTTAAATATGACTACTTCACTGCAAACACGTTCATTTGGCCATCGTAGAACCCTTTGGCTTCGTTTGGAGCTGTGTATAGACAAAACAGTTACTTAACCGGTTTTGTGACTTGTTATTATTATTCTTGTTGTATCTAAGTCATAGACATAGACAAGTAATAGACATAAAGATACAAGAAGGGAAACTCTTCAGAATATTTTGGACTATGATTTGATTCCAGTTAATACCAGTGATTTTCACTCGTGCCTTATGTGAAATACTGCAAATGTAGCGCAAAAAACTTCATTATTGTGCCCTGTATATGCTCAAAACTGAAACTGGAATCAAAATATCTGTCCCAACATCTGAAACATCAAGCTACAACCATCATAATCGGATTACTGTTTCAAATCAAAAATTGACTGAAATTTTGATTCCAGTGCGTATCTGCTCACTAACATGACATTTTTACATTTATTTAGAAAGGCGTTGGAAATAAAACTAATCTTTATACTTAGTTTTTTTAGTGATAGTTTTATAGTAGTTTTATAAATTAGCTTATGTTTTTAGCTTTTCTTCATTTTTAAGCTTCGCCAATTCCTCGGACTTTAGCCATAACTGCTTAGCCAAATTTTGGTCTTGTGCAGTTTTGTAAAGCTGCAGCTGTCTACAATTATCGTAGAATCCTCCAGTAACACCATCTAAATCCTTTGATAAAGCAACATAAATTGTAGTTTGGGCTCCTTCTTCTGGAGTCTGAAATACAACACCAAATATATCAACCAACTTAAAAAGTAAAATTGATTATTATTAAGATAAAAAAATCTGATGTGGCCAGGCACATGACTTTATCATACAATATATAAAATTAATAGTTTAGCTGCATGAGAATCTATTTTATTGAGATAAATCGTAGGTATTGTCAAAGCATCAGCACTTGACACTACCTACACTACGTCATGAGAATAATAGTTATTTATGTCACAAGTGCCGAAAGTACGGAATAGCGCGGCGACCGGTGATGCGGCGCGTCACCGAAGGCGAAGCGTCGCCGTCGCATGTGAGCGAGTTTCCCTAATTTGGTATTACAGTAAAGGCGTATTTCAGCTAAAATTGTAGGACCATCAGGATATTTATTAATTGTTTTTACGTCCAGTTTTGCATATTTAGCTGCATCCGATGCCACATTTACAATTCGACTCGGTTTGGAACTTTTTAGTTTACCTGCAATTTAAAGCCTGTAGTTGCATTCATAATATAAAAATATAATATAATAATAGTCGCAAAATAACCCTAATACAATCCCATTAAGATTGGTGAAAATTCCGCTAAAGATAATGCTACAGTTCCGTTTGGTATGTACAATCCAACCTAGTAAATAACTGTTTCCACTTACTTATCAATAGATGCGTTAGTAGAAATGGTCCAACGTAATTTATCTGCATTTCTAACAAGACTCCGTCATCAGTCTTTTGATTCCCGAAACCTGCTGCTCCTGCATTATTTACTAGAATATCCAGACGGACTTCTGTTGCGTTTATATCCTTGGCAAAATCCTTGATTGACTTGAAAGATCCCAAATCCAGCATTTTAAAAACGACATTTTGATTGCCGCTGATCTTTCTAATCCTATATTCCGCATCTTCTCCTCTGGCCTTGTTTCTACAGGCTAAGATTACTCTTGCACCGCGTTTTGCAAAATCTAACGCTGTTACATATCCGATACCTAAAAGATCAGATGTTATAAGTATTTTTTAGGATAGTTCTATTTAATGTATATGTTACAGTAAAAGCATAAAGTAGAGCAAATGTATACACTTACTAGTCAGTGTATACATTTACTGGCCATATTAGTAAAAGTATTAACTCTGTATAAAAATGTGTACTATTC
Source organism: Melinopterus prodromus (assembly GCA_964023965.1). Classification (NCBI taxonomy): domain Eukaryota; kingdom Metazoa; phylum Arthropoda; class Insecta; order Coleoptera; family Scarabaeidae; genus Melinopterus; species Melinopterus prodromus. The sequence goes on from OZ030392.1 coordinate 50,910,424, forward strand.
CTAGTAGATGTATACACATACTAGCTGATGTATACATATGCTACCACTGAGTAGTAAAAGTATCAACTAAATGTACTAACAAATTAGAGAAACTATTGAAGAATATATTACAATATTCTCATCATTTTCTTGATCTTTTGAAGCTAACATTATGTACATTTTTGTTTCCATTCGTGCATACTTAATCAATTTATTTTTGAAATGAATATTTGTCCCTACTATTGTAATTGAGAACAGTATGTAAATGAACTGATAAAAGCCGGATTGCAAAATGATTTTAATTCAAAACGGTTTGACATGACTATTTCGTTTCATTTGGTAGTGTTGATAGTTTTGAATTTGTTGCACTCTGGATTAATTAGCTATGTATTAATTAGGCAATAATAGCATAAATCTTTTTATAAAAAATATGTTGATAGGGATTGTTTCAATAAAACTAAAAATTAATATGTCGCGAACACTTTTGAGTTGCAAATATGCATTGTGGTTAAAATTATTTCCTGCCTTATCAAATGTTTTAACAAATTATCAAATTACCAGTTGTCCTATATCATAAACAATTGATCCTGTACGAACAACGAATTATAATAAACAAATTTAGTCATATTTAGTGCATTCATACGTGACTGATATAACGTGAATCTGGTTCGCTCTGTATAATAAAACGGTTAATCGTTTGTTCAACATTATAACAACTTGCGGAAATTCATTCATTGTCTGCGCAAGAAATATCAAAAACTGGTACATGACCGGATTTTTTATCCATGACTTTATTTATTACAATACATTAACAATACAACATGGTGAGTACTTTGAATTACATATACATGTCATTATGCATTATTATTCTGCTTTGATTTTTGTGCAAAACATTATGTTCACTGGTTGTTCTGGGGCAACTCTTGAGCTGGAGTGTTTGTATTGAAATTAACTACTCAGGACATACCTGCACTGCATGAGAACTCGACTATACCTTTAAGAATACTGTTCAACATATTTATTTCAATGGTTTCCTTCGTTTTGCTCCTCCTTTCGATCATAATTGTTTTGTTCTGGTAAGAATTATTAGCTTATGTTGACCACAACGCAGCGGGAGCCAAGATCGACGTAATTTTGTTGTGCACTTCTACTAGTAAAAGTATACATTTACATTACCGCGTGTTTTATTTTTGCATACTTCTAGGAAAGTTGGTTAGAAAATGTATGCATCTACTAGTAAAAGTGTACATTTTATTGATTGTGATTTGTGAATACTTCTACTATACAAATCAGTAAATGTATGCACTGACTAGTAAGTGTATACATTTACGAAGTTGGTGCTTGTACTGTAACATATACATTTATACCATTATGTAAATATGTACTTCTTTTTAGTTGTCCAGTACTTGTTTCTTTGGTGAATAAATTTGTTTATTATTATTATTATTATGAACTTTGATTGTCAATTATTTGAAATATAGACATTAAATTAAATACAGTGTGTAAACAAAGTAGGGCATAAACTGACTAATTGGTTGTTGCACAAAAGAAGTATACTACAAATAACGATGCATTAACTCAAAGAAATCTGTTGTTTCGATAAAGGCAAGGAAGTATTCCTTTGCGGTTAAAAACATATATGTTTGATTTATTTGATAAAAGGAACGTTTGTTTGAGTCAAAGAATTTATGTTTTGAGTTAAAATTTACAATTTGTATATGATAAGAAAAGAAATAACATTTATTTAGTCTCCAATATTTAATATTGCTTTTATTATTTTTTAGAATAACGAAGTGGTTGTTTGAGTTAAAATGCGATATTTTAAGGTTGACACTTCGATTAAAAAAATAAATGTGGCCCTAATGGTTTACGGGATTTTGCGCTCTGTACCAGTGGATGGTGAGGTTAGTATGTTGTGCATACAGACACGATAGATACACGCTGGTTCGGAATCGGAACCAGAACCTGCGTTCCCTGTGTGTCTAGATACTCTAGTAGATTCTAGAATGCTACACGTCGTACTGCGTCTTCAAATCTAACTGACCAGGGAGTCTACTCTCGTCATCTTTTTGAAGCGAATTCGAGACTTCTCGAATTGTTTGGGGAGACGCTGATATCCCCTCTTCGTCTACCCAAACCAATCGAGAAGTCTCGCATTCGTTTCAAAAAGATGACGAGAGTAGAATCCCAGGACGTCAACTAGAAGTAATCACAAGTCTAGATCATTTGCTGAGGACCTTGTCGTTATGTGGGTAGAGGGGTTACAGCGCCTTCTAACAATACCCTTGGATGGCGTATACACACTAACGATACTTCTATAAGAATCAAAATTTCTTTGACAAAAGTAAAGGCAGGTAATGTTAAACGAAAGCAAAAATATTACTTCAAAGGAATGAAAGTTTTTCTTGTATGCAAATATATTTATTTGAACTAACATCGGATTTATTTGGCGAAAAGAAACGTATTTTTTAAGAGAACCTACATTTTTGCTTGTATCAAAATATAGTTATTTCAATTAAAGATGAAATTGGCGCTGCAATGCCTCTAGTCATATAACGGCCTGGTCCTCAGTATATATTACAGACTTGTGAATGCCAACCGCACAGTTACGTAGTGCGAAATGGTGCCTGACGAAATTGCTAAGAAACACAAATAAAAAATACTTTTTTAAACATATTTCTTTGCCCCAAAAAATATATACTCCATACTATTTGCTAACAATGCAGTTGAATGAGGTATTTACACTAACAATACTTTTATATCAATCAAATTTTGAGTTTTTTACAAAACAATTTTTAAACCAAAGGAACCATATTAATTTTAAGAAAATAAACTTTATCTTGTATACAAATATATTTAGTTGACATCAAATTGGATTTCTTTGGCAAAAAGAACCGTATTTTTAAGTAAAAGCAAAAATATTATTTTATCTACGACTCACATATAATAAGTTCATTGCATACGTATCGATGACTATTTAATCCCCATCATTATACGCGCCAATGATTATAATGGCACTAGCGTTGTATAATAATGACAGGTCGTTCAAATAATGACCTCATTATTTGAACAAACTGTCATCATTATATGACGCTAGTGTCAAAGTCTGTCAAAACCTACGTGGATGACAGTTATTTGACAGTTCGCCTCGCCATCATTGACAAATACATTTAAAATATTTTGCATAAAATGGAATTTATGAGTCGTAGATAAAGTGTCGTATTTGACTCGCACATAACGGATATAAATCGCTCGCATGATTACACGCTCGCCTACGGCTCGCGTGTAAACTTCATGCTCGCGATTTATATCCTTAATTATGTGCTCGTCAAATAATATACTATTATCTACCACTCACATATGCATCTATGACTATATAATCCCCATCATTATATAGCACCGATGATTATAATGACACTAGCGTTGTATAATAATGACAGTTCGTTCAAATAATGACCTCATTATTTGAACGAACTGTCATCATTATACGATGCTAGTGTCAAAGTCTGTGAAAACCTACGTGGATGACAGTTATTTGACAGTTCGCCTCGCCTTCATTGACAAATACATTTAGAATATTTTGCATAAAATGGAATTTATGAATCGTAGATAAAGTATCGTATTTGACTCGCACATAACGGATATAAATCGCTCGCATGATTACACGCTCGCCTACGGCTCGCGTGTAAACTTCATGCTCGCGATTTATATCCTTAATTATGTGCTCGTCAAATAATATACTATTAAAGGAAAGTAATGTTCTAGCAATGGTCTAAAGGTTTTTGTATCAAGTGATTTTGTGAGTTTGCGGTTTAAACTGGCAAATTTTATTTTCTCGAAAACTAGGCATGGTGTATACCTAGTTTTCTTTTTAACTCAGCTTAATTAGATACTACTAATAATGAATTTGCGGTCAAACGATCCAAATCCGCTGTCAAGGTGGGTCAAAATAGCATTTTTTTGTCGCGGATTGGTATTATAACAAATATTGAAATTTTGTTTTCTCGACAACTACCCATGATTTACCTCCAGTTATTATCTTAACATAGCATAAAAAACTGAAGATACCCTATGCCTAGCCTACATAATCATCAATATGGACTGCTAAGTTCTTCTGTAGATACATCAGCTCAATTTGGACTGGAAGAACATACCTACTCATTTACATTCATGTAACAGAACCAAAATTGTAGCATTTTATTCATTTATAAATTAGTCAACAGTGCAGTTTAGTACCAAATAATCGTAAAAATAACGTTTTGCAATTATACTCACGTGTAGGTAATAGACAAAACATTCAAGTAACTACCTGTATTGGCACCAGTAACAATCGCTGTCTTCCCCACCATGCAGTTCATGCAGCCATTCTGTCGTATGCTCAGTTTCAAGAATATCTTTAGTCCAATAGCTACTGTTAGAAACACCGCTATTAAGCAGATTCCACATGCCATATCAGCAAATAGTAATTTATAATAATAAACACTACGTACCGAAAATGTGTTATTTACTATTGGTGATAAGTAGTTTTAAAGATTATAACCACGATATCTTACACTGAAATGATAAAGTGGTTTGTTATCACTAGATCGTCAATTCTAATGCTGCAACCTAGGGCCAGCGGGCAGAATTCGGCCCGCGCGGAAACCACCCGATCAGAAATACTAATCGGAATACTCAACTCTCATAGAGAATATTTATAGTAAATCGTGTACGGAGCCGGGAAAGTAAGTATTTTTCGGGTTGAGCGAAGTATGATAATCAGATTAAGCGGGGCTTGTCCCTTCTCAAGACCTGGAAAATTACTTTCTTACAAATTGAACTCGAGAAATACCTTCTCTTGAATGGATTCTACCGGGTGATTCAATTTTGAGGCTTACCATGGGGATCTCGCTTATTAGTGGATATAGAGCCTATGTATAAATTTGGCAAAGTTTCGTATTTTTGTGTTGATCAATTATCTGAAAAGAAATTTAAGCTATCATTTTAAATTTTGAAGATATCCGCAAAAAACTGCAATGTTAAGATATCGTTTTTAATTTTTTATTCAAAGGCAAGAGTAGCTAGACCTATAAAACAAAAACATTCTACTTTTTAGCTTACTTTTAGCTACTTTTTAACAAGGAATACGGTATTATTTTGTAATTTGAAACAACATCAAAGATGGCGTAGTAACCATGGCCAATTTTTGTTTTTATTATGGGGACCATGTTGAATTTTGAATCATATAACGATCCTTATACTATATACCTACGTCGTAGCACCTGCCTATCGTATTATTTCTGTTGAAAACGGCGTGATATTTATATTACATAGTTGTGTAATTACTAATTATATTAGCAATTTCAAAAATTGCAAAGAAGTTATACGCAGAAACCTTTTGTGATTTGTTGTGCATACCACAGTTAGTACAATGATGTAAAGAACGTATGTTAGCCTACACATTTATGATGCGGTATAAACCATTAAAATTCAACGGAGGAAACAGTAGTAGCAGTGATTATAAACAATACACCTGCCTCCATACATAACTGTTTACATTCAAAACGTGAACCCACATCCGTCAATTTTGATAAGCAACAGTTACATAGGAAGCCACTGTTAATCTACACACAGTATTTTTTTTCTTCTTGTAAAAAAATATTGCTTGATCTTCCCTTTAAAGTTTAAATCATATGGCAAAGCTGTACCAGAATGTATTTATTAAAGTACCCTAGAAATAAAACAACATATTATGGGGGTTTTTGAATCAAAGTCAAATCAAAGATAAATCACCCCTGGCATAATTTTCATTATTTACAGTATATCATATCAATTTTGCATTAAGAAAACTATCAATATTGCAATAGTTTCGAATTACTACTATCAATATTGCACAATAATGTAACCAAATTTTTTAATATACATTTTAAAGAACTGTAGAATAAATGGTACATACTAACAATATTTATTATAACAGTGGGAGTTAAGAAACAGAAACACATGTTTTTTCTTGAGATAGCTGTGGTTTCAAATATAGGAAATAATAGTAAATTATTTGACGAGCACATAATTAAGGATATAAATCGCGGGTATGAAGTTTATATGCGAGCTGTAGGCAAGCGTGTAAACATGCGGGCGATTTGTATCCGTTATGTGCGAGTCAAAAACGACGTTTTATCTACGACTCATAAATTCCAACTCAAATAAAAATTTTAAACGTGTTTATCAACTTTTGTGTAATGATAACAGTTCGTTTAAATAATGAGGTCATTATTCAAACGAACTGTCATTATTACACAAAGCTGCTGTCATCCTACTAATCATCTGTGTGTATCATGGTAGGGATTACATAGTCATAGATACGAATCTAAAGAACTTATTATATGTGAGTCGTATTTAAAGGTAGGTAGTTTACTCTTATGTCAAATGCATATACATATTCTGAACGGCCCTGTATACGGTAGAATAAAGATTTCTGTAAAATGCACATACAGAACTTTTCCACATGTTGCAAACTTTCCCGCACACGGTATAACTATATAATTAGTAATTACCAATACGGTCAGGTTTGTACTGACAATTGTAGGCAATACCAATTGTGAAGTTCTGCTGACTATAATCGTAAATTATCATTAACGTATTTTTGCGACTACAGGCTGATAAAGTGCTAAATCACTCTTTGCTGACAGCAGACGTCAGTGACTCGTCCATGATTAGTCCACATGCTGTCTAAAAATAGAGTCCTGAATGTTTCTTTTGCAATCTAAATGAATGCCAAACATACCAACCGATACCAACCACATCACGTGTACATTGTAATGCAAAAAAGCACATGAACCGGCATTTCGACCTATTTCGTACCATAAACAGTTTGAGTACCATCGACTAGGCGTCACTTAGTAGGTGGGAATCAATACATAATAAGTTGGCGCGATGGCGTGCTGTTCATGTGTGTTGTATATCGCGTTCTTAATTGCCATACCGATCCTGCTAAAAATATACTTCAAACTTCGAGTGAAATATAACAGATGCTATAATTGCTTAGTGGGAAAAACTGTCATCGTAACTGGAGCTAACACAGGTAAGACTTTAGATTATTATACTCCGTTCAGAGTTATATGCATAATTTATTATTTAATATACTTATTTTATTTTATTTATTTATTATCAATTGTGTGGATATTCTTCAATTATAAATGCTCTTAATACTCTACTGCGTGATGGCACGTGACATTTGGTGCCATTGGTGTCATTGTGACAAGTGTCACATTAGTGTCACATATTTCCTGCTTTTCGACGATATACGACTTACGTACTGACTTTTCTGTAGAGCTAAATCTGTGAGCTAAATTTTATATCATGTAATTCTGGCTTTTTATTGTATGTCAAGTAGACATTTTCATTATACATTTGAGATCACAGAGATACAGAACCAGAGTAACCAGACAGAACATTCTCTATAACCAAATACAAAAAAATTGCAAATTTGGAGCACAGAGCGGTAGAGGTTGTCAATACCCTTTAAATTAAACTATAATTTTAATTACACGTTTAAACGAGTTTTTTTTTTCGTTGCCAAATAAGAAATTATTTCCTTAAATCATTGTCTCGAAGCTAGTTACATTATGCTGACCAATGAAATATATTCCAGGCATTTCTGTGTCATCGTCGTGCACAATCAATTTTTAATGATTTTGGAAACAGAACGTCACAAAATATTTGCTTCCTTAAGTTTGTGCATGCCACTATATTGTGAGGGCCCGGGGTAAATCCGGTAGTTTTGATAGTATATAACTTTTGCAGTCTTTTACCGATTTTGGTAATTATTTAGCACCTTGTAAAGAAATTCATCAAAATTGTCACATGCTTCTAGAATTAGAAAAAATATTCTTTTTCGATGAGGCGCTTAAATCGGAAAATCGCAGTTATAAAATCAATCAGCTATTATACCGGGGGACCCACAGGCATAGGTACTCCCGTTTATTTTCTTTGTCTACGTCTGGACGAATAAAATTTAGGAATGTTTTAATAGACAAAAATGTCATTCTTTGGGATACTCTCGAGGTTAATATGACTTCCGGGATTTCCGGAAATGACGTCATCATTGAAATTTTAAATGGCACCCTATATTCTTTGTGTGATTGTTTCAATCAGGAAGACATGACATTCTGAATACAAAAACATATCGAACGTCATTTTTTATCACCAGGGCAACGAAAAAATTACTTTTTTTGTATTAATCTAGGTGGCTAGGAATTGGTGAAAATAGTCGAAAATTGTCAAACACTAAGTAAATCGATTTTGCACGACATTGCATTACTGGCGCCTTCTAGCGTAATTTAATTGGTTTTTGGCCAGTGAGTCATTTTTTTACGGGTACCCGATGGCCACACCCTGATTATTCGATAGAAAACATCTTTCGATTTCAATGATGACGTTATTTCCGGAAAAACCGCAAGCCATATTAACCTCAAGAGTATCCAAAAGAATTGCATTTTTTGTCTATTATCAATTTCACAAATTTGATTCGCCCAGCAATATAAACAACCTAAATAAACGGGAGTCCCTATGGCGTGGGTCACCCCGTATGTTCAAGTTTGTGCATTAAAAATATACAGTGAACTTTGTATCTTTGCTAACAATAAAAAGTGCTGGCTCAATTTTGTGATTTGTAGGTGACGAATTCTTGAATATCGGTGCTTTTAGTAACTTTTCTTTATTGATACATAATGCATTGCCATAGTAAATCAGTCCTCCTGCAAAACTTCTACTCGATTGGACAAATTTTGAAAGATTTTCCAAAAATGTTGGAATTTATTCATGCATTGTCACAGGAAATCTATGCACATGCAAAATTTCAACTCCATTGGACATTGGCCAGCATTTAAAATATCGATTACAACATTTGAACGCAATAAACAAACAAACAAACATAAAGTCAATTTAATATAGGTAAGCGTAGTAATATTGGGAATTCATATCGGTATACAGCAGAGTAGAAACGAACCTGGGACCCTATTCTCGTCATCTTTTTGAAGCGAATCGTGACTTATCAAATGGAGTAGGGATATCACCGGTTGCCCGTATCTATGAGCAAGTTTGCTTGTTGCTAAGAACAATAACACACGCGCCACGCCCATACGTTCCCATACGTTTGATTGAAAGGTATGGGCGTGGCGCGTGCGTTATTGTTCTTAGCAACAACCTAGATACGAACCAGAGGGCAACCGTTGATATCCATACTCCATTCGAAAAGACGCATTCGCTTCAAAAAGATGACGAGAATAGGGTCCCTGGACAAGTTCCATAATCACCTGTGCCTCCAACGTTCGCCACTAATACAGAATTGAATCTTTTGATATAATAAGCTTTAAGATGTCCTTTCCCAAACAAGTCAACAGCATGTGGCAATTTTAATGAATTTTCTCAAGGAATACCACTTCACCACAGAACAAAAAATTTTATGTAGTCTGGCAAGCGCTTAATTAAAACATAAACTAGTTTCATACATAAAAGGTGTGCTCTTAAATAAAACAATCTTTAGAATGCTAATTACATGGCAGAAACTAGTCGTCAGTTACACTATTCTCTTCTTATAACACTATTCTCTTCGCCTTCAAAAGCACGTTTGCCGTAAATAATTAAAGTCATATAGATTATAGTCTAGTTATTTTAGATTTGCGTCCACTAATAATTCGCCCGCCTATGAAAATAATACCAATAGGTTCAGAAAAATGAACATAATATCAAAATGTTTACTAAATTGTTGATAATATTATTATTAAAATTAAACTATAAGTGAATCACAAATTCGTATTGAAATGTTGTCCGCCTATATTTGCAATAATATATCCGAAACTATTAAGCTTAGTAGAACAAATTTTTCATCTTATTATGAAAGACGAAAGATGTGCGCACATGATAAATAAAAAATTACTTAACATATTGAAAGTCATAGGTTTTGGAGAATGCAAAAACTGGTTTTTAAAACCGAGATATTACAATTATGTCAATACACACTACACACCCGTCTGCCAAACCTATCTAATTCAATATTTTACTTTATCATACGCAGTATAATAAAGTATTGTAATCGTGCCGAAAAAAAAAATGAGATTTTAGCGGAAGCAAATTCTATTTGATCGAAATCGTGTCTGCATTAATAGTAGGTAGCCAGGATATTTTGAAATTTTTAACAGTATTCAGAACGTCAGCGGTTGCGAAACGTCAATTCAAGACGCAAATATATGGAGCATGCGATGAGGAGGAGAAACACGCGCGCACGTACGCTATGTGAAACAATATTGAAACATCTTGGTGTTCACAAAGTCCAGGTGTATTTCAAGTGCGGATAGCAATGTTGTTATGTTTTCGCGAATAAATGCAAGAAAGATTGTAAGACGGTATGTTAACCTTGAAGCAATGAAGACGTGGTAATACCCGAAAATATAGTATATTAATCATAAGAATCAACAACCTTTTTACTTTATCATGCGTAGTATGACAAAGTATAGTAATCGCGGCGAATTTTTTTTTATCTTAGCGGAAATGTCCTGTTGGGGCCCCTAAACATTTTTAAGCCGCTATATCTGGACTTTCGTCGAAATAGTTAAATAGTAATTTAATGTAGAGGAAATTCTGAATAATTTATGACTATGACATTTTTTGGCAAAATAAATAGTTTAGCCGCATGATCAAATTCTATTTCATCGAGATCGCTCGTACTGCATTAAAACACTATAGTATAGTATAGTATTAAAACTAGTTAGCCAGGATTGGTCAGATATTGTGATTCTAATGACAGTAGTCAAATGCTGATGTTTTGACATTACATACTGTAAATCTAATCAAAATATCTGTCTAGTTCTAGTAGTTATTTTAATGCAGACATGGCCGATATGATGATATCAATCAAATAGAATCTCATGCAGCTAAACTATTAATATATGGTATGATAAAGTCATGTGCCTGGCCACATCAGATTTTTTTCAGTATTTTGTTGTTGCTTATCTACTCACATCCTACGTCTTTCATAAGATGTCTTTAGTATGGTGTATAATTAATTCTGATAAGCTTAATCTTATGGAGATATTGATGCAAATATTTCGTAGATTTTTTTATCACTGATAGTTTTTAAATAATTTCATTAATAATATCATCAGCGATTCAGTAAACATTTTGATATATGATGTTGATGACATTTTTCTGAATCTATTATTTTCATAGGCGGGCGAATTATTTACGACGTTCAACAATGTTGCGTCTAAAATGACTTGACTATTAGCAGGAAACATAAATGCATTGTTTCACAACTTTAGTCACTATAATTATGCACAAACTTTAGAAAGATTGGAGCTGAAAAAAAACATATACCTAACGACAATAGATTTAATTAATGCAACCCGATCAACAATACATTTTTTTTTTAATATGTACTCCTTTTGTTCAATATCTATATCTCAAATGTTCTGAAATATTGCAGGGATTGGTTATTTGGCAGCCTTAGATTTTGCAGCCAGAGGTGGAAGAGTAATTCTAGCATGTAGAAATAAGCAGAGGGCTGAAGATGCCGTTGAAAGGATAAAAGCGAGGACCGGAAATGATAACGTCGTATACAGGCAGCTCGACCTGGCGTCTTTCAAATCAGTCCGCGAATTTGCCAAAAATATTGACGAAACTGAGGAGAGAATTGATATATTGGTCAACAATGCCGGTGGTATCGGTTTTGATAACACGATCACGGAAGATGGGTTGCAAATGATCCTGCAAATTAATCATGTTGGACCATTTTTGCTTACACACTTGCTATTGGGTAACTTTTTTTGGATGTTAGAAATAAACAAAAATGTTGTATTATATGCTATGTATTACTAAAATAACAGGTTTTTTTTAAAGATTTAGAATTATTGTATCGATTGAACTGTAAGATTATTGTTTTGTTTTAAGACAAACTGAAGAAGACTGGGAAAAGCAGGATTGTGAACATTGCCTCTATGGCAGCAAAATTTGCTGGAAATATGAATCTGAAACATCTCAATAAAGATCCTGCACAAAACCAAGGATACCTAGCACCCCACATGAATTACAACAACACAAAGCTCTGTAATATTCTTTTTACGGTAGAATTGTCCAAAAGACTTGAAGGAACAGAAGTAACTGCAAATTGTTTACATCCGGGCACAATTAATACAGATTTCTTTGATAAATACCCAATGTGTCAACCAATAGTAAAATTTTTTGGTAGTATATTTTTTAAGGTAAATAACGTATTGATGTGAACAAAAAGTTGTACTTTTGGTATAATTTTCTTTTTATAACATATAATTTTTAATTTGTTTCCAGACTCCCATTGAAGGTGCCCAAACAACCATATATGTTGCGCTTTCAAATAAGTTGACAGGAGTTAGTGGAAAACTATTTGATAATTGTACCGAGATTGAAATGTACCAAAATGCAAAAGATGCCGAGAAAATTAAAAAGTTATGGGATATGACTGAAGATTGGGCGAAACTAAATGAAAATGAGAAGATAAAATAATATATTTATATTTGTTGTACAACATATTATTGCTGTAATTTAATTGTTTGCATTTGATTGTAATACAAAATTGTGGTGACCATAAATTAAATTTATTTACCAGATAAAAGAAAATCTACACGCATATAAAATACATACCAACATTTACTTAAAATACCGTCGTTAGACCCAAAATAAAATTAATCAATTTTCTAAATTTTGTTTGAACTGAAATTGTGAGTGGGCACAAACTGAATTGTTTTGACAGAAATTACAATAGATGTCGCGTATACCGGGTGATTCAATTTCGACCCTCACCATGGGGATCTCATGGATCTCGTCAACTATCTAAAAACCAGTACCTAGTTGAAGTATTGCAAATTATGGTAATTTAACGTTTACCATTTCTAAAATACCTTTTTGATCAGTTTCAACATTTCCATGAGGATTATAAGAATTGCAGGGTTTACTAAACGATCCATGGTCCGCTAAATTTCTGTCCAATGTTAGGAATATTGTACGATGCGACATTTCTAAGAGAACAATAATAAACCCTTATTATATCACGCTTTTCGGTATTGGTAAACGGTATTTTACACCCACAATCAACCACAATTAAGGTTTATTTGGTTAAATGGCAAACCTCGCTGACCGCGCCGCTTGATCCAAGTGCATTTTGTTGGCGTTGCTTGGCAACGACTCCGGCGCGGCGGTCTGTAACCAAGCTCCAGTTGGGTACCTGAAGGTTTTTTACTTTATCATACGCAGTATGCTAAAGTATTGTAATCATGCCGAAAAAAAAAATCTGATGTGGCCAGGCACATGACTTTATCATACAATATATAAAATTAATAGTTTAGCTGCATGAGAATCTATTCTATTGAGATAAATCGTAGGTATTGTCAAAGCATCAGCATTTGACACTACCTACACTACGTCGTTAGAATAATAGTTATTTATGTCACTAATGCCGAAAGTACGGAATAGCGCGACGAGCGGTGATGCGGCGCGTCACCGAAGGCGGAGAGTCGCCGTCGCATATGAGCGAGTCGGCTATCTACTTTTTGGCAGGAGCGACATCAACGTTTATTGTGTTGCTATTTAAGAAATACGTATTTAAAAAAATAAATGATGTCTGTATAGTAAATGCTAGGTTGGTTCCACTTTGACGAAACGTCAAGTTTAAAAGTGTGTTCCAATTGGTAGGTAATGGTAGCTAATGGCGGTGGTAAAATACGAAATTATAGTATTTCTTACATTACGTGATAATGACACATATTAGTTTGCATGTACATAAACATGACTCACTATCAATGTTCTATTGGAAATACTATAACGGCATCTGCTACCACTGCCATTGTCACTAATGAAAACGCACCTTAAAAGGGTAATTCAAATTCTGACAGATTTATATTTGTTCATGACACATCCCTACCAACATACTAAAATAAAACTACACTCATCGCTAAACTTTATTTATAATTTTCTCAATGTATCGTTTTTAGAATTAGATATAAAGACGGGTTGATATTTCTTATCAACAAACAATCAAATTGGTGATCTTACTTTATTTGAAATTTGTATTTTATAATTTGCCGCAGTACAGCGGCAACGTTCCATAGTGGTTTTCCAACCTCTGATGAGATCAGCTGTTTTCGAATGTGACAACACAAAAAAATATTTGTCAAAATCCTGGCTACTATGTAATTTCATATCAATGCATATGCGACCGATCTCGATCAAATAGAATTTGCTCTTGAAGCCAAACTATTAATTTTACCAAAAAATTTCATAGGCATAAATTATTCAAAATGTCCTCTACTTTAATTTACTATTTAACTATTTTGACGAAATTACAGAAATGGCGGCTCATTTGCAAAATCCTTGAAAAAGGCTTAGAATAAACTACCAGTTCCTTTGGACCCTTGTGAACCAAAAGCTTTTCAGCTCTAAGTTAGGTCATGAAACTTCTAAATATGAACTTTCGTTCCGATACCTTCAGTAGTTTCTCCGGAATCGTCTCCACAAAAATCGTTTACACACACACATACACACAGACACACACACAGACATTTTTTTGTACCTTGGTCAAAAATGTTCAGGGGACCCAAAAAGACCTATTTCCGCTAAAATCTCATTTTTTTTTTTCGGCACGATTACAATACTTTACATACTGCGTATGATAAAGTAAAAATTGAGATTTTAGCGGAAATAGGTCTTTATGGGTCCCCTGAACATTTTTGACCAAGGTACAAAAAAATGTCTGTGTGTGTGTGTGTGTGTATGTGTGTAAACGATTTTTGTGGCGACGATTCCGGAGAAACTACTAAAGGTATCGGGACGAAAGTTCATATTTAGAAGTTTCATGACCTAACTTAGAGCTGAAAAGCTTTTGGTTGAAAATGGTCCAAAGGAACTGGTAGTTTATTCTAAGCCTTTTTTAAGGATTTTGCAAATGAGCCGCCATTTCTGTAATTTCGACAAAATAGTTAATTAATAAATTAAAGTAGAGGAAATTTTGAATAATTTATGCCTATGACATTTCTTTGTAAAATTAATAGTTTAGCTTCAAGAGCAAATTCTATCTGATCGAGATCGTGTCTGCACAAAAACTAGTAGCCAGGGCTGCCATTTCTGTAATTTCGTCAAAATAGTTAAAGAATAAATTAAAGTAGAGGAAATTTTGAATAAGTTATGCCTATGATATTTTTCGGCAAAATTAATAGTTTAGCTTCAAGAGCAAATTCTATTTGATCGAGATCGGTCGCATCTGCATTGATATGAAACTACATAGTAGCCTGGATATGACAAATAGTTTTTTATGCTGTCACCACAGAAATGTCTATGGCTGTCACACTTGAAAACAGCCGATGCAGAACCGCTATGGAACGTTGCCGCTCTAGTGCGGCAATGAACAAAATTCAAATAAAATAAGATCACCAATTTGATTGTTTGTTGATAAGAAATATCAACCCGTTGTTATATCTAATTGTACAAACGATACATTGAGAAAATTGTAAATAAAGTATAGCGATGAGTGTAGTTATATTGTAGTCAGAATTTGAATTAGCTTTTTAAACTTGACGTTTCGTAGAAGTGATATCAACCTAACATTTCCTATACAGAAATATAACCATTTTTGATTTTTTTTTCAAATACGTATTTCTCAACAAGCCACACAAAAAACGTTGATGTCACTCCTGCCGAAAACTACATAGCGCGACTCGCTCACGTGCGACGACGACGCTCCGCTTTCGGTGACGCGTCGCATCACCGCTCGTCGCGCTATTCCGTACTTTCGGCACTTGTGAAATAAATAACTATTATTCTGATGACAGTAGGTAGTGTCAAATGCTGATGCTTTGACAATACCTACTATTGATACTATTGACTATCAAAATATCTGTCAAATCCTGGCTAACTAGTTTAATTTTAATGCAGACACGATTTATCTCAATCAAGTAGATTCTCATGCAGCTAAACCATTAATTTTATATTTTGTATGATAAAGTCATGTGCCTGGCCACATCAGATTTTTACTTTATCATACGCAGTAAGATAAAGTATTGTAATCATGCCGAAAAAAAAAAATTGAGATTTTAGCGGAAATAGGTCTTTTTGGGTACCCTGAACATTTTTGACCAAGGTACAAAAAAATGTCTGTGTGTGTGTGTGTGTGTGTGTATGTATGTCTGTGTGTAAACGATTTTTGTGGCGACGATTCCGGAGAAACTACTAAAGGTATCGGGACGAAAGTTCATATTTAGAAGTTTTGTGACCAAACTTAGAGCTGAAAAGCTTTTGGTTCAAAAGGGTCCAAGGGAACTGGTAGTTTATTCGAAGCCTTTTTGAAAGATTTTGCAAATGAGCCACCATTTCTGTAATTTCGACAAAATAGTTAAATAATAACTTAAAGAAGAGGAAATTTTGAATAATTTATGCCTATGACATTTTTTGGTAAAATTAATAGTTTAGCTTCAAGAGCAAATTCTATTTGATCGAAATCAGTCGCATCTGCATTGATACGAAATTACATAGTAGCCGGGATTTTTAAAATTTTCGGTCTAATGACAGAACCGGTAGTGTCAAATGCTGATGTTTTGACAATATCTCACTATATCTACTGTCAATTGTAAAAATATTTCATATTGTGATACCGTGTACGGTCGTTGCCTGCCGGCGTCGGATAGGCAGCGTGTTCAGCGTGTCCAAACTGCATGTGTTCTGTTTGTTTTTGGTTTGAGGAGGTATGATCATGTATCGAATGGGCTGGGCGACTTGGGGTGGTTAAACATGGATAACACTAGGGTGTTTCATGCAGCAATATTATATCATAAGTTGCTATCCAAGAGGATCCCACAATACCTCATGCGGAAGGTACGCTGTAGAACGGATGTCCATAACCTTAATTTAAGATTCAGGGGTTTGTTTGCTCCACCTCCCCATCGCGCTGAGCTGTATAAACGGTCATTCTCTTACCAGGTCAGTCACATATACACTGGATCTCAGGGAAGATACGAAAAAATTATCGTTAACCAGTTTTGGGGGAAAGGCGAAGGGTTATCTGTTTTCTCAACTGGGGGGACTTTAGGCATTGAGCGCACATCGGAGGCTGTTTTAATTTTTATTTTTGTGCGATGTTTTGATGAGTTGGATTTGCTGCAATTACGTGTAATTAGACTCTAGAGTAATTTTTTTGTTTTTGTTTTGATAAGTTCTCGGAATTATTGTTATATTATTGATACAACTATGTCTTAGTTCTAGTTTGCGTAAGGGGTTGAGTGGAAGAGCAAGACAATTTGGAAACAAATGTGCTGATCTCCGCCCTAAATATAAATATTATGTTGTTAATAAAGAAATTACTTATTTATTTAATTATTTATCTGTCAAATCCTGGCAAACGAGTTTTATTTTAATGCAGACACGACTGATATCAAGCAAATAGATTCACATGTAGCTAAACTATTAATTGTACCTATATATTGTATGATAAAGTCATGTGCCTGGCCACATCAGATTTTTTATTATTACACCATTATTTTAAAAAAGAATGGTAACATATTATACATTGCGGAAATGAGAAAAACACTACTATCGGAAAATGCCAAAATTCAACATGGCGCCCAAAAGAAAATCAAAAGTTGGCCATTGTTACGCCGCCATCTTTGATGTTATTTCAAATTAAACAATGACACTGCATTCCTTGTTAAAAAGTACCTCCAGAATGTTTTTGTTTCAAATGTCTACCTACATTTGGTTATTAATAAAAAATTAAAAACGATATCGTAACATTTCAGTTTTTTGTGGATATCTTCAAAATGCAAAATGATGCTTAAATTTCTTTTCAGATAATTGATTAGCACGAAAATAGGAAACTTTGCCAAATTTAAACATGGGCTCTATCTTCACTAATACGCAAGATCCACATGGTGAGACTCGAAATTGAAACACCCGGTATATTGGCGGTTCGACATTATATTGTGTGATATCGTGCAATAGTACATTCAAATTGCCAAAAAGAAGGTAAAAACCCAGTATTGTTTGTTGCCCTTTTGTAAACCGGCGCGGAAAGTATTGGGTTTCAATATTCTACGCGTCTGCAATCTTATTAGAACCTGGCACCCCCTAAAACCACCCCTACCTTGCACGTTCGCGGTTTATCACGTTTGCCGCAAAACGGTCACGATTTCGCAATTTTAGCTTTCTGTACAAAATTAATCCTTAAAATTCTGCAAAGAGAATATATTCCACTTGTTCTTATAATGGTTCTTAAACTGCAAGCGTCCAAATAAAAGGGTGTGCTGTTTAAGAAGTACACTATATGTAATAATATAATATTTTTATTATTTAAGTATAACATGCCAGCAGCCGCCATTTCCAGGATCCATCATTGCACTCTTTTTGAGAACTCGTAAACTTATTCCCGCTAAATTTAGCAAAAGGCGTAACCCTATATTTGGTCGCTCGGTAGTGAGAATCACTATAATATACAAAGAGTAATAAATACTTTTTGGGTGCAGAATTTTATAAACATTAGACCTTAAATTACGAAATCGTGAATGTTTTGCGGTAAAATACAAAACAAAAAAACACGAACGTGCACGTTAAGCTTTTAGGAATGCCAGGCTCTAATAAAATTTTCGAACGCCATAGAATAATTTGAAACCCTACACTTTGTGCATCGTATTGGAAATTTTCGTTCATAGCCCATTTTTGGTCCAACTTGAATGTATATAGGTACTACAAAGCAAATAACAACGGACCGAAACGTATATCTGTGGCTGCATTTTCTAACTATGAATTTAGGTCCGAAACATTTACTTTCCCCCCACCCATTTCTATTCATCCATATCATAGAATAGAAACTTGTGTTTGAAAAGTCAATTTTTCGTTTTAATTTTCTATACATCCTATAGAAATATATTTAAAAAAGGAAAAGTTGATATAATTCTCCCCAAAAAATGTTTCTGCGAAGTCAATAGAGTTAGTGCGACTCGTGCAGTTTTCTTATTTATACAAAATCTTATTGTTCAGTATTCTATAGAAAGTATTACTTAGGAGCGTCCAGTATTGCTAAATACGATGCCAAAATTTTACGAATATCTTCACCCAAGCATGCGTTGGCATATGTATACCCAGTGGTCATTTAGCCGTTTTTACCCAAGAAGACCAAAACATATAGTTCTAAAAATTAAACTGTCGGTAGATTATTAGTTTACGAATTATGGCAGCCCCAAGCACAGGTGTGCGTGGTGTTTTATGAAAATTGTGGCACCTCCCGAAACTTGCCGGGGGTACAAATTACGGGTTTTTAAAACCCCTACGCCTAAGCCTACAATATGTTTAATATATAACTGGTAGAAAATTTTATAGTCTACAACTTAGTATAAATATAATTTTGCTCTACAATGAGCATAAATGAGATATTTGTTACGTTTAGTTAAAAAACGGAACTTATCAGGGGAGGTAATCAAGGTTTTTTATTAGGTTCTGCTGAACCTTTTGCAAGCTCAATCGTTTTATTCATTTCCTTGGTAAAAAACGCTACTTTCATATCTATCTGTTGCATATTGCATGAAAATGCTACTGTACAATTTTCAGATGTGTAAATATACCATCGTCAAAGGTCAAGAATCTGATAAATACTACGGTTGCACTTTACTAATAGCGATTTAATTTGATTCTTGGACCTTAATGAGAGCACCCCTAAACATCTCTGCTCTTAGATTATCTCTAACAATTCTCAACAAAATCAGGATTGCTCAGATGTGTAATCAATGTGCTATCAATAATTTAATTCATGTCATTATCCATCAGATAATTGTTTTGTTAAGCTTTGTTCCTATAGAAGATGGATATATACAATAACTTACCGTTTATATACAGGAACACTGAAACTACCAGAAACATTCAAACAATAACTTTTTAGAAATTTATACATTTTTATTCGATTTATTCCACGACTTTATGAATAATAATAAAATCGTGGATGATTTGAAGAAATTTGAACAACATTTTAGGAAGTGTTTATGGTTGTGTACCTAGACTTGATGATTTCAACGGCAACTCAGGTCGATGCTACTCGATTTTCCCGACATACACAAGGTGATTCATAATTTGAGATAAAAAATGAAAGATAGATTCTCTATCAAATAATCTATCAAATTCTAAGTACAAATTTTAAATTTGTTTTCAAACTTTTGATTGAAAACTAGAGGAAGTATATGAACAAATTATTAATAATTATCATTATATAATTACAGCAAATGTTAACTAGCGGTTAGTCTTTAATTTCTAAATAATTCTTATTGTTAACAGCAAAACATTTTTATTTAAAATTTGATACCTCAAGTTATAAACCACCCAGTATACATTTTCTCTTGAAACACGGTAGCCGCCACAACACTAGCACTTGTTTCCATCACTACGACATCAGGAATAATTGCGGACAGTTTTAAATTCAAAACTCTCATAAACTAGCAAAATACGATCGATTATATTTGCTAAATAAGACTTATCAGCTAGCAATCATTAAAAAAAATATACACAAGATTATGCGGTGACGGTGTCGGCGTCAGCCGGGGGCAGTGAGTACGGTTTCTGTTTCCGTTGTCGCCGTTTGGCGCGTCTCTCGCCCATCACGAGCCGCAGGTGCTCCAGTTTTCCCCGCGTGCGCAGGTCCTGGTCGTCTTTGCACGGCGGCTCGCTTGGGCCCCCTTCCAGGCTCTGTCTAGAGGGCCCGGGCAGCAACGCACCGAGCCCCTCCGGTATCTCTGTGGGCGTAGATTCGGCCAGTGTGCCCGAAAAAGTATCTTCCTGCCCGGTTTCCATGGGCGACGCTTCATCGACGGTACGGCGATTGACACGTCGGAGTTCGGGCGCTGAGCAGAGTAGATCGTTCAAAATGTGCACAATGGTGGCGACGTCACGACGCGGTCGCCCCTTCGGATCCTGCAGGGCGGGGTTTAGGGCTCCGCTAAATGTGCCTGAATATACGCTGCCTCTTCTTCCTGAAAACAATAAGATTTTATTGGTTACAATTGCTATAAAAATAAAAAACAAAGTAATGTGAAGGGATATAGTAAAAATGTACAATTCAATCATGGTTGCTGTATGAACATTTTCTCTAGTTTTTTCTGTCTTCTAGTTTTCATTTCTAATGAAAGTTTGTTTAAAGTACACCAAAAATCAACTTTCCCATAATATAACAGAACAAGCAATTTATGTTTACATTCTGCTTGGAATGAAAATGGATTATTAAACACAGATAAAAGTAATCAAAGCATAGAAGATGGTGATATACAGGTGGGATGTAAATTTTTTAAATAAATTAAAAATTAAAAGATAAAACAGATAAAAGTGTATCATTTTGATTGTCAAAGCATAGAATTTTATCTTACCATACAAGGACACCAATTCATATACTTTACTCTGGATGGGTTATGCACAATAATGGCATTAGCTGCTGGTTTAAGTTTAGATCAAAGATGGTCGGAGTAAAATATCCTTAAAATTACGATTAAACGGTACTCGTGTCTCTTTCTTGTCCGTAAAATGCCACGTCAATCGTATCTTTACCACTACAGTCCAATCAAAAGTGAAGCCATACAATGGATTACTTCCAGAAAAAAAGTAGAATTCTTTCTATAATTTCCCTATATGATTACACCCAACAAACAAAAACAAAATGTGTATTTAAATCAGACATTAAGATAGTTTTTAGTCGGCAAAAACACAGTTAAGTTTGAAGAATACTAATAAATAATTTGTATTAAATGATCTGTGAATTACTGTATAATTATCTACTTATTGTATGGCTTAAACTACGATGACTACCTTGACTGTATAACACGTGTATTAGTATTTAGTCCGTCTGAAGGAAGTGGTCTTATGCAAAACTAACGACGTGGTTTTTGTTTTGAACACGATCGGAAACATTGATAATAAGAATGTTTAGTTTTGTTTAGTATGTGTAACCTGGGGTAAATATAACTAAAGACAACCCAGAAATGTGATTTTTGCCTAGCAAAAGTCTTAATTCTATGAGGAGTGTTAAAATCTGAACAGTTGGTTGATTGCATAATTAGAAAATATCAGAATCATGGTTTAGTACTGAAATCTCCCTGAAATAGAATTTCACTGAGAATAATTTCCTATCAACTGAAAATCAGCGAAGATGAGCCTAATGTGGCATCAACTGCATTTGTAAAACGAGACAGCTATAAAGGTCCTTAGGATAAAACGTATGAACTAGTAAGAAAATTATCTTCAGCCGTGGTGAAGTTAACCCCTCACCGTAAAATAACTTTTAAAAAAAGTTAACCATATTTGCCCATTCACATACTTGTCAGTTAGTTGCACGAGATAAGCTTGTATACCAAATTTCGGATCAATTACTTCAAAATTACAGCAGTTATCCTGTACACAGACGGACAGACTGACGGACATAGCGTGGCAAACTCAGTATAACCTCACCACAGTAAATGCAGTGGGTACTGCAGTTCTCGGACAATTCATCAATGTGGTACACTGAGGGACCAAAAACAGATAATAGAGATGGTATGTGGGGGAGAATCAGCCCACTCTGTAAAGATATTCATCTTGCAAAAGAAAGCTGTCCGTTCTATAGAACAAGCCAGCTGGTCTACCCACTGCAAGCCACTATTCCGAACATTCAAGATAATGCCACTGCCATCTGCATATATCTTTAAACAAATACTACATGCAAAAACTGTTATATCGGACCACCAAGATAGAAGTGAAACAACAAGCCGAATGCTACGGAATGCAAGAGACATTACCATCCCCTTCCATCGTATAAATACAACTGCCAGCCAGCATCGACAATTGGAGCTATTTAATATGTTACCTGCCCTTCGGAGGAGTAAAACACTAAGGAACTAAAAGCACATCTCTGAAACCACCTGATCGACAAAATCATCTACGATGTTAAAGAATTCAGGAACTACATGAAAAATGAGATAGACTAAATTTTTATTGTATCTTAAATAAAATTGATATATGCGTTATGTGCATTTTTCTTTTCTTTTGACCATTTCCCTGTTACAAATGTATTTTGGTGAAATAAAGTTTATTATTATGGGTGTGACTGGACCAAGGTGCACCCTATATAAAGCAATGAGTAGTACATCCACCATCTTTCAGGCAGAGACTCACGCCAATGAACTATGCAAGGCAAGCCAAAAAATTTCACAAGCAGTTGAAAATTTGCAAAACTTCTCTGCATCTTGTGGTTGGTTATGGTATATGTTTTTATTTGTTACTATATTTGTTTTGTTTCTTTTACATTATTTATAAATGTATTTGTATTTTTACAATAAACTGCATATCGTCAGCCTAATTTGAAAATCTCCCATGTCCAAAGAACATAAACAGGAGACAAAAAATGTATTGCTCTGTCAAAATGTAGGAAAAACTAAGAAGCTATGAGCCTAGAAAGATTTAACATGGTTTATTCCCCATTTTACCAATAAATGCAGTTCATTACCTACAATGATGCTTTTACAAGGAGCTTTTGCTCTCATCAACAAACTCTCTAATTTTTCAAATTTCACCAGAACCCCATACTGTTCTTTTTTTGGGAATGCATCGGCAATCTTACTTATTTGAACAGGTAGACAAATTTTTAAATTGGGGCAATGTTGAGCATTTTTGTGATAATGAATAACCTGTATAAACATTTAATTTTAACCATTAATTTTGTGCTATAAAATTAATGGATCTGGATGCTTGTAATCAAAGACTATACCATCCCATTTGTACCAGGAATCCAATAAGGCAAAAATACCATGACCAAGTCTTGTTTTTTATTATGGACAATAGTAGTGTTTCTTGAGATTCCAATAACATCAGTCATGATATCTGATTACACGTCATGTTTGATGGCAGATTTTAAGGAAAATTTGAAACTATTTTTGCGCTAAATGCTTACAACTGCAATCAATATTTTGTTTTTTTTTTTTGATTTTTTTATTGCAGATATTTAAAAGCTTATAGGTCGTTAATTAAGACAAATTATAATCAATTTGTCAAAAAAATGTCGCCTACCTCCATGTCTGAATAAATTATATATTATATGCATTTTGTTACAAAAAAATCTTTTAAGCTTACCTTCATCACGTCCGGAGAAAACGTCGGCGGAAAGCCTCCGTAATGTGTGCTGCAGGTTTCTCGACGCCTGCACAAGACTCGGGGGCCGGGTGCTGGACTGTGACCCGCCCGACGACGATTGGGGCCTCACCCCCATAACGGTGCTCAGCTGCAGCTGTATCAGCATCATGTGGTCGCCGAGACGCATACTGAGGTTCAACGGCGCCTTTCCGCATAGGAACTCGTTCACCTGTGTATCGTTCAGCGACTCTAACGCCTGCATTATGCCCACCTCGGGTCTCTGTGTCTGTAACAAACAATTTACAGGATTATTTTTAAGGTTTTTGCTTATCCACAAATGTAAAGAATTAATGCACAAAATTTATAGGTATATAAAATTTTATGATTTTGTTTTTAGAAGATCAATGAAACAACACCTTGACTTTTTCTGAACATGTTTTTTCTTCCCGCCATCATCATTACTCATAAAAAAAAACTTATCGTCATTCGGATTCGTACAGCCTATAATTTCACAAAACTGAAAGTAAATAAAAACTTCTACCAAAGGTCTGCAACCGAGTTTTATTTGAACGGGAAAAAAAAAAACATTAAAATTGGAATAACGGTTTGGGGGAAAAGTATTTGTGTTATAAGTGCGCTTTTGTTACTATTTATGTTTTGTCGATGATAAACAATCACAGGAAACGTTAAGCGAAACATTTCCTCAAAATGATGGACATTCCTTCAGTTTTTTATGCAGCTGATCGCTTTGATTAGGTTGTTCGTCACTTTCTGTACTTTCAGCAAGTCACTTTTTAAGGGTGGACGCACATACATGAAACATTTGAGAACAACACACCTTTAAACAAAACTAAGTGTGATTTTTCGCCCTCAATAAAAATGTTTGCAGCAGTTACATTTGATATATTGTTTAAAACATAAAAAGAAGAATTCACTCTGTTTCTACTTTTTATAAGATTAGGAAGGCTATTATTTTTCATAACATTTCAGAAATCGGTAATTATACCAAAATAAACAACCCTTCTTTATGGTAAATTTTGAGAACTAATCATTTTTGCCAAGAAACTGATAGTTATAATCACAAGAGACAAATAATCACAAAAAACGGAAGTTCATACAGAAATTATTGGTGGAGCCTTTTGATATAATGTTTAAAAAGCCTAAATAAAGTAACACAGAAAAATCCGCTATTTTTTTCAAAATTAAGTCATTTTAGAGTTTGTCTGGACTATTTGTGCAATCATTTTAATTTTAATCTTTTTAATTGGGATTCCGTTAATAAACAAAGAAGATTTGGGTAGTTATCAAAATGTTTTATAGAAAATTCCTTAAAAAATATAACTGAAATTTTCACAAAGTCGCAAGTAGCACAAAAAAGAGTTAAAAACAAGGCAGTTAACAAGTATCTTTAAGTAATTTACTTTAAATAACAATATAATAGAAGGGTTTCCCAACTGTTGTTCGAACAAAAATAAATTTCAGGTAGAAACTCCTATCTTGTCCGAGCTGTTCATTTAACTATTGTACAATAATAAAGTGTGTATCTAAGTAATTCTGCCTGATTTTTATTACGACTAGTTAAAAATAATGAACATCTTTACAATAAGCTTGACCACAGTAATAAGACCTTCAATAAAAGCAACCAATATATATTTTTTAAAAAATAGTATTTTGTGTGAAAAACAAATGCTTACATAATAACCTGAAAAAATAACTAAAACTTGATAAATTCTTTTAAAATCCTCCGGCTTTCCAAAGGTTTTTCTTCTATTGGGCTAAGATCTGAATGACAGATCTTGACTAGAAGTGGTGATAATCAAGAAGGGCTACCTTCATGGCAGCCGAGTGAAGTAACGTCATTGCAAAGGTATGGGCCTACATGGGTATACAAGACCAAATTGTATGTAAAAAGATGTAATAAAACTGCATGCAATTAACTTGTTTGGTGCCCACAGCGATACTCATGCAGGATCATTATGCTCAGAAAGCAACTCATTTGATAAGCAAAAATTGGTTTAAAGATCAACAGATAGTTGTTTGTGATAATCACTTCAAACAGGAGAATGGAAAAGAACAATATCATACAAGAAATCATAAAATTATGTTTTAAGTATATCATGGTGATCATTTTTATGGTCGCAAACAAATCGAGAAGGTTGCTGCTTTTGTTTTTAAGAAGTTGACGGATTACATTGTTAGCTGAGAGCATCATGCCCATAATCTCCAGTGTCACAAAGTTTGGGGAGTTAGGTTTTATTATTATTCTTGAACTTATTTTTATTTAAAGAAGTATCTTATTTCTGTGTGCAATAAAATCTATTAAAATTCCATTATTTTTAAGTAGGTACCTATAACAAATTATTTATGTAAGATAATACTTTGTCTTGTTTCTGTGACTACGAATAAAAAATTATAAGATGTTGTAAAAATCTTACTTATTAACATAATAGTCTTTTTTTGTTATTTTTAATACATCAGCGATAAATGATCACTATTACGATAAAATTGTCCAAATGCCTTTATTTAATTTTATAGTGACAGACACAAAACAATTGCATGCAGGTAAACAAAATGAGATACCTCAGAAGAGCCGTACATACAGCCCTAAGGGATAACATTAGAAACAAAGACGTAAGACATAAACTTATAAATAAATTGCAGCTAAAACATTAGATCATTTGGTCTCCCAAATGGGTTATTTTCCAAAACAGCTCAAATCCTATGGAAATCAAGACCACAAGAAGTAAGAGACTAGAAGTTACTAACACTGAGGGAGGCACTGTTCAATAAGAGGAGTTTCTCATGAACAGAAGCTGAAGCAAAAACAAGAAACAAAAAAGAATTGAGAAGATACATTTGTTCATTCTATCAGATAATGCTACTAGTCATCATACAAACTTTTAAAAAGGAGATGATTAAATACCCAATTACAAGAGAAACACTGTTTTCTTTCGAAGTTATTAGTCTCTGCAAAACTCTTCCAACACTGAAGGTCTCCATAATTACTTAATTTAAAAAGTGTGTTTGAAAGAAGTTAAAAGAACTGATGCTAATATAAGCTGACAACCTGTTGTAGGCAAAGGTAATATTTATGCCCATAAGAATAAAGATGCTATGAAGAAAAACTATCTCAAGCAGAAGTCACAATTATTACGTCATATTTACAAAACAGCACGGAACATAGCAATACACCAACAAGCCTCATATTATAACCAAATTAAAAAGTTAATATTAGAACATCTAAGGTAAATAATTATTAGTTCACTTAACTAAATTACAAACTAATATAGCTATTATAGAGCAATAAAGAACAATTGATGCATCGTAAGAGTTATATTGACCGATACCGAATATGAAATGAAGAATTGCACTTGTTGATTACTTAGTGCATTGTCTGTCCAACAAAGGTCAGATAATATTGCATTTGCATTCCGCTCAGAATATAAACAATAGTTTGGTGATAAAGCAAAATTAAATACGCTGACTTTGGGTCAGTTTGGCAGCATACATTTATCTATAAAGATTGAACCTACGATTAATCCCGCCTCCACGTTTGGTAGTAGTGTAACTTTCGAGCCGTTCGAGACACCATGCTGCGAGATGACCCCTTCTTGCAATTGCCTGCGAACAATACGAAAAGACATTAAGAATTTATATTTGGTTAATCATCGAGATGATTGAACGAAGGGACTTACTTGTTACGAAACAATAAACAAATCCTATCCCTAGACAATTTAAGCTTCTTGGAGACGAGTTTCTTCAAGTTTTCTACAGTAATATTCGGTTCTACATTTAGTGTGAAGTCCCCTCCGGTCGTGGGACTTATCTGTATCGTAATTTCCGAATTTGTGCCACACCCCTGTGCTATAGGGATAGCGGCCGAGTCCGTACTTTCGGTACTGTCGTCCATATTTCACCTACTATCACATTAACCAAGTCCTACACGGGTTACACCACAATCGTTCGAGATGCCTTTGTTCGTGTTCCGTCCCTACATACCATGTCCACATACACACGCGTACAAATTACAAACGAAAAAAAAACAATTACGGTATTCCTTGGTTCTGTTCTGGGTCTGGCCTCCGAGTTCTGACAGCCAGTTTTCACATTGCCATCGAGCACTTGACTCGAATAATACGGGCCCAGTTAAGGACCGTGTCCGAGGGAGACGGAACCATCGAGGAATCAGCGAGATGAAGAAGAACTAAAATCGGACACGGGATAATCCATTCTTCGAAAACAGATAGCGCCACGTTCGCCTCGCTTCCGTCTATCGATATTTCGACATCGCGTGAGAACGCAACGCAAGCAGGTTGACAATAAAATTCATCAATCGTTAATTATAATTTATGCAAAAACATAACAATAAATCAGTGTTTTTCTATTTTAACCACTATTTTAAAATAAACAATTAAAACTGGCACCGATTACTTGTCGCTAAATAAACATTTATTATCGCCGTTTGGTGCGATGTCACTCTTTAACAATAGAGGGCACTTATGCCTAGAGCACCACCTTCACCAAGACTCAAGAGATAAGAATAGAAAGGAGAGCGGTATTCTATAATATGCATTTGGTGATTAGTGATTACTGATTAGTGATCACTCCGATCAGTGCTCACTTGGTCATACTGTGAGACCAATGTCGACTCTCATTTTATATGTATTTGTTGTGTCTCAGTGGGCCCACGACCACACCGTCCACGGACCACGTGCCAGATTAGATTAGCATGTTCGCTTATTTACGGTGCTTTTTTGAAAAAGTTGTGGATAGGTTTAAAAAAAAAAACTAAATTTGTTCATGGATGGTCCGGTTTATTTTTATTATAATTATTATTTGTCACATACATTTATATTCTCTGTTTTTTCTTATTTATCCAAAACAAGTTCAAAAAAATATTTTTTGTCAAATTTTGATACCTCCATGTGTATATAATAAGTTACTGAACGGGCGTTTGATCCCCGCGTTGTTACGGTTTTCTGCGATGCAAGGAAATTGTGTAAACTAGTGTTATACAAACGGAATAAAAAAAACATATTTTTTCTTACTTTTCGTGTAGAATTTATTTCACCGATACACAACCGACGCACTGTTTTTGAAACACAATCTTCAAAATCTTTTTTTTGCTTCAAAGAATATAAAAAATAGAGGTTGAATATCTATAAGTAAAATTATGAAATAATTACATTTTTATAACGATTTGAATCAGGAATCGACCGAGCAGCGTTGAAACAAACAGAAAGCGTTCGAATCTTATTACAATTTTCCTACTATGAGCAGCCATTTTTGTAACCGTTTATGCTTCAATTTGATACATATGTAAAAAGAAATATTTTACAAAAATTTATTTTATAGCAATATAGATCAGGCAAATAACATCCCGCTAAACATGCAATCATTTGCAATATTGCAACTTTCTATATATTGTAAAAATTTAATTTGTGTAAATGTAGTTATGTTATGTTATCACAATGTTTTTGTAAATTTCTTAATACAGTATGTTCTATGACAACATTTTAGCTATATACATAAATGCAATATTCTTAGCGGGATAGAAATAGAAATGGTTTGTACATGTACTAATTGTTATATCGACTATGTATGTGATTAAAACTTAGGAAACAAACATACTACCTACATAAAACAAAAAATCAATAAAAAATAAATTGGACGAATAGCTGAGAATTAGTATATTATTTGACTAGCATATAATTAAGGATTCGTTATGTGCGAGTTGAATACGCTATTTTATCTACGACTCAAAATTCAATTTTATATCAAATAAAATAAAAAAAGCAGGTAGATTTCGTGTAATGATAGTTCCTTTGTATGATGAAGTCATTATTCAAACTAAATGTCATTATTATACAAAGCTACTGTCATCGTAATCATCGGTGTGTAGGTATCATGCTAGGGATTATATAGATTATACAGTCATAGGAAGGTATATATGTAATGAACTTGTTATATGTGAGTTCTAGATAATAGTGTATTATTTGATGGGCACATAATAAACAACATAATAATGTCACTTATATTATTTTTATATTATTAGAGACGTATAATATGCATACCATCAATATAATCAGATAATAAACATTATTTGATTTGAGGAACTCAAACGCAGTTTGAAAACAACCCGCTAACTAGAGAGAAATATGTACGACACGGATATATATGTACAAGATAGTTTTAGTTTTAGCTGTCACAAGCACAGTCACAAGTAGATGGCAGGTATTCTATGGATGGCACCAGGGCAGCAGGCAGCGCTAAATGTCAGTAGAACCACGGTCCAGTAGAACTTATTATAGGTTATGTTTGTGTTATTTTTATATTAATTAATTGTGTTCGCTCCTCTGATTATCTTCTGGTAATCAAGCACGTAAACATTCAACCACGTCTACAAATGAACTAAACAACACAGAATGGATAGAGGAAAACCTATAATGGGTTCAAGAGGACCCAAAAGTAAAATAACACAACAACCGCCGGATACCTTCATCCCATTGGGTTCAAAACAGTCAACATCGAGGGATAATGATCCGAAACGGAGTGCCCCGTTGCAGAAGCCTCCCACATCGTCTAAAGGCCCAGCGGACAGGAAACGAGAAAACACATCGGCATTGCCTGTAACGGCGCCATTGAAAAAGATGAAAGTTACGCTGCCAAATAGGCCTGCGGGGGCTCCCGCGCAGTGCATGTCCACACTCCTGCCCTCCGACCGCGTTGGGTCTGGACAATCGTCGGGGGTGGAGCCCTGGGAGAGCATGGCAAATGAATGTGACCCATGTGAACTTATGGATTTGGTTTTTAATAATTTGCAAATAGGGAATACTGATAAAGCGGTGCGTATTGGTTTAGTGTTATATCTTTAATGTATTATGTTGGTTTCATGTTGTCGAGTCGGAAAGACATTTGACTCCAACTGCAGATAATTTTAGTAGTGCTACTCCGACTCTGACACCGGCAAAATTAAATATCTTAATGCGTATAAAAATTATACATACAGGCTGATTCATATTTGAAGGAAAATTTAAGTACTTATTTTAGCATTGAATTATAAGAAAGTAATGCAAAATAACTTATTTTCCAATCGGCATTTGTTTGTAAGATATTTCACTTCAAAGTTTTATGAGTTTCACTACGTAAATACAAAGAAACAAAGGGAAGCCATGGAAAAATATATTTGACAGTATTGTTTTTAACGATAAATATTATAATTTACATTTCGGTAATAGTGAATGCCTAAGAAATTAACCATGAAACATAATTTAATTAGATAAAGAATTATTTAATAATTAATTTAATAAACTATTTATCATTGTAATTAATTTTTTTACCACATTCTACATTTCTTTATTCTTGCTTCTTTGTTCTCAAAATTAATGTCAAATACATAATTCCAAAACAATCTGAACGAAAAAACGATATTTCGCATTTTTTACTTAGTGTTTGGTACTGCATCTAGAATTTAATTTTTTGCATGGTGTTATGCATCATCATATATGTGAATGATTATAAATCTGACCCATAAATGACTAAATTTATTATTAATATGCTTTTTAAACAAAAACACTACAGGAAAAAACAACAAATTTAATAAATTAAGTTGCTGTTCGAAAATGTTTAAAATAAAATAAGTAAATTATAACAATTATGACCCACTTTTATCCCTCTTTTGCAACTCCGTTAACCAAAAATTTCTGTCAATTCTGCTCCACGTCCCACAGCCCTGATTGCAACAGGACACACTTGCACTTTTAAAGTTGGCTTACCAATGGCACCAAGTCTTCTATTTTAATAACATGTTTTTCTAAATATTAAGTTCCATTGGGTTTTGAGTTATAAATGAAACAAAGATTCAAGACATATTTCTTTTTATACTGATTTTAATATTGGGCTTAGGGTAGTTACTTTCACTAATTTATATACAATAAAATAGGGCATCCATTACGTTTACGTTTTGTTCAGATCAATCGGATGATTAGCAACATTGATATTGCTTGCACTGTTTTTTTGTATACATCCTGTTTTTTTTCCTTTCAGTTTTGTGTAGAACTTTTTCTGTTACCAGAAGAGTGTGGATTCCAAGCTTTTCCCTTACTATACTGTTTCATTGGCACCTGATTAAAATTGCTAAGGATCTCCAGAAATTATGAATAATTACAACCTTTTACAACCTAATTAACTACTTACAAAATAGGCTTGTATATGCACATGCCAAATTTTGATTTTTAATTGTGTATTAATATATTTGTAAACCTTATCCCATATTTTGCCACATTACCCCAGTTATCTGTATATTTTACGGTTATTTCATCCGAATTTTTTTTTTTCAAAAGTTTATTGTTGTTTCAGATATCTTACATACTAGGAGCTATTCGAACGCTAAAGTCGCAGAGATTCAAACCGTGCAAAGTTCTCTATAGTACTCTGTTATTAATTAGCTACTGCAAGCCTACGTTATTTACCAACGACTACATTGTATCCGCTTTACTGTGCTCGATTCGCAGGGACATCATAGCGGGCCTAAAGGCTCCCACAAAAGCCAATCCCTACAACCAAATCCTTTTTATAAATATACTGGTGTATGCCTTCAACGAGATGGGACATTGGCCAGAAAGTTTTGTCAAGGTAAGATAACTATATTAAGTTGCATTATTTCCATTTTATTCAAATTGTATTGTCTTGTTCTTGGAATTGGAGATGAAGAATTTTTGTAATGGTCTTCTTTTTTTGGGCAGTTATACGTGGAAGATGCTGTTGGAGATCGTGTTTGGATTGACAATCCATTATGCAAGCCGTTTGTGGACAATATTGTGACCGCATTCGGTACAAAGCAACCTCCAAAACTTCTATTGGCCACCGAGACTTGGACCCCAGTGGGACGCGATAGTAATAGTCCTTTGACGATAAATTTAAATGACGATGATGAGAGTAAGTTTTGAATGTATTTAAATCTTCCTTAAAATATCAAAAATGGTTAAAATAACACTGGTTAACAAATGTTAGTTTGTTGTCGGTTACTTTAACCTAAATACACTTGTCTATACTAAAAGGAAAAACCTCATTCTTTTTTCTTTTAAAATAATTTTAATTTATTTATAAGTAATGTTCATTAATTTACCAAAAAGCGCCTAAAAAATGATTATAATTAATGCCGTATAGCCCAAATTTCAAGCCACATCCCTCAGGATCAAGTTTTAAAGCTTATTCATGAAATGCCAGGGTAACTGTGCTGTTATATCAACAAGTGATCAATGAATGCTCTCAATTAAGTAATATTTACAGCAAGGTCCAACTGCATTTAAAACTGCAAAATTTTTGTTGAAGTTAACTCTACAAAACCTCAGAATCTAGACCAAAGAATAAAATGATAGAAATTTGATAGGCTTTGTAACAGAGTAACAGAGAATCGACCAATGTCATTCCTTGACCAGGTGTCTCAAAGCTAGACCACAAGGCACAGTTAAGATTATCTTACTATAATAAGCTGCATTTTTTTATTGTAACAGCATGTAACAACGTTGATGATTTTTTTTACTTCCCAAAGAAACATCAAACTCAGGAAACTAGTTCTAATGTTATTAGCAAATTTTCTCTCCTTACATTAGAAAATTTTCAAGAAAACTAATGGAATTATAAAGTGGCCGCACCCCTAAAGAATCATTGTTGTACTTAAAAAATCAAGGTGAACAAATTTCCAGGATTTCTGGAAATAGTATTAATCTTTGTACTTTTTATTTATGGTAAGGTTCTTTTGAGGTTTCTAGGACATGGGATCATCTATTATTAATTTGCAAATTACCAAATTCGAGCGTTTTGTTAATAGGAATCGCTAGAGGTAGTAGCGTCCTACAAAACAACACTACATAAAAGCAAACATACTGAGTTTAATTGTGTGTTAATATTCACGTGTAATACATTAAATTAGTTGGAGGACCGCTGATCACGCTGTATAATCATACTATACAGGCGGTGTCAAAACCGGGTGTGCTGACCATACTGTCAATAGAATCAAAATATCTGTCAAATCCTGGGCAACTAGTTTTGATGCAGTTCGAGTGATCTCGATCAATTAGATATTGCTCATGCAGCGAAATTATTAATTTTACCAAAAGATGTCAGACATAAATTATTCGAAATTTTGTCTACTTTCGTTTAATATTTAACTATTTTGACGAAATTAAATAAATTGTGGCTTATTTGCAAAATTGTTGAACAATGTTAAGAGTAAATATCCAGTTCCTTTGGACCTTTTTGAACAAATATGAAATAGTTTTTCTACTCTAAAATCTTAAAACTTTTTACTATACATTTACAGTACTTTGTCATACTATGTATTATAAAGTAAAAAGATGATGGCATATGTCAGTAAAAATTGATGGTTGGAAATTTATTTTTTCATAAAATTTTATATTTTAATAACAAACCGTCTCAGCGATTTTTTCAAATTTCCTTACCTTCTGCGCGTGCTGCATGCGTACAGTGCATCAGGCGGAAAGAATGTGCTCTTGCAGTTTTTGTGGTGCTAAAACGGAAAAAAATAGTAAACAAATTTTGATAGGGGTTTTTCTGAATTATTCTATGTATTATAAAGTATTTGATGTGAAAGACTGAAAAACTCTAAAAGTTTCTTTCCGCGAGTCATGAGGTGTTTAATAATTCTGTTTGTTTGTTAACATGAAGAAAAAAATAAAGTGGTAGACTAGTCTAGTATTTCTGTAACTGTGTTTTTCCTTGGTTTCATGTAACAAAATATAAAATGTCTATATACGTAACAAATTGTTTGGCAAATATACATTTTCATTCATGTTTTACTCAGATTGGCTTTTTAAAACAAATGAAGTGGTCAAAATACATCTTGACTGATACACTGGTGGGCTCAAACCTACTAAAAATATTTCCCCAGCATCATAACTGATAGAAAACATCAGAAAAATAAGTGTAGATCATATTCACTATCCTCCAGTAGCAATAAGTTGTTTTTACTAACTGATTATTACTTATAGGTCTAGCCGAGTATAAAGCAATTGTTAATGTTTGGAACATTCCCACATATTCCCGCTACACGCAGGCGCAAGAAATTGTCGAACAGATCTGCCTGGAAGCGATCAAAGAACAATTGACAAGACGACCGCAGCCTGACAACATAACAAAGAATTTTGTTCGATTTTTGAGCATTGCATCCGGTCTTGTCGAGATTCGTGTTATAGCTGTCTCCAAAGTGGAGATGTGGCTTCCAAATCACAAATTGATGAAGCCTTCGCAGGAACTACTTGCGTATCTGTGCTACAATTGTTCAACGAGTACGCAAAGAGATTTAGAAGTTGTAGCGCAGCTCAGTAAATTGCGAATTAAGAATAAGCCGATGGTGACGTTCTTCAATAATTGTTTAAAGGAGATGGTGCTCTCCTTTCCGGAGAATTTGTACCCGTTGCTCAAGTATACCGTGTACAATGAGCTGTCAAATACTCGAAACACGAATAATTTGCTTGTAGTTGGGGCCCTGTTTCAAGTGTCACCGGAAGCAAGTGCTGATGCTTTTACTGATATTTGTTTGGTAAGTCAAAATTGATTTTACAAAGCCGTAATTTTTATGTTTTTTGTTGAAACATAAAAACTTATCTGAAATTTTCTGAATACCTCTAGTACAATTTTACCATTGTGATAACGTTTTATAGTAGTAAATCTACAATAATTTTTGTTAGTTATAAATTTTTAGAATTGCTTCAAAATAAGAAGAGGGTGTCACGTGGTATCCGGCAGTGTATTCTAGCATAGAGGTAGCGATCTTATTTTGAAACATCATATTTGCTCTCGATATTACGATCTCCATATTTGCAGTTTTATTACGAAAACATATTTTTGTAGGTACCTACATACATTTATTTAAGCAACCTATGTATTTGTTATTATTTTAAAAAGGTTTTCTGAAATTTAGTATTGTGTTTTTTCTGCCAGTATTTTAGTCTCTTCCTGTATTATCGACCTGGTTACTGGTGTCCTTTTTTCTCGCTGTTAGGCAAAAAATAAGAACAATTTTTTCATAGTTTTTTGGTCCATTCTGTCTTCTGTTGGGTGGAATAGTTTTTCCGCAAACCCATTGTTTGCTTTCGTCATCTGGGACATCAGCTTTCATTTGGAGTTCTTTGCTGATTTTTGCAGTAGTGAGTGTCTTTACTATAAATAACAGGGCTTCTATGAAAGCACTATAATTAATAGTAATAATAACTGCAACCTTTCTGAGTTATGTGAATTTAGGTTCTCATTTTTAAGGTCGGAATTGTTGGCCGCGGCAGCGAGCGCGATCAAACGCGTCGCCCCTTATTCAAGGCCAGCTGCCTTGTCGGGCAATCTGTCACTGCTTATTGTCTTTTAAATGTCAGTCGTTTCCTTGACACGTTGCGTCCCATGGCTTAGCGGGTTGCCTGCTTCAGACGGCTAGGATTCGTACTGCTGAAATACGAGTACGGTCGCGGACGCGTAGCGGCTTTTCGCTATTTGTTGAGAAAGTGATATTTATTTTCGTTGAAAAGGGTCAATAATTAATATTATCGATATTTAGACGTTTGTTT
The DNA here is from genome assembly GCA_964023965.1 of Melinopterus prodromus. Classification (NCBI taxonomy): domain Eukaryota; kingdom Metazoa; phylum Arthropoda; class Insecta; order Coleoptera; family Scarabaeidae; genus Melinopterus; species Melinopterus prodromus. The sequence goes on from OZ030392.1 coordinate 50,947,107, forward strand.
ACTGGTATTTCATTATATCCATGTGGAATTCGAGTATTGTATATATATTTTTTTTATATAAGTGTGAAGAACAAAAGGCCGAACATTATTATTTTGGTAATTTATCTAAATTAAGCCATTTTGAAGATTTTTCAAGACTTTCCAAAAGTAAGTTTCGCTAAAAAGTACAAAAATAACTGCCGATACGCGCACGCCACTAGTTGTGCAGTTTCGTAGCGTCGTCCTGCGTTCGCGGCTAGCAACCAATAGCAACGTCCGGAGAATAGGGGTCTTGCATGATTTTACCTAACTTAACAAATAAAATACTTAGGTGGTAAGAATACCGTGTGTAAATTTTTTCCGCTTAATAGTGTTGCCTTCAATTGTTATTGAACATCAAAGTTTAAACCGCGCCAAAACGCTCTGTGACGTCATAAGCCTGGTGAGAAGCTTAGCGAGCCTAGCCCGTAGAGAGCAGCCGGAAAAATAGGACCTACGGGCACGATACCAGCATCGAGTTAAATGTATAGCATCTGGAGGACGTTGTGGGCGTTCTGATAACGAATAAGTATAGTTGTGTCATGAAATGTTTGCTTGTTGTCAAAAGTGACAATCGTCTGAGAAGACGTACGTCCAACATTAATGTCAATATTTTCACATTTTGTAGAAAGAGTGAAGGCCTGACAATCGCATCGTAACTAGTTCTTGTCATGTGGCCTTCGACCAGGCATGCTACGTCACACCAATCACAGCCCGTTCATATTTAAAGGTACGAAACCGATTTTAATATTATTAATTGTGTACGAACCGATTTTTTTCTTTAACAAAAAACGTTTGCGGACAGTTCCCGTATACGGTTGGCACTAATAGAGCGTATTAATATTAAATTTTGAGACCCCTATCGTGAAGCATACGGTTTGACGTACCAACCATAGAATACCATTCTTAATAGAACGCCAACTTACGGGTTAAATGTGTAGCCATATAGCGATCTCAGCGACGTGAAACCTCGGACCCCAGAACTAAAAAATCTAGCGGGAAATTTGAATTCAACCTTCCGTATTCTTTTCCATTCAGATTATTTATTATTTATTTATTATTTATAGGTCTGTTTGCAAGGCGTAGTAGTAATGTGTTCGGAACTTTTTATTTTGGATCAATTCTTTATTGGCTTACACATACAAATCTATATTTTGCTACAAATGCAGGATCAACCGCCACAATTTCCTTATTTCCCACGGCTGTTACCCCAGAATTGTACAAAGCAAGCCTTTTCTTTAGGTTGGGGAACTTGTGCATCCTTGCATGTGGCACCGTACATGAAGGCACTGAACACTTTCTCACACGCATTACAAAAAACACGTTGCAAAATACTTGTATTATGCCGTTTGATAACTGTCATAAGATGACAACAGATGACATGATTAAGTAGACCGTAGTACCTAGTTACCACGGACTACTTAATACATGTCAAGTTATGACAAATTCATAACTTCCCGCCCGAGTGCGGACCGCGTCATCTGTCGGATCTTATGTTGGTTGACGGTAGTGAAATAGATAACGCTAAAATAGACTGGTTGCGCCATCCCTCGCGGGATAAATGAACTATATATATTGGCTACATATGTCCCATAAAGCTTGGACCCCCTTGGTACCAACTCGTATCTCAGCAGTGTCACCACTTGTCACAATTAAAATCATTATAGCCATCTAAATTTTAGTGCATTTAAAAACTAAAATCCATTTCACACTAGGAAAAACGATCAGAAATGTCACCAGATATTTTAGCGGTTAATAAATTTGAATTTCCGGGAGGAAACCGCTGTCATTTAAATGCATTGTAGCAGTGCTAGGCAACCGGACGTGGCCGTGGCCGTGGCCGCGGACGCAGCCGTCGCTACCAATCTACACCTTTAGATATGATTGTTCCACCCAAACATCTGCTGCACGTCATAACTGCTTTTCATGTATTCTGACCATATCTGATGAGTAAAAAAGTTAACTTAGATTTGATAGAGTCAAAAATTGACTTGCCATAGTTGCCATTGTTATCCTGAAGTCTTGATTTTATTGAAGCCGCAATTTAGCTAACAAATTTTTTCGAACTATGTCATCGTCACCACTGTTTGTTAAATAGTGTTTATTATTCTGGGTAGTTCACTTGACACAATTGATTGTAAATTCACTGTATTGTTTTGTACTACAACGGGTCATCAAATTAAAGTGTCTACAAAAAAATATTGTTTTTGCGCTAAACGCATACCAATACATATTTACTTCCACTTTCGGCGCGAAGCAATTTTATATGCTAGGAGCACGTTCAATGGTAAGGTGTTTATCCAAGCTCAGTCGGTAATAGGTGCGTGTGGTGTTAAACATACAGTTTCCATCACACTACCATATTTTATCAGCTGATAGTTACTGCCGTTTAGCAGCCCTCAGCAGCCAAGGAAATAAGCTGCTGCTCCGACTGCCAGCTGCTGAATGTTTGCACTACGATTATGGATCATTTTGGACGGCTGCTAACAGCTGGGAACAGCGGGCGTGTGGTAAAACTTTATAGTGTGATGACAGCTTCACCAGTTAACTCTGGGTTCTGAAGTGGAAATAAGTTTTGGTATGCGGTTAGCGGAAACCAGTATTTCGTCATAAACGCTTCCCTTTGATGACCCGGAGGCTGTCTTACGAAACATGGCGGTTCTTATTATTCAACTTGGGCCAAATCCAGAATCCATACTTAATACGTGTGAGATTTGAGATTAATGAATTTATTAACACGTGCCCCTGAGGGGTTCAAAATCAAGAGTAATTTAACATATATAAAAAAAATTATTTTATTTGTATTCTCTTTGAGCATTGCATATATTCTCAAGCCCACAAAAAAAAATTTATTGTACAATAATCTAAGCTAAGTAACTACCCTAAGTAACAATGAACAAAATAAAACAAACGATAACCGTTTCTCGTATGTTTTTTTCCTGTAGAATCTAAATCTGAAGGCAAAGATTTCGACTTGTGTATACCATGTTTTGGCTTTCTAGTTAACATTGTATGCTAGTTTTTCAAAAAATAAATCCTAGGTAAGAAATTACTTTATTTTTACTTTTCTTACAGGAACTACTTCTAAACAAAGATGATTATCTCCGGTCAATTCGAACACTTCTCAAAGAGATAAACCGAGTGTTAAAGCAAGACTTCAACCTCCTTAACATAGTTCATTCACTTCTGAAAGAACGAAAAGAGATATCCAACCTAATCAACCAATCAGAGCACAGGAACCGTATTTTTCTGTCGATAGTAGACCTAACATGCATGTGCATGTTTCTAAGCATAAGCCCGCAGGTGCGAGATGCCGCTTCCCAGAGCAAGAAGGATATTAGCGTCCTGCAGCAGTTTCAGGTATAATAAATTAACAACAAAAAAAAATAAAAAATTTGGTTCAAGAATTTCAAGAAATTTGTGAACAAATTTTTGTTACTTTCAGATTCAAGTAAGCAATATTCAACGGGAGGCAGTCACGTGGCTTCACGATTCAGCATTACGAGTCTTCCAACCACACATGAGCGACTTCCAGTACGCGTTACATAAGGTTTTGCTTCTCGAGCCCGTCGAGCAGTATTGCAAGTGCGACCAATGGCCAGGAGAGAATGAACGTAACCTCTATTTCCGATTAATTAGCGAGGTGCCGTTACTAGAGGCGACTCTGTTACGAATTCTACTCATTGGAATATCAAAAGAGCACATGGCCGGTCCGAACGATATAATAGATATTTGCGATCAGTTGGTGAGACGGGCGGGCAATTTGGGGCCCGACTCGGCGCCCCCTTTGGTGATGGATAAGATCGAGATTGTAGATTTTTTCTTCAATCTTTGCAGCTATAATTATCCGGAGAATATTGCATTGCCTGTGGGATATATTCCGCCCAAGTTGGCGATATCGTCGATTTACTGGAAGTCGTGGTTAATTTTGTTAATTATTGCGGCGCATAATCCGACGAGCTTTGGAGATTTGGCTTGGAATAAGTACAGGGTGTTGCGGATGTTCATGGAGATGTGCATTACAAAGTAAGTTACTAGTTATTCTGGCTCTGGCAGCTATGGTCCTTTAAGGTTAGCAATTATTTCAGAAATGCCATATATTAATCTGTGATATTATAAGACTTGCGTGGTATATTTTTAGGATCTACATCTACTTTTCTTATTGCCACTTTAAAGTTCTTGCATGAAACTATTTGTTCATATTGATATCAGATATTAATTTAAATGTTTAATACTGCTTAATAAGAAGGATTTTTAGAAATACAGAATACGAAGTTGTGGTTCAAATACCATTTAAAATCCATTTTGCTTGATATATTTTATTTCTAATAATCAAATATTGATTAAATTTTGTTGATTTCAAAGTTGATTCAAGTTAATAATCAAATTAAAAGACCTAGAACTACAGATTATATGCGTAAGCAGAGAATATTTAACAATTTAATTTACCTATCACTTTTTCTTATTTTCTTAACCCTCCAGCCGCGGGAGTCGCGATTTCCCCGTCCATTTACCCGCATTTTCGCCATTGCCGCGGCAGGAGGGTTAATTTATATTATTTTGAATTAGTAGAACAGAATTAGGGCAAAAAAAGATTTGTTCTGAAGATTCTATAAACTCTTCTGTAGAGCTTTGTGCATCGCCGAACAATAGCGGAGTCTTGATTTGAGCGCAGGGACCCTTGAATAAAGTAGAGACAAAATTGATATCAATTTAGAATAAGAACAGAAATATTTGTTTCGAAAGTTTTTGTTTACGAAAGAATAACATACAATATAAATCATCACAAAAAAAAGCAATACATGTAATTTAAAATTGTGAGTTGAGGAATTTCTGAAGTAGTTTCTATTGGTATTGGGCTAGACTAACCGTTGGAGTCTGCTGAATTTGCTAATAAATTAATGAAAGTTGAGAACTTATGCCTATTAATAAAATAGATTCTTCTAAATGGAGTACAACGGTACCGTTTTATTACGTGATAAAAACTGCAGAAATTTATTTGTTTTTAGTTTGGAAATAAATTATAAATACAGTAACACCTCGCATAGTCCGGTTTCGACAGTCCGGATTCAGTATAGTACGGATTGGAAATCACTCGACCAGAATGTAAACTTGACATTATGTTTCGGAGGTTTGTGAGCGGTGGACGTTTAACGCTGAATTTAATATTTTCTTATTTAAACTTAAATGCCTTTAAAAAGAGTGCGAAAAGAAAACGTGAAAGTGACTCAGTCACCAAGAAACGTAAATGGCTCACTTTAGAACAAAAGTTCGATATAATAAAGTTTCATGAAGACGGTGCATCCTTCGTTAAGATAGGCCGTGATAAATAAATAGACGAGTCATCAGTTCGAAGACTGATAAAAAAAGATGAATACAAATCGCAGGGTTACGGCCTTTTCACACGGGACACGGCTCCGGTACGGTTTTGTCCGTGTACGGTCGTTGTGTAGCTTTTCACACAGCACGGATTTCAAACGGCACGGTGCGTGTGAAAGGCTCGATTTAATCTCATACACTTCGAACCGTATACGGACAAAACCGTACCGGCGCCGTGTCCCGTATGTAAAAGCCATATGGCTACGACAACTTATTTATCAAAAAAAGTGACCAAAACCAGAAACTCTCGATTGGTAACTATTGAGCGAATATTATCCACATGGATCGAAGACTTGAATAAAAAGCGAGTTCCGCTTAATCAAATGGAAATTCAAGCCAAAGCATTAAGTCTTTACAATGACCTGAAGACTGATAACGTAGAAAACGAAGGTGAAGAAACAAGTGAAAATTTTTAAAAAGTCTGTTGGGACATATTATGAAAGTTGATTAAATGTAGAACGCAGTCTTGCAATTCGTCGAATACTAAACAGTGCCGTTCGTTCCTACAAAGACATTTTTTATGACAAAAAATAAAAAAAAACTGCAGAGGTCAATATTAACATTTTTAAAGAATAAAAAATAAAAAAAAACATGTTTAGAAAATTTGATTTTAATACATTAATACAGACATTTGGTTCAATTAATCTCATTTTATTTACTGAAATACTGGCAGAAAATATTTTTTTGGAACCAATTATCAAGTTTTGTATATGTTTAATGCCTCGATTAGTCCGGTTTCAAACAGTCCGGCAAATCGGTGGAACCGATTAACCGGACTATGCGGGGTATTAGTGTATAAAGAAATCATCAAAAATTTTCTTAATTAGAGTATGTGTTCTATTGTAATGGAGCTGTATCTTATTTAAAATGAAATCAAATAAACAATAAAACAATAGTAATGGTACGAACTCAATAGGATGTAATGAAAATTATTTTTCTCTCTAATTTTCCAGTCATTTTGCATTCCCACCTCCCACAATGCTTACCCCCGAAGCAACGGACGACTTCCTCTCGAAAGAACAACAAACCCTAGCCATCGAGCGACAGAAAATTCTTGAATTTGAAACCCATCTGGCTGCCGCCAGCACCAAAGCCGAAATAAACGAGCAAACCAGCCTACTACTCCCTCAACTAATGGAACTAAACCCACAAGGCGACATCCGTAGACCCCCTCCTCTCGTCCTCGAGCAACTCCAAGCCCTAAACGCCTCTCACCGCATGGGGCACCTCTTATGCCGATCACGACATCCCGACTTCCTGCTAGAAATCATGTCACGACAAGGTGGAATGGCCCATATGCCATGGCTCGCTGAGTTAGTACATAATTCCGAAGGAGCTTTAGCGCATCTTCCAGTGCAGTGCTTATGCGAGTATTTATTGTCGAATATTCCGACGGAGAAGTTGACAAAGCATAGTCAATTATTGGGTCATTTGAGGCAGGTGGTTAACGGGAACGATCCGCAGATTGCGTGCGAGGTTTTGGAATATTTATTGAGGAGGTTAACGTCGCCCCATGCGTCGAGTAGAAATCGCGCGATTAAAGGTTTGACGCTCGTTTTGAACATTAACGAGGATGGCGAGATCACTTTGGAGAATATTGGAAATACGCATTGGTTGACGAGGTTTATCACGCATTTCCCGCATTTGAATTCAATTCGGGTTTTGTTAATCCACCTTTTAATGCAGGCGACGTTAGTCGAGACGAATCCCGTTCATATCTCGAATTATATTAATTTCTTAGCAACGAAAGCCATCGAAAGTTTGGCTGAACTTCCAGATTTAATCCTAGATTTAGCGTCACTGATTGTTGAACGGAACAGTATTACAACTTATATCCTTCCCGGTGAGGAAATGCGAACGTTAAAAGATTTAATATCGATATTTTACATGTACCTTCATAAAATTCGGCAGCAACCCTCCGAAGAGGGTTTCCTATGGTCGGAAAACCAAGACCAGGTGTTGGTTAGTTGGGGAAACGGTGATCAATGCACCGTTCAAATTTTGGTCCTACAAGCGTCGATTATCCTTTTGACTTACGGGCCAATAGATTCCGAACATTTTGAGCCTCTCCTGGACATGTGGTTCCCGTTAGAGCACCAAAATCCTGTCTCGTTCTTCCCAGATACCGATGAATCCCTCTTACTTCCCGATTGGTTAAAATTACGGATGATTCGATCAAACGTTATCCGTTTAGTTGATTTAGCAGTAAAGAAGCTGAACGCACAACAACTCGTGTTATTCATCCAATCGTTCGGGATCCCCGTCGTTTCGATAAGTAAGCTTCTCCAGACTTTGGATAAAGCAACGATGACTGATGCGAAATTGGTTGTTAATAACGTTTTGGATAAGAATTATATGATTCAGTTGGTTGAGGTGCAGAATCGTAGAGGGGCTGTTGGTGGGGAGATTTTTGTGAGGTCATTGGAGATGGAGACGCCGGTGGTTAGGGAAGATGACGTTATTGTGATTCCGGAGGCTAAGAAGCGATTACCGCAGATGAAGCGATTGGAGGGGCTGAGGGGGAATTGTACAGTTGAGGTGGTTATGGCGAATCTGACAAGGATTATGAACGGGTATCCGGGGGCGACTTCGGAGCAGGACGTGCTCGGAATTGTGCAGGTGAGGCTTTCAGCATTTGTTTTTATGTTTATTTGTTTTATGTTTGCATGAATTATATAAGAAGATTTGTAAATAAGCATGAACAATGCTTAGCTACTCCCATAAGATATTTGGCAGAAAGTAGTTAAAGATAGTAACTTGTGTTTTGTTCTGTAAAACAAAGTAATAAATATAGAAAAACAAAAGGAAACAAAAATTTTTATTATTGAAAATAAATTCTTTAGGGAAGGAGAATGTAAGGCTTTTCTCGTCATTGCTTTGAAGTTCAAAGTTCAACTTTATCTTTCAGTCCCCTTAGAGAACTTTGCTTGGTTGCGTTAATATTTGACATGATAGAATTCTCTAATAGCGTTTTCTTTTGACAAAACGCGGGCGCACCAGTGCACAATTTTGTGTTCTGTTGGTTGCACTCACAGAGTGTTTCGTGTTCTGTTGGAAACAGCAGCAGAATCTGCACTCAGTGCACATTTTTCTCCACGAGCTGCAAGAGCTCGTGCTGGCGAGTGCAATATGGCGCCAATGCGTGTTCTGTTGGGATCGCACTCGCTTGCTCTACACTCGTGAAAAATTGCACCAGTGCGCTCAAACTAGTGCGCCCGAGTTTTACCAAAAGAAAACGCTATAAGTAGGCTGAAATAAACACTTGAACCTTTACTATAAAATGGTGACATACAGTCGGGACATACACCATCTTATTAACCTTGACAGAAACTTAGGATGACAAAAGTGTGTAAAGTAATATTTCATTAATGTGATACTGATATGTCTGATCCCACACCACAAAATTGTTACATGGGCTTTTTTTATATTAGCTTTACGTCCGATAATCTGCATTTGTGAAACATTATGAAAGACAATCGTGGATTTTTCATGAAACATTGGAAAAGTGGCTAAAAGAAATTTTCGATTTTCTTTCAAAATTATGTTACAATCGCTGATTATCTATAATTTACATTTTTAAACCAATCTCCAGAAATTTTTTTATCTTTATTTACAAAAACCCTAATAACTGTATTTTTTTTAATGTTTCAAAGTATAACGTGATGGAGATTGGAGAGTTTTTTGTACATACGAACTGTTATCCAGGGTCCATAACCCAACCAACCAACCCAACCAAGAAGGGCGATGATTTTTTAAATGTTGGCCAGTGTTATGAGCTTCACCAATTTTCACCAATCTTCAATAAACTCTAAAACAAACGCTTAATTTGAGGATTATTTTTCTCAACTTCGCTATATGGAAATTGAATATTAAATAGTTTTTTTTTTAACATTGGTCTGTAGTTTATGCAAACATAGGGTTGGTAATGATTGAAAATGCAGTTAAACGCAACAACTCTATGTTTACAAATTTTAACAAAAATTGCATTTACACAAAATATGGATTATTAAGCCTAGAAAATTAGCAGTGTTGTCAAAACAGCAGGGTTGTTATGTTTAAAACATTTTGTCTTAAAATAGTGTTTACAGATGTTTTATAACAAATATTTTGTTGTGAACTATTTTGTTTTAAACATATTTTAAACAGTTTGTTTGAAATGTTGTTTTTAATTACCCAAATTTGAACAGTTTTTTGTTATTTTTCATCAAATATAGTAATAGAATATCAGTGGTAGCACGTAAAATACTGTTGATTAACATGCTTACAAACAAAATATTCCATGATTTAAACATGATTTTAAACGTTTAAAAAAGGTTTTTTCCTTGTTTAAAACATGTTTTTTTTGTGTGATTTAAAACATTCTTTATTTCATGTTTAAAACATGTTTTTGTGAAAAGTTTAAAAACTTTCCGTTAAAAAAAACATCATTTAAAAAATCAGCATGTTTGTTTTGTTTTTTATAACAACCCAGCAAAACAGTACCTATGAACAAATAACTTACATATTTGTAATTGACTGCCTGTAGAACTGAAGGGCAAGAAACTGCGGTACATTCACACATTTTTGCAGGGCTGAAAGCCCTTGTAGCTCATCTCATGGTGATGGCAGCTATCACTTCAATGAATTGCCTCTTGAAAATTCTCCATCCATCCCTCAACAAGTTTGCGCGCGAGAGTTTTGGCGCGAAACCACATACAAAGGCCAGAAACGCATTCCACCCATGCACTAGAAAACTACTATGCCTAGCCAAGTTCAAGTACTTAGGTCATAGACCTAAGTACTATAAGGTCTATAAGGTCCGAACGTAAATACATAATAGAAACATAATTCCACATCTACCCCTCTCCCACTCTTTCATTAGCAAAAGTAGAAACTTATGTGATGTTGAATTTGAAATGTAACAGTTGCTACACTAAATAAAAAAATATGCTTATAAAAACCATTTGTATAAAGACATGAAATCATTTATTATCTTTTATCAAAATGTCCCCACAATTAGCATTGTTGATCGATCAAATATTATAAAAAGTATTGCATAAATTTTCCAATTCAGGTCATGAAAGAAGACACCGTCCTCACATACCAGATAATAAACTTCCTCTGCACCGTTCCGAATACGACAATAGTCCACTGCGTAAGTCAAAACAAATCTGTCTTGCTCCTACTACGAGTTATCTTCGTAAAGGAGAACCTGAATAGAAGAGAAACCTTAACTCTCGCAAACCACATCATGGCTGGCATACAAAACCACTCGCAGCCCCTCGCCATCCTCATCACGCAGTTCCTTCAGCAGTACAAGAGCCAGATAAAGATGGAAACGGACGCGGATGAATCACTCGACGACATTTTGTTGAAGAAGGAATCAGTCCTGATAGAAGATCGGAACTTTGCTAAATTGGGCAAGCAGTTCAGCAAAATGTTAATGGACAATAAGAAGATGCAGAACGTGGGTCTGTTGATTGATTGGTTGATGGCTACGGAGCTGCATATTGCTGGATCTAATGAGAACGATCAGGTAATTAAAATGAAGTCATATTAGCAAAATTTTTTTAAATTTTGGTATTTCTTTATTCCAATATTATTCACATGTTATTCGATGATAACATGAATGCTGTTTTTTTTGCAGATGGATTTACTTTTCTCGAAGAACCATCTAGAGTTCAGACCGTTGCTGATATCAGTTCTATTGCAAAGAGGGAGCTGGCACACTTTAGCTAGAGTTGTCGGAAGACTGCTGGAACCGCAAGGTAACAAGTACTGTCCCGTTGCGGTACTTGATTTCTTGGCGGCATTGACGCACAGTCCAAAACTATGGCAGGGGCGGGATAAGGCAACCCCCAAGCATTACCATTCGGAGGATGTGCTGAACCTAACCTCAAAGAAGGTCAGCGCAATTTTATCCTTTTCCTTATCCTTTTCGTTTAATTTCTTATCAATAATAATGTCCTACGTATTCTATTTTCAAAGATTTTCATGGATCCTTTAATTGGTAACAAAATAACCAAGTTTCATAAGAACATTCTGTGGAAAAAAGACAAGAAAGTAGAAAATTTAGAATAATATTGGTATCACCATGTACCACCATGCCAGGCAACGTAATAATGCGGCAAAAATTCTTGGTAATTTTTTTACAAGAAAAGTTGTAATTGTTTCTGCAGGCTGTAAAGGGTTTTTTGGGTATCTGATTCAATATGGCAACAAGAATTTTAAAAACAGTGTTGGATTAGCATGAAACTTATTTTGTGCTATATTTTAAGAAATAGAATTATAAATGCAGTCTCAGATTTTCAAAATTTAACATGATGAATCTAATACAGTCACTCAAAATAATAAAAAAACTCATTCAAATTTGCATGTATTGTTTATATCTTATTTACTGGATTTTTTATTGACCAATCTATTGAATTATGAATGTTACTTCTTGTGATATTTCAAGGTTTCTAATTACAAATATTTGTGTGCCTCGATATAAAAAGGGACCAGTTCTTGTCATCTATTTATGCAATTATCACACTTTTTCTTATCATCCGTTCATCATAAACGCTTTAGCTTAGAGTTGGATTAGCTTGGGCTTGACTTTTTTTTGCTGAAAATACGTATGTCAATTCCTGGAAACAGGTCTCTTCTCATTGTACAGACGAAGAAATCTATATGTTACACTGTAAAAATTTAAAGACACAACAAAAATGTAAAACAACTGTTCGATTAGCATGAAATTTATTTTCCCTGATATTTGAATCTCTATCTGGCCTTAGAGCGAATATGATTTTTACTACTATGACTTTAGACTTATCTATATGATGGTACGACATTGCTTATTGCAATGGAGGAAGGTGGAGTCGCTATACGCATACATTTAGCAGCAAAAAAATGACCCGGGGGCGGAGCTAACATGACACTAAAGTACTCTGACAGTTAGCAGCCTGCCAGGTCCTCGTCTGAAATTGGCCAGATTTATATAAAAACGCTATATCAACACTTTTAAGAATTAATTTAATTTAATTTTTTTAACAAATAATCATATTTCAAAAAATGTTCCTGCGTGCGGCCAGTACAAGCCTGTACATTGTTGACATATATAGTCACTTACCGATGAAATGTTACTCCGGTCGAAATCTGGTTTATTGCTGATTTTCTGCTGTTGCATCTGCGAACAGCGCAATTAGACGTTATTTTTTTATGTTATGTTCTTACAAATTCACTATAATATCTTTAAACAAAGCGAAATAAATAACAACACGACAACGTTGCGAATGTCACTTTGACATTAAATGTCCTCCGGAGTGGGGCAAGTAATCCCATATCCGAGCGCTTATGGCGACTCCTCCTTCCTCCATGCTTTTTGCATTTTTTGGTTACTTTTGCCACACATTTCAATATCCTGGCCTATAGCACACTAGGAAATATTTAGTGATTGGTGGTTTAAATTTTTTTTTGTGTGGAGTGCCATGTGAAGTTTTACATATCTAAAAAATGTTTTTTTACCTTAAAATTTCTTGGACCTACAGTTCTGCAAGAAATTTAAAAAACAACTTTATTTGTACTTTATTACAATTTCATTTTGTTTTACTTTCCAGAACGTTAATATAGAAATTTTATTCGTTGTGCAAACAAGGAAACTTTTCAGCTCGGAGTCAGTGAAGCAATTCTATTATAAATCCCTAGTCGATTTCATTTTTCATCATTCATAAACATTAAAATATAGTTTCATAATTATTACAATCTCTAGGTGTTAAAACTGGTGGATTACGTACTTGAAGAAGCTGAAGAATTAGAAGAGTATTGGAGGAAGATGGAGTCTCGACTTCCTTTACTGATTACATCGGAAAATGCAAACATTCACTCGCTTGTGGAGTATTTAACGGCAAAAGCTACCACGTCCAAAACGGCAAAACACCTACTTCTAATAATCTACATGGCAATTCCTAACATTAGGAAATACTTAACAGAAGATTACTCTCTATCGGAAATTCATTCCGAGGTCATACCTTCGGCGGTAGATATCGTATCGCATACTTTAATTAGCGCTCTAACCTCAACGACCAAATACAAAGACCTGGCGTCAAGGAATTCTGATCTCGAGAGATGCATTCGGAAATTAGCGGCGAGCCATCCGGAGTTGTTACTTCGGCAGGTGTCCATGATAGCTGGAAGTCTACGGGGAAGGGCGCAGTTCGACTGGAACGTCCTGAAGAATCGGGGACACCTGACACTCTTCATGAAAGTGCTCGGGTTCTTGGAACTACTCGTACCACACATATTTCAGAAGACCGACGTGCTGTGCAGCATACTTGATTCGCTGTTTCTGCTGCTGAGGTACCACGGGCATATGAAGGAGTTGGGTAATTTCGTGAATCGGATGGTGCAATTCATGCAGAAGTGGATGGCTAAGGATGTGAAGGGCTCGCACCGGTATTTGCAACAGAAGGGGCATATTCTGAAGTAAGTTATTGTTTGTTTTGCGAATGATATTTTGAAGAACAATATTTATTCGTGAAATAGGGTCGACTAAACAATTTAACAAAGTTGTAGCAATGGTTGAACCTTTGGTGTGTTAAGCTTTATGGTCAACTCTGGTAGTTCTTTTATTATAAATCTACTATATATTTTTATTTTCCAGTGACATACAACTTGTCCAACCGAGCGTTCGCCCTCTTCTATCCAGCGTATCTTTTCCCCCACAAGACCAGAGTGGCCCCACGCAAGAACAGATTGTCGTAAGTGCCCCCACTCAACCAACAGTGGAACCGCTACCCCAGCAGTGGCCATTAGTCCTCAATGGGCTACAATCATCAGACCCACTACAAGCCCTACAAGAACTCGAACACATAACAAATAAAAGACCTGAACATCTACAATCCGTTGCGCAATATCTCTTCAACAATATCAACAATTCAAGCGCCGCTGTTCGAATTTTAGCATTGAATTTGATGATAAAATTGTTGAAGTTGAATCCGAATATGAGTCGAGATGCATTGCCGGCAGTTTTGGCTTGTTTAGAGAGTAGTAACGCTGATGTTGTTGAGAATGTTTTAAATAAGTTGTCTGTGATTGTTGTCGCTATGCAAGAACATGCAATGACGATTTTGACTAGGATATTTCAGTTGGGATTATCGTCTCAGTTGAATACTGGTACTGCGTTGACTAAGAGTATCAATTTGCTCAGTTTGCAGACTGGATGCTGAGTGAATCGTCTAATTGACGATGTTGCATTTTTTTATTAATTGAGTATGTGAAGATGTATTTTGTTGTAATAATGAAATAAATACTGATTTAGTTTCAATAAACGTATTGAGAATCTACTTGATAATTTCTACATAGCTAAATTTATCTAGCTCATTCCTTACCCCAATGTTGAACTGTTGAAGGCCATACTTACATGGTATAGTATATAAATGTTGTAGCTAAATTTTGTTACTACTTAAGTCTTTTTCCCTTTCCAAATATCCATAGATATTCCCGTGGCAACCCAAAGAGAAGTTGAGAAGAAAATCTTGTAAATGTTGGTCTTAAAATGTACTGCACTGTTAATAGAACTGCCAAACTTATCTTTAAAAATGGCTTGTTAATTTTAAAGATCATAATCAATTCTATAGTATTGTGAATTATTAACAATTGTTAACAGCTAATTAGCCGTTTTTGAGTTTTGTTGCTGCTCTTTGCTAATGGCACCTTTGAGACAATAATTTTTTTAAAATTTTACAAAGGCTCTATTAAGTCCATATAGTACCACTTTATTAAAAACATCATTTTTTGAAAATTATTTTGATAAGTATGTTTGGCTTGTTTGCTATTGACGGAAATTATTTTTAGCAATCACTCATAAGGAGGCTGTGATTTATGTTGTCATGTGTATGTAGCAAGACAAGAGCGACATAATTAAGCTGTAGATGTAATGGTCTCATCATAATTTTCAATTAATAATATATAACAGGATGATAAATAAAAAAATAGTTGTACATCATCATTTATAAAGTCTTTTATTTAACGAAATACGAAAATGACATGGAAATGGATGGTATAAAACTTACAATAACAATTACAAAGAACACAACCTGCATGAGAATGACGGCCGTATTCACATATATAAATATTTTTTTACATCCGCGATTCCACTACATCATGCATCATGTAAATATACAAATGACAAAATATCCGTTCCTTGTTTCTAGTTCTTCGTACAAAAAAAAAAAAAACACACCGCTTTGTACAAAATTAAGACGGGAGAGACACATTTCGATCTTCGAAACTTTCAACTTAAAAATTAAACACGAAAAATAAATTATTAAAACAGCAGCGCGCCCATGCTGCCCATCTCGTTCTGCTCCTTAACAAAAATCTCAAAGTACTGATAGATGATTGTCACGGCCAACAGAATACCCGTACCTGACCCGATGGCCCCCATGAAATCGGCCATCACAGACAGCGCCCCAATACACAGGCCGCCAAACGCGGCCGCCGTCGGAATGTATCTGTTCAACTCGTGGATCATCGAGTTGTCGCGATGGCCTCTCATCACCATCTGTTGCTCCTTCAGCTGTTTAGCTACGTCCTTAGCCGAAGATCCCGAAACTTCGATCCACGTCTTTGAGAAGAACGCACACGAGCCTAACATAAAGACTATGTAGAGGCACGCGTGTACGGGATCTTCTAATATATGCCCGACACTTTCGGGCGGGCTTAAATAATAACATAACCCGCCCACAGGATAAGCCCTAGCGGGACCACCACCACCAACGTCCGCCCAAACGCCCAGTAGATTAATAATAAAGTTTCCTTGGAATTTCAGAGCTAACATTTGCGAGATAACGTATAAATTTGAAACCAACGCCGATTGCAAGATAATGGGGATATTTGAGGTGTAGAAGAGTTTGATCGGGTAACTTGAGTATTGCCCGCGGTATTTAGCGCTTTTAATGGGTAGATCGACCCTGAAACCTTGGAAGTATATTACCACAGCGAAAACTAAAACGGTCGCCAATAGATTCATCAAGTTTGGTAAATTTTGCCTGTAGAAAGCTTCGCGGAGGGCGCGGACTTTGTCTTGACGGGTGGTGAGGAGGTGGAACAGGGCGATGACGGCGCCTTCGAATTCTGTGCCACGACCGGTGTTGACGGTTGCCGGGGAGAATGCCTTCCAGATGATGGTTTCGCAGATGTTTGTTGCAATGAAGAGGGAGATACCAGAGCCAAGACCGTAGCCTTTTTGGAGGAGCTCGTCGAGCAGTAGGACGATGAGGCCGGCGACGAACAGCTGGATGATGATCAGGAGGCAGACGCCAGCGCCAATCTCAGCCGGGTCACCGTACATGCCAGTCATTACGTATACGATCGCTTGGCCAACTGTTATTACCATGCCAAATACTGGAACAGAAAAACAAAAGCAAATGAGAAAACTGACAGTGTGAAATAGATATGCATTAATATAGAGTACTTAAAACTTTCAGTCGAATCAGAAACCTAGTTGAACTTTGATTTTTATTACTCTACACAAAATGTAGTTTGGATATTTTAGCGACTTGTCAACTAAAGCATATAAGTCCTTATGGCTGATTCCGCGTTATGACCGAACAGCTGAGTTTCAAATTTAATTGAATCTAAGTTCAAAGAATAAATTTACTGAGAATGTGCGATGTTATTACAATGCAATTTGCGTGTAAATTTTATTTTTAAATCTATGTCACTGCTTCGCTCAGTCAGGCTCACTTTTACCAACTCTTTGAGATCGTCCAATTAAGTTGCCAGGGGAATTAAGGTGGAAGTTAAATTAAAAGCACGATATCAGGGAGTTGGTAGCATTTGGCCAATGTCATAATTGTGGTTGGAAACTTTAAATCTAGTTAGAGAAATTAGTTGTGTTTATCACAACTTATTGTTTCCTTAAATAAACATTTTACTGTATCAGTTTAGGACTTCTATTTAAACATCTGCTTTTTACAACATGATAAAAATGCAAAAATATATAACTAAATGTTGAGATAACTTTTACTCATAAACAGTTTTATCTGTAGAATTAAATTTCGCGCAAAGCTGGTACTTTTTTAAAACAATGAAGATATATATACAGGATGTTTTAAAAACGTGTAACCATAGTTAGTGGTAGGCATCGAGATAGTATAGAAAGGAGACGCTATAACGACATGTTTCTTATACTCCAAACGGTGTCGGTAGGTGTGGCTTATGGGACTATACGACGGTCGGTCTGCGCAGGCCCGTACTAATTATAATTCTTTAATATTGCAGATAGTGGAACATAGCATATATTAACTATATTTGTTTAACTAAAGAAAGTTGAAATATATAATAAACACAAAAATATTCTGGATTAAGGATATATCAAATAATGTAAAATAAATGTTATAAGTGTAACATAAATATGAATATAAACAAAATAAGTATTATACATTTTGTAACGTACTGACCATTAAACAAAACCATTTTATTATCTTGATGTCGATTGTTCTGTCTATACATATCTTAGTAATATGCTTCGAACAAACAACTCTGAACTTTGTCAGCTTCCAGCTACATCGGTCTACAAACTGTATCAATAATTCCTGCTGGGCAGGAAACTTTGGAAACCTACATTTAATTGTTAAATAAACCAAAAAGTAAGTCAAACTTTATTGACTGTTCATCGTCATTTGACTGACATCTAACGTCACTTACCGATGAAACGTAATTCCCGCTGATTTATTGCAGCCAGGACCCTTTCTACTGCGACAGCTTCTTACATCACATACTGTCATGCTAATTAGTTATAAAAAATACTTATAGCACACCAGAAACCATTTAAACCAAAATAATGTTGTCGGCTTGTCAATTTTACATTATGGGACTAACCGCCTCTTTTATACTATCTCGATGGTCGTAGGCAAACAAAAAACAACAAATAATAAACATATGTTGAAAATGACTTGTTGAGTTATTATTGAGTTGTCGATTCTCTTGAGGTTTTATTTGTATAGTACCATCTTTAGAAACATCACAGAGAATGTAGGTAAGGAAAGGTAACATAGGATAGCTCTAGAACCTGCTATTTGTCAAATTTCTACCAAATCGACTCCACAAATATCTTTAATTTTCTTCAGTGAAGATAAATAAAAGAAAAGTTTCAAACTAAACTTATTGGGTTTTAAACCATCTACTTTTCCTATGGTGTATCTCAAGACGGTACCATTGGTACCACTTGCTTATTTTAATAATTAATACCTATTCCTACACTATGATACTTTTTTCAACTTCCTGTATGAAAACTTCAAACATTAAAAACTACTAACTTTCTTTAAGTGAAAAACCAAAATTTTATTTGATTAAACTTTGCAAAAGTTTAAATTTTTATATGAACAAATGACACTTGATACTAAAATACCAAATGTATAGGAAAGAAAAAGAGAAAGAACAAATTACCCATGTTATCAAATTCTGTAAGGATATTAATCAATATATACAGATATTATAAATGTCAATATTATCTTAGTTTAGTACACAATGCTAGTAATTAAAGAAAATAAGAAACTATATTATAGTAAATATCAACTATAATGATGTAAAATAAATTTGTTCCTTTATTTTGCTACTCGTGTAAATCAAAGGAAGTCCTGTATCCTAGGATTTGTCATCAATAATAAAAATGTTGATAAAATAAATTATTAAAATAATAAAGCACGTGTTGTAAGCAAAATATGTTTAAATTACCTATTAAATCAGTATGTAATTAGAGAAAGTACCGCTTGTAGTTAATCATCAATGTGTAATATCTGAATGATCCAAGTCAGAACTTTAAATGCCCATAAAGCTTAGTATAATTAAAAAAACTGCAAACTTGTTATAAAGAAACAAGTAAACAATGAGATATTTCAAGTTATAAAAACAACGAAACAAGAATTGATGAAAAGCACAAAAAAAGATACTTACATTTTTGGGCACCATTAAATAGCGCCCTATCTCTAGGAGTGTCGCCAACTTCGATGATCTTTGCTCCGGCTAGAAGCTGCATAATAAGTCCAGAAGTGACAATTGGGGAGATACCCAACTCCATCAGTGTACCCCTATTTGAGGCAAGAATCACACGAATCCAATAGAAAGGATCTGCCGAGTCTGAACTCATTATACCAAATAATGGAATCTATCGGCGAACAATAAAGAGAACAATCATGTTAGTTTTGTATGAAAAGTGAATTTTAGGGCTTTTATCATTACCTGACAGCATACCAGGAAAATAAATAAGGTAATAGCAGTCCATAATACTTTCTCCCTGAACTGGATCTGTAAGATAAATGCCACATGTACCAAAAAACATCTGCTAGGGAAAACATAACAGAAAATTGACTCATTCTAGGATATTTTGACTGGATTTTTGTTGAAAAGGCCTTATAGTTATTAAAAGAATATGTTTGGTATGGTTTTTATGTCTCAAAAAAGTCTAAAAACCATACCCAGTCTCACAGGTACAATGCACAAATATTGACTTACTTTTCGTTCTGGTTTCGCTATTTCTGGCAGGATACTGCAGAAAGGTTTTATAACCTCCAGGAATTTTACTAAAAATGAAAAAGATGATTAGAAATTAGGGCTTACCCACGCAAGCAGATCTCAAAAATCTCTTGCCGAATTTCTTGACAGAAATAAATTTAACGTATAGGTTAAATGGTAATAAATCGAATAAATACTTACTGCCCATTGTGATGGGGTGCTTATTTCTAAATTACAGATGTACTAGATCACAGGATTTTGTTAATAAACACTTCGGCAGGAGAGTGTCACGTCAAATGTGGCAACCTGACAGACACTTTACGGTACTTCGAGTGCGGATTTGGCGTTCCGTCTGTACACGTAGCATTCGCGGCAGTCACGTGACCGATGATGTTGGCGTTAATACAATTTTACGGCGGTAGAGGGAGGCGACACCGACCGATGCGCTGTCGATTTTATTTTCTTTCATAATCTGTTCTAAATTGCGATTTTATCGGCTATTCTAGTTCTAATTATGGCCATTATTGACCCGCAAAACATAGAAAATTCCTAATGCATGTAATTTTCTATGCAATGAGTCGAAATCAATGTTAACACGTTGAATAAATTATAAACCAAGTCTACACGCAAGGATTCAATTTGCTTTTCATGTTTCTTGGTGAAAATGTGGTTCAAATATATTTTGTACACATTACAGTACATTTTACTTATATTCAATTGATTTACAAACAATTATTAATAATCCAACAAAATGGCGCCAATGGTAGGCAAACATTTAGTTCACCATTTTAGTGGCAAAAGCCACAAAATTATG
This sequence comes from Melinopterus prodromus, assembly GCA_964023965.1. NCBI lineage: Eukaryota > Metazoa > Arthropoda > Insecta > Coleoptera > Scarabaeidae > Melinopterus > Melinopterus prodromus. The sequence goes on from OZ030392.1 coordinate 50,967,793, forward strand.
AAATAATTTACTGTATAACCCAACAATTAAGAACCACAAATTAGAACAAACTGTATGGATCAATTAACAATTAAATTATCTACTTTAATTTTTGAGCCACACTAAAGAACATTGTTAGATATTATTTAAAATATTTACTGGCTTTGAATTGTTGATTAGTGGTTACCAAAAATCACAAATGTGCATCATAATTTACAATAATGTAATTTACAATGCAAATACATTTTGATACCAACAAATATAATAGTTAAGACTGGAGCTGATGGTTTTGTTATTTAATTTCTTTGCTCGGTGCAAATCTAATTTAAAAAATAATATACGTATAATACTTAGCTTCAGCTGGGTTTTGAAAATCAAAGGTGAATTTTAATTTTCAATACTTGTTGCGTCATCGGTTGGCTAATCGCTGAACCATTGCACGCTTGCCTACGGTTGCTTGCTACAAACCGCCAGATGGCACCAAGCACAAAACTAAATAAAATGTTTATGAATCATTGGTGTGAATAAACAAATTCAAATTTGATTGTATTTTGTACGTAAACACGACGCTCGGTCGATCCCTATTTGACGTTTTCATACAAGCGGCGTTAAAATCATAAGCCACAAAGTCATTTAAATAATAGCACTACTGTGAAGTTTATATAATATAATTTATTATAGCTTTCAGTTTAGGAAATTTTGACTTAGGAAAGTTTAGAAGGAGTTAACTACTTATGTCATACATTATTTTAAATTTAATTTGTTTTTGTTATTGTTGTTGGTTTATTATTAGTTATTATTTGATTATGATTTATTTTTATTTATTACTTTTATTATTATATGTATATATTTTATGTATGTAGATATGTATTGTAATAGGAACACTGTATATATCATATCAGAACAAATAGTTATTTATGAGACAAGTGCCGAAAGTACGGAATAGCGCGACGAGCGGTAACGCGGTGCGACGCCGAAGGCGGAGCGTCGTATGTGAGCCAGTCGCGCGCTATTTCGGCAAGAGTGACATACAACATTTTTTGTGCTGATTTTTGAGTAATAACGTATTTTTTGAAAAAAAAATCAAAAATTGTTATGTTCTGTATCGAAAATGTTAGGTAGGTACCACTTCGACGAAACGTCAAGTTTAAAAACTCAGAAAAGACATTAAAAAACCACGTAAAAAACTAATCAAATTCTGTTAGATTTATATTTGTTCATTACATGTAGGTGTCATATGCGTACCAACATACTAAAATAAAACTACACTCATCGCTATACTTTATTTACAATTTCGTCGGGGGGGTCGATGGCGTATAGGATAGAGCGGCTGCTATCTACGCTGGAGGCCCGGGATCGAATCCCGGCTCGGGCTAAAATCGACGTCCTGGTATTTTAGGCAGGGAACAAATACCTTTGCATGCCGCCTTCCATCGGATGAGGAAGTAAAGCCGGTGGCCCCGTGTGCTGTCATTATGCGACGTGCACGTTAAAGAACTCTTACTGGAGGTTGGAATTCCTTCAGTAGGACAAAATTCCTGGGTGTGTGTAGCCTGCCCTCAGCGTCGGTGATTGGCCTAAGTTGCGGAACTAGACCGACGTAAAATAAACCAGTACAAAAAAAAAATACAATTTCGTCGATTTATCGTTTTTAGAAGTTGAACAACGTAACGGGTTGATATTCCTTATCAACAAACAATCAAACTGGTGATCCTAGTTTATTTTAAATTTGTATTTTGCTGCACTAGAACGGCAAAGTTCCATAGCGGTTGTCCATGTCCAACCTCGAACGAAATCAGGTGTTTTCGAGTGTGACAGCACAAAAAATAAATTTTTCTACTTAGTGTTAGTTATAAACTCATAAGTCATAACGAAACCGGTTTCGGTGTCGTTATGAAAACACTAGGTCACAGACATTTGGTAACTTTTAGTTTTCCAAGATTGATTGTATTGACGTCAATGATGTCAAGTCAGTCGTTGTTGTGACTTTTACTACAACTACCCTTCCTCCATGACAACTACTAATTGTTGAATATGAAACTATTGTAGATTGTAAGATGACAACCGCAATTTTCTAAATTTATGTAAATTTACTGTCGCAAAGTAGAAAAATAGTATATACTACCCGACTACCTAACACTCGTTTTATAAGACCTATTAGCGAACTCGTTCCAAAACTACTCGTGCACCAATTTTTTTCTTATAAAACTCGTATTATAATATACTATTACTTGCTTAAATAGCGCGGCAGCCAGAATTATTTACATTTGATACCACGGCATACTTCGACTACAATCATTTATAATGAGTACCATTTTAAACGCGTCAAAAACATAGTGGATGAAAGGGGGTGGGATTCTTTCAAAAAGTAAGAGTTCTCGAAGAAAAAAATCCTATAGTTATAAATATTGTAAATTGTAACTTTTAACCACCTATTTCAAAGAGAGAGAAAAATGTATCTGTTAATGTAGCGGTTAGTGATATAAAAAAGACAAAGTACGTTATACAGCAGTGTTTACAAACTCAAATTTGATCACTACATTTTTCTAGGAGAAACTCATAATTTCCCCACTTAGTGTTAAGGTGGAATTCGAAATGATAGGCAACCAAATATACTTCATAAATTTTGAGGTCAGTATTTCGTGGTATTTCACCGTAATGATTAGGTATTTCCATTCAAATTATACGTCGAACAGAACTTGAAACCTTTGCCGATAATACAAAAAATATCAGGCTCAAAATATCGGGTCTAGGTGACGGATTTTAGGATTGTTGATGGCTAGTCGTAGTGTTCTTACGTTCAACAAAAAAAAAACGCCGATATTCACAAACTTCATGACATAATTAAGCCGGATATTTTTTGTGTTATCGGCAAAGGTTTCAAGTTCTGTTCGACGTATAATTTAAATGGAAATACCAAATCATTTCGCTGAACAACTCAGAATAATATTATGAAGTATATTTGCTTGCAAACTCATTTCAAACCCCATCTTAAAGTACTGAATTTCCACCATTTCGCCCCTATATTATTATTCGTGGTACTGTTGACATACGCGGTTATACAAACAGCAACAGCAGATTTTAAATTATTATTTCTCGCAAAATGTCAAAGATGGATAGAGGGCCGCACCGTAGTTATTGGCCGCCCGTATTCGAATCGAAATATACCGCCCAAAAACTAAAAAGTAATGCATAAATCTGTTTTTGTAGTATTTTAGATAGTACCTACCTATAACTACCTAAAAGTTTTAGGTTTCTGAATATGTCGATTAATTTGTAGCATAACACAAATCATTTGATAGCCGGGTAGCGAATGATAAAGTGAAATTTTAAAGGTGTTTTGCCATAAGTTTTGCCTATTAGGTATATATTTTTCATAAGTTTTGCCTATTAGGTATACATTTTTAAATAAAAATTACTTATTTTTCAAAATCGCTATAAGTTTTCATATAGAAATAACTAATGGTATAAACAGTGATCATAGATAAAATATATATAGCATACGTAGATAAATTAAATAAATTTTACTCTACGGGTTTCCGATTATGTTTTTTTTTTTCTTGTATTCTATTGTGTAAATATCTAATCTTTTAGCCAAATAATTTTCTTTTAGCTATCCGGTTTAAAATTATTTTATTATGATTATTTTATAATACTTTAATTTAGAGAGTGACCTTTTTCCGGTAGCAAATCTCACTGGAAACATAAGAGTAATATGGAACAACAACTAGGTTGGAGACTACGTTTTCTTCAAATATATTCTAAAATTTTGAAATCAGGTCCACAATTGATTATTTAAGCGAAACCAAACGTTTCTCGACTAGATGGACTAGTAAAAACTGAATTATATAGGCACAGATTGTTCCATTGTTTCCCGTAAAAACAAAAAGTGTTTTTAATCCTATGGTTAATTTTCTCTCTCAGAGATTTTAAGATTTGGAATAGTTCAAAGTCAAGAAAATCTGCTTTAATTGAAGTATCTGCTCAGTTTTGTAAATAATTTCCAGAATGCTTCGAAAAAAAAAAAAAACAACAGAAAAACATTCAGTTTTATCTTCAGTTGTATCTTAAATTTTATCTATGGCGGGATATAAAGACAGCCACCTAGTTGGCACGTACTTTAAAATAACTCAAAACTAAATCTACAAAATGAAAAAAAAACTGCTTCAGCTCCTTTACTCGTTTAGGTTGCGACGAAAAGTGACTATAAGATTTTAAAATTCGAGTTTCTACATCAAAAATGGGTTTACCAATGCATTCTTTACTCAGGGCGACAATATTTGCATTTTGTTTTCTTAACAAAGATGTATTAATTTTAAAAGAGGGAGTGGAGTATCTTGGCAAGCCTGCGCGGTGGGACCGAATTATAACCTGCATGGTGGGCGTGTCTCAATCATTAGAAGGAGATAGGACGATCAGATCCGCGGCAAAAATTGAAACCGACCAGTCGGGGATGTATTCGCTACATAGGCTCACATTGGTTGGCGGCTCGCCGAGTATAGTGTAGTGGTTGGTCCATTGAGTACATACAGCTGGAAAGATTCAAGGCGCGTTTGGACCGACATCTTCTTAAGCGCTGATGGCCTATCGCTAAATTTCCAGGACATTATAAGCCTGCTGCGGAAATCTTACGGGGAAGTTTCAACGATTGCATTTATTGCCACTGATGATTATAGAATGTTTTAAAATATTATTTATGTCATTATACATTTCTATTTCTGATAACGTGTGAGAGGTATACCTATAACATTGGCTGCCGTATCATTTGGGTATCATTTCAAACACTAGTAGCACTGGAGAAACCTTGAGGAGGCCATTGTCAATTCCTGAAGACTATTTTCTATTTTTCAAACTTTCGTTTCAGCTTGTTAATATAATAACTACTTTATTTTGCAATATATTAGGTACTGTTGTCTAGGAATTTAATAACGGCTATTATTACTATTTCAGTCCGAGTATATGATCTAGTGCAAACAAAAAATATTAAAAATAGCCTTTGTGCAATACAAAAATAATAAAAATAGGTATTTATGTAACTTTGGTTTATCATTTGTCAACGGTATCATCGTGACCTCCGACATCTGATATCTATCCACATAAATATATAAAATTTCCAAATATCAGATGGTTTCGTAGTATTTCTTAGTCTGTTAGTGTACGTAGAAGTGTGTCAGAATGTACAAGGTAATTATCCTTCGATCAAGACTGGCACCGGCCCTCAAACATGGCAGGTGTTTTATGTCGACGACCATGAAGGATGAGCCATTATTTCCTAGAAAGGACGATTTTCCATCCAGGCATATTGGACCAAGAGACAGAGATATTATAACCATGTTGGATACCGTAGGATATAAGGTAAATATGAAATTATTTAAAGCTAAATTATTAGACAATGTAAATCATTAATATTTTTGTTTTGTTTAGAGTTTGGATGAATTAACAGAAAAAGCTGTCCCCAAGAAAATTAGTCTAGATCGATTGCTAAACATTGAGGAACCAGGCAGTATGTTCCTATATATTTTACTTTATTTTCATTTTAGTTATTTTTGTCATTTTCATTACCTGTACCATTCATAAAGAAGTGCGCTGAATTACAATCATGATCATAAGGTGTTTTTGTTGTTTGCTAAAATTGACGAAATTTATCTATTTCTCCATGAATTAGATTATTTCACAATTCTCACAAACACACGTCTCGCGATTTCTAACAAATTTTATGTAAAATAATTTCCCATGTGATGTATATAGTAACGATTATCATCCTAAAAGAGTAAACAGTGTCAAAACCTAAGTGATAACAGTTCACAGGGGGCCTTTTATCACTCAATTAACAGTTGTTTTGCTTCTTTTCCAGGCGAATACGAACTGATAAAACGTATTACATCAGTGGCTGAGCGAAACCAAATTTGGCGCTCATACATCGGCATGGGTTACCATAATTGTTGCGTGCCGCATACAATAATGAGGAACATTTTCGAAAATCCTGGATGGACAACTCAATACACACCTTATCAACCAGAAGTAGCCCAAGGAAGATTGGAAGGATTGCTGAACTATCAAACCATGGTCTCCGAACTAACTGGTTTAGCAGTTGCTAATGCTTCCCTATTGGATGAAAGTACAGCGGCAGCTGAGGCTTTATCATTATGCTTCAGGCAAAACAAAAGAAGGAAGATGCTCATCTCCAGTAAGCTACATCCTCAAACCATATCTGTGGTCCAAACTAGACTTTCGTCGTTAGGGTTAGGAGTAGAGGTGGTAGACGTTTTCAATTCTGATTTTTCTAATAGAGACATAGCTGGGGTTTTATTCCAATACCCAGACACCGAAGGAAATATCTTAGACTACAGTAAAATGTCAGAAGACGCACACAATAATGGAACATTAGTTTGTTGCGCGACTGATCTCTTGGCTTTAACCTTGCTTCGCCCTCCTTCCGAATTTGGAGTTGATATAGCCGTTGGTACTTCACAGAGGTTTGGCGTTCCTTTGGGATATGGTGGACCACATGCTGGATTTTTCGCATGCAACCAGTCATTGGTTCGGTTAATGCCAGGAAGGATGATTGGCGTGACCAGAGATGCAGCTGGTAGAGATGCATATCGTCTAGCTTTGCAAACCAGGGAACAACATATTAGAAGGGATAAAGCTACAAGCAATATTTGTACAGCCCAAGCGTTATTAGCAAATATGTCAGCGATGTTTGCTGTTTATCATGGACCACAAGGTTTAAAGGATATCGGGACAAAAGTGCATAATTCCACGTTAGTTCTTGCGTATGGCTTGAAGAAGCATGGCATTAAAATCACAAATGATGTCTTTTTTGATACTTTGAGGTTAGATGTCAATGAGGATGTTTCGGTTATTCGAGCGAGAGCTGAAGAAAAGCAGATTAATTTGAGATATTTTGAAGATGGAACTATAGGAGTTGCCTTAGATGAAACTGTTACCTCTTCAGACCTTAACGATTTATTTTATGTGTTTGGAGCTCAAGCTACTTTTGATGATGTTGTCGAGAAAACGGACATTAGAGATTCTTCTCTTACGAAAACTTCTTTCAATAGGACTTCTCCGTATTTAACACATCCTGTATTCAATAGTCACCACTCAGAAACAAGGATTGTTCGGTATATGAAGACCTTGGAGAATAAAGACGTTTCATTGGTGCATTCCATGATACCTTTAGGCTCATGCACGATGAAGTTAAACTCTACAACAGAGATGATGCCTTGCTCTTTCAAACACTTCACTGACATTCATCCATTTGCACCTTTGGAGCAATCTCTGGGTTACCATCAGTTATTTGGCGAGTTGGAGAAGGATTTATGTGAGATCACCGGTTATGATAAGATAAGTTTTCAACCTAACAGCGGAGCACAAGGTGAATACGCTGGTCTGAGAGCCATTCAATGTTACCATGAAGCTAAAGGTGATAAACATCGAGATGTATGTTTAATTCCGGTGAGTGCTCACGGCACGAATCCAGCTAGTGCCCAAATGGCAGGCATGCGCGTTGAGCCAGTCATGGTGAAGAAAGATGGGTCCATCGACGTTTCAGACCTTAAGGAAAAAGCTGAGAAGTTTAAGAATCGCTTATCCTGCTTTATGATCACGTATCCTTCGACTAATGGCGTTTTTGAGGAAACCGTAGCAGATGTCTGCGACATAATTCACCAAAATGGCGGCCAAGTTTATCTGGATGGTGCTAACATGAATGCCCAAGTTGGGTTGTGCAGACCGGGAGATTATGGTAGTGATGTTTCCCATCTAAACCTCCATAAGACCTTCTGTATTCCACATGGTGGGGGTGGTCCTGGTATGGGGCCTATAGGAGTCAAGTCTCATTTAGCTCCATTCCTACCAGGACATCCAGTGGTAAATCCATTAGGTGCAAACTCTAAGAATTTTGAGGTGGTTAGCGCTGCTCCGTTTGGTTCTTCGGCTATCCTTCCGATTTCCTGGGCGTATATCAAGATGATGGGAGCTAAAGGTTTGAGGAAGGCTACACAGGTCGCCATATTGAACGCTAACTATATGTCCAAAGTGTTAGAACCATATTACAACACGTTATTCAAAAGTCCAACATCACTATTGGTAGCCCATGAGTTCATCATTGATGTTCGAGAATTTAAGAAGACTGCAAATATTGAGCCAGCTGATATTGCTAAGCGACTAATGGATTATGGTTTTCATGCGCCGACGATGTCTTGGCCTGTTGCTGGAACCTTGATGATAGAACCCACTGAATCAGAAGATAAGCAAGAGTTGGATAGGTTTTGTGCAGCGTTGATTTGCATTAGGGAAGAGATCAGAGCTATTGAAGAAGGAAAGCTGGATATACGGATTAACCCATTGAAGATGGCTCCGCATACTCAAGAGCAGGTCATCAGTAGCATATGGGAGAGGCCATATACCAGGGAGCAGGCGGCTTTTCCAGCTAATTTCGTAAGGCCCGACATGAAAATTTGGCCAACTGTTGCAAGGATTGATGATATGTACGGCGACAAGCATTTGGTTTGCACTTGTCCTCCTATACTACCTGAATATAACTACTAATTGTTAAAAGACTGGGGTTAATAATCGTCATTTTTTATTTAGAACAGTATTTTCGATAACAATTACTTCTTAGAGAAATATATTATTTGCTATTCAGACACCATTCCATCAAAAATACAATAGCAATTATATGAGCCTTATAACAATCACAGTGATTTTACACAAAGTTTCTTTTTATAACGTTTTCCTTTGACAATTTGAAGGACGAAATCGATGAGTAATTCCTTTGGTTTGCTTTAGTTTAAGATTATAATGCGATATTTATTAAAATAGGTTTACTTGTAACGTATTGTGACTATTGCTTTTTTAATACAAATACATACACTTATAATGCTTTTTAGTTCTTTGATACACAGTTCGAGTAAGGTAAGTACACAGTTACGTATAATAATTGATATACTGTATGTATATAAATGTGCATATCGTAGCTACAAAAATGTTTTAGTCTTTTTGCTTATTTGAAAAGGCAGCTCTGCAATTCCTTTCTAGCACTACAGTAGAAGATTGTCACTAATTTTAAAAACTAGAATGTGTACGCGAAGTTTTGGAATTCAAATAATAATAATTTAGGTAAATAAAAGTTAAAGGACAATATAAATATATCTTACGTAAATAAATTGTTAACATTGAACTACTACTAAATACATAAAATAATTTTCGAATTCTACTAGAAAATGTTGATTATAGTTTGTCCATTAATTTCTAAAACTTTCTACCATAAAATTTACATGGCTATTTAGATTTTGTTGACACATCAAGCATAGCAGTTTAACCAACATAGCAGCCCAAAATCGAAAAAGAAAACTGTTACTTTTGTAAGGCCAACAGTCAGAGTTTTTAGTCACGAAAAGAACATCAGCTAAAATACAATAGTGTAGTCAAATTAGGGTTTTATCTCAAAACTCGTTGGAACTAGTATTTTAACTTAGATTTTTTTTAAATATTGTGTATACCAACCCTTTATGACATAAAATCTACGATTATTTATTTGATTTTCTTCTCAAATTTTTGCATTTGTTTGAATTATTAAATTGTGAATATAAATATACATCATATAAACATAGGAATAAAATAAAATATTCAGACAGTACCAAAACAGATCGTAAGATCCATTCATTAACTAGCATAGTAGCATAACGTTTTGCTACTAGAAAAGCAACCCCTTTGTTTGGATGTTTCTATTGTCTAACAATACCAAAATAACAATATCGTGTGTTGACGGCCGAGTCACTGCAGAAAATTGTGCAACTTTTAGAAGTTTTGAACATTTACAAAACATTGTTTCATGACTTTCTTGCTTACTTAAAAATGTAGATAATGAATCGGGAATCAGTTAATTGTTATTAATGTAATTAACTGGGGTAGTTATCATTAAATCACAATAATTTGTATCTACTACTGAGGTAGGTACTACACTAAGCAGAAACTACATATCTTTGCTATGGAAAAAGTTCATCTCTTACAAAAATTATTGTACATTATTCTCTCATATACCAAATTGTAGGCATTTAATTGTAAATAAAATTATGATACAATTTAATAATTTGCACAAGTGTGAAAATTATCAATTAGCCGCAACTTTTAAGCCTTAAAGATTTGAGTGTATTGAATTTGCATAAAAAAATCATGCAACGGGTTTAGAGATAACGCAATTTTGTGTGTCTAATTTTTGTCCACTAAAATACAATAATAACGACTTGATTATATACAGCCACGTTCTTATAATTTATGTAGTATTCCTATAGATAAAATGCGTATGTAATTAGATTCCAGAGCAAGTAAAACAGTTGCTAGAAGTCACAAGAACAAACTGCATACATGTTTAATACTGAGGACATAGTTGACAAGGAATTTGTACTATAAGTTTTTACGCTATTTCTGCCACGTTGACTCATGAAACTTCACGTATCGTTACTCATCGATTTGTACAAAAAATATTCAACTAGAATACTTGACGGCTACAGGAATAATATGGAGGAAAACAGCAGTCTTTGATTTTTTGACGAGAGCTTTGTCACTTCTTGTACAGTCCTAGTTTAACAGCGACCTCTTTATTCTGTCTAGTACTTAATCTCACAGGAAACGGATTGTATATTTGGCTGGGAGATCTGGATGGAGCAACTTCTTCGGGCGAATTCTTTAGTGGGAGATCGGTGAAAAGACGCAATGACGATGGACTAACGTTGTTAGGTGATTTCCTATCGTAAGAACACTCACTTGCTTTTGAAGAAGTCGATTTGTCATCTAAGATAAGCGCTTTGTATTTCTCGTTTAAGTTTCTGCTGTATTCTAGTATATCTTTGTATTTAGTACCGGGCTCAATGGTATCTTCCTGAATTGGAGTTTGAGCTTCATCGTTTTGGTTATCTACGATATCCTGGTAGTCCTCTTCGATATTAATGTCTTGTATGGCTGACGGCACTTCCTCATTGTTGATTGGCGATGGGGTATACCTATCTTCATCAGAGAGCTGCATTGGAGAGTATCTAGACTGACACTGAAGTATCCTATGCAAAATCAACGAATTTTCTTGGATTATTTCTAAGGCACGTTCACTATTCTTCCGGGCGTTTGACACCTTATCATCACTCGAAGTATCTGTACTGTCCTCACTGCAAACGCTGTTTTGCTTCAAGCATCTTATTCTTTCCTCCAGGAACTTCTCAAAATCGAACCCGTCATCTGATTCGTTAATGCTGTTCTCGTTACTCTTGGCCTCAATCAAATCTTCGGCAGTGTTTGTATCGGCACTGCTTATATTGTCAGTGGTTATCTTATTGTTATCGTCAACAGCAATCGAGTTGTCTTCTTCTAATGGTTCTACCTCGTCTTCTGACTTATTGTTGGGATCGTCGCATAACTCAGTGTCAGATGAAGATGAAGAACTCGACGATTTCCTTTCAGTGTCCTTCCATTGGATGGTCACCGGTTTCCTAGGTGGTGGTACAGCACCTTTTGGAGGTCCCAACCTCTTAACAGGAACCAAAGCATTCCTACCTAATAGAAGGTGATTAACAGCAACTGGTGTAGTCCTTGGTGGTTGCCTGGACACAGCAGCACTAAAAATAATATGCGCCTGTCTCTGCCTCTGCTTCAACTTTGAATACTGCTTCTTCAAAACACCGATATCCAACATTAACTTGTCTTTTGGATAAAGATTCACTTGTTTGCTATTATCTTCGTAATTACTTGAGGATGACGGCCCTGCGGACCAAGGATTGATGTTGTATAGATAATGTTCTCGTAATCCATTTAGTTCGTTCAAAGGGCCGATGACAACGACGGCTTTTATGAGTGAGTTTGCGTCGACAAAGCCAAATTCGAGCATTTCGCGGGTTAGGACGCCCATTATGCAGTAGAATTCGTCAGCGCTGCGTACACTCATGATTCTATCCTGAAGTGCTTGCCAGATGGCCAAGGCTGTGCGCAGGAGGATCTCGTTGCCTTCGAGAAGAATCAAATCCCAGACTCGTAGGACTACCTCTTGTGGGAGACAGTTGCAAAATAGTGTTAGGAACCTAGAAATAAAGAAGTTCTCTTAAGTTTCGTTAAATACTTGAAATTTTACTGGAGGGACAAGCAAATTTTCTCTTATGTTACAGTGGTATCGCTGTGCTTTGCGTCTACCAGATAGAACCGATTTTTATCTAGTTCTTGGCATAACTATCGGCGGATAATTAAAGAGCAAAAGCAAACCTGTAAAGACAAGTCTGAATGAAACAACTATCATGTTAAGTGGCCAATAAGCCCCGATTATTGTCAATAAACAATTTCACAGTTTAAGTACATAGTTTATTTTGTGGTGACGATAAGAACGAAATACGCAATACCATTCTACATATTTTTCAAAAACTGCTTGTGATTAACGATTTTTAAGGATTTTACGAATAATTATAATTGTACATATACTTGCTCCAAGCAATTTGAAAATAACTAAAGCCTGATTTTGATAGCGCCAACTTCTGGCCAGGCAGTGGACAGTAGCTTGCCTTGTCCATTTTCGTGCAAGACAATAGGGGTCTTAAGGCTCAAAATTACCAGAACGTATACCAGATCAGTCCACAAACGTTTTTTTAAAGAAAGAAATGGGTTCGTAAACAATTAATAATATTAAAATCGGTCTCGTGTTTAAATATGATTAATTGGTAGGTAATTGGTGTGACGTAGCAAGATTGCTCGAAGGTCACGTGGCATAGGTAGCTTAGTTAAATAAAAAACTGGTATAATATACCATACCATTGCATTGTAAATACGTTTGTTAAAGGAGGTTCATAACTGGTACTGCCATCTTTGGCTGCCTTCTGTAGGTTGTCCAAATGCCTTGATAACCTTGGTAGACGAGTTCTAAGCAATTCCCTGAAGACGGCCATATCAACAGATAGACCACGCAAACTATCAGCAAAATAGGAATCTGGCAGAACTCCTTCTATCAAGTAAATCATCAACTTCAAAGCGTCCGTTTCACATTTTTCTGTTACTTGAAGTATCAGAGCTGCTAGCATATTAAAACCTTGACAATATCCTGCAACAAATCCGTCCATATAACACACATACATCAATTTTAATCCGATATTTACCAACATTCTTGTTCCACCTGGCATAAGCCAATAACACTTTCTTGAGCAACCCTTGGTTCTCCTGACCATCTTCTCCACAAAACAAGCTGCAGCCTGTTCTGTGGAGGTCTTTCACTATCTGCACGCCGAGTTCTGCGTCTGCTGGATGTGACCATTCGCTAAAGCAGTTTCTCTCCACTTTAGCCCAATCAATTCCTCTCGAGGCTATGTGTTTCTCGGCTAGTGTAAGCCAGAGGCGACATCGAAATTCAGGCGGTATTCCTTCTGGCAACTGGACAACCATTTTCATGGCGGAGTGCCATTGTGAGAAGCCGGACTCTCCCGGCAGAGGCTCTATGGAAAATCGCATGTCTGGATGTTCTGGTCTACCTGAAAATAATCGGAGGAGATAATATTACTTTTGTGTAAATGATGGATGAACTACACAATCGAGTTTTCCATCTACTTAGTGACGCGAATAGCATAGGCGTATGTTTTAACCTTTGTGTATTGCTGGAAGTACACACCTAAACATTGTTTGATTATGCTATCAGGCATCAGGCTTAACCACTCCTTTACCATTATAACCATCCCTGAAGGGAATGTTTTATTTACATTTCCAGTAAACAAAAATATATGTCATCGACTTTGGTAAAAGGAATCAGATATCATTTAATGATTTTTCTTGCCCTAGTTAGGTTTATACTATAGTAAAATAAGGATTTCACTTCGGAAAAATTTAAACGTGTTTGTGTGCTGGCGCTGGGTGATCAATTTTATCGTAACTAGTACTGTCGCCAGACGGGTAGGAAGCTATTACCAGATAATGATTTTGAAAGATGGGCTAAATCGCGTACGTGAAATTATCTTGGTTCCTATAGCTCTGATGATGCTGAAGGTTAGATTGAAATTGGTATCTTTTAATTCTAAGGTTCTATTCATCTTCTGTGTACGAGTAATCGTCTATACATTACACGACTGAAAAACGTCTACAACAAGTAGCAACAATGACATTATACGTATTATATAGGGAATCACCATCGGCGTCCCTGAAAACTACAGTCTCATATTAAGGGGCATCGCATCCTATGATAAAAAAAAATCTGATGCGGCCAGGTACATACATTTATCATACTATACAGCAGTGTTTCCCAAAACGTGGGGCCCACGCCCCACAGGGGGGCAATTGGAGTGTTTAGGGGGGCAATTGTAGTGTTCATGGGCTCTATCTAAACGTGAACGGGATGTAGTTTTAATGCAGACAGACACGAGCGATCTCGATCAACTAGAATTTGCTCCAAACTATTAACTTTACCAAAAAATGTCATAGACATAAATTATACTAAATTTGCCTCTACTTTGTATTTATTATTTAACTATTTTGACGAAATTACAGCAATGCCAATCGTTGAAAAATATTAAGAGTAAGCCTCCAGTTCCTTTGGACCCTTTAAAACAAAACTTCTTTCAGCCGAATGTTCTAGTCGTGAAACTTCTAAATATGAAGTTTCGTCCCATTACCTTTAGTAGTTTCGCCGGAATCGTTGCCACATAAAACGGGTACACAAACGATACACAGACATTTTTTTACCTTGGTGTAAAATGTTCAGGGGACCCAAAAGGAGAATTTCAAGTAAATCCGTTGGATGCGAATTAAACCATTTAATTTTAGTTATTTTTGATACGGTTAGAATTTCAAGTAAATCCGCAGATTTTGGATAAACTCTCAAAACTTTCTTTCGACATGATTCCAATACTTCATACTATGTATGATAAAGTAAAAACAAACATGTAGTCAAGCATTTCCATGTATGTTCTTTGGAAGAAGACTGTCGTTTATATATACCTGCCTTGTAGGTACATTTCCTAAAGAAAAGCAAAATGGGAATACATTCACAAATATCATGCTCAATCATGTTTTCAAATACTTGGGACGCGGAAGGGTATACACAGCACATAAATACGTTGTCACCCTTACGTGGTTTTGATGTATTTACAGATGTATAACTTGTCCTTAAGGGTACATTCTAGTGTAACATTTCCAAAAATTAAGAATATTGGCCCGTTAGTTTTTGCGAAACAAAACGAAGTTCCGAGAAAACTGCGTTTAAATTGTAGACGTGTAACAACGTACCCGAACTTTGAATTTTGTCCATGGTTTAACTACATAAAAGAATATCTGAAAAATATTTAAGATGTACGTGGAGGTTAGTGCAGGTTCAAAAAGATTTTAATAATCGAGATATAATTGGCTTCGGAGGACCGCTCGAATTTTGGCTGTAAAGACGTTAATTTTTCGAATTTCTTTCTTAAATTTTTATGCAATAAGCAATAAAAAATCATTTTTTTTTTAAAATGTTACACTTGAATGTAACCTTAAACGATATATAGACTATTTTGTAGGGGCTCTCTGTCGTCCGATCGACAGAAAGCAAGATATTCTTAAAATAACCTATTTCGGTCATCTTTAATCGTCAATAACTCGCAACATAGACACGATATCGATGGGGGCTGGTTGCAGTTTGTTTGTAATATTAAACCAAAGATGTATGCAAAAGTCTAATTTCTTTATTTGAAAATTTCACTGGGGTTATTCGTGTCTTTCCTGTTGTTTTTCAATACCAGTTTTAAGCACAATTCGAGTTTGGTTTTTAAGGATTAATTGAAACACATCTTTAGTTGGACATTACAAACAACCTGAAAAAAATTGTGACTGCGACTCAATAACGTGACTGCGTCGCGAGTTAATCATAGTCAACAATGACCGAATTAAGGTTTTTTAACAATATCTTGCTACAAAAAAATGTCCATCATTGCAGTACGCAACGTAAGGCAATCACGTGCTCTTTCCTAAAATGTAGAGGATCATTTTATGTGGCATCATAATTTATGATAAAAGATACTAAACACGCAGTTAAAAGCTGGCGGTTCCCGACATATGTTCTTCAGAAAAAAAATATGTTTTATATAATTGTCTACATTTTTTATAGGAAGAAAGGCCTGGAGATTTTATAAGACCCTAACTCGAAAAAGAAATCACGTTGCGTGAGTAAGATAGTGGGCTAAATCAATTTAAATCCCCATTTGTGAAAGAGCGTAATTCGAAAAACGAACCCCCTTCCGAGCGAGATTGAGGGCTTAATCGTTTTAAAAGGATTCATGTGTACTCATTTGGCTTACACAGCTGTTCAAGGTCCCTGAGAACGAGTGCACAAACATCAAAGAACCGCCCGGAGTGTCGGGTCTTATAAAATCACTAGTCTTTGTTTGAAGTATATATTACGCCTATTACGGAATTGGCAAAGTTCTAACTATATGTTATTACTGTTTTGCTTATAGTTAATAAGATGCTGTATCATGTGTTCAAATACTTGGAACGCGGTTTTTAATGTAAATAATGCAGGTACATCCGATCCCAGATGTGGTCCAATAATTTTAAAACAATGTAATCAATTATAAATTTAACTGATAATAATTTGAATGAGTCTCCGAAATGTTTTTCAGGAGTTTAGATTTGTGGTTAATTTGCTTGTTATAAAATAAATATCATACAATCAATCCTGTTTTCTAAATGCTGTGAATGTAATAGTAATGTAATTTTATTTCATCATTTTTTACAAAAATTATTTTACAACAAATTTTATCCAATTAATCACAAAACACAGTAATTGCAATATTTCCATTAAAACATCATTAAGATTAGATTAGATAGCTTTCTTGTTGAATAACGTAATATTATTTCTGTTTTTTTTTAATCTGTTTGTAGTCCAATATAGTATGTAGCTGAGAGACGTAATGAAAGAGGTTTTATTTTGGTCGAAAAGATACATGCTAAACCTCTTTTCTCCGAAAATAAAACGACACTTTTAAGGCTCGTATCATAAATATAACTATTTTAATCTTATGTTTGATGCATTTTTCATAATTCCTAAGAAAACGTCGTAGACCAAATTGAAATTTTTTTGATTTTTGTTCGGTTTTATTCACTGTTTTTTGCATTGAAGGTGGGAACGTGGATTTTGTATTAAATATTATACTGGCGGGCAAAGCTGGGCACAAATGCGTTAATCCTTTAATCGTTAATTAACGAAGTTAAATGTTAATAAATCTTTATTTACATGTTAACTTTTAAGTTAACTTTCAAAACCATTAACGGACTCCTTAACTTCCGCTACGTTCGTCATCCGTTTATTCAAGTCCGTTAAATCGAAATTATGATTATTAAAACATATCAAATTGTTATAGGCATTTTGTGCAAGTTTGGAGTTGGTTTTGTATACATTGTGACGTCCTACCTTGTACGACACGGCGTCCGTATATAAAGCATACACGTGAATCGTTTAGATTTTAGTTACTATTTGTATGTACACTCGCGGAGAAAAATATGTTTACACCCTAATTTTTTCCCATGTAACTAAGAAACTACCCGACGAATTTTGATCGGACTAGTTTTTTTGTAAATTAGGAAATATTCAAGAATAAGCAGACCTAAATTTATTGGATAGATTTTGAGTAATAACGCTGCAAAAAAATGCTGGATGTATACATACTTTTTTCCGCGAGTAGGTATATAATTATGTAATAATAAATATTTATTTTTTTTTAATATTGTTGCTTTTTAATACCTATTGTTTCAAAATATAAATCTAAACTTAAAAAAGCTACCTTCTAAAAATGCTATTCTTTTAACTCCAACCACCTGAGTTGGTCATTTCAATGTCTTTCATAAATCTTGCATCTCGCAATGTAGTCCTAAGGCAATTTTAACTTATGTATCCGAAAACTCCGCTGTTTTTAGGTTATACGGAACATAACCCTATTTTTTATAAAAAGTTAACGTTAACGGTTAACTTCCTGTTATTTATAACAAATTAACGGATTATTGGTTAACGAAGTTAAGTTTTCGTTAACACATTAACGATTAACGAAGTTACTTTGTGATTAACTTTGCCCAGCTTTGCTGGCGGGCATCAAAGACTGTGTTCAAATATGTTTGTAATCATTTCTTTGGATTATCCATACTTCAGGCTGTTACCTATATGACAAATAATTTTTATTTGTAGCTTCCTGAAAAAAATATTTAGTCCATCTTAGATCCAAGCCTTTTTTGTGCAATATAAATGCTATATAATGCTAAACAGGATATAAACCAAATCAAATATTAAAATTTTAATTGATAAATTTATTAACTGTTTCCCACCTTTTTAGCTATAAGTTATAATTAGTTTAAAATTGTAATTAGCTAAATATGCAGTAACATAGTGCAAGTTTAGAAAATAAATTGCTTCCAAGATGTTACATAAACACATAATATAATGGATAGATGCTGTTATAGTCCGTAATATCGCTACCATGTGGAAAGCTTCCAACCCTCAAACACCTAACCAACAAAAAGAAGCACACACCAAACTTACTATTACTTTTCGACGCAGTTGAACTTGATGCAGCCTTCTTAATGCTACTAATGAACCCACTCATGAGTGCATGCTATTCCGATGCACATATCTATAGTTACAGGCTAACTGAGACTAACCGATGGCCCACAGTATGTCAGGGTTACCAAAATCAAAGGAAGAACCACCACTCGTAGCATCTAGCATCGCACTCCAACAACCGTTGCCTTTGCCCACCGTTCCACACTATCTTCCCATTTGGATTGCGCAAAGTATTGATTTTGTACTTACGTTCGTGTAGGTGCACGGTGATGACGTCGCAGATTGCCTGCCTGTGCCGACGCAGGGCATCGCGACGCTTCAGCTGGCGCACCAGGATGCTACCGATGCGCGTCACGTGATCCTGCAAGATTCCTACCAGGTCTGAGAGGTCCTCTGCATCTGGAATACGCAAAAGATAAGGTTATGTTTTGTGTTGCGGTGTTACCGGTTGAATCGATTGTTGAGCTAGGAAGCGATGCTCTATTTTAAGAACGGATGGCAGCTTTGTTGTGGGTTGTTTCTTTGTTGGTGTGAAAGTGTAGATGCGAATCTACGTGAAGTAAACGGTATTCGTCAAAGGACAGGAAGTAAATTGTGTTTAATGCATTTAATTACCTAATTTTAATTATTCATTTGGCACCTCCGCCAAAATACCAGTTTATTCTAAAGGCGCGAAAGAGATTTTTTCTACATTTATGATTCGTTATATTACTCTATATGGTCGTATTACAAACAAAAAAGGGAAAGATTAAAGAAAAGTGTACGGATGTTTCGTAAATCGGAACGATTTACATTTTTATATTTCAATAAATCTGCATTATTCGGTAAGTACAGTTAAATCGCTACGTAAACAGTGGTATTAAGTAGAGAAAAGTACTAAGGGCGTATTATTGACATCAAAATAAGAACAACATTTGTAAAAACTATTATTTTAGAAATAAATTAGTGTTTTAAAACAATGATGCATAAACGGTTAATTTAAGAAACCATGTTGATTAATATTTTTATCTACGACTCAAATAATAAAATTTCTAGAACGTATCTATGACTATACAAGGTCTCCCATGACTAGGTGCCATTAGAAGTATATGGAGAACCAAATGAAATGAGAGATTGAAAATTGAATTGTAAATTTGTGAACTTATATTGTTGGACACGACAGTCTAACTAAAATATTTTGAGTTTTCGGTTACTTCCGGTTACACCGGAAATGATGTCAACTTTTATATTTCATATGGACCACCCACTATTTACTACTATTCTGTCCTCCAATGGTAGAGTGCCTTATGTACAAAAATGACATTGAATGAAATATCCGTTTTCTCTTAAATTTGACGTTTATAGTTAAAACAAATTAGCCTATTTTACGTACTTATAGTTAGGTAACATGCTAGGCTAAGGTAAATTCTTTAAACGGTAAAATTTTTGAAATCCGAAAACTCAAGATATTTTAGTTGAGTCGATCGTGCCCAACAATATAAGTCCACAAATTTTAAATCGCGATTTCATTTGGCTCTCCATATACTTCTAATGGCAGCTCGTCGTGGGAGACCCTGTATAATCCCCATCATTTTAGTACTGAGTAGATACTCAATACTCACTGAAAAAACTGAGTTTTGAGTATCTACTCAGCAATTCAAATTTAAAAGTAAGTACTCAAATACAAGTACAAATTTAAGTAGATACTCAATACTCATCGACAAAATGAGTAACGAGTAGATACTAAAAAAAATCTGATGTGGCCAGGCACATGACTTTATCATACAAAATATAAAATTAATAGTTTAGCTGCATGAGAATCTATTTGATTGAGATAAATCGTGTCTGCATTTAAATTAAACTAGTTAACCAGGATTTGACAGATATTTTAATAGTCAATAGTATCAATAGCAGGTATTGTCAAAACATCAGCATTTGACACTACCTACTGTCATCAGAATAATAGTTATTTATCTCACAAGTGCCGAAAGCACGGAATAGAGCGACGAGCGGTGATGCGGCGTGTGACCGCGCGTCACCGATGGCGGAGCGTCGTCGTCGCATGTGAGCGAGTCGCGGTATGTAGGCTGGAGTGACATCAACGTTTTTGTGTTGTTTTTTAGAAATACGTATTTAAAAAAAATCAAAAATGGTTATATTTCTGTATAGGAAATTCTGTATAGGTTGATACCGCTTCTACGAAACGTCAAGTTTAAGAAGCTAATTCAAATTCTGACAGATTTATATTCGTTCATGACACTGTAGATGTCACATCCGTACCAACATACTAAAATATAACTACACTCATCGCTATACTTTATTTACAATTTTCTCAATTTACCGTTTTTACAATTAGATATAACAACGGGTTGATATTTCTTATCAACAAACAATCAAATTGGTGATCTTATTTTATTTGAAATTTGTATTTTGTACTTTGCCCCACTAGAGCGGCAACGTTCCATAGCGGTTCTCCAACCTCTGATGCATACTCTAATGAAATCAGCTGTTTTCGAGTGTGAAAGCACAACAAAGGGACAGCCATAGACATTTCTGTGGTGACAGTACAAAAAAATATTTGTCAAATCCAGGCTACTATGTAGTGTCATATCAATGCAGATGCGACCGATCTCGATCATATAGAATTTGCTCTTGCAGCTAAACTATTAATTTTACCAAAAAATGACATAGGCATAAATTATACAAAATTTCGTCTACTTTAAATTATTATTAAATTTTTTTTTGACGAAATTACAGACATGGCGGCTCATTTGCAAAATCTTTGAAAAAGGGTTAGAATAAACTATCATTTCCTTTGGGCCCTTTTGAACTAAAAGCTTTTCAGCTCTAAGTTTAGTCATGAAACTTCTAAATATGAACTTTCGTCCCGATACCTGTAGTAGTTTCTCCGGAATCGTCTCAACAAAAATCGGGTACACACACACATACACACACACACATACACACACACACAGAAATTTTTTGTACCATAGTCAAAAATGTTCAGGGGACCCAAAAAGACCTATTTCCGCTAAAATCTCAATTTTTTTCGGCACGATTACAATACTTTATTATACTGCGTATGATAAAGTAAAAATTCGGTGAGTAGTGAGTACACTACTCAATACTCATATTATTTTATATCAGTAGTGAGTACGGGGTTCCAGTGCGGACGAAATGATATCTGCAGAGAGCATTAGTCGGGTCCGCCTACAACTTGTTCGTCATTCGACGACAGAACAATATTCGTACCGCGGCACTAGAGACTCGTGCCGGATGGACAATATGGGTCGCTGCGGAACAATACACCCGTCAATCAATGTGTATACCAAGTATACAGCCGCAAAGAAGTGGCCTTGTACAAGTCGCTGTATTGCCCTATTATTTATTGTAAACACTAAAAAATAGACCTACCGCTGCACCAATATTCGGTATTACGGGACAAATCTATCTACCTGCGAAGGAGACCGGAGATACATTTTGATTGAAAATATTAATGGTTTAAATAAAATAAAAAATGTTATAATTGATATTAGATTATAAAACTTCTTAAAAAATTAGAAATCATGGTTTAAAATACGTATTTTTACAACAAACATATTTACTAAGTGCAACGCGCAAATAAAAGAAAAAACAAATAAATAGGTTAGTTTTTCATGGTTTGTAATACGAAAAATGTATTTAAACGGTTTCTAAGTAAGCACACGCGAAAGTATGTGCTATGTATGCATTCACGAAGTAACCCGAAACACAGTACTCAAAATACGTAGTACTCAAAACGGTTTGAGTAGATGTAGTAGTCTGAGTAAAATACTCAAATCATTTTCAGTAAATGCGTAGATGCCCCACTCTGGTACATTACATTTAATAAATTTTTAATACCATTTTCAAAATGAAGCGGTAAGTAGTTATCGCAAATAATTTATAGAAAAATTTATAGAATTTGATTTTCCTAAAAAAAACCGACACAGCTATTGGAAAAACAAAAATGTCAATCTTTGTAATAAAATAGAACATTTAATTAAATATACATATATTTTTATAAATAAACAAGGGTTATGGAGATAAGTGAGTCATTAATGTGATGGAATATATAGATTATTTATCCCCCCCCATTTTGACGGACAGAAATATTACAAAAAAGCAGTAAAATTACAGCTAATTATAATAGATATTTTACCATTTGGAGATATCCCAGAAATATATGTCATCGTGTCACAGAATCTAGCACACTGCTTACAAACAAATATGGAAATGACAACAATCCATATTGGTGGACATACGATTGTCTTATCTCGGATATGAATATTAATTTGGTAGATATTCAGTCACAGTGTTCAACTAATGAACAACAACACAAATCCAATAAATATGTTATACTATATATTTCTACGTTCTCATTGCACTGGTAAAATTTAAAAGAAATTCTTCAAGAAGAAAAATTCTACCTACTTTTCTGGTTATCTTGGAGAGTTTTGGATTGAACTAAATAGGCAATTGTTTACTGACGCGATTATAATTTGGAACGGCTATTGTGATGTCTTAAAATTTAAACAATCTGTGTGCCTAAATCATCTTCGGCCAATTTAAAGTAGATAACATTTAATTTAATCGTGAATTGTAATTAAATTTGATATTTAGGTGGCGGGCGTGGCAACTGTGCGCTCAGTTTTATAATATTTCAAACTGTAAAGCTAATTAAAATACCATTAGTCTTCTTGACAGTTCCGCTAAAGCCCATTTTAAATAATTAGAATTTAATTATCGTGTTCTTTGGATTCGACATATTTCATAAATGCCTTCTATTTTATTACACTTATGTTAACTTCACTTTTTGTTTAACATTTGAACAGTTACGCTTGGTAAACATTTAAACTAAACAATGAATAACTAACAGCGTAGGTTGTAAAAAACGTTTTACGCAGTAAAATATTGGAGTTGAGTATATTTGGTTGTAGGTATATGCAGTGTACGACTGTACGCATAGAATCTAACAATTTAAAGCGTTTATGAATTATACAATCGAATTAGGATAGTAAGCAATTGGACAAAAAGCGGTGTAAATTTCAAATACTCGTAATTCCTATAACATTAGTCGCTTGAAATGTTAGAAATGTAGATAATCGTTGCATATTAATGTACTTAGACCTTATTTGTAGTAACACGTTTTGTGTTTTAGTAAACAGTAGGGCTTTCTTTAAGTCGCGCCACTCGAAAAAGGAACTTCGCTCCGAGACTGAGATAGATGGCTAAACCAATTTAAAGTGGTTAAAGGGTTTCCATATATGAAATCCCGTTTATTCGCCCTATTTCGTGCCTACTCGGGAGACTCCGCTAAAATCGCGAGTCTACAGCCAATTATACAGGAAGCATATTAAATGAGTGCATTCATTTTGAGGGGCTATGTTTCTCGATAAATGGAGTAAAAAATTCAAATACTTTCTTCTGTATCTTGCACCAGTTTTAAGTAATTAATTATTGAAAATGCGGAATTTGACACCGAACTTTTTTTAGGAGACTAGTACTACCATGTACTACCATGACCTACTCCGCGAGATTAGCTGATCGACCTGTATGGGAGTATGTGTCGGTTTTCGGTTTTTTTAGTTATTTTGAGGTATTGGATAATGTCATGGAGAAAGGACACTAATGGATAATGAGTAGGTACGTGGAGTGAGTATGTAGTGAGTATGTTTGTTATGTACGGGGAATAAAGGCAAAATGCAGCGGAAAGGCAGCTCGCAGACTGCATGTGCAGCGATTTCAAAGCAGACGTGCCCTAATAGCCGGACTTTTGTTTCCGTGATCCAGCGATTAATATATAGTCCTGGTAGCCAACCTCAAAGCTAAAAAAATTTATATTAAGATTTTTTGTTCCCCATATCGCGTTACTGGTTACAAGGTTCCTGAAGCAAATACTCAAACATCAAAGGAGCCGCCCGGGATAGCGCATCCGATAGAATCTCTAGTCTGCATCTGATAGAATCTCTCTCTAGTCTATGATTTTAGCTCGGTTTGATCAATTAAGCTGTGAATCGAATATACTTTTATGGATTTTGTTGTTATGGATTTAAGGTATATATGGAATAATCACGAAAGAGAATCCAGGTGAGAAGTGATTTTAAAATTAATTAAAAGATACTGTATCCGCCCGGATTCGAACCGGGGTCTTCTGCCTTGCCGGGACATTGCTCTACTGTTGAGCCACCGAGGCCTGTGACAAGGACTAGATAAATTCGTCATTTCACAGGATAGTAACAGTAAAGATTGCTATCTAACTAATATCATCATGACATCTATTGGACACTGGTGGAAATTTGTTCATGGTTTGTCAAGTTTATTGCAAATCTTGCTATTGGGAAGTAGGAAACTAGTTTAGTCGGTTTAAATATAAGGTATATATGGAATAATGACGAAAGAGAACCCAGGTGAGAAGTAATTTTAAAATTAATTAAAAGATACGGTCTCAACCCGGATTCAAATTCTGCCCTGCATGGGCATTACTCTACCGTTGAGCTACCGAGGCCTGTGACAAGGAATAGGTAAATTCGTCATTTCAAACAACACTTTTAAAATGCCAATAATAGTGAAAGCACATTTAAATTCACAAGTTCTCAAGTTCATCCATGAAACAACAAACAAAATACAATCAATTTTATACCATCAAGGACTAAAGATTCTATAAGTGCCGCACTCAAATAAGGAACCACATTCCGAGAGTGAGATAGAGGGCTATACCGATTTAAAAAGATTCGTGTACTCGAGTGTTCCAGACAAACATTCAAGGTCTCTGGGAACCAGAGCACAAACATCAAAGAATCCGGAGAGTCGCGTGTTATGGGATCTCTAATTTTTGTCATAATTAAAGCTTAGACCTACCTTTAATCTTCAGATGATCCTGCGCTATTGAGTCTATCCTGAAATTCCTTTGCGATTTAGCCGAAGTACCAGAGTAGTAATCAGTTGTCAAGTTGGAATGATTATAGATATTAACCAACAATTGATCAACAAGTGCTGAAGCTCTTCGCTTTTCTACTTCCGGAGACACAGGAATCTCTGGCAGGACCAGTATCTTCGGTTTAACCTTTTTCTTGTAGTGCTTTGGAGCAGCTTGCATCAAGTATCTTGTGTCGATGTTCGTGGAGATTGGTAAAGAATTACACGACAACATCGGAAGACTCTGGCAACTCACAATAACATCACCGAACACAGCCGGGTCGCAGTTTTGCAATTGGAGCACTGCTTTACGTTGAGCCAACATGTCGCCTCGTTTAAAATGTTAATATGTGCGTATTTAACGAAACGATAAACTATATCCGTCGCAGCTTGCTTATAGGTGTTGATATGAGAGCCACTGAACCCATGCGGTATCACGCGTCCTGTTGCATATCTGGAATGGTTAATTATCAAGCCAGTCACATTTCTGGCGCCGAAATCGGCCGTACTTATCGCACCTGCAGGATGTGTTATCGATGTACTGAAATTACTGAAAAAATACAACCGGGCGTTTTAATATGATGCATTTTCGTCGTATTTCAAGGTGAATTGGTGTTATTGTAGTGCTAAATGGCATTATCTTTTGGAAATTATGGAAACGGAATTATGTAGCACATTGTTTATAGAGTCAGGACAGAAGTGGGACACCTGTACAGCTGCGTCAAGTATTTCTACAAACTGAAAAAAGCTCAACAAACATTGAAAATAATGGTTTATTGCAGGTATTTCCTATGTTCAGTTTTTCAAAATTATATTATTTATAATGTGGGGAGTATTTTAAAGATTTATTCTCCAGTTGAATTGTAACCTAGGCGTATATTAATAATAAAGTAATAATAATCATTTCTGATCGTGCTATCACATAAAGCCAAACCACAACCTTGTGGCAACTGGAAGTTTAAAAAAATGACAATCCTATACTACTATTGTTGGGGACTCGTAATTTCAGGATTTATTTTATCTAACTGAATTGTGAGCTATAAATGGCATAAGATTTTTATAACCCACTAATTTGAATTATCATCGCCGACGACAAACCCAAATATCAGTAGCTTGAATACAAAAATTAGGCAGGTGTAAATTTAAACTTTTTATAATTACTATAGGTATGTTTATTTAACAGGTTATCATATCTTATAATACTGTAATTATACCTTTTTATTTCACTGTGTTATACTTATTACTTATTATTACTTATTATTATTACTTATTACACTTATTACCCGACAATTCAGTCGTTACTGACCAAATTCACATAGTTTAAAATGCGACTTTACTATAATTACGCTCTAGTATATAACTTTAATTAGCCAGTAATTATTTATAGCAAAAAAATGACAACAACAATGAATTGATTGGTCGGGAAAGCATAGGTTTTTATGGTTAACCATAAAAACCCTACAACTTGTTTGTACATATTACATCACAACGGTATTCAGTTCATTTGCTGTACTGTGTTATCAGAAATACCTACAACAATACTAGTATATAAATAGTTTGAACGTTTTCAATTTATGAGGATATCATGATTTTTTTTGACGCACCTCTGGAAAGGAAGTGTATTTGGTCATAAAGTAGGGCAAATTAAAGTTTCCCGTTATTTAAATGTCCAAATTGTAACTCTGTCAGCAAAAAGGGCGGCTGATGACGCCAAATCATATCAACCCATATCACTGTTACTAATGACACCAAAACTGTTTCAAAGCTGCTACTAAAGAGAATACAATTGAGAAGAAAAACAAATTCCAAACTGTCAATTTGGTTTGAGTGTGGTAGACTATTCAGGATAAAACAAATGAGGAGCAAACATGCATATCCCGTCAAATCCACTCTTCACATTTCGTCACAAGTTAGTTTTTTTTGTGCCTTGCTCTCTAGATCTCAATTTTTGCTGAAAATTATTGTGCTTTTTGATGATAATTAAGCAGCTTCTTGAGCACTAACAATAAAGTGTTAAAAAATAAAAATAATATACGCGGTGGGACATTTAAACACAGCATTTTAGAAACAAAATGTATCTCAACTACTAAAATTTTGTAGAAGTTTTAATTTGAGCAATTTGAAGACAAATGGGCAACTAGTTTGCATACAGTCTGTTTACAATATTATCCCGCAACCAACAAACAATTTGCGTTCCACGAAAATTTTGTTATCGGAATATTCTATAATATATGGTTACATTTATGGAATGTAGATCTTCTTTTCAGATAAACAGTCTACTGGTTTGGAAATAACTGCATTGTTACGTCGATTATATTCAACGCTAGGGCCGTTTGATACGAGTACTATTCGAAAACATGTTCTGGAAAAAGTACCATTATTTAGTAAGAAGAATAAAGATATAACGCGTCCATTTAATAAGTAGGAGGAATTTTTCAAACTTGTCACTAGGTTTCCTGTGATTGGCTGGATCACAGACTGTTTTACACCTTACACCGGACAAATTTACGGTATGGCACTGAGTAGGTTAGGTCGCATGTAAACAAACATTCAAAATGATTTGCATACTTGTTTGATGCTATTCTGAGTTCAGTTCAGTAAAATCAGCAGAACTAAACATGAACCGAGTGGGTAAGTTAAGTCTATTTAAATTATCAATCCAAATAACAGCGTTTTATACCATTTTATTTGCAGGAAATGCAAAACCCATTGTGTATCATGCGAAATTCCGACTGTGGGCAACATTTAAAGTAAAATGAAGACCAGTACCAGCTCCAGCAATTATGCTACGCAATTTAAAGACGAGGGACCAGGTAGGAATACCACATATAAATTGCCGGATGGCGAATCCTTTATGTGACAAGACATTCAAATAAGGAACGACCAGCACAAATTGGAAAAACTGTGAAGGACATCATAAAGGAGGGTGAAAAAATGACGTTAGATTTAATCGTGACAAAATTTTAGAACCATATTAATACCGATAACGATAGTGGTTTACTTTTTGGTACGGTCGACGATGTTGATTGAAGAATGATTTGATTGAATATGAATTATTTTAATAAAAAATACATTCTTAGTGTTTGTTTTATTACGCATCAAGAAGACTTTCGGCTAAGCAATCACAGAAAAGAGTGAAATACTAAATTCTTTGAGACTGTAAAAATTATCGGACAATAGAAATGTGTTTACAGTTTTTTATTACTGATAATATATTACATACATAATTGTTTCGTTTTATTACACTTGTACAACGTCGAAGGGATTACGCTTTAGACCGTAGTGTAGATACCTCATTTGTTTTATATAGGTATACTAACTTATGATCTTCAAGCTTTATTTTGACCCATTTAGACACATTCTAACGCTGTACAGAAAAAAAATCGTTAAAATGTTACCCGTATAACCTTTATTTATTTTTTATTTATTTCGAATTAACCACAAAATAATTCAAATATAATGACGTTTCTGGAGTTTTTTCCTAGAGTGTGAACCTGGAGTCTGATATTATTCCTTCTAGTTTTTAAATAGAAGATAGGTTACTTCAACGAGCTTGCAATCAACCACGTCGATACACCACTGGACCAAACTTACCAAACTAAAATCTGCCCTCCTTAACTTTGCCAACAACTTTACCAATGAAAATGAAGAGCACATGTCAATTTAAACGACGCCATAGTTCCATGTGTGTAAAGTATTTGGATATTACTTTCGATACCAAGCTAAGAAAGCTGAAAAAGATCACATTAAAAGGAAAAGCGCAGCGCTTGGGAAGCAACTCTCAATGAAAAATTCGCAAATTCTAAAAAAGTAGTCATGTACAGGATGTTCCAATAAGAAAGTCGATATTCCTGGTAATTTTTTTTATAGTTGTAGTTCATATTATGAATACGATGTACTTAAAGTTGTCCAATGTGTTAAAATTGATGGAATGCTGATCTAATTAAAATTTTATCATTTCTACAAATTTCTAGTTGTTGACAATCAATTTGATTCTTAAGATGCTGCTTTTTAGACTATAATAAAGGGAGAACTGTAAGGAACTGTAAGGAATAGGATAGGAATACCTATTCCCTACATATATGACATATACAAATATACAGGGTGAGTTATTAGTATCCCGGCGGTCGATAGCTACTAAATCGACAGAGAAAGATAAAATGATTAAGACCAAAGTTGTTTGCCTCACTAGTTTCTATAACGTAAAATTATTTTCATTTATACAGGGTGATGCATTTAGGCGTGACGGAAAGTATGTACATTTTATTAAATGGAACGCCCTGTATATTTTATTATTGTATGAATACTAATAAATTTGGCTATCCAACGGTATAGGTTGCTAACTCTCAGCGTTAATAGTACCTGAGATATTCAATTATTTCTCCAAAATATGCCTGTTGCACGATCTTCTTTAAAACTATGTAAAAATGACATATTTGCAGATTTTGCTTTTAAACTATGTCAGACAATAGTCAAAGCTAGTAGATAGATGATAGTATCCAAAGATATTAGATTCACTACACAGGGTGTTCATAAAACGTAGTAAATTTAGATGTTTTTCAAACCGCTTTTCCATGAGCTCCTTAAATGGAATACCCTGTATTTTATGTGCTAGTTGAATAATTAAAAAAAATTACATACTTTACGTCACGCCTAAATGTGACACCCTGTATAAATGAAAATAATTTTACGTTATTGAAACTAGTGAGCCAAACAACTTTGGTCTTAAAAATTTTTTTCTTTCCCTAACGATTTTGTAGATATCGACCGCCGGGATACTAATAACTCACCCTGTATATATAGTATATACAGTGTGTCCCACTTAAGAGTGTAACACCTTCATATCGTTTTTATTTTTAGTCCAATTTCAGTAATTTTTTCTTTCAAATATCGAACATATATTGCTGTATTTACTACCAAAAAACGAATTGTCTTCTTTAAATGCAAAGCACCTTGTGATGGCAAAATTTAGCGCAAAAATCAAGGAATTACTTTACGGATTTTTTTATCGAAAACTCTTACTAGTAATAATTGGTCAGAGTTGCCTTGAAACCCTTAATCCAAAATTTTTGTAAATCTATTTGCATAGGCAACTGCGCTTAAAAAAGTGTGTTATGGAATTAATTTTTAAGAAAACCAGAACTGTCAAAGTGCTTTGTCGTATTTAATTATTGTCTGAATAACAAAACTTACACTCGCTGAAAAGGTAGAAATAATAAGATTAGTCGGTGATCAGCAAGGGAAGTAGCTGAAGCTCTTTGACAGTTCAGGTTTTATTTCAAACAAAATTTCCACAGCACTTTTTTTAAGCGCAGTTGCCTATGCAAGTAATATTTACGGACTATTTTTGAACAAATTTCAATATTTTTTAATTTTCATTAAATTTTGGATTTAAGGTTTCAAGGCAATTCTGAACAATTATTACTAGTAAGATTTTTCGATAAATAAAATCACTAAAGTAATTTCTTGATTTTTGCGCGAAATTTTGCCATCTTAAGGTGCTTTGCATTTAAAGAAGACAATTAATTAGGCAGTAAATAGAGCAATATGTGTTCTATATTTGAAAGAAAAAATTACTAAAATTGGACCAAAAATAAAAAAGATATGAAGGTGTTACACTCTTAAATGGGACGCACTGTATATACATATACTTTATGCAGTAAAATTTTACAAAGACTATTTTTGAGCACTTCCACGTTATCATAGAAGAAAAGTTTTGCATATTTTATTCCGCAGAATGAGCACATTTCACGAAAATCAAATATTAATATTCAATTGGCCCCTTTATAAGAAATGATATTTATTTAGCTCAAATAACTTTTTTTATAATCGATTTTAAAAAAAAATGCTTTAATTCGAAGTGAAAAACAACAAGTTAAATGTAGGAAACAATTGTGATCGGTTTAAGATCCAGAAAATACTGCTATACAAGACCCCGGTTCGAGTCCGGGCTGACTCCATAGTTTTCAATTGATTTCTGGAATTTATCTTTCGACGGTAATTGTAATTTTTGGTAGATTGGTAGAGAAATGTATTTTAAAGGTAGCAATAAGTAGATCTTTCGATCAAATATTCTCAAATTAATCTCTAAAAGCAAATAATCCATAGTTTTCAAGAAATAAATTGTTTTTGTGCGAAAGAAGTATGTTTAATCCAAAACAATAAATTCAAAGGAAAATGTTTCTTGCAAACAAAATTAAGTAAATCTGTGTTCGTGTATGGTTTTGCTAAAAGCAATATTTTGATCTAGAATTACGGTTTACTATAATTAAAATTCGTTTCAATCCAACTTTTAATTGAGTAAAAATTGTCCTTTTAACGTTTGGATGTACCAAATATGTGCATATTGACTTTGGTATCTAAATACTAGAAAACGTTTAAGCTACAGTAATTTTTCACTTACCTTTATTGCAAACTGAACGAAATTAGAAATAATTGTTCTCCTAAATTACGAATATTCTCGATAATGAATACTGACAGTGAAAACCAGTGACACTTAACCTGCCAAAATAATCATCTATCAAACAAAAATGAAACAACATGCATATCAATCGTTTATTGTATTATTATTATTACTCATCCATCAATAGTAACACTATACAATATTGCGTAACAGAACAAACGTAAGCTTATTTCACTACACCGTTCGTATATCGCAAAGTTCATCACAACAATAATTACAATAAAATTGTTTAAATCATATAAAAGGAAATAAACCAACCGGAAATAAGAGCAAACTTTGCAGTACACCAATGTTCAATCTACAAAACACCCTACTACTCTACTTATCATGTAAAAATCTACTGTTGTATTTAAGGCCTAATCGTATTGACATAAAGTCAGCGCTGACCTTCATCATTGAGATTAAACCTATTGAGGAAATTGGTTCTTCCTTTTTTGAAGACATATCAAGGAAAAGAAAATTAAACAGATGGAAAAACAAAAATTTGCCAGCATGGTAGATAGGTTTTATATGGTTGTTTCCTTTATTCAAGAAACATATCAACTGTAGGCCAAGTATTTTGAGCAAACAACCAACACGACCTTTGACCAATTAAGTTTCACAATATAGATCAAGAAAACAACTGATGTTCATAGAATCAATTTCCTCAATAATTAATTATAGTTTTCCATGACGAGCTTTCGTTGTTTAGAGTTAACTAACAAACCATGAATTCGATAGAGCGAAACAGTCACAGAGTATATTCAGGTAATAGATTTTTATTGTTTTCCTTTCGGTTAAGTATTGCGAAATCCATAAATACAACAACTAGATATTGTCATTTAACAATAGACGATTCAAGACATGCATTCTTACATTACCGAGTATTTTTTTTTGTCAGACAGAGTCGCGTACAGATTACAGACAGTTGTATAGGTTAGAAACTTTCTTATTAACTCTAGCCATCTCCCCATCCGGTTCTATCTTGTTCTGTCTCTCGTTTCTTTAACAACTACAATTACAAG
Source organism: Melinopterus prodromus (assembly GCA_964023965.1). NCBI lineage: Eukaryota > Metazoa > Arthropoda > Insecta > Coleoptera > Scarabaeidae > Melinopterus > Melinopterus prodromus. Next base: position 51,000,701 of record OZ030392.1, read on the forward strand.
TTAACAAATGGCGCCCGATTAGGTAGCCGGCCATAGGCAGTGGATTAACATATCAACCATTAACATACAAATATTGCTTAGCGTAATCTACAGAGTAAGTACAAGATATTTTAGCCGCCCCACACTACAAAAGTGGAAGGGTACTTATCTCAAACGAGCCAACTTAATAATTCGTTAAACCTTATCATCTTGAAACTCCTGGATTTATATTTATTCAACAAAGTCATTGTGTTCAATTAAAATGTAGTTATAGGTGTCAAAATAAAGAGGGTGAAGAGGCAAAACATATATCAAGGTTTTTAAGGAAACAACATTCATTTGACGTTTTTCTATAAGGCATGACCCAAACTGTGTCCCTGAGGTAAAGCAAGCGGCCGTCAACCTGAGGCCTAATTCCAGAGGGAAGGGTTTTCTGTGGTTTTCCATACTCCTCGCTGCAATGCTGAAAGCCAAACAACTTAAGATGTTAATGCGTGGATTATTATAAACGTCCTTCAATGACTTTCCTGCTTTTCTTTTAGTGGTGCCTCTTTTTGTTGCTATTCAGCGTGCCTCTATGATCCTGGCTGACCATTTTAACCTTCCTTCTGTTTCGGCGGGACACGCCCATCCCACTTCAGTTGAGCGATTCTTCTTTGTATGGCATCACTCCTAACGTGGTCTCTTAAGGTAATGCCCAACAGAGGCAGCTCTGCTAAGACATTCTTGTTTTTTCATTCCATACGCTTTAACTGAGCATGCATGAATAAGGACCGCCGCCCCATGGGTCCACTGTCGAGCACGCTTACGCTGAGAACTCTACTACATGTCATCTCTCTCAGCGGCTTCTCTTTAACCACATACGTGGGATAGGGTAGCGCCACATCGAGAAGGGTATAAATGTCATGTGGGCTATAGCGTCTATCCGCACTTGCTTTAATCTCTATTCGGATATACTAGATATCAGATCGTTAAGTCCTCATGATGGCACAACTTCCGAACAACCCGTTTGGTGAGTCACCGGCGAGCACCAGATGCCTGGTATCCCTCCCTCACATCTACTACTGCTTTGGTCGCCGTTACTGACTAGGTCAACCAGAAACCTGGAATTGGTTCGACTTGAAACAAAACAGTTTTATGGCACAGCCTCGTGAGGTCTGCCAGCATGCACCCTATGCTCTATAGATTTTCCTTTGAGGTTAATACATATTACACTTTGGGATTTTTCGTGCATCTTCCAAATTCCGCCAAGCTTCGCTTTATTCTTCAAAATATTTCCGCTGCCTGAATCTATTTCCCTAGTATAATTGTGGTCCAGGTACCTATTTTCGTCCACAACGAAAATATCTTTTGCGGCCTATTTGCTACCATCATATCTTTGTTGATCATCTCATTTTTATGTTGTTTACCTGCATTGAATTTGCTTTGATGGTAGCAATCGCTACTCATAAGTATGTTATCATTAGCAAAACAAAGATGGGTTAGGTATCTGGGAAAGCTGCAGTAAACAGACATGGCGATATTTCAGGCATACGATTTCATGGTAGGATTCCAGGCCACCTGTTTAGACTTAACAAAGGCCTGTGACTGTGTCGATCATGAAGTTCAACATAAGGGAGTGAGGGGCATGCCACTCAAGTCTTATCTCCAACACTGGACACAACAAGTCATTACTCATAACGGGCTTTCCTCCACCTCACATGTTTGACTAGGTGTACCGCAGGTTTCTATTTTGGTTTCACTACTCTTCATCTTGTTCATTGATGATCTGTCTGCAAACTACCAGCATTTATCTGCCGATGATACATCATTCCTCACGTCTGGTACATATGCAAAAACATGTTACAAGTGGCAACCCAGTCGGAGGAAATAGCCCAGGATTGGTTCAATTGAAATCAACTGAAACTGAACCCAACACTTCTCTTTCACACTCAATACCAACTTAATTCCTGATAATGAGGGGGCCTGGGCCCTCGATTCCTGAGCCTGCATCTTGAACACAACCTTTTTTGGAGACATAGTATTTATTTAGTGGAGAGTTAGTATCGAAAATTTTGCGCTAAGAAACGACTACTTGAAGGAAGTGTTGTTATCTTTTTCTCATAAATCTGTGTTATTTAGCAATTAAATTTTGTTTTTTAGACTAGAAGTCCGGTTGAAACCTGTGAGCGTTATGCTCTCCTGTATTCTCGATTCTCCAGTATGTACATTGTACATAGTTAATAGACTTTTGCTTTGTGATTTCTGTACCAATTTATCTACTGTTTTCCCTGTTTTTGTTATGCCTTTTCCTTTCATTATTATCATGACTACATCCATCCATGGTTATTTCTATATCTACTTTGTTTCAGCTTTCAGTTTGAACGGAAGTGTGAACAGAAGTTCACCTCCAGTTTTGTTATAACGTCATCGCAGATTATGCTATATTGACTATGTCATCTGTAAACATTACTTAGTTATATTACTGTTGTTACGTTAGCTTCCCACGCTGTCATAGGAGGTAGCACAAAAATGCCACTAAGATCTAAGGGCAATGATCTGTGTCCATTTTTCATCTTCCTACAATATTATCGTCCTACTTTACAAGAGTTTTTTTTTTCTTCTGTTTGTATATCGTAGTCTATGACCTATGTTGTAATCCAATTTTTGTTCAAAATCCTTTGGAATTGTTTATCTTTATATAAGAATTTAATGACTTCAAAAATTTATTTAGTAACGCACCTCTTTTCCAATCATTCCTACTGATCTCTTTTTGTTACTCGAACATAACAGTAAACAATCCACAATCGCTTCAATTGCGGTGAACATACAAATTATGTGAAATACGTAACTTTGCTACAATAAATATTATAGAGGAGTTTCAACGTAATAAATGATAATATGATAATATGACAACCCCCATTTCTCATGCAAACTTTGCAAGCAGAAACAAGTTGACGTTTACAATGAATTAACCAAAAATCTATATAAAATTTAAATTAATAATACAGATAGACATAAAATATCGTATATGTATAACATAACATATGATGTGTACAAATTAGTACAGGATTGTGTGTTTTTGGTATGTACTGCTGTCACACCAGTATCGAAATGAGACAAGCAATTTTGTCACCACCTATGAATCAATTGTTCTTCTTGTATGGATACATTGTGCTTTTTAACATGCATATTGTGCATCTCTACTCAAACAGCAAAAAAAAAACAGAAATCTTCACTGCTCTACTTTATATATTTCTTGTTCATTAATAAATCAGTCTTGTAGATTTTTGATCTACATTTGGTAACAACAGATTCTAGCTTTATGAACTATAACTCCCTATGATCCTGCACACTAATCCTCAAACTAAAGATAACAATGATTTAATTTGTAATTAAGGTCGTCGCCTCGTTTGACCAAATGAGTTTGCGTTTCCAGTGGTCAATGACAAGTGAAAAACCTTAATTTGAACGTAATGCAGTTCAACCTCGCTTGATATAAGTTCTTTTTAAAATGTTACCTCGACTTACAACTGTCAAAACACCGACAGTACAGCCTAATACAACAAAACGGAAATAAAAACACAACCGACGACTAGCTTACATGTCACCGAAAATTCCGGCGAACGTTTTTCTCAGGTTTTTCATGGTGTCTTCGGAATCTTCGGTTATTGTTTGTTGACTGCCCTGTCTCTGGAACGGACGTGCTGGTGGATCTGGAATTCTCGCGGAAGGTGGGGCACTGCTGGTGGTGCTAGTTTGGGATACTAGAAAACGATAAAGAATATTTTTTTATTATTACGTATTAGAATACAAACACTATTTAAATAGAAGCACAAATGAAGAATTCAGTAATTTAGAGTCCATAAGTAGATAAGTTTATTTAATAATTCAGATACATATTCGGAATTAGAAATTAAATAATTAGAAATTAATAACTCCAAAATTAAGAATCAGATATAAAGAATCTAGAAACTCAGATTTGCGAATTAATAATGTACAAACTATACAAACAAATCTGATGTGGCCAAACATATGATTTTTTTTTGACAATACTGTCAATAGAATAAAAAAATTTGTCAAATCCTGGCTAACTAGTTTTAATACAGTACGAGCGACCTCGTTGAAATTTGGTTTCGATAGATTTCTTTGCGCTGAATACGAATTCGGGCTCAATAGCTTCCTGTCGTGTATAATTATTTAAAACGTTGACCTCAATTATAAAAAATCGTAAAGTTCATGATTTGTGAATTTATAGCGGAATCCAATGTATTCAAAGTAAACATTAAGCTTTGGAGTTTTACCTAATATTCCTAAAGGGTTGTTAAGTGCAATTATTTTAGCCACAATTATTGCCTAAATAACAGTTATACACATTTTGACTTCCAAAAATTTGTGCACGTGTAGATTATGATTAAGTAAGATGCGTTGTATTAGCGTGATTACATACCATATCCAAATTGTGGTCATAATCTGCAACAAAATATATCACAGTTTTTCCTAAGTAAGATAATTTTTTTAAATGGAAACTATAACTAGTTAATTGTTTGAATTCTACGCATCGTTCTGCACACAAAATTACTAGCACACATTACTGCTAAAATAAACAGTCACAGAAATAACTTGTCTTCTTCGTGAAAATCGCCATATAAATTGCAAATCTGATAAAATGTTTTATTTTATTCAAAAAAAGATGAAATCATACAAAAAAAACAGTAATTTAGGTAAATACTTAGCTGGTTTAATGGTTAATGTAGGTGTAGAAGCAACTTTTGAAAGTGAAATCGATTTTTTATGACGAAGACTAGTTATTGCTGCAATTCTTTATTTTAGCACTGGTGTGTACTTTTTTGTGCAGAACGATGCGTAGAATTCAAAACATTAATTAGATATGGATGCTCCATTTAAAAAAACTTTCTTAGGAAAAGCTGTTTGCTATATTTTGTTGCAGATTATGATCACCCTGTAAGCAATTTGGATATGGTAGGTAGGTCATTACGCTAATAAAACGCTTCTTACTTAATCATAATCTAAGCGAGTGCAATAAAATTGAAAACAGATATATATTGAGATATACAGTTGTTCTTAGACTAGTTTTTCCATAAAAATGCCAATAAATCAAAAAGTGTGAAGTTTAGGGTAGCTAACGTTATTTTTCATTGTCGTAAAATTTTGCAAGGAATTCAAAATTGTGCTGAAATATAGGTCGTTCGATTAAAAAGAAAACATAAGTTTGGGTTGGTACTGCCTTATGGAACAGCCTTTATATATGCTAATAATTTTAAAATGTGCATCTCGGTGTTCGGTATATATGAGTGCTATCAGTTTTAATATATCTTCATTAACAGAGGCAATCTTCAGAGATCGCACTGTTGAGACACCCTGTATAGATGAGAATATAAGATTGGATTTTTTTAGTCAGCAATTTTCTGATTATTCCTTGCAGTAGTACATTTTAGAAACTACAATTAATAATACAATTGCTTTTAGTACTTCTTTAATGACATTGGTTAAGAGGTTTTGAACGTTAAGTGGGAATTATGTACTTTCTGGTTTGCGCAATTTTTAAAGACAACTTCTGGCAAGTTAAATTAAACAAACAACGGCAAATTTGGATGTTGAGCCATTCAGAAATTTCCTGTACGCATACGTGTTCCTACGCAATTTGTGAACAATCGACAGAATTAAAAGCGATTGTAACTGTTACGGAATGCATAAATCATGAAAATATGAAACGATACTTTTTGATTAATGGACGATTAACGATTTTATACAAGACGTCTTCGGTCACAGAAACATAGTCTTGAATTGACTATCGACATTCATTTTATTTATCAATGTTTTCTTGTTTTATAGCATTGCGAAGATGATTATGTAATACATATTATATATAATGTAAGTATTAGCTCGGTTTGACTTTATTGTTTTATTTTGTGGGTAGCAGATAAGACTTTGCTTTAATAAAAGTTTGTCGTTTAAAAATCCTTACAAATTATACAGGTGTTCCGTAATTCGATGGACAAGGCTTAACCGCAGAACCTTCGGACGAATGTAAGGCGTCCTAACTCAATTTATCTATGTGAAATTCCTTTTTATTTCACTTTTATATACTGCTTCTAAATTTACTTTTCAATAACCATTTTTTTATCCGATTTTTTTTATATTTGGAACAACAAATTAGGTCAGTAACAGGTTAGAACACATCGTTTGCGATGATATTGAGTCATTGCACCAGTGTGAAAATAATGGCTGCTAGTAGAACTTATAGAAAAACCGACTGGCAACTGGCTAGTCAAGTTGGTTTTATTGTTCCGAGCATTTCCATGATAATTTGGTCTTTTGTTGGCTGTATCAAATACTGTAATTTTCGCATTTTTATGCGAATACCCTATGAATTAATTTCTTCATTACTTTTGATTTTCCCATGAACATTTCTCGGATAATTATAGCTTTTTATCAAACATATCGCTGGTTTCCTATAATAACGGTGCAATTGTAGACGGTAGGTAAATTTTAAAGGAGAAACATTTGAAAAATTTTTGCTTTCTGGACGTATCTAATGGGAGTAGTACAAATACTGTGCTGTTTTATATACCAACATGTCAACAGAGAAAAGTTAGTATAAAATACGGCGAAAAAGTGTCAGAATGACATCGGACCTTACTCATTGTACAGAAGGCGTTCTAACTATGACACACTATTTATATAGGGTCTCCCACAACTTTTCCACTCTTTCCAGAAAATATAAACGTCGTACTGAGTAAAAATTTTTATTAGAGTTATTTGTTTTACAATTTCTTAGTTAGAAGCTTACCCCCGTTTAAAATATTAGCGGATAGTATTTTAAACTGCTCTAAATTCTTAAGGAATTGACAACCTAAGTCTATATAAGGATTTTTACTAAAAATTAGATTTATGTTCTAAAAAGGATCAATAATAAATTATATGGATTAATTTTATTCTTCATTAATTTATTCTTTCCAATTTTTATTACTTCTATTGTTATAATGGTAAACGTTGTCTTTATTTTGTTTATATTTGAAAAGAATAGATATGAATATTGTTACCAGAATAACATTTACTTATTTACTTTTTGCGGAAAAATGTGAGACGCCCGTATATTTATTGAAATCAGTTTCACGAAGTTTCAAGAAGTCACTACTTTCCAAAAATTTAACTATTTGTACATACAAATATAAACACCGGTTTCTGAATGTCACCGAAAACCGGTTTTAAAACTGGCTTTTTAAAAACCGCCAAACCTTAGTGCTTTGGGACGTATAGATTTAAACCTTCTTATGGTAAGGTAAAAATCATATACATTATTATTTCTAGAAGATAAATTTAAATTTGAAATTTTTTATATCCTTGCAATTTTTGATATCTAATACTGAAATATAATACTGAAGTATTGATCAAGAAATTTGATCGAAATTTACATTAAATGTCATATTCTTCCACGAAAAGATTTATTCGACAAAGAAAATTGGACTGCACCCCCCGCAATATTATGCGCTATTATTTATTAACTGTGATTCATTTCGAAGCCAATTTGAAAAAATCTGATGCACATGACTTTATCATACAATATATAAAATTAATAGTTTAGCTGCATGAGAATCTATTTGAGTGAGATAAATCGTGTCTGCATTCAAATTAAACTAGTTAGCCAGGATTTGACAGATATTTTGATACTATTGACAGGAGGTATTGTCAAAGCATCAGCTTTTGACACTACCTACTGTCATTAGAATAATAGTTATTTATGTCACAAGTGCCGAAAGTACGGAATAGCGCGACGAGCGGTGATGCGGCGCGTCACCGAAGGCGGAGCGTCGCAGTCACATGTGACCCTCGCGCTATGTAGTTTTTGGCAGGAGTGACATCAACGTTTTTTGTGCTGCTTTTTGAGAAATATGTATTAAAAAAATAATTAAGAAATGGTTATACAGGGTCATTATAAATGATTGTAGTCGAAGTAGGCCGTGTTAATGTTAATAACTTTGAGCCGCTTTACTCAAACAACTGTCAACCATGAAATAGGTTATGTAATCAAATTAACTTTTGTGTGTAGAACACTGGTATTCCATTCAAATAGAGCGGCAACCAACAATATTTACATTTGATTTCATGGCATACTTCGACTACAATCATTTATAATGACCCTAAATTTCTGTATAGGAAATGTTAGGTTGTTATCACTTCTACGAAACGTCTAGTTTAAAAAGCTAATTCAAATTCTGACAGATTTATATTTCTTCATGACACTGTAGATGTCATACACTCATCGCTATACTTTATTTACAATTGTCTCAATTTATCGTTTCTAGAATTAGTTATAACAACGGGTTGATATTTCTTATCAACCAACAGTCAAATTGGTGATCTTATTTTATTTGAAATTTGTATATTGTACTTTGGCGCACTAGAGCGGCTACGTTCTATAGCGGTTCTCCAACCTCTGATGAAATCAGCTGTTTTCGAGTATGACAGCCATAGACATTTCTGTGGTGAAAGCACAAAGAAATATTTGTCAAATCTAGGCTACTATGGAGTTTCATATCAATGCAGATGCGACCGATCTTGATCAAATAGAATTTGGTATTGAAGCTAAACTATTAATTTTACCAAAAAATATCATAGGCATAAATTATTCAAAATTTCCTCTACTTTAATTTATTATTTAACTATTTTGACGAAATTACAGAAATGGCAGCTCATTTGCAAAATCCTTGAAAAATGCTTAGAGGCAACAGCCAGTTCCTTTGGAACCTTTTGAACCAAAAGCTTTTCAGCTCTAAGTTTAGTCATGAAACTACTAAATATGAACTTTCGGCCCGATACCTTTAGCAGTTTCTCCGGAATCGTCTCCACAAAAAACGGGTACACACACACATACAAACACACACACATACACACACACACACACAGACATTTTTTGTACCTTGGTCAAAAATGTTCAGGGGACCCAAAAAGACCTATTTCCGCTAAAATCTCAATTTTCTTTTTCGGCACGATTACAATACTTTATAATACTGCGTATGATAAAGTAAAAATATGTATTATTCTCAGACGTTGCCGTTGTGGATATTTTCAGGTGTTGAGGCACAAAATTTAATGAAAAAAATACTTGACAATACAGTGGGCGCAGACTCAAAAGAACTAAACCTTTTGAGTTAGTCAAGTGATGTTACAAAAGCAGAGCACAGTGTTATGTGAGTGATAGGTAAACAAAGCAGAACAACATGCAGTGTGGGAAGTTCAAAGCGCCAGCATCCAAACTAATTTTGAGTTACACCAATGGGGAACACTTAATATCACCTCTTATACCTTTTTGTAATGTACCTGTGTGACTTTTCAATAAATATTATTATTATTATATAATTTAGGTTATATTAATGTAGCTAGATAGTCACCACACTCATCACACTAGGTGTTATACTCAAGTACCTATGAGGTGCTATTAATTAATAGTAATAAAAAAACCAAATTCGAATTTATTGTTTCAAATATGAATTAAATCAGTTCAGTAGCAGTTTCGTTATAACAAAAATTAAAATTATAATTTTTTAATTATAATTTTTAATCTGTGTAGCAGTTTAACAACGCAATAAAAAGGAAGCGCAAATCCATAACTTCGGTTAAATCGCCATATTTTGGTTCCAAGAGTCAGTTCTTAAGCTGTGTCCATCTACCTACGAAACAGCCTCCATAACGTTTTCAAAATATAATTGATGAAATTTGTTTATTTATTTTAGTGTACTTTCATTCCTTATATCCCTTCATTTAATACTTTTCCTAAACATGAATATCCTCAAAAAATACATAGCCGATTAGAACAAGTAATAACAAAATTTCTAAAAAATTCTATTATGTAATCTATACTTACCAATGAGAATTACTCAAACATCTTCTTACCTTGACTATCACGTCTGCCAATATTGGACAGAGACGGTGGTTCCATGGGATTTGAATCTGAATGGGTAAGACTACTTAAACTGCCCAGAATACTTCTAGGTCCAACCGGTGGTGGTTCATCAGCGACTGGTGACCTAGGTCTGCAAATAGCTTGCATCCGATATGTCACCAGATCAGCAATGTGACGTCTATCCTCCTCCTGCGTCTCTCCCAACAAAGTCAAAGCGCTGTCATTCACCTCAATAATATATTCCCTTCCATCTTTTCCCACGACAACCTCCAACGCACAAATATCCAAGCCACCGAAGAGATCGGAAACTTCGTCGATCCACGTCTTGTATCTGTCCGGCATGGAGATTTGCTCCAATATTGCTTGCCCGGATGTGGTCTTCCAACAGCCGGCCATGGATTTTCTAATGAACGCTTTGTAGTTTACTCCGATCTTTTGGACGTGGATGTCGTATTTGGATTCTATGTATGGTTCTACGGTGCAGTAGGAGTTCGAAACGGCTACCACGCTTGCCATGTCTTGGAAATCGCTTAAATTGTCCACTTTCACTTTACCAAGACCACCGTGGGCGTGACCGATCTTCAGAACTACCGGGAATCTAGCTGCAGCCTGAAAAAGACATGGATAGAGTTAGTTGGTCCACTGAGATGAAGTGTTGTTTGAATTTGTTTTTGGGTGTTCTGATACAGACTAATTTTTTTATAATTGACTTATTACTCTTAAAATGCCTACAAATGTTAAACAGTTTCTGGTGTGATATTTGATTCATAGTAACTGCATTTTGCTTATAAATTAAACATGTTTGTGTCGACATTCACAGTATCTAATTGAAGTCTTTATTGTCGACGTTGCATTTCACAGTTATTTTCAGACTCACTTTCTCGAATATAAGTGGAAATGCCAAACCACACAACTTGTTTGCAGAAGCCCGACGGACATGCGGTCTTTCAGCAAAAAAATATCAATGTTTGATTGGCTTTCAGTATACAGATTGATCGGAAATAAGTGTATTTTTTAAGAGGAATCATTAGACCTAGCACTACGCGGAAAATTATATACCTACCTTTTCTCTTTAATTTGGTGTATTGCTTTTACTATTCTGTTAACTAATAGCTAAGAAACCCCTTCAGAACATTTACGTGTTTTGAAAGTAAAACGTATGGGGTTAGGATCCTTTGTAAGCAGTAATAGATCTTGATAATTGGAGCAAAAACATCCAAATTTTAATTTCTGAAAATGTGGGATTTGAAACTTGATGTTTTTATGAATGTTGAGTTTAGTTGATTCCGTCAATCGGATGATTTTGAAACATCGTAAAGCACGCGATTTGTCAACTGTCAGCGCTATATTTTTATTTTAAGTTTAAGATTTTTACTACCCAAGGTATAGTTTTTTTTCTTAAGATTTGACTAAACGGGATTAAAAATCAGGTTAAATCAGGTACAAATCCAATACAATAAAAAATCATTCAGTTAATTTTTTGGACGTCACATTTTGAAAATATGGGGCTGCGATACACCAAAAAATATCTTTGCTCCTCATATTGATTTTTTTTTCTATACGCCTTCATAAATTTTGACACTGCTTTTGTTTGTTTTTGTTTCTAGTTTTTACATTTTTGGTCGCTAGTGGTTGGTTCGCCTTTTTCAATTCTGAATATCTGGTTTCTGATTTGGATTCAGAAAGCTTTATATATTTAAAGGCTCTCTAGATTCATGCAAATTCGACGGTCATTTTCCATCTTTGGTCGACGTTGCATTTCAGAGAAAATAAGTCGAAAATAACACGAAAATTTCAAAAGTTATTATCGCCATATTTAATCCGCAATATTAAATTTAAATCTGACATTATTGGAATTAGAATCAATATTTGGAATCAGAAATCTTCAAATATTAACGACGTAAGTTCTATACTAATCCAACATTTTTTCACGTTTGGTGGCCATATTGAATCCCCCATTTTGAATTTTGAAAGTCTGACATCAGATTTGGATTCTTCAAATCTCAGGGCAAAATGTTTCATAATAACCCATTTTTTTATATTTTGATTGCCATATTGAAACAGATTTTTTTTAAATCTGAAAATGTGTTTAGAATCGGAGACTCCAAAGACCTTATAAAATCATACTAAAAGTATTACTACAATGTTTTAAATAAACAAATATTGTTCAAAATGTACTTTGTGTTGATATCGAGTTAAAAAAACGTTGACTGTTTACTTCCTTACTATACTTTTTAAGATACACTGTGGGCCAAAAAAACGGTACAAATGTTCAATTATTTCTATTTTCAAAGATTTTAAGTAAATTAAAGCAAGCATTTCTTTGAAGCAGTAATTGTTTATGTTGTGAGGATTGAAAACATACCATATTTGCAATTCCACTTCTTCTTTTTCAGTAAAAACAGCAAAAACCGATGTTTCAAAATTTCACCCTGTATGCAAAAAAATCACCCTGTATTCGATGCAATAAAATCTCTGCAGTCCCTTTTGACCAAAGGAAAAAAAATCATTACCTGCTAATTTTATTACAGCTTGCATTTCACATTAAATTGACACGATGTTATCAGAAATGTTGCATAGCCTAACACAAAGCAACATAACTGTGGACTGAAACGTCCTGTTATTGCGAATTAGGTACGGTTTCAATCTTCACACTACAGGCAATTCGTTTCTAAAAGAAGTATTTGAATTGATAAAATATTATAGGAAGTACGAGTGATAAAAAATTTGTACCGTTTTTTATTTGGCCCACCGTGTATTTCACGGTCCAGGTTATTTCGTTTGTTTTCTCAGAACTCACTGTTTGGACTAGTCGTGTTTTGTAACTCAGTCATTTGATAACCATTGACATTTTTGTTTGTGTAATTGTATATAGCAGACTATTGGTAAATGAAACTACTAACCAAGAGCAAGTGGTAGTTGTGATGAGACGTAGCTATTTCCGAACTTAAAGGAAGTGGCATTTTTTACGAGAATGCATTATTTCTTTTCTATCAGTAGATATATCGACCTCATTTAATATTTACACTTGTGGTAAGAATAACGTAAGAGTTTCTTCAAAAGTGGGTGAATTTGACTATAACAACTAGGGACAAAAATATCATCACAAATTGATGCATCATTTTTTCTGGTCCAACGATAGCTTAAATTAAATAGATTTGAACTATATCGCCATAGAAATATAGATATACATTATATGCATACCACACCACAAAAAACTATAAAGTGGAAAAGGGGACAAAATGAATTGAAGTTATCTTTAGAAATGTAGGTTCTTTGTAAAAAGAGGTAGTAAAAAGATAGTTACAATTGTAAAATTGTGTATTAAAAAGGTATTACATATTTGTTAATACATTAATAATCGTAATTAGAAATAAGCTGTGACGTTTTATTTACACATTTAAAACTATACGTCAAAAGTCCCTATCAATGTTATATCTGCAAACATCTTTATAGGGGAGAAACACAGCGCCTTATTTTGAAAACTTTAGTATTTTATAAATGAAAATGTTTAACGACATATTTTGTCAAATTAATGTTATAGGTTAATAATATGGTGACATACAGGCAGGATGTAATTTTTTATTTATTTAAAAATTACATTCTGCCTGTATGTCACCATATTATTAACCTTTAGTATTTTATATTTTTACAGTTTACGTTGTAATAAACTGAACTTAATAGATTATTAATAATTATAACATAACGATTGAAGTATTGTGGAAAAGAGCAACGGTGTTGGACAGTCGATTCTTGCAAAAATCGTCACCAAATCATACTCGAGGTGGGGGAATTTCAGATGGAGATAACTCTATGTACTCGTTCGTACACATTCACTGGCAAATTCGAATACAAGTCGTGTCGGGGATTCAGCCTGAAAGAAACTCGATGTGCGGACTTTTCCGTTTCATATGTATACCTGGCTCATGCTCGTGTGAGATTCAGTGCGCTTTTAGTTAGCTGTGCGCGACTTTCGAACATCTGCGGTTCCTCCGCAAGCCACACGTTTATTTCACTGACAGTATTTTTTAACGCGCTTCTTGTTCAGTGCTGATATGTGCGTATAATCAGTGGAAATAATAGATATATTCACAGTAAGTATTTATAATTAAGTAAATTTTCTCTTTTTGCGAGCGTATCTCTTATAAAAATAAAGTTAGTACATAGTAAATTACGTCAATATAAACAAACTGATAGCAACACAGTTAAATTTAGAAGTACTTGCTTATATTATTTTGTTATTTATCATCTGTAATGTCTTTGCGGAATTGCTAGTGCTTACTCAGTAGCTTCAGGTGGCTGTAATGAATTCTTAAATACCCAATAAAACAGTTGAATATGTATGTAAATGCATCCGAATGCATAATGTACACGCGCTTAAATACAAACGACTGTCGGACATCTGGTTTATATTTTTTTAATTACAAAATTGCATAATATTGTAACAGATATGTATGTAAACACTGGATGACTTCACAGGTTTGAATTCACTATAAAGTACTTATTCAATTAAATCATGCAAGCAAATCTGTGGTGAAATATTAGGTAGTTCATTTATTTGTTTAATGAGTAGTAGGGTAAGGTACACTAAACTACTTTTCCAAATTTGGTTCCGGCACTGCAAAGTTGCCTGCATTAATATACAAAAATTATGACGTCATATCCGGATTAGCCGGAAATTACACTAACTTAAAGAATAACTTAAAAAATAGGGTCTTGTGTTCTAAACATTGAATACCAAACATTTAACGTATCATACGCACCTAATTAGAAGTATTTTTCAATCTCTACCCTCCACGTATTTAATGTTAAACTACATGAAAACTCGTTCCTTTACCACGTCTTACCCCATTAATATCAAGATGCAAAATTAAATATAGAGAATTGACGTACAGAATTGGGGTTTCCTGTCTGAGCTAAAATCACTATAAAATCAGTACATAATGGAAGAGGTGGCCGAAATAAAGAAACAAATATAAATATTGCTACTTTTCAAACAGTCCACATTGTTTTAGCAGGTTTTATTTTTAAACTCATATCGTAACACAATAATTCATTTTCAGTTATCAATATATATTAATAAACCATTGCGAAACAGCTTGGAAATTAATACACGAAATTAATCCCCCATTTTTCTTTGGAATCCACTGCAACAGGCCCGATTTTTATGTTGGTTTAACATTGTTTTACAATTCCTTTAAATCCATCTGTCTGACTCAAGTATTTATTGGTTTAAATATTATCCTTAACCATGTTTTTTGAGTTGATGATATTTAATCCAAACCGGTTGGTAATTTAGTACTTTTAAGAATTCTAAATTAAATAAAAAATTCATGTGCATTAAAAACAAAAGTTTCCGTGTTAAACACTTGTGACAAATTAGTCTTGACATCTGGAAGCAACAATGTGATAAAAGTTTTCATAAATATATAATTCTAGTGAAATTTAATGATGTTTTTTATAACACCACGCCATAATGTTACCCCAAAGTTTTTTCTAATGATTATGTCTATAATTCTATGTATTATGCGAATCGCATAATTAGAGCATGTGTCGTCATAAATAATTTCACTCACTTCCTGTAAAGACATCGCAAAGCTCTGATATAAATCACATAAATATATTGAACACTAAAATAATGCGGTTATAGTATCTTTTCCTTAAAAATTTTTCCTAGAATTTTGAATTGACTAACTCTAGTGGAAGTTATATTTAAGTAAACATTAACGGGAGTAGTACAATGTCCTGTCCTTGTATATTGATACAGTTGATACGATAGTACACATGGCAACTATTGTTCTATAAATCAAGATATGTATACTATATCTTAAACAAATGAGCAGCCGGTATAAATTGTTAATTTTCAGTGACATGTTGATTGAGATTTTTTTACTTATTTTTGTCTCTTTTATACACTGCCCAAAAAATCACTCACTTTTTTCGAAACCTGTAACTTTTTAAATAATAGCTCTAAGCAAATCAAATTTGGTATACTTCAACGGCATATATTAAACTAAAGAAAATAATAACTCATAGTTACAACTCTTACAACTCTTAGTTACTCTAAGTTACACTTAGAAATGTAAATCAATAACGCAAAACAAAATGGAAATGACTCATGGTATCGTTGACAGTCGGGTTTTCTGTGGATTGGCGAGGTTTCATACTGTGTGTGCCCTCCACGAGCACCAATTACTTCCTAGTTGAAAAATATACATGCAAGTTAATAGCAAGTTACCGAATTATTACGTTTTACTTAATCATACGTAGTATAATGAAGTATTGTAATCGTGCCGAAAAAAAAATTGAGATTTTAGCGGAAATAGGCCTTTTTGGGTCCCCTGATCATTTGTGACCAAGGTACAAAAAATGTTTTGTTTTGTGGTGACGATTCCGGAGAAACTACCGTTTTCATGAAAGAAACTACAAGTTTCATGACCAAACTTGGAGCTGAAAAAAGAAATTTTTTTTATTTCGTTAAAACTATTAATTAATAAATTCAAGTACAGGAAATTCTGAATAATTTATGTCTACGACATTTTTTTGGTAAAATTAATAGTTTAGCTGCATGAGCATATTGTATTTGATTGAGATCGGTCGTGTCTGCATCTTAGTTAGCCAAGATTTAACAAATAGTTTCATTCTAATGTCAGTAGGTACTGTCAAACGCTGATGCTTTGACAATACCTACTGTCAATAGGAAAAATATCTTTTTAAAAAATCTGTTCTGCAGTCTCATATATGTTTGTTTGTGACCTTTGTATGTTGTTTTATGTTCTCCACGGGCCGCGCCTGACAAAATGTAAGTTTTTACAAGAGAGGTTTTTGGAGTTTGATTTGATTGTCAATTGTGTAATTTATATCTCATGTCCTATAGCGCTTGAAGAAGTGCCCAGTAGGACACGATACATATAGCGATTGCTAGAATAAAACAAAAATAACGAATCTGACCACTTTTTATTGTATTAAAATGTCTGTTAAATCCTGGCAAACTAGTTTTAGAATCTCATCTTTAATAGATTCTCATTTACTATTCATTTTATAAATAGTATGATAAAGTCATGTGCCTGGCCACTTCAGATTTTTTTATAAATCGCCTGGAATTCAATGTACTCGGTAAGTTTAAGCATGTACTTCTAGTTCCAACACCGTTTGATATTCTTTTGACACGAAAGTACCTTAAAACGCCGTAGAGCGTATATGTTTAATTTATGATGGAAGTTTCTTCAACTCTTCATTTATTTGACTAGGTAAATTCAAAGAAGGGCAACAGGCAACAGGTAAACTTGATTAGCAATTTTGAAAAACAAGGTGATGATCATATAGTCATTTTTGCAAGACGTACGGCATCAACTTAGTTAAAAGTTTTTCAAGAAATACACATGATGAGTGTATTTGGTGTACTTGGCTGTAATGTTTTAGTTGCGTGGTCTATTATGTCTGCTGCTTTTCGAGGTCTTCCAGTTTTTTTTTATTTTCTTCAGGAGTCTATTTTTGACGTAGATACAATAACAAAAATCTACAGAATATTAAGTAAGATTTTTGCAATTGAGAGAGTGATGATGCTTCAATTGAAATTGATGGATCTACACTTCAGTAACCACTACAACTTCAAGTTGGAATACCTGCGAGTTTTAACGTAAGCTACATTAAATCGCAATGAAGTGTGTAGCAAATCGGGATAGTCTCGTTATGTCATGCGTTTGTAATTCGCCATAGAAGCGTTACGCAATTTGCCACACAGGAGTGTCGTCAGATACCGTATTCCATTTTACTAAACCGAAAAGCGATAGGTACGAATGCGTTCAAGAGCAAATAAGATGACCTACTCGACGCACTGGATACTCAACCTACTCTCGCTATGTTTACTCAACAAATATTTACATCAGAATAGATTATCTTATATTTAGAGATTTTGCGAGGAAGGAATTAATAAAAGCAAATAAGTTCATTGGACATTAGAGTGACGAAGTCGGAATTTTGAATTAAGGAAGGAGAGGAGTATGAGTAGTATTATCGTAGTATGAGTACGTTGAAATTTCATTCATTGAAATCGTTGTAGCGTCATCGCTTTCTGTGATCTTTGAGTCATTCATGCGGATTCTTGGAACGCGAACGTATTTACTTAGAATTTGACAGGCTTGCTCAAAATGCGGCGAGGAGTAGTAGGTACTATTACAGGAATTCTAAAGATGTCTATTTTTGCTGGCTTGTTCTGTTTTTAGGCCTAGTGCAGTTGATAATTTATTATATTGATTCGATTCAAAGAAACGCATGTCACAATTCTTTATTTATTATTGCATTAGAGCAGTTGATATTGTTGATTGTCGTTTTAACGATTGGCTGATAAAGTGAATAGAAATTATGTATCATTTTCAGTGAAACATTCCTGACGTCTATCGATGAAATGATTATTCGCATGAAAATTGTATTATATCTATTTATAGCATTGGATTCAAGTACAGCGTTAGCCGGTAGTAACCCTTAACTTACTAGCTTGCGGGTTACTGCCACTATTGCCAGTTAGGTTCAAGAACAAATCTTTTTGTACCACATATGCCTTCAACTTCAAAATTTTGTGAAAAGCGCACAAAATCAAATTGTCATTTTTTCACAATTCTTCGTACAAATTTAGATTCCACGAATACCAAATTTAGTTGTCACTTGTTCGATTTTGTTTATTGCTGGTCAAGAATTGTATTTTTGAAAAATTAAGTAAGATTGTAAATCTATGGATTGTTCTTGATATCTACACTTAATCTTAATCTTTATTTTCACAGCCGGTAACCACTAAACATTTAATTTGTATATAATAAAAAATAGTTTAATTGTCTTTTTAACAATACATTTTGTAATGGTGTGGCTTGAAAAGAGATTTTCAGAAAAAATAAGAAGTATTTTTCTATCCACGGATGCCATAGTTTTTACTTGGTGCTAAACTATATTCTGAAAAGCAAAAGAATCCTTTACGTTATATTTTCTCTTTTGGAAACAGGCACTAAAAATGCGTCATGATAGAATTCTATAAGTAGGGTCAAAAAGAAGCTGAGCTTGTCTGAAACAGGGCTCAGCAGTTTTAACTGTTTTGACCTAAAGTTTGCCCTAAAAATCTTGATTTTGGGATGCCGTGAAAGTGGATGGGGGAATATTAACTAAAACAACCTAAAATTGTTAAATGTGTGTCACATCTACGAATGATTTATTGACTTTATTGAATAGCTGTAAATAAACAGTTAAAAAATTAAACAATAAATAGAATATTGACCCATTCTCACTAGATTTTTTATGGGAATAATTAGGAAAATTATTCAAAACTTAATTTAAGGAATCAAAAACAAAAAATTATTTTTTATTCAGACCCCTTTTTTAAGCAGCACCTTCACAAAATGTTATATGATCAGGAAAACTGTCGTTAGCTACGATGACATAGCGTAACACAAACAATAATTAAAAATAATACAATTTATTCCTATGATAATGCAAAAAATGGCAGAGCAATATTCCGTTATTATTAAGTACCTAAACCAAAAATTAAAAAAAAAATTATGTGTGAAAGACAGATACTTGCCAACAACAAAACAGTATAAAATACACTTCAACTTACTCGGGTACGCTTTTTTCGTAGAATCGCATTTTGAAGCCAGAAATTAAAAAGTCTAGTTTTAAATTATTTCTTAAAACTCAGACACTTCTATGGAATACGGAAGATCTACGGAAGAATCCTTACCAAAATCATGTTTCATTTGTTCCTTATTAGTTCCTCTCGTTGACCACGGTTGTCATAATTATGTACTGTTTTTGTGTTTTTAAGAAATTAATTAACTGCAAATCTGAAATGTTCCGACATCTTCATTCAAAAGTTAATTGAACATCATTATTTTTTTTTTTTGGTAAAGCTGTGAAGCCGATAGCAATTTATATGTTCATTTTATGAAGAAAAACACTGTAACATAGTTTAGCTATATTTTCAATAAATATTTATTTGCTCAATATATACCTATTATCTCAATTATCGCGACCGTTTAAAACAAAACATTTGCAAAGAAAACAGAAATTTCCTTCAGAGTTTCCAAAACCATTACTGTATATTTAATATCTACAACTTAATTAAAATATATGCGTTGTATTAAAAAAAACAATATTAAAAACATAAAATATTAACACAATTCGAAAATGTCTAAATTATATTAAAATTGTAGCCTGAAAAAGTTATGTGACGTTCAACAAACTCTATACTAAATAAAAAATCAACAAAATGTTGTTTGCTCAAAATGGTGACTATTCCGATCCGTGATTTTTTGAAATCTCACAACCCAGTGATACTGCACAGAAATGTTGCATGACTCATTGCTTTAGAGTTGAAGATTCACTGTAATTTAAGTTCACTTAGAGAAAACTGTCAAGTCGCATCATTTTATTTTGAAGGGTATCAAAAACTTTTTATTGTTACATTTTGTGTGATAAAAAAGATGTGGTATGTGATAAAATTCTTTAGTAGGTTAAACAGAAGTTAAAAGTTGATTATTAAAGCTATGTAGCTAGAACCCATGTTGCAACTCTGTGAAGGAGTGTAAAACCTACTACAGTCCACTTAGAGATCTCTATCTATCTTAGTTCTCTGTTAACCTAATTAATAAAACGGTTTTATTCCAGTTCCGGTGGAATATTTTCACATGCGTACATTCAGCAGAATTCAGCAGGAATTCGTATAGTGTTACTCATTGCGCACACAACTTCATATTATAAGTGAAATGTTAGATAAAACTTTGTAAAATTGACATAAGGATATATAGAAAATATATTTTCTTATGTTCTATTGTCTATAATTATATGTAGTCAAAAGTTGGTGGTACGGAGAAATTTGAATATTTGTTGTGTCGTACACGGAACCTAAAAGATTGAGAACCCCTGAAATACAGCAAACCAAAAGATCATATTTCCATTATATTCGTATGTATAGTATAAAACACATGCTTAAAATGAAAGAAGAATGAAGACTAATATTTGTAGAATCTTAAAAAGCTCTTAATACTGTAAGGTACGACGAAACTGTCAGAAAGGTGGGGGTGTGTGAATTATATACGGCAGGTGGAGTTCTTAAGAAGAAACAAACGATGTACAAGCCTGAGAATAGCCATAGTAAAGCCGAAAATTGGAGAAAAAAACTACGGAGACACCGTCTTTAATTATGCGCCCGTTCTATTTCAGTCCACACCTCTCTTCTCTACCTATGTTTTCCTTCTACAACCAAATACTACCAGTGCATATCGGCAAACATGTAAACATTATAAAAATAGAAGGCTTTTCTCGCTTACTCACACTTGATTAAGGCTAATTATACGGATGCATTACGTAGATATTACGAATCAAAAGTGGAATTATGTAAATGCGTGAATTCATGCACATTTGTAATGTTTACTGGCGTCTATAGAGTTATTGCCAGATGGCATATATTACGGCAATGAATGAAACTCTAAATCAATATTGGCACAACGCAATTCTTCGACATTAATAGATCCATACTGTCGATAAACAATTGAAACAATGGACTATTTTTCTTGATTTGTTCGCAATAACCTTAGAATGTCACTTATTATAAGTAGTTATGGATCCAATTTGGCTTAAGCTGACATTTGGTAAATATATAGTTACCAATTATGCGATTGTTTTGTATTTATATCTCTATGATCCTTAAATCCCAACATAATTGCCGATAGAAATTATTGCCGTTTACAATAATTTCGATCGTATTTTAATTAGCCGATTGTAGTTTAATGTGTAATAAAATATTTTAACACAACAAACTACTTTTATTTAACAGATTATACGTTACATAACTATGAAGATTTGGACAATATTACCCTATAAAGTTCACTGGTTGTCCTAAAAGTTCCTGCAGAAATATATAACTCCCTTATTTAGCATTAATAGAAAATACATGTCTTCAGTATACAGATAGCCCTGAACAAGCCAGCAACATGATTCGCGACATACTTGAAGTAAATAAGATCTTTTCTAACATTTTCTTCTTTGTTTAATTTCATTACTCTTTTTAATAACTGGTATACAAGAAGAACAGTACTGTCAATACTGAACACACGTTAGTAAACGTACATACCACCTAGCGGTTTGTGGTAATCTTAAAGTTTTGTAAATGTTTTGTGATTATATCTTCGATTGATATAAACGGAGTCAGCCTAATTAGGTGTATTAGGCTACATTAGGTGTACAGCCTAATGAGCTTTATTTATAGGGGTTTTGGCAGATTCTGAATGTTGGGGAATCTTCTATTTTAACTAGCAATTTATCCCAGAATAAATCGTTAGAAACTTGGTTAGAAGTTAGAGAAAGTTAGAGACCGTTAAACAAAACAACTTTTTTTATCCCTTCAGTTATCCAATTTTGAAACAATAAGCAATACCATAACATTGCTGTGAAAAAGAATTGTTTTTAAGTATATTTGTAATGCACAGTAATAGGAGTAATATTATACTATAAACGTCTATTGTCATTGTATTTTTATACCGCCCACATTTACTGTGGTAGAGTATTTTCACTTTGACACAATATTTGTAACACCCTTAAGAAAACGTGGCAGGTATCGACTTCTATATATTTTGGATCAGCATTGAAAACTGAATCAATTTAGCTATGTCCGTCTGTCTATCCGCCTGTCCGTCTGTGCGTCAGTCCGTGTCCGTCTGTCCGTTTGTCTGTCTGTGTACACGAGAACTGCCGTAATTTTGAAGTAATTGATCTGAAATGGTATACAAGTTTATCTTTTAAAACCTAAGGACAAGTTCGTGAATGGGCAAAATCCGTTACCTCTTTTTATCAAATTCACACGGTAGGTAACTGTCGTAATTTTAGAGCAATTGATCTGAAATTTGGTATACAAGCCTATCTCTTAAAAAGAATGGAAGAAATTCGTGAATTCACAAAAATTGATTAACTGCATTTTTTTCAAATTCCACACCAAAAATATTTGACGGTGGGGGTATTTTAACTTCGGCCCAGCTGAAGATAAGTTTCTTACTAGTTTTACTTGTCTATAACTGCTTTCATTTTATTTAAATTGGTATTGTGTGTGGATTCTCATTTTATAAAATAGTCTGTCTTCGCCGGGTTTGTTCACTTTCACTATTCAATACCATCGATATTATATTATGCCATTTGCACTAAGGAGACATAGTAATACAATGGACAAAATAACGACAGAGTGGCGAGCCATAATTCTACGAAATACTTTCTCAAAAAGATATGGTTTTCCGTCAAGAGTGGTCCTACTATTAAATTATTAGTTTTGAAGTTTTTACAATTTTACTATGCTGAAATTTTCCTCCTTTTTCCGTCGATCGTTTATTTATGAGTATGTTTACTGAATAGAAAATCATTTATTAAAAAGCTCTATAAATGCAAGATTTCTATTAATGCATGATTGTTATAGCCAATCAAACCACTTCATAAAAGCCAATCGAACATAGTAAAATAAAACCGCCCAATCAAACCATTCCGTTATCCAGCCACACAGTCCAGAACTGTCAGTATCAAAATACATAAATGGTAATATAACCTCAAACGACATCGACGCATAAAATCTATGTAGGCCCAGTGTTGTCAGATTAAAAATTTATTTTATAATTTTTCCCCAGGGTGACCGGCAAAATAGCCCCAATATGATCTTTTTTCACCAGAAACAAAAAAAAAATTGCAAACAGTTTATACAATTCAACAAATAAAAACAAATTCCGGAAAAAACCTTAAAATTGCATTTCGGCCCTCCGCTATATATGCTATTATTAAGTTTACAACATAATGTAGTAAAAATTAGCTGCACGTTGATTTTTTAGTAGTCCTTTTGAGCCCCACTTAGTGTCTCCGTGCTCAGTCCGTTGCGCACCTTTGATTTTGTATAATTTATATCTATGACATTTTTTGGTAAAATTAATAGTTTAGATGACGAGCAAATTCTATTTTATTGAGATCGGTTGACAGATATTTTGATTTTAATGACAATAGGTAGTGTCAAGCGCTGAAGCTGATGTTTTGACAATACCAACTGTCAATAGAATAAAAATATCTGTCAAATCCTGGCTAACTAGTTTTATTTTAATGCAGACACGACCGATATCGATCAAATAAACTAAACTAAACTATTAATTTTATATATATGTATGATAAAGTCATGTGCCTGGCCACATCAGATTTTTTATAAATATTGTCAAATTTGGATATGTTGCGTCAGCATTCTGTGTATTATATACTAATTACCAAACTTGAGCTAAATAATCATGTTAAAATGTATCATATATGTAACAAAATAGAACAATTCTAGAATAATTCAAATTTCTATTAAATAGAAAAGAAAAAGCAAAAATCCCCAAATTGTGTAACAAATTTCCCAAATCTCCAAATGGCACTGAAATTCCCCAGAATGGGGAAAATCCCCAGAATAGAACAATTTTGGAATAATTTAAATTTCTATTAAATAGAAAATAAAAAACAAAAATCCCCAGATTGTGTAACAAATTTCCCAAATCTCCAAACGGCACTGAAATTCCCCAGAATGGGGAAAAATCCCCAGGCCTGGCAACACTGATGCCTCCAGAAGAATATGATCGACGAAATTTTTTTGTAACCCACTCGATATTAAACGGCGTTTAATGTTCTCGACAATTCACGCACTCGCTAATCGCTCGTGCGTTAAACAGTCTCGATCATTGATCGCTGTTTTTAATATACTTGTTGGTTAAATAACCATTAATACATAAAACATAAGAATACATAAATGCCAATCTATAGACGAGATTCCAAATTTAGTCCAGATCTGAAATTTTTGCAGTAACATATTTCGTTTGGTTTTTACATAGTTTTACAGTTGTGTCTTTAAAGACAGAGCTCAATACATAAAGATATGTTTACGGAAGTTTCACCGTGTTTAAATTTTTCATTTTCCGCAGAAGCAATAAGGCCAGATCACGGCGAGATGCTTTATAATCTGGAAATGCTCTTCGAGTGTAGTAGCCAATTGTTGAAGTCACATCTTTCTGACAGATACTTCCGAATAAAGCAAGCCAATACTCCGAGACACTGTAGTTGGGCCGCATCTATACTTTCTCTTCAGAGGTTGGATGCAAAGATGGATAATTACACTCAACAAAATCAAATTATTAAAGCAACATTTGTATCATCATCATTAATTCTTTAACCACCTGTGCTACCAATACATTAGAAAAACATAATTGTTACAGATGTTTTTGAAAAACATCTGTTCTTATCACTATAAAAACCCGAATCTTTCACTTTGGGATGGACTGGCGTTGGTCTATATTTACAAACGCAACTATGAATTCCAATAAATATTATCTTTAACAGAACGAACTGAAGGCGATTAACAAGAAAAATCGCACTCATACTTTTTTAAGCGATTGGTATTGCTTAATGGAATTCAATATAAACAATATCGATCATTTTCGCAAATATTTGAACGTCTGTTGATTTTTAAATAGGACTGGCTATTCCACAATTACGTTGTGTTTATACTAAGTTGTAACATGTATGTATATTCTCTCGAATTGACAGTGTTTACAGTTGCAATTAACACCTCGCCAGTACTAGTAATAGTTACAAATGTGGGGTACGCACGGAGATACCTAGAACGTTTGTCTAGCATGAAAATAGAGTGACGTATTCCATTGTCCCTGTTCCAATATAAATCAAGGAGCGCGTAGGTTTTTCAATCGAAATCGTTCGTGTTCAGATGTTTAGGTCACCGGAAGTGCAGTTGTTTCATTCCACTAGTCACTATGAATTTATTATGACGTAATGACGGTGGTGATGTTACTGCTAAGACATTTCAGTTTTTAGAATTTTCAACTTTAGAAGATTACACATATGCGCTGTAATAATTATGACATATGACACTTTGTGAATTTGTAATGAATTTTAATGCAGATTAGAAACGATACAAATAGTAAAAAAGAATGCAAAAAAAACTGTTTCGGCTCTTGGAAACAAAGTTTTTGAAACAAAGCAAACAACGAATTTGCAATTCAAGGATTTAGAGTCGGTCTATATTTCTGAATAAGGTTCGAATTAGTTATTTTTTTCGCAACCACTATCGTATTTTAAAATTCTTTATATAGCATTAGGTTATAGTTTATTTAATTAACGAAAATGGCACGTTTGCTAAACATAATTTAATGAAAAAGAAATTTGTTTTTAAATTTTAAAGATAAAAAATTATTTCTTTTAAATTCGGTTGTGTATTTTATTCAGAGATCTGTTTGTCATTCATTGGATGTTAGATTAGATATAAAAAACAATAAATAAAGATGTGTATCAAATGTTGTTTGGATAGCAGCAGCAATATTGATTTTGATTATGCTAAAATTTGAAAATCAGCATTTTATTTTATCAGATTTCGTTATTAATATTTCAAGAACCGATAAAACCGAATGTATAATTGTACATTCTTTACCTTTAATTTGGTGTGTTGCTTTTACGATTATGTTAATAAATTACTTAATAAATTAGAAAAGGCGGTAGGTACTTTCACGTGTTTTGAGACTATATGTGCTGATTTTTTTTTACAGTATTTACTTATATTTACAATATTGTTTTACGAGATAAGTTCTGTACTAATGGTATTTAGAAATAATTTCAGTATGTCTTCATTTTTAAAATTCTAAATACAAATATCCAGTTAAAACAACATATTTTTAGGACATTCCCAGTCTTGTAGTAGTTTTATTCTAATTCCTGACTCTAACATTTCAGATCTCTACAATTTTTAATGACGTACATGCCGCCAAATTTTCTTCCAACAGTAAATGTCGTACAGAATAAAAAAAAATCACATGGACTTATTTGTTTTTCCAGTTCCTTAAGAAGTTACAGTTCCGTTCAGTTTAAAGTATTCGCAGAAGCATTAACTCATAAACATTATCTCTAACTTCATGAGGAATTGAAATAAACAGAAGGTCTAAAAAAATTAATCCAAATGACGTTACTAAAAAATTTGTAAATGTTTTATTTGGATTTATTGGTTTATTCCATTTATTTTTATGATTTTGAATTACAATTACAAATTCCTTATCTATTAATTTCTAGTCAATTTGGTCAAAAAGTGTCCAAGGTTTGAAATATATACAAATATGAGATAAAGGGAAATGTATTTCTGGTAATGAATCCCAAATTATTATATGACCTAACCACACGATAACAACTTATCTTGCTAGAGTTAAATGTGTGATACCTACGTCCCACAAACATATACACTAAGTAGATGAATTAAGGTCAAACGCAAGCCTATTATTAGCTTAACTCATTCGAAGTTCAATGTTACCTATTCATACTGAGTGTACCAAAATCCGTTTTAAGTAATAAATAATCATCACAAAAAATAGCGAGAATGTATCGATGGCATACGTTATAGCGTATGCTATCTGATCATTTTACCCATTTCTTAAAATAATAGTGATTAAACGGTTTCATTAAATTGTACTAAATGGTATACTTTACTTGAAAAAATTTATTTTATACGAAAGTTTTTCGGCCCATCTTTTTCTTCGACAGTAAATTACGTTCACTTATACAGGATGTTGAACTTAGGCGTGAAGTAATTTTTTTGAAGTGGAATGCC
Organism: Melinopterus prodromus; assembly: GCA_964023965.1. Taxonomy (NCBI): domain Eukaryota; kingdom Metazoa; phylum Arthropoda; class Insecta; order Coleoptera; family Scarabaeidae; genus Melinopterus; species Melinopterus prodromus. Next base: position 51,028,231 of record OZ030392.1, read on the forward strand.
GTATAAATCATACATGGCAGGTAGTTTCTGAGATATTCAATTGTATGTCAAAAAATTAACGACTGCAAGGCTATCTTGAAAACGACGTAAAAACTATATTTTTGCAGATATGTATTATCTTACAACTTTGTTGACAAAACTAGTAGGTAGATAGATGCAGGTGTTGAAAAAAATTGAATACGCTATACAGGGTGATCCTACCCAGCATTCATTTCTTAACATTTTCAAAGAGCATTTTCTTGAGTTTTTTAAATGGAACAGCCTGTATAATATGTGTTAGCTGTAGCAACCCTTTACTTCGCTTTAATTTATATTTACTAAATCATACAGCAAATGTTACTAGTTTTTGTGATATTTGCAATTTAACGAAAATGTTTAAACTGTTTAAGGGGGGATATAAGAGGTAATTTAGAACCTATTATACCAGGTTTATCCGTATACAAAGTATTACGGTTATCAAGATTCTAATAATTTAATATGAAATTGTCTAATAATATTTTACCATTTTTGCAATCGTATGGCAAACGAACACCGGACATACAAATTACTACTAATGTAAACCCTAAATCCTGTACTTTTAAGTTATCTAGCGTGACAGTTTGTTAACTTCTGAAAGTGTTGAACAGCCACCGTTTCTTTCATGTGATTTATGCGATCACACAGAAAAACCAAATATGCAGAAGAAGAAGCTGATAGCCATCTTTAGAAACAGATGTTCATTCGGAGAAAAAAAAAATCTATCAAAAAGCATCTCCAAATAACCCACTACAACGTTATCAACATTACTCATATAATCATTCGTATTATCCCAAATTTAAATTGTCTCTCTAGATAATAACCTATATTAAATCAATTAACAATGACAGTAAGTAGAGATTGTTAGTTGCTTTTGCAATGAATGCAAATCCGTCCTTAAGCGTTGCTCTTCAAGTGAGATTTTAGTGTTTCTGTTTGTTTCTATGTGTAGGTACCACTACATGAACCGTCTGTACAAAATTTTAACTAAACAAATGTCACAAGAGTTTCTCTAAAAGTAAGTACACTATTTGTGGTTTACTTTAAGTTATAAGTGAAGTATCTAGGTCTCTGGGTTCCTTTGCTGTACGTTTACAAAAATGGTAAAACATGCTAATACTGCAATTTTGTAATATCTTGATAATCGTAATATTTTGTATCTATATGGATAAACCTACTTAAATAGTTTCTAAATTGCCTCTTTTATAACCTTTTACATATTTTACATCAAGATACCCAACACACTGTATACAGAGCACTATTAATGTACAATACCTAATAGCATGGGCGTATCAGCTCAAATCGGAAGGGGGGGAAGTTGTCTAAATTTAATTTGGTGTATGGCAGAAGGGTACCCTATACTCTACCTATAGGGTGAATCAAAAATGCATTGCAAGAATTTTTGTGATGGTATAATGCAACGATCCCCTCAAATCGTTTCCAAATCCAAAAAAAGTGGACACGTAATTTTTTTTGGTGAATATGTATTTGATTTTCAACCGTGCTTGTCGAGGCCTTAAATGTTCATGAGAAAATGCTTCGGAAGAAGACATTTTTTGGTATTTTTCAAATACCTAATTGTTCGGGGTTTGAGAAAACAAAAGATTACTTAAGGATTTGTAGAGGACTTTCCAAGGAAGAATTTGACCTATTATACGTATGAATTTGACGCCCTCAACCCATCTCCATAGAGCCCTGAAAACTGCCCTTAAATGAAAAAATGTACATTCTTCAGATAATTGATCCATCTAATCATTTCAGTGTTATTTTTCTTTTAGAAATTATTACTATAAGTATAGTGGAATGCTAATAAACTAATAATTTGTTGAAGAAATTCTATTTGTTTAAATAATTCATTCTTCTCGAAAATCAGTCTGTATTCTGTTTTCTGAGTTCGAAATGACAAGTGATTATCTTACAGCGACATTATTCATTAAAAATCTTCTTCCTATTGTTTAAACAATCAATAATTATTCCTTTTCAACTTTTTTCTAATTATGCTAGAAAAGTCAGCTTTTTAACTAATACATTTTATGTTCGTAATATCTAACAAACCTATTATCGATATTATCTACTAAACCCACATTTGATTAAACAAATACTATTTTTTAAACAATTTCTGTTTGCAATTTACTTAAAATTAATTTTTTTATATCGGTCTGGCTAACTGGTATTCTCAAGTGACAGCATGTATATTTTGGGATGATTTCCATTTCCAAATATTAGTCGTTTTCAATATCATTTATTCGAACAAGTCATCAAATTTTATTAATCACTTTTCTCTTTCCATTTCTTATTCTGATTTCCTACCACTGTGTGTCGCAAGATAATGTTGATTTGTTACTATCTGGAAACTGCTCCCTTTACTCTAATTTGATGAAATATTGAAAACGAATATTATTTTATTATTCAAACACTGGAAATCATCCCAAAATATAAATGATATTACTTCAGAATAACAGTTGGCTAGACCGATCCGCAAAAAATTAATTGTAAGCGACTTGCAAAAAATTGCAAAAAAAGTTTCAAGAAAATGCATTTGTTTAAACAAATGCCGTTTAGACAGATGCAGATAATATAGACTACGTAAAATAAAAGATTTCAGTTCTGATGTCTGGTTTTATTTGTTTTCTTGCGTACCGGTTTCGGGATTGCTCCCGTCTTCAGCGCAATCGTCTAGAGTACGTATAATTCACGACAAACGAGCTTTTTCATTGCTATGGTTCTTGCGTCCATTCCTATGGTGTTCCAGTGATAGGTGGCAATTACTGGTGTGGTGGATTACTCCATCGCACGCGGTTATTTTATACGCCACAACTGTTCGCTCCGACAAATTTCATCTAATAGTGATAATCTCTGTGATTCTCTGCACACCAGTAATTGCCACCTATCACTGGAACACCATAGGAATGGACGCAAGAACCATAGCAATGAAAAAGCTCGTTTGTCGTGAATTATACGTACTCTAGACGATTGCGCTGAAGACGGGAGCAATCCCGAAACCGGTACGCAAGAAAACAAATAAAACCAGACATCAGAACTGAAATCTTTTATTTTACGTTAACATTTTCTGATAAATATGGAGATATTCCTAGCCAATATAGACTAGATATCTCGAACATGAAAGTTAATTTCACAAATAAACTGACCTCTCTACCGTAATTAGAAAAAAATTTAAAATGAATTTTAATTGATTGTTTAAACAATAGGAAGAAATTGTTTAATGAATAATGTCCCTCTAAGGTAATAACTGCGATTTCGAACTCACAGAATTCAGACGGATTTTCGAGAAAAACAAATTATTGAAGCAATAGAACTTCTTTAAACAAATGGAAATTAACTGACAAATGTTTATAAACATTCCACAAGACTTATAGTAATAATTTCTAGGAGACACAAATAATGAAATGACGGTCAATTTTCTGAAAAACATTTTTTCTTTTGGGTTGTTTTCAGGGCACTGGGGTGGATTGGGGGCGTGTAATCCATATGTATAATATGTCAAATTCATCCTTGAAAAGTCCTCTATAAGTCCTATAACTTTAGCAAAAATTTTTGTTAAACCCCGAACAATTATTCAAAAAATTCCGAAAAATGTTTTCTTCCCATGCAAATTTGAGGCATCGAAAGGCACCATTAAAAATCAAAATTTCGAAAAAACATACGTGTCCACCTTTTTGGTTTTGGAAACGATTTGGAGGGGATCGGTGCTTTCTAAATAAAACTAAACCAACCTAGTGTCCATAAGGGAAAAAGTACTATGTAATAAACATAATACCAAAATACGAAAGGGGAGCAGCTGTCCCCCTTGTCCCCCCAGGATACCACAAGATACGCCCATGCCTAATAGCATACTACTCTTTAAATTGCAAATATTTCAAAAATTAATAAAAATAGATATAGGACATACTCAATATAAATTAAATAGAACTTAAGGGACATTTCAGTTAGCAAATAATATACAAGCAGTTTTATTTAAAAATCTCAAGAAAAACCTATTTCAAAGTTTAAGAAAATTACTGCATGCTACGATCGCCTTGTAAAGCGCATGTAATTTTTCATAACTTCAGTATCTAGCTATCGCTTTAGTTATTATGTGGCAAAACTTTTAGGAAAACATCTGGAAGAATGAAGTATTTACGTAGTTTTTAAAAAAGACCTGCAATTGCCGATTTATAGACAAACAATTGAATATCTCAGAAACTATTTATTTCACACAGGTACAACTTTATACAGTTGTATAGACGACTTTCTTAGTATTCATAATATAGTATGATATACAGAACATTCCATTTCAAAACAATTATAAAATTGTTTCCACACGCCTAAATGCGATATCCTGGGTAAGTCAAAATAATATTCCGTTGTAGAACATGATCGACTAAACAACTTTTATATAAAATATTTCTAATCACTTAAGTAAGGTAAATGCAGTATCAACAACCGCGACTCGTACCATACTCAATCTGAAGAACATTTCTTTGTGTGTAGGTTAACATATTGGAAACAGTGCACTAACCTAATTTGCTTGTGGGTAATATAAACTGGACCAGAAAATAGAAAACTATACAATTTCCACGCAACAGTAAATATTTTAATTAGTCTGTAAACTGAGTATAAACTCAGTGATGTGTTAACATTTTTAGAGTAAATGTAACATATTGAATAACTGATTAGAAAACTTTCTTCTACTATTAACAGTAACACGAATTCTATTTTCCGGCATTCGCAAGAATCAAAAGGTAATCGTAATGCATGCGAGTTAAGAAATTGTGTCAGCTGTCATCGCATGGTACATTTCTTTTACAAATTAAACTGACACCTTGCCAGAAACCGTACACCTAATTGACACTTTAATTTCTCACGCCTTTGGCGCTCCAAATTTAGGTCGCAAGTTGGATTTAATTATTCGTATTATACTTTAATTATTATATTACAATTTTAAACTTAAAACTAAAGCTACGTAAACAAAAACCGACTATGAAACTATGCTTGATTAATCACTTGGTACTGATTTATAACTAGTATTAAAAATTTAAAACCATATACATACAGAATAATATTTTAGCTTAAATTTAACGTTTTTTTACCTGTTATATGAGTTTTAGTATATTTTGTATGTTGTATGTTTTAGTTAGGGTTTTCAATTTATTACTAATAGCAAGCCGAGCAGGGCGATCTGAATCTGAAGCAGTTAGTGTACCTATGCTGTGGAAAGCCAGAAACCATATCATTGAACGACTAACTGAAAGATATTGGTACAGTTTAGGGTATCAGAAATAGACAGATTATGTTATGAAGCGTATAATTCTTTAATATATTGATTTTAATTATGTTTAATTAACAATTAATGTTTTATTCTATTCTATTTACGTTCTTGTAAAATTGCTTTTTATTATGCCCAACTATTAGTTGAGGAACTCAGTTTTTTTTCAAGTATTTAGTACTGATTCCCACTCAAAAATGCATAGGACGGTTAATGATATAAAATAAGTTCCGCGTCATAATTCAGCGCCAAAATAACTACGTACTGTACAATTATTTGGTAACTAGTATCATTTGTTAAAATTGTTTCATGTATCAAATTGTGCATAACAAAAAATATTTTTATGACACATCCGTAGTAGGTTGTACATTGGCTGTTCCTGTATGTTTTATATATACAGTTTCTAGACACTGCATACACCTCCTACTACACAGTAGCCAAAGTATCAACTTAAATTAAAGATAGATTTAAATAAACGTGATGTACTATTATTTGAATGTGTACGTAAATTGTATCAATAATTGCTCACACTATTATAATTTACTGAATTGTGAGATCAGTATATGAAGGAACGTAGGTGTTCCCTTTAAGACCTGCAAAAGAACTGATAAAAGCCGGATAAACAAATTATTTTAATTTAGAACTGGTTTATTTGTGTCATTTCGTAATTTTGTTAATTTTGGATATGTTGCAGTCTGTATGAATTAGCAACGTATTAATTAGGTAATAAACGCATAAGAAATGTTAAAAGATATGTTGGTAGCTATACTTTTCATAGTAAAACTAAAAGTTAAAACGGCACAAACATTATCGAGTTACAAAAAGGCATTGGCGTTAAAATGACTGCTATTATCTTAGCAGTCCTGTATTATAAAGAATTGGTCCCGAAGAACCAAAGAATTATAATAAATAAATTTAATAAATCTATTGTGCAATGATTTATGAATGGTGTAAAGTGAACTTAGTAAAAATTATAATAGCACGTGAAATGGATTCTTGAGCTGCAAACAAACAATAACATCCGGTCAGTAGTCTAGTTATTGACCACAAAAGTACGATGTCCAGATTTTCTTGGCTCTACGTTTGTTTATTACAATACAAGACAAACAATACATCATGGTGGGTACTTTGAATTACATAAACATTTGATTAAATTATCCATTAATATTTCGATCTGTTATTTTGCTCTGGTTGTTTTCAACAACAATATGTTGTTCGGAAGGACAACTTTAGCTGTAGTGTTTATAATGAAATTAATATTAGAAGATAATATACTCGAAGATACTTTAGTAAAAGTAAACATTTAGATTCTCGAGTATTATTTTGTTCATACTTCTACTAAAGTCGTTTAGAAAATGTATGTATCTACTAGTAAAAGGAACTATCGTGGCCATATATTATGTCGCTTCTTTTAACGTCGATTTTCTCGCAAAACTAGGGCCAAAAAAATGTGAAAAAATTGTGATGCTGTCCTTGATTAATATGCTACAACTCATAAAAATTAGAAAGCTGTATATGTTGGCGTAATTTTAACTTACAATTAAAATAATAGTAATTTTAACTAACAATTAAAATCTTAATTTGTGCATTATTTTGATTATAATATGTACAAGAGAAATCTCTTCTTTCGATTGGCGTTTTTGTTTTCTTCAGTTTTTATACAATAAGGTTGTAAACAAGATTTTGATGGAAGCGGATATATCTAATAATATGGAGTTAGCAGATTTTCCGATTAGTGGTGAATACTAAATTAATTTGCTTGATAAACCCAAAAAATATTTAAATTGTATGCTCTATTTTGTTATATAAATATTCAAACTTTTATAACAGTTTCAACAGTTTATTTATTAATAATATCTAAATACATGCACAAACAATATAAAATAAATACCAACTCTTGATATATTACATATATTACAAACATCAGCTCTGAGCGTATAAAACTTAAAATTATCTAAAAACTTTTACAAATTTAGCATCGTAAATTTGTAGACACGTAGAATATTTTGCAGATCACTCATTAATTTTAAATGGTAATCCCGAAACCCGATTTAAATTGCCAAGAATTCCCTGGGACTTCAAAATGCCCGTTCGTGGATCTGTTATCTTATTGACTCATTTTGCAATTATTTTTTAATTCGGTAATCTGTCGCCGGATATCCAAATTTCTTTGGCGAGGCATAATTAATCGCCGTGTCGGTATATTATTGTGACCGTAAACAGTTCTTTAGTTAACTAATGCACGTGGGATCCCCCACTACTGGCAGTGTCGCTGTCGATCCCTTTCCCCGCTCGCCCCAAAGACCGAAGAGCGCCGCGTCAATTGCAGCAATCATGAGATGCTTCAACTCGATCTTTTGTAGGGAAAATGCAAGATAAACAGTGATTATGTAATAAACTTTAAACCTATGAATTAGTGGGTAGCCTATAGTCAATATTTCATTATTCTAGCTCTTCTAATAAAGGAGCTTAATATAGCTTTTTGTGGGTTAAGCACTAATCCAATGATTTTACAAAAATGCACATTGAAAGCAGCATTGATTTTACTTTTTGTTCGTTGCAATCGTTGAAATCTATGCATTATTTCCAGAGTAATTAATTGCTAAAGTTAAACGAATGAAGTTTGCGGGGCAAAAACAGCGCCACTTCTTCTTCATTGGAAAAAATCGACAAAACGCCAACATATACAGGTTTCTAATTTTTATGAGTTGCAGCATATTAATCAAGGACAGCAGCAGAATTTTTTCAAATTTTTTCGCCCCTTTATTTGCGAGAAAATGGACGTCAAAAGAGGGGGCATAATATATGGCCACGATAGTATATCTTATTCGTTGTGAAAATTTCTACTATACAAATCAGTAAATGTATGCATTGGCTAGTAAGTGTATACATTTACGGAGTTGATTCTTTTACTGTCTAATATATAAAACTTTTTTAAGGTTATCATATAATACCTCACATGACTTTCTTTCCCTCTACTATTTCCGGTAATTTAATTTGTTTTGACAGTTATTTTATAGTAATTTTGTGACCCCTTGTCTACCTTTTGTTATACGGTTGTTATACAAAAACTCTTTGTTACTCTCGGTATGTTCTGTTTTAAACTTCGATAACTCGATAACAGTGAATTTCAATAAAACATGGTCGTCTTCCTATTGTTTATTAATTTACTATTCCAAATTTTGATGAACATGATTCTAAAACTCTCAATTGTGCCAATTTGTATTGTCGGTTTCAAACGTTAGCTCTCGATAACTGAGTTAATCTTACCTGATATATTTGCCATTCTATTGTTTGATTAATTAATTTGATTAATAATTAAGATTTACATATACTTGCATTTACTTTAATTACTCTACTACTTCCCACAATAAATTGATGTGATGGGTAATTTTATATTATGATTTTTTGTGCATGTAATGTTCAGCAATATGTATGACATAGACGCCCATCAAGAAGGCACTATAACCGACACTGGACATTCAAAATATGACACAAGAAGTAACCCATAAGTAACCTAATAATGAGTAGGTAAAATTAATATTTGTTGGTTACGTTATCAAAACCCAGCATAAAATGTCAAATAGTTATTACAATAAATAGTTGCAACCTCAGATAAAAGTCCCGAATACCAAGATAGCAATATAATTGGCGTACGATCATTTACCAGGATTATAGTTTATTACATTCTCAACGTCAATTAGTATAAATTTAGCTAATCTATTTTAAATTTGTGTTTGATGTACCATCTGAAAATAATGTTCGATTCATTTGTACGAACCAAGAATACGATAGTAAATCAAATCGAAGACGTCAGTATAGCTTTAATGATTTGTGGGTCATCTACTTTTGATTCATCTCGAAATAAACGTAGGCATGCAGTATTAAAGGTTACGATTATTATTTGAACGAAATATAGGGCGTAATAGTGCGCCGCGTTTGTTGATACAATTACAAAATATTATGCTAGGATATATTTTCAAATTCAACGCAACGTCCTCAAATAAGTTGAAGGATGAATGAATTTATGACAGCATTCGCGATGCATGCTTGATATTGTAATAAACAAGTGAAATATTTGCGAGTTTCAGTGAATGAATCAGTAAAACTGTTTGTATCTCAAATTAAGATTGATAAATTAAGTCAATTAAAATTGTTTCTTGAGTAATTAATCATAATTAATCGAATTTTCTATGTGGGTCACCTAGAATCTGTCTATTCCCGTATTGCTGGAGTAATTATTAATAACTGTTATAGTTTTATTTACCAATGTTTCATTGGAATCGACTATTTGGGCATCTGACGGTTGAAGTTTATCGCAGAGTCAAGAACTAACTCGTAAAATTGCTCGTTATTACGGGTTCTATTTATAAAAGTGTGTGTAATGTTACTCTTTTAGTGCGTAATTTTGCGCTAACCGGACTATGCGGTTCAAAGATTATCGTCTTATTGACAAATTGGTATTTTTTTGTGAAATTCTTGTGGTCAGCTAAAAGTCATGCGTCTTGAGAATTTACTCAATCGTCTTCGTAGCATGTATAAGTTGTATTGGATATGCGGTTTTGCTGGGTATTGATGATGACATTGAATGTCCATTTTCAGACTTCAGATTGCGTGGTGTACCCACGTGTTTGGTATTTGTTATTGTTATTAAATTTACTTAGAAACTCAAATAATTAAGAATAATGTTAAGGATAATATATGGGACTTTCTCAGAACACGTTTAATATCGTCTTTAACAACTGATTTTCCCGAATATACGTAACGCCTGGGTATACATATTTCTTATACACCCTAATTTCGTGAATTATTAGAATTCAAACGAAATTTTATAGCAACAAGTAAAACAGCGATCATAAAAAGCGAGGACAGCAAAATGAACTTAGGCACGTATATTCTCATCAATTTTAGTTTTGAATACTAAACTTTGGCAGTAAAGACAATAATAACAACAATAATGACATTAATGTGTGTCCCCGTTTTCTACTTTATCATACGCAGTATGTAAAGTATTGTAATCGTGCCGAAAAAAAAAATTTTGATTTTAGCGGAAATAGGTCTTTTTGGGTCCCCTGAACATTTTTGACCAAGGTACAAAAAAATGTCTGTGTGTGTGTCTGTGTGTGTGTGTGTGTGTGTGTGTGTGTGTGTGTGTGTGTGTGTGTGTGTGTGTGTAAACGATTTTTGTGGAGACGATTCCGGAGAAACTACTGAAGGTATCGGAACGAAAGTTCATATTTAGAAGTTTCATGACCTAACTTAGAGCTGAAAAGCTTTTGGTTCACAAGGGTCCAAAGGAACTGGTAGTTTATTCTAAGCCTTTTTCAAGGATTTTGCAAATGAGCCGCCATTTCTGTAATGTCGTCAAAATAGTTAAATATTAAATTAAAGTAGAGGAAATTTTGAATAATTTATGTCTATGACATTTTTTGGTAAAATTCATAGTTTAGCTGCAAGAGCAAATTGTATTTGATCGAGATCGGTCGCATCTGCATTCATATGAACCTACATAGTAGCCAGGATTTTGACAAACATTTTTTTGTGTTGTCACATTCGGAAACAGCTGATCTCATCAGAGGCTGGAGGGAGAACCACTATGGAACGTTGCCGCTCTAGTGCGGCAAATTATAAAATACAAATTTCAAATAAAATAAGATCACCAATTTGATTGTTTGTTGATAAGAAATATCAACCCGTCTTTATATCTAATTCTAAAAACGATAAATTGAGAAAATTATAAATAAAGTATAGCGATGAGTGTAGTTTTATTTTAGTATGTTGGTAGGGATGTGTCATGAACAAATATAAATTTGTCAGAATTTGAATTACCTTTTTAAGGTGCGTTTTCATTAGTGATAATGGCAGTGGTAGCAGACGCCATTATAGTATTTCCAATAGAAAATTGCTAGTGACTCATGTTTATGTACATGCAAACTAATATGTGTCATTATCACGATATGTAAGAAATACTATAATTTCGTTTTAAACTTGACGTTTCGTCAAAGTGGTACCAACCTATCATTTACTATACAGAAATTTTTATTTTTTTAAATACCTATTTCTTAAAAAGCAACACAATAAACGTTGATGTCGCTCCTGCCAAAAACTAGATAGCGCGACTCGCTCACATGCGACGGCGACACTCCGCCTTCGGTGACGCGCCGCAACACCGCTCGTCGCGCTATTCCGTACTTTCGGCATTTGTGACATAAATAACTATTATTCTAATGACGTAGTGTAGGTAGTGTCAAATGCTGATGCATTGACAATACCTACGATTTATCTCAATAGAATAGATTCTCATGCAGCTAAACTATTAATTTTATATATTGTATGATAAAGTCATGTGCCTGGCCACATCAGATTTTTTATAATCGCGATGGTACTAAGATAACAAGTCCATAACAGAATAACACACAAAAAACGCATGTAACTTGTGAATAATATTTGTCTGTGAAGGAGATGATAGCTTTTCTTCGTCAATATTGTATGCAATTAACTGAATCATGTCATTACTGGCCGTGACCGATTTTGACACAAAAGATATTTTTTGAGTTGGTCGCTAAAAATATAAAATAATTGTTTTTATAGTTTTTAATACACCCCAACAACGTTGTTATGATCAATGCACTTCCAGTTCAATTGAACACATTGCATGTTCTAATGACTCTTGTAGCTTTTCTTTCTGTGATTGAATTTATGTGTCAACGATTTCCGAGATGTGTCAAATTCTCACCGTTTTAATCGATAGTTACTTTTCTATTTTTGTAGACATTTTTCTATACACGGTATTAAAGAAAATCTGGAGATCTGTGTGGTCAATACATAGGGCAAGAATTACATACTTGAATAGAAACAAACATATAGACAGGACAATTTCGTTCTTTTTTTGCGTAGAAGAAAACTGGTAACCAAAAGTTCCATCGTCTCATATTCTAGTTTAGTTTTTATTCCCTTCAAGAAAATTAATATGACCTGATAAAATTTTTTAAGTAAGCGATGAAGAAAGGGTTTATTGTGAATTTTAATACTATGAACAGAAACCGTATTGCGTAACAATACTATGTTTATAGGATTTGGGACCATAACTGGTTTTAAAGCACGACAAATCTTAGTACTTATTGCCCTAACATTTAGTACCTATGTAATTACCTTAGGTTAAATATGCACGGAGATATAGGTTATTTCATTTGAGAAAAAAACGTAAGTTTGGGTTAATTCATTTCTTAGCAGCGTATGTACACAAATATAATTTTAAAATGTGCACCTAGCCGTTCCACATATATGAAAGTAAAAAAACACTGTTTGTATAATGTGTATATGAAAAATTTATTTGTATTCATTTCTCACAAAATTTCATTTTACTTAAAAGTTAGCGACGGCTCTAAAGCAAAAAATGTAATAATTAGATCTTACGATTTATGTACTACCCTAAAGGAATAAAGTAGGGGGAGCTTATATGTTATACTACGTAAGATAATTTTTTCCATGTAGTTTTCCTAAGTAATAGTTACGCAAAAAACACCAGAACATCAAATACGCCAATCATTTAGATAGGTAATTATTTATTGTTTCAAAATGTATGTAAAAAAATTGTAGCATTTAAATAGAAGATAGAGATCTACCAGTGGTCCAAGGTACAAACTAGAACAATTTCTACTGTTGGTTACTAGAACTGTTTAAAAATTTTAAATTTGACATTTAATATTATTTAAAGCGAAACAACGCATACACATATCGACAAAATATCGTATAATATTAGTCATGAGATGACCTAATTTACTTTAGTTTTATTTACGCATTCCCATTCATAACCTACTTTTGCTACGTCGCGTCCAGGAAAACCCGTTTCGCTTTGCGTTATAAGTAATGTTTTCGAAAACAACGGCTCACAGTTAGCAAATATCTTAATCATAATACATAACACAGGACAAGCCTGAAAAACAAAACGCGTAAAATAGGTTCAGGACGGAACAAAACAATGAGCTGAATGGCTGAGACATTATTAATTCCATTGATGAATAAACATACGTCTTCATAAAATACTTTAACAAGGTTAATGAGTTATTGTTCAGAGCTTAATAGATTCTTTTGACAGCCATCTTATGCCCCTTGGGCATTGTCGCCGCTACAAATCTTCCAGAGGGGGCAAGATTTTTTTTGTAATAAATGGTGACGTAGTGTGAATCACTATACTATTAATTATTTTGTAGCGTTTTCGTTATTTTATTTGTTTGTTATGTGCATTGATAAAGACATATTCGTATGTATTAGTTAGGCTTCTAAAATTGAGACTGAATAAACATGAAAATAATAAAAATATACAAAACAATACCCAATAGCCCATATTGTTCGTTAAATTTAAATTGCATTCACCCTGAAAAATCTCCGTTGCTTTTATGGTTGTGTCATTTTTTACACATTATTTTATGTGATTAGCCACGATTGTGACCCCTGAATGCTCGGCAGCTTATCTATTGCCTCTTTAATATCTATTGATATTAAATGAATTGCAAGAAAATTTGCTGCCTTTCTATCGTTTATTAATGTGTAATTAATCATTTTTATTAAGAATATTATTTGTATTTATATATTTGTTTCAGAATCATTGAACTTTTATCCTAGAATTTTAGATTTGGTCTGATTGCCAACCATTGAAGAATTTGTATTACTTTGTAGTATTCTGAAGTAAACGTTGTTAATTTTGTATAAGAATTTCCAGCTCGTGTTCATCGAGCAAGGCCTAATGTAGGTATAATGAGCAACAGGCACCTTTCAAACAAAAATTTGGGTTATATTGAATTCTTTTTAGAGACGTTAAACAAATAAAGTTTTACATACAAATTATTTATATATTGTATAATATATTAAGGCTCGATAAGAGTTCGATATCAAAAGTTCGATATCATAAGTTCAGTATATACTTTTAACACCCACTATATTTTGAGATAAACAGCTGAGCAGTGCAAAAAGGTGCGAAGTACAGTAGACCGTCGATAATCCGAACTAATTGGGACCAAAGGTCATTCGGATTATCAAATTGTTCGGATTATCAAATATTGCAACTAAATAGCAGAAAATAAGATTCGATAGAAGTTCAATCTTAATAAAACCATATCACAGGGATATCGAAGCGATATCGAAGGGAAATCGAAGTGTTTTATTTATAACTTATTTATGATTAGTTATGATTTATGATTTATTTTTTACTTATTTATTCCAGTAGAGCGGCGATAATCCAAACTACTTGGGACCGAAGGTGATTCGGATTATTAAATATTGCAGCTAAATAGTGGAAAATACGAGTATTGGATAGAAGATATAAAACAAAAGCAACATTTTCTGTAAACAGGAACCGAGAAAAAATGTTTTTCTCTAGGTTACTCAGTGATTTATTTTATTATTATTTCTTTTTGGGTGTTCGGATTAGCGAATGTTCGGATTACCGAGGTTCGGATATTCGACGTTCTACTGTAATTAGACCTAATAAGCTTGATTAAATGAAAGCTCAAACATGGGCATTTTGGACTAGAGCGCAAAATCGTAAACTTGGCACAATCTATATTGTTACTCTTTCACGACGAAAACTGGAAGTAAACAATCTAATGAAACTGACATTGGTGACGATTATAACTGGTATACTCATCATTAGGATAAACATGATGAGTGCGCCGCGCAAAAAAAAACTGATTTTGGGGCCTCAAAATGTGCCCAACCTCGATTAGGAATCACTTTCATGTCTTACTACACATATATGTTATAGTATGTAAAATGTCAGTAGGATTTTTTTTTTAAATTGAGGACTGGGGCAAGCGCCGATATGTCACCGAATAGTTTGGGTATAGTTGGGTTCATACTCCAGGGTGGAGGGGGGGGGGGGGCATATGTAACGGCGCTGCCCTGCCTCTGGGCCTTCATGCATCTTACTATGTACTTTTGAATGCTTGTTCAAGTTAGTTTGAAATAAATCAAATCACTATTAATCTATTTTCAAATGATTTTTACAACAAACATAGATGAAGAACTCACAACATACATAGGTGAAGTAGTTTTTAATACCTTTTATACAAAAGAAGCTTTTTTAACTGTTCCTTGTTACTTGTTCCTGAACCTAGCAGAATGGAATAGTTTTTGAAGATTTTAATTAATTAACTAGAACTAAACATTAGAATTTCCTGAACATTACATCACATAATCCCTGTTTCATCACGAAACACATGTATGGGAACGCAGTTTCTATAAAGAGAAGTTTCTATAATCTGTTAGGTAGGTACACAAAAGTCTTAAACGAGTTACGCAACTACACACACTTGTTGTCAGCGGCATAAGCACTCGTAACAGACCACTTAAATACGACATTAACACGGTTTGATTTGCTCGAAACGCTAATAATGGAACCTGCAGGCCATACAAGATGAATACCTGAGGCTAATTCTTGTGAATGTGTACGTACATACATACATAGCCATTAAGTGGTTTGATTTCTATAATCAAAACCGTAAACACCGTTTCAAATGTTTCAGAAGGTCTCTCGAGCACACACACAAACTATTATTAATCGCCAATAAAAAAGCCTCTTCTTATACTAATGATTTCGATGTAATAGGCGGTGCTAGTATCCCGGGGCGCTGAAATTGATAATGAAGCTGAAAGGAACGCGTTGGAATTAATTGCTTAATTTGCGCTGAGAAATGTTAGAACTGTTTTTTTTTAATTCTGGTTTTACTTGTAACTCAACTTAACAGATTTAAATTTGTTGTATAAGTGGTGCATATGTACAATCTCTCCTTACTTTCTCCTGTGCGTTTTGGAACGCTTTTTCACTACTGTCAATATTTTTATTGCTTAAGCACTATGCATGAACCTCAAATTTCGATGGGTTTAAATCCAATTCTCTCAAGAGTTCTCTGAAAAGGGCAATTTATATAAAAAAAAAACTTATCATTTATCATAAACAAGATTATGACCAAGAATTGGGCAAGTATATCATAACGTTACCAAAAAACGTTTGCAAAATATTTTCGTCAGTAGGTAATTGCTTTTTACACTCCAAAAGAAACAACAACGGATAAAAATTTAACGAACAGAATTTTTACTTAAATTTTTGAGATTTTAGCGGAAATATGCCTTTTTGGTTAGCCTGAACACTTTTGACCAAGGTACAAAGAAATGTCTGTGTGTGTGTGTATCGGGACGAAACATCATATTTAAAAGTTTCATGATCAAACTTAGAGCTGAAAAGGATTTGGTTTAAAAGAGGCCAAATGAACTGGATGTTTCCTCTAAGCGTTTTTAAAGGATTTTGCAATACAGTTGCCATTTCTGTAATATCGTAAAAATAGTTAAATAAAAAATAAAAGTAGAGGAAATTTTGTATGATTTATGACTATGACATGTTTTGGTAAAAGTAATAGTTTGGTTGCAGCGTCTGACAGTTGGTAGTATCAAACGCTGATGTTTTGACGATATCTACTGTCAATAGAATCGATATATCTGTCAAATCCTGGCTAACTAATTTTATTTTAATGCAGACACGATCAATCTCGGTCAAATAGAATCCCATGCAGCAAAACAATTAATTTTATTTATATAGTATGATAAAGTCATGAGCCTGGCCACATCAGATTTTTTCTTTTATATGTAATTTTAAGCTTTCTTAAGATCATAAGGTTATTTTGTGATCAGTATTCAAAAACAAATGTGTAAAACAGTCACTAACCTTGTCATTGTTATCTAAAAGTTTTTAAAAATTAAAGCAGCCCTGAATTGAAAAAGGAACTATCCTAAAATTCAAAAAAAAATATATATCGTATTAATGTTGGTTGCTATGGCAACAAAACCGAATAAGTTATAAACAACACATTTAGAATTACCGAAAACGCTTTTTTTCTACATTCTATTAAATTAATGTTTATATCTTTCATTACTTTTTAGACCTAAAGAGGTATCAATTAAACATTTCCTGTTTTATGTTACTTTACGTTACTTTTGTTCAATAAAATAAGTTAATTGCTCTAAATATCAAGTTTTATCAGGTTTTATGTTAAAGGGTTAATCCATGTGAAGTGGTCTAGAGCGAATCAGCGAATCAGACATTTTTGACATTGGTATATGTTTTCGTTGAACTAAAAAACTTTGGTTAGGTTTGTCATAGAGAGTTGAACTAAAAACAAATCAATTTGGCGTTTAAATTTTTTATTTAAAAAAGAATTTAAAGTTTCCGTTTGATGGTCTGTTTGGTCCCGTTTTTTTTTTATTTATAGCCTTGTATCCAACGGACATGTAAGTAATAATAAATACCTCTCTTACTCCTTCACCTTTTTGATAACAAGCTATTGAAATATTGAATGCGTTATATCTCTAGTGGGACCCGACTTAAAAATCTAAATCTGTCACAATTAATTCATCTTATTAAGGAATTGTTTGAAACAGAATTTTTAACATTAAATTTCGTCATGGCAAACTATTTCTCTTGAAAACTAGTCACATTCAAAAGCTGATATTTTCACAAATAAATTTCGTTTTAGTTTGTTTATCTATAGCAAATTTAAGTAAAATACGCCAATGCACTTAATTTCCGCAGCTATAAAGGTTTATTATTGGCCGTTTACACTGTTGCGCATAATACAGGATGTAATAAATTTCATTTAACATTTACAATAAATATTTACGGCACAAACATCCTGATTTTACGATTTGTTTCAAGCAAATAAATAAAGACTATAAAAATATCTACTCATTTAAGCTAGAACTAAAAGAAAATATATTTTCTTTACAGATATGACGTGGTCTTTTTGGGCGTTGTTAGTACTCCTCCAGCTAAGTTTGCCACTATCCGAATCGTGCTCCTGCATAAGGGCACATCCACAACAACAATTCTGCCGAGATGATTTTGGTAGGTATGGAAGACAAAGGCATTCTCATCATTTACTGTATTTATTACATCACAATTCTTCACTTTCAGTGATACTTGCACGTATCAGGAGAGAATACGTCGTGGATGACAGGCGAATATATGTCGTTGGCATCAGAAAAACTTTCAAAATGACGGAGAAAGCCGAAGTTTCGTTGAAAACAAGACGAATCATCACACCAGCAGACTCAAGCATGTGTGGAACTAGTTTGGAAGTGGGGAAGACATACGCTTTAAGTGGGAAGATCTTCAATTTTAAGGCTTGGATCAACTATTGCAGCAATATCAATATTTTATGGAAAGATCTGACCAATCGGCAGAGGAAAGGTTTGAAGAAATTGTATAAAGAAGGATGCAATTGCAAGATAAATCTCTGTATGTCTGGACAGTGCACCAAATATAGAACGGTTTGCAATTGGGTTTTCGGCAGAGCACAGGATTGTTTTGTTAAACAGGTATTTAAAATTTGCAATTTGTATTTGCTTGTCGTCCTTTCTGAGCTTGATTTTCTATTCTCACAAGTTTGAGAGAAACCCCTATACTGTTCCACATTCCAATATATTATTTTTGTGGTTACATCCACTGTACGATGAGATAATATTTCTTATTATGGAATTCAGGTGGTTCGTTGGTTTAAGTTGTGTTGGAACAATAATAATTATCATTACAGTAAATGGTTGAAACATCCACCAGGTGGGGCTCCTGGCACAAGGGTTACAACGCTACATTTTTCGATCCTATATCAGAGTAATGCAAACTTTTTAGGCTTGCTAAGTAGGTATATAATATATGTTTGGCGGAGACGAAGTCTTATTAAGAAAGAAGCATATAGTATGCATCGGTTACGAAAGATATAGAGATACATTCAGTAGTGTCATATATCCAGGTGATATGTGTGTTATATACTTATAAAATCGAGTTACCAAACAAAATTTTAACGACACCCCTTTAAACTCCTACAAAAACATTCAGAAAAGGCCTCAACCAATATTGTATGTTCTTCTTCAACAATGGAGACCACTTTTTTACTTGTGAGATTACAACGTTTTAATTCAGTCTACTAGGATTCAAACTTATCATAATTGAAAAATGAATGCTTGATAAGAATGAGTCATCATTGAACAATCAGCAAAAACTAAACTAAGTTTTGTTGGAATTTATAAATCATGGTTTGTTAATACACCCCTGTGATAAATAGCTAATAAAAATCATTATAAGCATTTTATTATATTTGCAATCAAATATAAATTAATCTTCGAAAAAACATTCATCGCAGTTCCTGTAGTTTCGGAATTCCTAGAAATTTCCTTGTTATGGAATAAATTAGCCTTATATAGCTTTTAGACTTTACAACATTACTTCATTTTGCGGTAAATAATTCGATAAACAAATTTCTGATCCATTATTAGAGGACGCAAAAATATAATAATTAAAATAATAATGTATAGTATACATCTTTACATCCACAAATCTACACAGTTTTTTTTGCTATAAATTTGGTAAACATTTTAGTGACAGTTGTTAATTTAAATATCTATTTTAGGTAAATATTTTTAAGAAATAAACAAAAATTCAATGAGCAAGTAACAGCTCATAATTGACTATAACTTTCTGAAAAGAATACTACATGATGTCCTTATCTTTTGATATTCCTTTTATAAAATAAAAGCACAACAAATATGGAACGCCAAACCGAAAGACGCAGTTATCATATCAACAATAATCATATGTTTTTCTGTACCACAATGAAACCGTAATCATATTGATCAGTATCTCATATATTTTTACTCAATTATCAGCATAAGTATCCTAATATCTACGTAAAGGCCTTTCTTGACAAATTCTTCATCTTTATTTTTTTTTTGTATTACTCGACAACTCGACAACAATATTGTTAAAAATGTTCTACGTTCTACATTTATTTCTGCTTGTCAATTTAGCGACAGTCACCAACAGCCAACGGTTTATTTCGCTTTTCTTTAACTTTATATATCTAAGTTTTAAATGATGCTCAATTTAAATAACTATATACAGGGAAATTGTTATTTGGATTTTATACTTGAACGCTAATATGTTAGGGTGTTAATCCTTCGATGATTTTAAGAATAACAAATATTAAAAACAAAACTCTTCAAACAATTTAGGTACACTGTGCTAAAAGTTGGCCAAAGAAACTCGTTTTGGACAAAATAATAAATAAATATTAAATATGAAAGATTACAACTTTCATTATACTTTAATTTTTAATACACAATTGTAGTACATTTTCAGACCTGCTCACCATATTTTTTACATGGGCTGCCTATCAATATGAGCTCTATAAAAGCGCATTCATATATGAAAATTAAATTAACAGACTGGTATGAAATATTGAAATACTTATAATTTTATTCTCGATTTAAGCCAAAATATACTTAATTTTTGATGTTATATAATGATTGTTAGCTTTCATAGCAATAAAAGCATTTACCCGGGACGCTCGCATCCGATTGATTTCAACTTATAACCGTCAACTCAGCTCCTTAGGAACACGTATAGGTTTTCTGGTGAATTTACCGATATATTTATCTTACACTTTCAGCGTCTCAACATATCTCCAAACAATAATGTACTTTAAATCGATCGGGAGCTAGTGTCCTGTGTAAACGAAGTCGGTAAATGTTGTTTGTCTCTTCAAACATCTGCCAATGCTTATCGTACCTATAACTTTTATGTTTTTGTTTTGTTATAGGGAATATGCAGGAAAACCGCTAGTAATCAATGCATGTGGACGAGAAATAAAGAACTGGCATCTTGCAAGAAATCACTGTTTTCATCGTACTCACCATTTCGCGGTGATCTGGAAAGAAAGTCTGCTCAATGAGTGGAAATGAGTCCTTGCCGATGCGCCTCTGAATTTGAAGCAGGTGTCCGAATACCCAAGGTTTATCCTATCAGGAAGAATGCCAGATTAGAATAGTATTTATTTCCCCCGTTGATGTCGTCGGTTTAAAGTTAAAACTCACTAAGTAATATTCTGATGGAGTCCTCTTAAATCTTAAATTAGTTATCTGGAAAATAGCATTCGAGACGTTACTTAGTGACTGTTACCTTTAAACCAACTATATTTCCTTTTGTACAAACACCTAATTGTTAATCTATTATTTTATCATAATCTATTATTAGTAGAAAAATGTGGAGAAAATATTCGAAACTTTGTTTAACATTTTTGTACGATTTGAGATAATTGTATTTAAAGATGAATTGCACCCAATGAGATATATCTATGTTATACTCGTATTAAAGCATCAGTTGCTATTATATGTATACAGTTGTACAAAACCAAAATGTGTTTAGTTATTTAGATATTGAACAATTCAATAAATAATACTGTTTTTATAGTTTTTTTTTGTTAAATATGACTTACCTGAAAGTGGTAGATCGAATTCAAATTGTTTATTGTCGGTATGCCACCAAATTTGAATGCTAGTAGTAGTTTCTTGTAATCCTCACCAGCGTCTTTTAAGTTTTGTCGGACCTAAAAAGTATTAAATAGCGTAATTTTCTCACTAAAAATTCCAACTTACAAAAATGTTAAAATGGACAATTGTTAAATATAGCGATATGTATAATCTGAACTGATCCAGCATATCCTTCAATGTACGTTTATAACTGTTGATATTAATGTAAACTTTAAGCCATTTTCAAAAGTATTATTTTCCATTATTTATATATACGTACGTTCCTATATTATGTAGTTTTGTGTTTATTTTTTAGAACAGTTGCTAATTGTCTAACACTAAATATTTTTTACTTTATCATACGCAGTATGTAAAGTATTGTAATCGTGCCGAAAAAAAAATTTTTAGATTTTAGCGGAAATAGGTCATTATGGGTCCCCTGAACATTTTTGACCAAGGTACAAAAAAATGTCTGTGTGTGTGTGTGTGTATGTGTGTGTGTGTGTGTGTACCCAATTTTTGTTAATTCATTTCCGGAGAAACTACTAAAGGTATCGGCACGGAACTTCATATTTAGAAGTTTCATGACCAAACTTAGAGTTGAAAAGCTTTTGGTTCTAAAGGGTCCAAAGGAACTGGGTGTTTACTCCAAGCCTTTTTCAAGGATTTGAGAAATCAGCCGCCATTTCTGTAATTTTGTCAAAATAGTTAAATAATAAATTAAAGCAGAGGAAATTTGGAATAATTTATGCCTATGACATTTTTTGGTAAAATTAATAGTTTAGCTTTTTAGTTTATTCTAAGCCTTTTTCAAGGATTTTGGAAATGAGCCGCCATTTCTGTAATTTCGACAAAATAGTTAATTAATAAATTAAAGTAGAGGAAATTTTGAATAATTTATGCCTATAACATTTTTTGGTAAAATTAATAGTTTACCTTCAAGAGCAAATTCTATTTGATCGAGATCGGTCGCATCTGCATTGATATGAAATTACATAGTAGCCAGGATTTTGACAAATATTTTTTTGTGTTGTCACATTCGAAAACAGCTGATCTCATCAGAGGTTGGAGAACCACTATGGAACGTGCCGCTGTAGTGCGAAAAATTATAAAATACAAATTTCAAATAAAATAAGATCACCAATTTGATTGTTTGTTGATAAGAAATATCAACCCGTCTTTATATCTAATTCTAAAAATGATACATTGAGAAAATTATAAATAAAGTATAGCGATGAGTGTAGTTTTATTTTAGTATGTTGGTAGGGATGTGTCATGAACAAATATAAATCTGTCAGAATTTGAATTACCTTTTTAAGGTGCGTTTTCATTAGTGATAATGGCAGTGGTAGCAGACGCCGTTATAGTATTTCCAATAGAAAATTGCTAGTGACTCATGTTTATGTACATGCAAACTAATATGTGTCATTATCACGATATGTAAGAAATACCATAATTTCGTATTCTACCACCGCCATTAGCTACCATTACCTACCAATCGGAACGCACCTTTCGTCAAAGTGGTACCAACCTAGCATTTACTATACAGAAATCATTTATTTTTTTTAAATACGGATTTCTTAAAAAGCAACACAATAAACGTTGATGTCGCTCCTGCCAAAAACTAGATAGCGCGACTCGCTCATATGCGACGGCTACACTCCGCCTTCGGTTACGCGCCGTATCACCGCTCGTCGCGCTATTCCGTACTTTCGGCATTTGTGACATAAATAACTATTATTTTAATGACGTAGTGTAGGTAGTGTCAAATGCTGATGCTTTGACAATACCTACGATTTATCTCTATAGAATAGATTCTCATGCAGCTAAACTATTAATTATATATATATTGTATGATAAAGTCATGTGCCTGGCCACATCAGATTTTTTCTATCATAACTAATCAAAAATGAAGAAGATGTATGCGCAGTACATTATATCTTCATTGAAATTTGTATTACCCAATGTCATGATTTAATAAAAAGAAGATTGGCTTTGTCTATGCAAAAAGTTAACAAAAAAATCTGATGTGGCCAGGCACATGACTTTATCATACAATATATAAAATTAATAGTTTAGCTGCATGAGAATCTATTTGACTGAGATAAATCGTGTCTGCATTAAAATTAAACTAGTTAGCCAGGATTTGACAGATATTTTGATAGTGAATAGTATCAATCGAAGGTATTGTCAAAGCATCAGCATTTGACACTACCTACTGTTATCAGAATAATAGTTGTTTATCTCACAAGTGCCGAAAGTACGGAATAGCACAACGAGCGGTGATGCGGCGCGTCACCGATGGCGGAGCGTCGTTGTCGCATGTGAGCGAGTCGCGCTATGTAGTTTTCGGCAGGAGTGACATCAACGTTTTTTGTAATGCTTGTTGAGAAATACGTATTTTAAAAAAATTCAAAAATGGTTATATTTCGGTATAGAAAATGTTAGGTTGATACCACTTCTACGAAATGTCAAGTTTAAAAAGCTAATTCAAATTCTGTCAATTATATTCGTTCATGACACTGTAGATGACGTTCCATAGCGGTTCTCCGAGTGTGACAGCGTGGTGACAGCCATAGACATTTCTGTGGTGACAGCACAAAAAAAATATTTGTCAAAATCCTGGCTACTATGTAATTTCATATCAATGCAGATGCGACCGATCTCGATCAAATAGCTCTTGCAGCTAAACTATTAATTTTACTAAAAAATGTCATAGGCATAAATTATTCAAAATTTCGTCTACTTTAATTTATTATTTATCTATTTTGACGAAATTACAGAAATGACGAAAATCGTTGAAAAATGCTAAGAGTAAATAGCCAGTTCCTTTGGACCATTTTGAACCAAAACCTTTTCAGCTCTAAGTTCGGTCATAAAACTACTAAATACGCACTTTCGTCCCGATACCTTTAGTAGTTTCTCCGGAATCGTCGTCACAAAAATCGTTTACACACGCACACACACACACACACACACACACACACACACACACACACACATACAGACATTTTTTTGTACCTTGGTCAAAAATGTTCAGGGGACCCAAAAAGACCTATTTCCGCTAAAATCTCAATTTTTTTTTTCGGCATGATTACAATACTTTAGCATACTGCGTATGATAAAGTAAAAATTGTGACATAAAAATATCGTTTGCACTTTAAAAAATGAATTTTACGAAGGGAACGTCAAGCCAAAGTGCTGGGCAGTGTTTTATTAGCTGAGAAAAAAATATTAATTACAGGAGATAGAAAAAACGCGAAATGTGCTTTTAGGTTAAAAGCACAGATGGTCAAGCAGTGTTTATGTTAGCCTGGAGAAATAATTTATTAGTTTAGGAGATTGTTTTACAACATTTATATTAATAAATTATACATATTTGAACTAACCTAACAATATATTGTTATTGATATAAAATAGCTCATAACATTAATTATGTATGTAAATCAGTAATTGAATTGTATTTTCTTCTTTATAATATAGGTTGACGCATAAAAATTAGATAATTATTTCAACCAAAAATCAGTTAAAAAAATGCTCTCAGTACATCAAAGTTATGCTTGGTTTAGGTGGTAATATTTTGTCTCATGTTGGTTGTGTTTTAAAACAATGGACAATAAGAGGCAGAAACGAAGAGAGGGAAAACTAGTAGACATTAATTGAAATACATTAATTTACTTAGTAATTAGCATCTAGATCTCATCGTTATCTACGCTACCTATATCCAAATTTCACCAAGGCGTTACTAAAAAGTATGTGTCGAAGCCGCACATTTTTGTGGCGGCTGTTATTAATTTAAAATTATGTTCCATAATATAATTATGTTTCTCCGAGTCAGCATAGGCACAATGTTGGCAACCCTATTTTAACAGCATATTTAGTGGAATTCTAACACATCATTTCGTAAGTTTTTCCATGCAAAATTCTCCATCAAGTTGCAGTTTTTAATGAAATATGCCCAAAGTACAAAAAGTCTCGTTTTTACACTTTTGGAACTTGAAAAACTAATAATAGACGTGATATTTACGCTATGAAACAAAAAACCATGTGACAACTCTGTGATAATGTTGCACGGGATTTTAAACCGGGCGGACGGTTATTTTTGTTGCGCTTGGGACAGTAATTAAATCCGACTTTACAGGATTATCATTAGCCTTTCTCTTCAAAGCTTTGAAGTGTAAGGTCCAAGCTTTAATTTCAGTCGAATGAAACAACCTTTCAGTTCATTTACTTTAATTTCAAGGTGTTTGCCGCTTTTGGTTCCGCTTTGGACATTAATGAAATTCACATAGTTGTCGTTGGCATATATATATTCAAAGCTTTTGAAGTTTTGAATAAAACAAGTTTATGTTAAATTGGGATAATTAAAAGCCTTTTTATCCTTTTTATTACCGGTATTTTAATTTAACAACCGATTTCGACTCAACTTCGGGTCATCCTCAGCTTAAATGGGCAATGTGTCAGAGAAAAGCAAGAAGACTTGTCAGGGATTGCATTATATAAAATCATTTAACATGAAAACAATTTAAAACATACGTGTGCGAGAGACAGTTGCTGGTACGGAAATGTTCCTGATGCTCTTGAAATGTTTGTCCCTCAAAAGAATCTTGTTCGCCGGATTTAATACAAATATTAGGATCTGAAACGTAACTATAGTTACGGAAAATGATATTAAGTGGATAGGCGGTGGACTCCAGAAAGCTTTTTAGTTTAAAACTGTAATACATATTGATAAAATTTAAAAGTTGGTAGTTTGTTTGTTTAGTTATATTGCATTGTTTAAAACAATCAACATGGGTTGTGGGACTCAAGTATTTATTTGTTTATAATTTTACTAAAACTGTACTATGTAATTGATTGCTCTATCAGTTCTATTTTAAAAGAATCATTCACCAAGTTATCGCACTGAAATCTTCACACAAAAACTACATACAGATCAACTCAATAATCAATAATGATTAATAGTTTACCAAACAATCTTGAGCATAGTATTTCTAAAACTAAGCCACTAGTACTAAACCAGTAACTACGTTGATTTTGATAGTCTTACCAATAAGAAATCCGGTTTAAACGATCTATTTGCTCTTGATCCGCTCCTGTAGGGGCCAATGAACACATTGACGCCTTCAGGACTAGCATGCACATTGATTTCTTTGAATTCGGCTTGCTCCACTCTAATATCATGATCTCCAATCTTCTTCCCGCGAAAGTACTTCGACCAATCGGTATTCTGGTCGTCTATTACCAGCAGTGTTAAGTATTTTCCAGAGGTGACAGAAGACGTAACACGACTCGCACTCGAAACAGCAGCACCAAGTATGGAAGCTCCTTGGTCCCTCGCCTGACCCGTAAGGGATTGGACCCGTTGCAATAAAGACTCCCTAGATTTGGCCGGGCTGCTGGGAGCACTTGTCGTCTTCGATCCGGGTCTTAAGTTGAGGGAGAGATCCCCGGAAGATGTTGTCTGTGCTTGTGCTGGCGCTGGCCCTGGCCCTGTCGCTGGCGCTGGAGGCGGTGGTGGTGGAGGACCCTGAAAATAATTGAAACAGATTTAGTTTTGGTACTATTCACTTTGGTTCAAACAATTTGGGTCAAACTATCTAATAATAATATAAATTTTTTATTTAAGAATAATTTGTTACCAATCACATACAAACTTACTGTTAAACTAAGATCAATGAGATTACCGATTATTTCTAAATGACTGACAACATCATCCTATCAATTCAACACCTCATAAAAAATGTCTAATTCATCATTTAGAAGACAATATAATTGATGATTTAAAGACTGCGTTAGGTTTATGGGACTCTACTCGACGCGGGCTTCCGGTCATTTGGCCCGGTTAGGCCTTGTGAAGGTAAGCACCATGGTCTTCAAAAATTTTTAAAAATATACTTTCGTTTGCCCATCGTTTGCCCTCGATTGCAATTTAGTAATAGTTTCGCTTGCCTCCTCATAGTTTCCGAGAAAATTAAGTATTTCTCTAAGGGGGGGGGGGGGGAGGGTTCTAAATCCCACCACACGAGAAATTCAAACACAAAAAATTGCCCCAATTTTTCCTATCACAAACAAATAATGATTTTTTTTCGAAATCTGATATGAAGTTGGCACCCACAAATTTTCGCTTTTCTCCTTATAGTTTTCCCGCAATTGACTTCTCCTCATTGCAGTAAATCTCAGATGCTAACACATTTATCCCCACGTCTATTATTACTAAAAGCGTAAAAGTCATCGGCGACAATTTTGGGCGAATATTCAGGCGTCAAAGGATATTGTCAGACTTTTGGTTTATAATTCCCGACCGGCTACCGTGGATTCCTATCCATTCTTTCAAACATTAGATTAGGAGATTTTTTTTCGATTTTTGCTAAAATGGTAAGAAAAGGGTCGAAACGTCAGAAAATTTGCCAAATCGTGCGGTTGCTAAGCGACCGCAAAGTCGTTGACAGTGGCGACAGAGCAAGTTGCGGGAGCCAGATTTAGGTCCGGTGTGCACCAAACAGACGTTCAAGCGGATAAAAATATATACAAATACAGTTAGTTTAATAAATTGACACGCGACATAGTCTATTTATCTATCCAAAGGTATATTTTTCAGGAGAAGGGACATATATTCCAATGCGCGGTACGCCTTGTTACATACATACATAAATACACAACCCGTGTAGCCCGGGAGGTAACGAAAGAAATTTCCGGGTCATTTTCGCAAGCTTTATTTTTTTATATGCGTTATGTGTGTATTGTATAATAGTAATCTGAACGTCTGCCGGCGCACTTCCGCGACAGGGGGTTACAGGAGGGTTACAACCCCTTATTATAACCCCTTATAATGTTATTAGTTGCAGATTATTATTTTTTGGTTTGCTGATATACAAGAAGCATTTCAATCAATTTCATCCTTGCGGACATAATTTTTTATTTTTTTTTTTCGCTTTTGCTTATATGGTTGGCAGACGAGTTTTGGTGAGGAATTTAAGTGGCAGACGATATTTTCTAAGTTTCTTATGTTTCAACTAGATAGAATCAATAGATACAATCAGTTTCGCGTATGTAGCTGTAATTTTTTTTTAATTATGTTTTTGCTGGGGTTGTAACCCGCCTGTAACCCCCTGTCGCGGAGGTGCGCCGGCAGACTTGAGATTACTATTATACATTACACACTTAACTCATACACAAAAAATCTGATTTGGCCAGGCACATGACTTTATCATACAAAATATAAAATTAATAGTTTAGCTGCCTGAGAATCGATTTGGTTGAGATAAGTCGTGTTTG
This sequence comes from Melinopterus prodromus, assembly GCA_964023965.1. NCBI lineage: Eukaryota > Metazoa > Arthropoda > Insecta > Coleoptera > Scarabaeidae > Melinopterus > Melinopterus prodromus. The sequence continues at coordinate 51,057,143 of OZ030392.1, forward strand.
CATTAAAATTAAACTAGCCGGGATTTGATAGATGTTTTGATAGTCAATAGTATCAATAGTAGGTATTGTCAAAGCATCAGCATTTGTCACTACCTACTGTCATCAGAATAATAGTTATTTATCTCACAAGTGCCGAAAGTACGGAATAGCGCGACGAGCGGTGATGCGGTGCGTCACCGATGGCGGAGCGTCGCCGTCGCATGTGAGCGAGTCGCGCTATGTAGTTTTCGGCAGGAGTGACATCAACGTTTTTTGTGTTGCTTTTTGAGAAATACGTATTTTAAAAAAATCAAAAATGGTTATATTTCTGTATAGGAAATGTTAGGTTGATACCACTTCTACGAAATGTCAAGTTTAAAAAGCTAATTCAAATTCTGACAGATTTATATTCGTTCATGTCACTGTAGATGTCACATCCGTACCAACATACTAGAATATAACTACACTCATCGCAATACTTTATTTACAATTTTCTCAATTTATCGTTTTATAATTAGATATAACAACGGGTTGATATTTCTTATCAACAAACTATCAAATTGGTGATCTTATTTTATTTGAATTTTGTATTTTGTACTTTGCTGCACTACAGCGGCAACGTTCCATAGCGGTCAAGAGCGGTTCTCCAACCTCTGATGAAATCGGCTGTTTTCGAGTGTGACAGCAATAGACATTTCTGTGGTGACAGCACAAAAAAATATTTGTCAAAATCCTGGCTACTATGTAGTTTCATATCAATGCAGATCCGACCGATCTCGATCAAATAATTTGCTCTTGCAGCTAAAACTATTAATTTTACCAAAAAATAACATAGGCATAAATTATTCGAAATTTCCTCTGCTTTAATTTATTATTTAACTATTTTGACGAAATTACAGAATTGGCGGCTTATTTGCAAAATTCGTGAAAAAGGCTTAGAATAAACTACCAGTTCCTTTGGACCCTTTTGAACCAAAAGCTTTTCAGCTCTAAGTTAGGTCATGAAACTTCTAAATATGAACTTTCGTCCCAATACTTTTAGTAGTTTCTCCGGAATCGTCGCCACAAAAATCGTTTACACACACACACAGACATCTTTTGTACCTTGGTAAAAAATGTCCAGGGGACCCAAAAAGACCTATTTCCGCCAAAATCTCAAAAATTTTTTTCGGCATGATTACAATACTTCATCATACTGCGTCTGATAAAGTAAAAATGAAGCTTGCGAAAATGAATCGGAAATTTCTGTTATTACCTCCCGGACTAGTGCCGCGCACTGGAATAATAAAATCCCGCGGCAAGTGGCAATTATTGAGTGAAAATGGGACGGAGAACGCAGATAAACAATAAAGCGGACCCGAAAAGTGAACTTTGCTTATATTAGAAGTAATCTAGCAGAGTGAGAGAGTGTTTATGCGATTATTTTTTTTATTCCGTGCATATAATGGCTTAAGATTGCTTCTTACGGCAATTTAAGCGACCATTCTACAAATAGAAGGTTAGTTTATCGCAATTTTCATCAGAAAATCAGTGCAGCGGGAATTTTGCCAATGTTCTACTAATACTTGGCAAGATTAGACACTGCGTTTCTGTAGTCGTATGTGGCTCAGTTGGGGAATTCACAGCAGTACGTATAGCATCGATTTCCTAGTATTTCTATATATTGATTTACCACATAATACGGCACAACTGTCATAACATTTATTGTTTAACAATACTGAGCAAATTTGTCGTTTGCTTCGCTCTGAGATAAGAATTATAAACAATTGAACTTAAGTAATGCGCGAAAGTCTAAATATGCTTAGATGGTTTATTTTTATTTCAATATCTAGATTTGTTGGTTCCAAACAACAAAACTCTTCAAATATGTCTTGTAACATTTGTTTAACCATCCTGAATAAACTTTGCGTTTGCCTCCTTCTGACATAAAAGTTATAAACATATGAACTCATGAAATGCGCGTGATTGTAAGTACTTTGACATGCTTTATTATTTATCTCAATTTTTAGAACTGCCCAAACAACAAAACTCTCCCCATATGTCCTCCATTATTTGTTTAACCATCCTGAGCAAATTTGGCGTTTCCAGAACTTAAGAAATGCACGCAAATCTAAATATTATTTGCTGTTTTATCTCAATTTCTAGAAGGGCTCAAACAACAAAACTTTTCGGTACGAAAAATTCCGTTGCACTAGATTGTTTAAGATTTATTGTGCAAATGTGCATAGTTTATAATTGTCAAATTAGATGCTTAATAATTCTTTAGCTTTTGACGATAGACCTAAACTGACTGAAACTCTAATAAGCCTGTTTTTAGAACATTCTATTCCGCACTTCAATCTTGCGTAGCATGTCATCATCTACAAGAATACTTCGGATTATGAATACCATTTAAAATTTGTATGTTGTTTGACATTAAGCAAACCTCCATTTATGCAAGATAAATCATATACTAAGCTCAAATGAATCATAACTATCAAAACGGGTGATATTTCTAATTTCCAAAATTAGTTCACTTGTTTCCTTGTCATTCATAGTTACCTCAGAATGTTTTTGATATAAATGCACGTCTTAGACATTAATTTTGCAATGTCTCCAAAACAGTGGCAGTATACAAGTTGTTGTAAAAATCATAAGGACAAAAATCCTTACGATATATTTTGAAGAAACTAATTTTGGACTCGACCAGGTTATAAACTTGTACGTTGTTCCAAGTCTACTAAAATAGATAAAATGAGTAATGGCATTAAATAATAAGTCTCTCGTATTAAAAAATAGTATTATCTCAAAAACATAAATTGATATTAATCGGAGTTAAGAATACAAATCACCATCGATACACTTAATTTGACATTTCCCAATACAGCGATAAGAACAAATGGTTGTTAACAAAGTGTTTTTGACATTATTGCAAAGAAAGCTATCGTCAATTCGTTATTTCTTTCAGTTAGTAGTGGGCGTTTTAATCTGCCTTAAACGCCTTTTAGCGGTCCTTAACCAATTTTTATAGTTCATTAAATTCTTTTCAGCAGTCCGGTAGTGCTTTCTGGAAGTCTTTAAACGCTTTTTACCGGCCCTTAAGCGCTTTTAGCGGCGAGCATTGTGCTTTCAAGATATGAGTTGTAGACCTATCGGTATGTAGAGGATTTAAAAGGATTTATATGGTGAACATAAGCTTTAAGATAATCTACCATATCGACCTGAAGTGGGTATTGTGAACGGTTGCTAGGGATATTTACGTTCGACGAATGGTACGCAGGAAAGTAAACTTTACGTAAACGTGAGATATTAACAAAAAGGAAACCCGATTAAACGACAACAAAAAAAAACACAAAGAGATAGTTTTCACTCCAAAACGAAGAAAAGTTCTATCTACACTCATCAACAGAGCCGGGAAGTTATGCAATTCTAGTAGCTTGGAGGAATATATGGAGTGGAGTTAGAATATTCGTCGGGTAATATTTTTTTTTTGTATTAAAGTGTTTTCTGTTAAGAGTTATAGTATTACTATAGTTTCCTTTTAACAACAGAACAAACGTATTGAAGGCCACGTCTCATAATAATTGTAAGCAAAATAATGTACATACATCGTCGTGTTACAGGGACATTTGACATGGACATTATTTCTGTAGTTTAGATTCGAAGAAACGTACAACTACTATTATACCCATGAGTTCAAATTGTTGGCAAATCTGTATTTTCCGATTGCCGGGACTATTAATATTGCTCTCTAATTTAGCCAGAGTTTACCCAATCGGCAACGGAGTATCTCATGGGAAATTATTGCTCAACAGCAATACTCATCACATGTTTGCAAGTTTAGGTACTATGGGACTGATTTTCAAAACAAAGTCCCTCGGTACGTACATGTATTATTTCTCCACGAAAAATGAAAAAAAAAAAATTGCCGGGCAAATATTTCTGGTAATTGAATACCACAGTGTAAGGTTACCGTAACTTTGACTACCTATAAATAGGCTTACCATAATTATGAAAATTCAAACCGGGATAAGAATTACCTAGTTTTGAAAATAAGTCAACACTCCATCCGCGCCCTGTGGTGGCTTTAGTCTTTATCAACTTTAGTTTTTTGTGTCCTGTTTTTCTGCTTCTCAAGTGTTTTCTTATGTATTTCGTCTTTTATATAATCCGAACATCAGATATACCAAAATTATCAACAATTGGGACGTTCCCACAAAAGTAAATTTGAATACAAAATATATTTCAACACAAAACAGCAAAAATTACTGTGCATAAATAGTGATGGTGACACTGATTTTGTCACAGGAGAAATCGTTTCAATTTTGTTTACATAGATTCCAAACCAAGAAGTCTGCGTAACGCAAATCTAAAACGTGATGGAGACTTTCCCGGCTCGTCATCTACAAACAAAAAGTGCTTTGAAATGTCCATATAATATAATGTGACAAAGGAAAAACTGGAATAAGTGTAATTATTCATTGAAACTCTCGTATTTTTCGCTGATGTACATTTAATATGATATCTTCTTTAAACAAATTAAAAAAAAACAATTGAAGCATTCCACAAATTTTATGTTGCAGAACAATATTGCTGTCACTATTGGTGTTAAATAAGACAGAAATAGTGCGTCATCTCGGAAGCCGCTGGAAGTACTCATATTTTAATAATTATTTTTTGAAAACATTGCAAATTTAAAGCACTGGAACCTTTACACCTAAGAAATTGGCGTATGTTGTTTTTTATAAATATTCACATTGGTTAGATTATTAAATTGTGTATGGTAACAATCATAGCATGTATTTACAAAATGTTCCGAAATCGACTACCAAAGAATTAAACCCCCATTAATGATCTTTAATTTGACTCATGACAGAAAATTATAGAACAACATTTAGAAAAGTTATAAGTTTTATATTATAACATTTTGCTAAAGCAGAACACAGTAATGTTCAGTTGAAGCCACACAACATAAGTACAATATCGTTATTTAGGGGTTCTTCACCTATAATTTAGTATATGGAAGAAAGTTATATAATAATGTTTGAAAAAGTTATGAACATGTTGTTATCACAGCCATCCAAAATATCAACTCCCTCCACTTGGTGTCATACATAATATCGTAATGTGGCTTTTCAGCTTTTATAATAATCATTTAATGTATAATCCCAATCAATTGCCTACAATTTGGCTAAGAGAAAAGGATTTAAAAAGTTTTTGTAAAAGTTATAAACATTTTTGTATTGTAAAGATAAGATGTATTGTAATTTGTACCGCAATACTCAAGTAAGTAGTAGACAAAATTACTGTGATTAAGGGGTTGTATGCCACAAAGAACATTGCTCAGCGTAAATGAGTAAATAGAACGATTAATTACCTACGAATTTGTGCTATGAAGCAAGCATATTTAACAATTTTTTTTAAAATTTCCTATACATTTAATTTTTGTATAAGTTATAACAATTTTTCTGTAGCGTTTTCGTAGTAGATCTGAAAGCTTGCATAGAAAGTATATGCAAATTATTGTGATTTAAATGTTGTTTGCTACAGAACGGGAAATAGTGACTAACTAATTGAGATAGGTAGTCTACATGTTGACGTATGGAATATCGTCGTTCAGTAATTTTGAAACGTTATAAACAATTTTCAGCAATCAACTTCGTGTTTCTTTGGCTGTCGATACTTTAATATTGTTACAATACTAATCGGCTAGTCGCTCTGTTGTCTATTAGCAAGGGAGTTGTTACCCCTAAATCATCATTATTTTGTTTATCTCTCAATAAGTATCGAAAAGTAGTAAAATGAAAGCATTTTTCTTGGTAAAGAACATATGACTTGAGGCCTTTTTAGATTTCCAAAATTCTACCATTTGCAAGTTTCAAAATTAGATGTGTCCACCGATCAAAAACAATACCTGATTCACTAATTTGACAATAACCAATAAATCTTTTGATCTGAGTGATTTGTTACTGATATAAATTCGAGTAAAGAATTTTAGCCGGGACACATACCAAACCGGCCGGGACGCCGAAACCGATGTCCCAAACCGGGACTGTCCCGGTCAAACTGGGATGTATGTAATCCTACCTATAAACCGCTATTGTAATCTTTAAGTGCATACTTAGATTTTATTACAGATTTTCTCTGCTTTCCAACCGTTATGGACATCATAAATGTTTTATTGTATATACGCTACTTACTCATAATATTTATAACATTTTATGCTTTTCTCCTACGCTCTTAAAAGATTAAGTTCATGGGTATGAAGTATGGAGCTGAACAATACATAAAATAAGGTTAAACTGTATTAGACTGGAATTTAGTGCACAGATGAAGGACACACGGACAAACAAAAATCCTAATCCTTTTTTATGTGACAATATTTTGAAATATTACTCACCTGGGGTTGTGAGGTAACTGGTGGTGGTTTCATGTATGGGTCCACTTGGGACTCATTCTCGTCGCACTCTGAGGACAGGTCCCCAGAGCTGAATCTTCGTTTCAGGTAATTGACATTGGTGGTGAAGGACTGCCTGAAGCTGCTGAACGAAATGGTGGGGCCGTTTGCGGTTGGTCCGCAATACTTTCCGCACTCGCTAATCTTGCCGGCTAAATTTTAGCCCGACAACTGTAACACACCCTGAAAGAAAAATGGTAAAATTTGTTTTGGTGTGGGTTCGTATAAAACTATGATATTATTTTTTAGGAGAAATAAACAACATAAACACCCAATTATAGATGAATAATGAAGAAAGTTGAACCAACAACAGTTGTGCGAATTCATTAAGCGAGTGAAAAAAAATTGGGTCTGGTTTAAATAGAAAATATAAAATGCAAGCGATAAATGTTTAAAAATGTTTAAATGTTTTTTCCATTATTTCGGTACAGTGTCTTAAACTCTTAAACTGGACGAAGAAGGAAATACGCGATCTGGACATTAAAACCAGAAAATAGTTAACATTAAATTTTATTATTCATCCTAGGTCTGATGTCTGCAGGCTATAGCTGCATGGCCAAGATGGTGGTTGTTGCTTGCAGCATTAGAAAAATATTTGTTATTTGGAAATGTTAAATTTAGGAAATTTTTTAAAGGCCAACACGAAAGTTTAAGTCATTAGGCAATTAATTAGGGATACTTCTGTTAAGTCGATAGTTAGTAAACATCTATAATTATTTTAGAAAAATTTCTGGTGGTAGAACTAGATATATATGAAAATAAAATTTTAGTGTAGAGTTTAAAGCGAAGTTAAAAATGAATCAGAAAATGAGAGGGGGTTTTGTCAGTAAGCCAATGCATGGTCAATTCTTAAGAGTTGTAGAAGTTGACGGTATTTCTAAGCCCATGGCTTCGTCATGGGAACATTAAAGCTGAAACTGATTCCACTATCATTTCTACAGTTTTCCTTTGCTATGCAACCTAATGTTACTAAGCATAAATGGCGTTGTTTTTCAAAGTTGAGTTGACCTGCAGTGATACTCGCAAAGGGAGTACCCTAGGCTTCAGCGAAGCTCGGTACAACCAATTTGCCCTGATGCATTACTCATTACTTTTCAAAATCTATTAGTGTAATTTTAGTATTTATATGTTGGATCTAAATTAATATATTTAATGCCAGAGAATTAATATCAGAGAATTCCAATAAATAATAATAATATTAATCCACGCCTTCACACCCCCAAGAGCTTTTGCCACTACGAGGGCATCGGCAGGCCGAATCGCCGTGGATAAAGGAAAACCAGAGAAAACCTACACTCTGGAAACACGCCGTGAGAAACACACACTCAGAAAATGTGTATTTATGTGGAAAGATGGTGGTCGATATGTTTCTAGTTAGTAAAGCCACATTCTTATATTGCAAATTGTATATCAGATTTCCGAAAATGACGCAAAAAGGTTACGTGAGCAAACAACAATGTGTGAATGACGTGATAAGATCAAATACAAATTTGTAGTATAAGTAACCGTAACATTTTCTGAAGGGGTGCCATGTTAATTTAAAATTAATGTCACCATAACGTCATGTACAACTTTGAGGTTCAGATTTATTAAACGCATTTATTATTTATATGTCTAGGGATGTTTAGATTTATTTTATTTATTTAAATTATTACTTGTTTATTTTAAATTAAAAAATCTGATGTGGCCAGGCACATGACTTTATCATACAAAATATAATATTAATAGTTTAGCTGCATGAGAATCTATTTGATTGAAATAAATGGCGCCTGCATTAAAATTAAACTACTTAGCCAGGATTTGACAGATATTTTGATAGTCAATAGTATCAATAGTAGGTATTGTCAAAGCATCAGCATTTGACACTACCTACTGTCAGAATAATAGTTATTTATCTCACAAGTGCCGAAAATACGGAATAGCGCGACGAGCGGTGATGCGGCGCGTCACGGATGGCGGAGCGTCGCCGTCGCATGTGAGCGAGTCGCGCTATGTTGTTTTCGGCAGGAGTGACATCAACGTTTTTTGTGTTGGTTATTGAGAAATACGCATTTAAAAAAAATCAAAAATGGTTATATTTCTGTACACGAAATGTTAGTTTGATACCACTTGTACGAAACGTCAAGTTTAAAAAGCTAATTCAAATTCTGACAGATTTATATTCGTTCATGCCACTGTAGATGTCACATCCGTACCAACATACTAAAATATAACTACACTCATCGCTATACTATGCGCTATACTTTATTTACAATTTTCTCAATTTATCGTTTTTACAATTAGATAAAACAACTGGTTGATAATTCTTATCAATGATAAATAAATAAAATTGGTGATCTTATTTTATTTGAATTTTGTACTTTGCCGCACTAGAGCGGCAACGTTCCATAGCGGTTCTCCAACCTCTGATGAAATCAGCGGTTGCCGAGTGTGACAGCCATAGACATTTCTGTGGTGACAGCACGAAATAATATTTGTCAAATTCAGGCTACTATGTACTTTCATATCAATGCATATGCGACCGATCTCGATCAAATAGAATTTGCTCTTGAAGCTAAACTATTAATTTTACCAAAAAATGTTATAGACATAAATTATACCAAATTTCGTCTACTTTAATTTATTATTTATCTATTTTGACCAAATTACAAAAATGACGGTTCATTTGCAAAATCGTTGAAAAATACTAAGAGTAAATAGCCAGTTCCTTTGGGCCTTTTTGAACCAAAAGCTTTTCAGCTCTAAGTTTAATCATGAAACTTCTAAATATTTTTATTTATTTATCTCACAAGTGCCGAAAGTACGCAATAGCGCGACGAGCGGTGATGCGGCGCGTCACCGATGGCGGAGCGTCGCCGTCGCTTGTGAGCGAGTCGCGCTATGTCGTTTTTGGCAGGAGTGACATCAACGTTTTTTGTGCTGCTTTTTGAGAAATACGTATTAAAAAAATTCACGAATGGTTATATTTCTGTATAGGAAATGTTAGGTTGATACCACTTCTACGAAACGTCAAGTTTAAAAAGCTAATTCAAATTCTGACAGATTTATATTCGTTCATGGCACAGTAGATGACACATCAGTACCAACATACTAAAATATAACTACACTCATCGCTATACTTTATTTACAATTTTCTCAATTTATCGTTTTTACAATTTGATATAACAACGGGTTTATATTTCTTATCAACAAACAATAAAATTGGTGATCGTATTTTGTATTTTGCCGCACCAGAGCGGCAACGTTCCATAGCGGTTCTCCATCGGTTCTCCAACCTCTGATGAAATCAGCTGTTTTCGAGTGCGGCAGCCATAGACATTTCTGTGGTGACAGCACAAAAAAATATTTGTCATAACCAGGCTACTATGTAGTTAAATATCAATGCAGATGCGACCGATCTCGATCAAATAGAATTTGCTCGTGCAGCTAAACTATTAATTTTACCAAAAAATGTTATAGACATAAAATATACAAAATTTTCTCTACTTTAATTTATTATTTATCTATTTTGACGAAATTACAGTAATGACGGTTCATTTGCAAAATCGTTGAAAAATGGTAAGAGAAAATAGCCAGTTCCTTTGGATCCATTTGAACCAAAAGCTTTTCAGCTCTAAGTTTGGTCATGAAACTTCTAAATATAAACTTTCGTTCCGATACCTTTAGTAGTTTCTCCGGAATCGTCGTCACAAAAATCGAGTACACACATACACACATACACACACACACACACACAGACATTTTTTTGGACCTTGGTCAAAAATGTTCAGGGGACCCAAAAAGACCTATTTCCGCTAAAATCCCGATTTTTTTTTTCGGCACGATTACAATACTTTACATACTGCGTATGATAAAGTAAAAATACGTTTTTTAAAGAAATAAATATAAAATTTCTGTATAGTAAATGCTAGGTTGGTACCACTTTGACGAAACGTCAAGGATAAAGGTGCGTTCCGATTGGTAGGTAATGGTAGCTAATGGCGGTGGTAGAATACGAAATTATAGTATTTCTTACATGTCGTGATAATGACACATATTAGTTTGCATGTACATAAACATCAGTCACTAGCAATTTTCTATTGGAAATACTATAATGGCGTCTGCTACCACTGCCATTATCACTAATGAAAACGCACCTTAAAAAGCTAATTCAAATTCTGACAGATTTATATTTGCTTATGACACATCCCTACCAACAGGCTAAAATAAAACTACACTCATCGCTATACTTTGTTTATAATTTTGTCAATTTATCGTTTTTAGAATTAGATATAAAGACGAGTTGATATTTCTTATCAACAAACAATCAAATTGGTGATCCTATTTTATTTGAAATTCGTATTTCATAATTTGCCGCACTAGAGCGGCAACGTTCCATAGCGGTTCTCCAACCTCTGATGAGATCAGCTGTTTTCGAATGTGACAACACAAAAAAATATTTGTCAAAATCCTGGCTGCTATGTATAGTTTCATATTAATGCAGATGCGACCGATCTCGATCAAATAGAATTTGCTCTTGCAGCTAAACTATGAATTTTACCAAAAAATGTCATAAACATAAATTATTCAAAATTTCCTCTACTTTAATTTATTATTTAACTATTTTGACGAAATTACAGAAATGGCGGCTCATTTGCAAAATCCTTGAAAAAGGCTTAGAATAAACTACCAGTTCTTTTGGACCCTTGTGAACCAAAAGCTTTTCAGCTCTAAGTTAGGTCATGAAACTTCTAAATATGAACTTTCGTCCCGATACCTTCAGTAGTTTCTCCGGAATCGTCTCCACAAAAATCGTTTACACACACACACACGCACACACACACACACACAGACATTTTTTTGTACCTTGGTCAAAAATGTTCAGGGGACCAAAAAAGACCTATTTCCGCTAAAATCTCAATTTTTTTTTTCGGCATGATTACAATACTTTATAATACTGCGTATGATAAAGTAATAAATTTTATGATAGCTGGACTTTGAAAGTAATCATCTTTAGATTATTTGCTTCAAAAATGTAAGCGGTTTTCTGTGGTCTCTCCTTTTACTACTTGGCTGGCTACCGGGACCAACGGCATTTATACCAAATTAGGAACGGTTTTTTACATTTCTTCGTTATTTAGATGTCACGCTAATGTATTCAAGATTTGTTAAAGAAAACTAGAAATTTAATCATTTTCTTTTTTCAATTTGTAGTCTTCATTTTTCCCTTTAATAATCAAAGTGTGAAATACGACGATAATGCCATTACATAGAATTCGCGGTGCATGTTCTAGGGAAATTTCGCGTGTACTATTTTATATCGATCGAAACATAATTGGAGAAAGCCCAAATGTATCGCGTGTCTTACATTATTTACTAACAAAATCAGATTTTATATCACTTCGTGATAATATCACAGCTTGCGCAATTTTTTGGTGAACGAGTAATGCTAGACAGACTTTAATGTGGTTTATCTACAACTATAATATATACCCCATTAATAGCCGATATGCATAAATAAATCTTCTCACTATACAAATCTAGGTTAACAACAGCTAATCTCAGTAAGTCTTCGGGTTTCTCTAAAACTGGGTTATATCAAAGAGTATGTACTTGAATACGTATGCGACAAAGCGAGAGATTAAAATGAGAACTGGAGCAAACTTCAAAGCTTTAATTTGCAGAAATGAAGTAATTCGCATAAAATGCACATAATGTGTAAGTATGTACTTATATGTACAGATTCAGGTTGTATCGTAATATGTTCGTGAATATGTATGTATGATTTCAAACAATGAAACGAACACACCTATTTTTGGAAAAAGGTTATTTATCGGGCAATTCCGTCATTCGAAGAAGCAACACCTATTACTTTATCATACGCAGTATGCTAAAGTATTGTAATCATGCCGAAAAAAAAAAATGAGATTTTAGCGGAAATAGGTCTTTTTGGGTCCCCTGAACATTTTTGACCAAGGTACAAAAAAATGTCTGTGTGTGTGTGTGTGTGTCTGTGCGTATGTATGTCTGTGTGTAAATGATTTTTGTGGCGACGATTCCGGAGAAACTACTAAAGGTATCGGAACGAAAGTTCATATTTAGAAGTTTTGTTACCAAACTTAGAGCTGAAAAGCTTTTGGTTGAAAGGGGTCCAAAGGAACTGGTAGTTTATTCTAAGCCTTTTTGAAAGATTCGCAATATTGCGACACAATGACATACACCTACTACCAGTTCACATCATCTGTCATTTATTATTAGTGTTATTAGTGTGCCTTACAACATTTAACCGTAGACAGATTTATAATTATATACTGATAGTTCCGCCAGTGCCGCCATGTATCCGAAAATTAAAAGAACCCTTCACATATTTCTGTAGTAAAAATTGAACCCTGACGAAGCCAAAGACCTGTTGGCGAAACGTTGGCAAAAATTTAAACCTTAGAAATAAACTCTAGACTGCAAAGCGTTAATTGATTATTTTAATAGTTTAGCTTTAAGAGCAAATTCTATTTGATCGAGATCGGTCGCATCTGCATTGATATGAAACTTCAAAGTAGCCTGGGTTTGACAAATATTTTTTTGTGCTGTCACCACAGAAATGTCTATGGCTGGCACACTCGAAAACAGCTGATTTCATCAGAGGTTCGAGAACCGCTATGGAACGTTGCCGCTCTACTGCGGCAAAGTAGAAAATACAAAATTCAAATAAAATAAGATCGCCAATTTGATTGTTTGTTGATAAGAAATATCAACCCGTTGTTATCTAATTGTAAAAACGATAATTGAGAAAATTGTAAATAAAGTATAGCGATAAGTATAGTTACGTTTTAGTATGTTGGTACGGATGTGACATCTACAGTGTCATGAACGAATATAAATCTGTCAGAATTTGATTTAGCTTTTTAAACTTGACGTTTCGTAGAAGTGGTATCAACCTAACATTTCCTATCCAGAAATATAACCATTTTTAATTTTTTGTAAGTACGTATTTCTCAAAAAGCAACACAAAAAACGTTGATGTCACTCCTGCCGAAAACTACATAGCGCGACTCGCTCACATGCGACGGCGACGCTTCGCCTTCGGTGACGCGCCGCATCACCGGTCGCCGCGCTATTCCGTACTTTCGGCACTTGTGACATAAATAACTATTATTCTAATGACGTAGTGTAGGTAGTGTCAAGTGCTGATGCTTTGACAATACCTACGATTTATCTCAATAAAATAGATTCTCATGCAGCTAAACTATTAATTTTATATATTGTATGATAAAGTCATGTGCCTGGCCACATCAGATTTTTTTGTTTGTTTTTACTTTATCATACGCAGTATGATGAAGTATTGTAATCATGCCGAAAAAAAAATGAGATTTTTGTGGAAATAGGTCTGTATGGGTCCCCTGAACATTTTTGACCAAGGTACAAAAAAATGTCTGTGTGTGTCTGTGTGTATGTATGTCTGTGTGTGTAAACGATTTTTGTGGCGACGATTCCGGAGAAACTACTAAAGGTATCGCCACGAAAGTTCATATTTAGAAGTTTTGTGACCAAACTTAGAGCTGAAAAGCTTTTGGTTCAAAAGGGTCCAAAGGAACTGGTAGTTTATTCTAAGCCTTTTTCAAGGATTTTGCAAATGAGCCGGTATTTCTGTAATTTCGACAAAATAGTTAAATAATAAATTAAAGTAAAGGAAATATTGAATAATTTATGCCTATGATATTTTTTGGTAAAATTAATAGTTTAGCTTCAAAAGCAAATTCTATTTGATCGAGATCGGTCGCATCTGCATTGATATGAAATTACATAGCAGCCAGGATTTTTCAAATTTTCGGTCTACTGACAGAACCGGTAGTGTCAAATGTTGATGTTTTGACAATATCTCACGATATCTACTGTCAATAGTAAAAAGATTTTATATTGTGATACCGTGTACGGTCCTTGCCTGACGGCGTCGGATAGGCAGCGTGTTCAGCGTGTCCAAACTGTATGTGTTCTGTTTGTTTCTGGTTTGAGGAAGTATGATCATGTATCGAATGGGCTGGGCGACTTGGGGTGGTTAAACATGGATAACACTAGGGTGTTTCATGCAGCAATGTTATATCATAAGTTGCTATCCAAGAGGATCCCACAATACCTCATGCGGAAGATACCCTGTAGAACGGATGTCCATAACCTTAATTTAAGATTCAGGGGTTTGTTTGCTCCACCTGCCCATCGCGCTGAGCTGTATACGTGGTCATTCTCTTACCAGGTCAGTCACATACACAGTCTCAGGGAAGATATGAAAAAATTATCGTTAACCAGTTTTCGGGGGAAAGGTGAAGTGTTATCTGTTTGCTCAACAGGGGGGACTTTAGGCATTAAGCGCACATCGGAGGTTTTAATTTTTATTTTTTATATGCATGTGCGATGTTTTGTTGAGTTGGATTTGCTGCAATTACGTGTAATTAGACTCTAGAGTAATTTTGTTTTTGTTTTTGTTTTGATAGGTTCTCGGAATTATTGTTATATTATTGATACAACTGTCTTATTAATGTCTTAGTTCTAGTTTGCGTAAGGGGTTGAGTGGAAGAGCAAGGCTATTTGGAAACAAGTGTGCTGATCTCCGCCCTAAATATAAATATTATTTTGTTGCATTTAATATTGTTTTGTTAATAAAGAAGGAATTATCTATTTATTTAATTAATTATTTGTCAAATCCTGGCTAACTAGTTTTATTTTAATGCAGACATGACTGATATCAATCAAATAGATTATCATGCAGCTAAACTATTAATTTCATATATTTTATGATAAAGTCATGTGCCTGGCCACATCAGATTTTTTACGTAGTTTTAAATGGCGATGGAGCTTAACTTTTGTTGTCCTTATTGGCACCTACTCCATACAAAAAATACGTACATTAAAAAACTAAAAGCCAGAAATATAATAAAAAAACATTGTCCTGTGAATGATTACTTAATATTATTCAGTTTCTAGATAAAAATACAATAAATAGAAAAAATCCAACTGGCCACGTTCCCAAGTTGACTTCTTTATTTGGTTTATTGATTGATGCCTCAAATATTGATTTTTTTTTCAAATAAAAGTGTTTCAGTTCCTCCTAAAATTACAGCCGTTTGAAATATTAACAAAGACGTATTTTAAACGCCTCTAACTTCTTAAGGAATTGAAAAGAAAATCTGATGTGGCCGTCACATGACTTTATCATACTATATTTATAAAATTAATAGTGTTGCTGCATGAGAGTCTATTTGATCGAGTGTGTGTGTGTGAGTACCCGCTGTTTGTGGCGACGATTCTTGAGAAACTACGAAAGGTATCGGGACGAAACTTCATAACTAAACTTAGAGCTGAAAGAAGTTTTGTTCAAAAGGTCCTAAATAAACTGGAGGTGTACTCTTAGCATTTTTCAACAATTATGCAAATGTGTCGCCATTTCTGTAATTTCGTCAAAATAGTTGAATAATAAATTACAGTATAAAGGAAATTTTGTACATTTTTTGACAAAAATTAATAGTTTAGCTGCATTAGCAAACTTTAACTTTGAAAGTCATGCATAGCCGTTGACACTGTTGGTCGCTCAGCGCTCTGTGCATTATGTATATACAATAAATAGTTTAGTGAAGCATTAGCAGTTTTTATTAAAACCTGCGCTAACCCAACCACACATCAAACATTGGTAAACAATAGTAAAAGTTTACGTATTGTTCCATATGAAATGTGTTTCCAGTTTCAAATCACTCTTCGCAATAACAACACAAAACATGAACCTTACAACTAAATAACAAATGTGATACATAGATCATAATTAAAACTGAAGAAAAGGCCATACCTAAATTTCAAAATTCATGCCGTCCATAAGAAACCCGTAAGTTAGCACAGGTTTCTCTATAAACTATCGGTTCTTTGAAGAAATTTCTGAATTAACTAAATTTTATTGGAAGTACGGGTAATTAAATATTTGGACAGTTTAAGAAAAATTTTACAGGGGCCATGCAATTGTTTGGACCAGACTTCGGCTTTTACTGGTTAAATTGTTTTACGCATCTTCAAAAATGAAGATTATCCGACTCTGAGTAAAAATTAAATTTATTATTATTATTACAAATACTTCGAAACCATATTGTTCTCACAACAAATGGGCTATACATAAGTAGGTATGTACAAATACACAGAGAAATTGTGTTTCACTCAAATAAATCGTCAAAACTTAAGTCTAAAAAATTTTTTTCGTTGACTGTAATAAAAGTTGTTTGTAGCAAATAAATGTAGTTATCGACTATAGTTAAATAATGATTTATTATAATCGACCATAATTTTCCCTCTATGCAAGAGAGAATGGAATACCGAAAAACTGTTTTTAGTTTTAATTTGTATGTTTATTTTCTTCTTATTTTCGATTATTCTTTATAATATACTCTCTTTGTCCAAACTCATATTATTATTACACACTTCTATTCTATGTTATATAATGTATTGCAATTATATTCGCTATCAACACAGAAACTCTCTGTGAGTGAACTATCACAATATTATTCAAACAAGAACCAGTGATCTTAAAATACTATCCAGTTGAATTGTATTTTATTAAGAGAGCATAAATACAAAATCTGACATTTTAGTTCTGCAGAAGCGTCTTCGAAATGAAAATAATAGAGCAACTTTATTTTTTATATTACTGTGAAAATGGATTATAAGAATCCATTTTCATATTATATGCAAATTCTCGACATTATTCTGGATCTAGAAAATTGGGGGTTGCAACTTTCAGGTACCTACCAGTTGTATATGACATATCTGTTTTATAGAAAAATATCTCTATTTGGGCACTAAAAAATTACTTATTCTTATTCTGAAATACTCTAATTTTAACTATCTTTGGCTGCTACGTCCCATGAGTCTTAAATCCTTGTTATTGTTTAGTACTATACATAGTGTCCCACTTTTTTCTAGCAGAACTTTTTTCAAGATAACAAATGCTCATACTGAGTAAAAAGTTTCATAGGAACTTATAAGTTTTTTGTTTTTAATTTATTAAATAGTTACAGCCGTTAATCTATAACTCTATATGGAACGTCTTACTCGGAATAACATTTACTTTCTAGAAAAAATCCGTAACGACTTTTATATATTTTAATATATTTGTCATGTTTTGCTGACAATGAGTGCTCCTTAATTCGGTCGGTTAAATGATCTGTATTATCTGTTTTTGTCCACCATTTTTGATTTCACACCCACAAATCTACTTAGTTTTACTGTAAACATCAGCATTAACGTCCTTGTAAATGACCGAGATTTGGTCGACACGCATTGTTTTATCACTAAATTTAGTGTACGCCTCCCAAACCTTTTTATCTATGCAAATTAGACTGCTAAATGGTTGAGCTAATAAACTCATTGTTTGTTTTTAATTTTGTGTAATTAGCGCTTCACGGGCAACCAAACCCCACAGTGTACGAGTGTCAACTGTCTACAGTGTTGTCAACCTTTTCTCTTCCGAATTCCCCAAATTTTATTAAAAATTTCCCTAGATTCAGAAATAATTCAATTTTCCCCAAGTCAACAACGAACCAACCAAAAAGAAAAAAATCTGATGTGGCCAGGCAGATGACTTATCATACTATACACTGTATAGTATACAGCAGTGTCAAACGCTGATGTGCTGACATTTTACAATACAGTCAATAGAATCAAAATATCTGTCAAATCCTTGCTAACTAGTTTTAAAGCAGTTTACGTGCGATCTCGATGAAATAGAATGTGCTCATGTAGCAAAACTATTAATTTTACCAAAAAATATCATAGGCATAAATTATTCAAAATTACGTCTACTTTAATTTATTATTTAACTATTTTGACAAAACTATAGAAATAGCGGACCATTTTCAAAATTGTTAAAGAATACAATAACATCCAGTTCCTTAGGACCCTTTTGAACAAAAATCTTATTAGTTTTTTAATGAAACTTCTAAATAAGTTTCGTCCCGATACCTTTGGTAGTTTCTCTGGAATCGTCGCCCCAAAAAACGTGTACACACACATACAGACACATTTTTTCTCTTGGGCAAAAATGTTCAGGGGACCCAAAAGGACATATTTCCGCTAAAAACTTAAAACTTTTTTACACAATTACAATACCTTGTGGTACTCCATATGATAAAGTAAAAAGGGTTAATTAAAAACGCTGAAATACATGATTTTAACCAAGGACGATTTTGCTTCACGAACTTTATTCTTTTGTTTTAGTAACTTTCGCAAGACCGGCTTCTTCAACAACCTGCGTTTGTTTGGTTGTTGCTCCATATTTTTGTAAATACAAAATCAATAGTTAATATGACAGAACATGACAATCATGTCATAAATATTATACTATACTTTAGCTAGGTTATAATTAATAGTCATCACAGATAGAAATTTACCTACTGTATAATGGTCTAAATGTATTGTTTTATTTAATATCAACTCAAAACAAACACACGAACAAGCATTACGTACAATATCGAGTAACCAAATCCGTATTTATAAAACTTGACAATTTTGAAGTTTAGAGCACATAACTCACCAGTAAATCCCCTATCCATTTAAGGCAGAACAACAACAAAACAAAATATTACTATTGGTGTTTTAATCATTGAAACGTAATTAAATATTCTTGAGATCAAATAAATATAAGGTTAACATGAATTAAAATCGGGTTTTCCCTAAATGTATAAGGCATTTCCCTATAACAAGTCATAATTCCCTTAAATAGGGAAATTTCCCTAAAGTTGGCAACACTGACTGTCTACAACCTACAGTGCAATAATGCGCGTCGCCAGTCCGGTAAACATGAAGTCGCTTCCCTTCTAGACACCACTGGGGACGTGGTCAAGTAGTTCTGGTGCACTGGATACTTACAACCATTTCAGAGTAAATGAACCAATCGACGCGGCGAAATTCGCTCGCTCGCGGCTAGACTGCTGTCAGCCGCGGTAGCAGACTGGCACTTGGAATTCGAGAGTAAATGCTCAATATTTTATTAATATATATATATATATATATATATGTTATAGATCGTTGTATATTGACTATTACACTATTATTTACATACAATTAAACGCCTTTTTGTTTCCTTGTTATTTTTGGGGGTTGCGCAAACCTGCAAACCAATGCACGTGCCGGCACTGAGCACAATACTGAACTTCTGGTGCCCTCTAATCTAAGCACATCAAGTATCAACTTCAATTTTCCCATACACTGGGCACGTAGTAGCCGTATGCCCGTTTATGGGACATAATGGTTTGTTCAATCTCCTAAAGTAACCAAAATCTAATATACCTACCCTTATACCGAACATCTAACAAAGTTAGACTGGAATAACAAAAGTTCAAAATGGCAAAAGTTGCACACTAAGCTTTACCGAAAAAGAAACTTCTAAAAAGTTCGGTTATTGATCGCAAATTCAATGGAAACTTGTAATTCTCAAGGATAGTTCGTAAGGATTGGCAAATGTACGCGCCGCATCCGAATCGATAACTATAAATTCTCTAGGCTCCATGAAAGGAAACTGGAGCAACAAGTACGAAATAGATTTGATCGCCTTATAGCAACGGTATCTTAAAACAAGTAACCAGGACCTGGAAGGAATAACAAGAAATTCCCCAGAGAATGTGTTCGGATAGATTGCCTTTATCGGGTTGGGATACTTGTGAGACAAACCGTTGTCAAAGGGTATTGACAAAAAGTCAATATCATCATATATGTATGATGTTATCCCAAGAAATAAAAATTTGTGACCCCGCATGTGAGAATAGCAACTACCATTGCTCGTTTCGATAAAATTGGCTCCTGTGTCTGAAGGCGCATAACTCTAAGCCTACTGAACTGAAAAAATGTCATACTCCTGAATCATTTCTACATCGATTTTTGCATTTTTAAATTATCGCTCGTCTTTCTAATTTTTTCCTAGTAAACCGCTAGCCACATAAATTTAATTTTTGTTCAGGTTACACATATTCTATAGATTGGCGTTTTCTGTTTTTGTGTAATAAAGGTTGCGGATATCTCAGTAACGAATATTAGCACGATAACGGGATATGCACGTACATAATCGTCATATTTTATTTAATGCGATTGTAGAAAAAGAATTGAATAATATTTTTAAAGTAATTCTTAAAGCGATTTAATATAAATGATATACATTTCGTGCAGCGCGCACTACGTCGATCGTAACGGTTAATGGAAACGTAGCTCGGACAGTGGAAGATTATTTACTATTAGTGCGATACGAACAGAACAATTTAATTGCGGAATTTTTAATAGTTTTAGAGTTATAACCCTTCAAACACAGGTGTCAATACTATCGAAATGAGAGATTGCAGTTAGGAAGATTCTCTCGTACGGAGTCACATATAATATGAATTACTAGCTGTTCCCATGACTTCGCTCGCTGGGATCTGGTAGAAATATTTTTAGAAGGAATGTTTCAACCCTCAAATATAATCAAAATATAATTTCACCAGAAGTGATTTTGTTACAGTCCTTATTCTGCTGACTGTTCCATTCTTATATTCTTTTTCTACTTTGCGTTCGTTATAAACTCATAACGAAACCGCTTTCGGTGTCGTTGTGCAAACACCAGATCACAAACTTTCAGTAACTTTTATTTTTCCAAGATTAATGAAATTGATGTCAAGTGTCAAATAAGGCTGACATCTCAATCGCTATTGGCTCGCCTCAATCGTATTTGTGTATTTTACTACAACTGCCAACTGTTGAAGAAAAAAAAAACTCTATATTGTAAGATGACAACCGCAATTTTTGACTTTTATGTAAAATTAATGTCGCAAAGTAGAAAAAATAGTATATAACACTCGTTTTATAAGACGCATTGATTTTCCAAAACAACTCGTGCGTCAATTTTTGTCTTATAAAACTTGTATTATAATATACTATAGGTTCAATGGTTTGAGTGGGCGATAATGAAACAGTCGGACAAATAGTTTCATAAATATTGATTTGTATGGGAAAGAGTATAAAATGAAGTAGTTACTTATCGAACTTTTATTTTTTAAGTAATTACTTTTGCAATCCCCATAAACTAAAAAGGCATTACACTAAAATAAGACATTGTCGCCTTGTCACACTATGTATCTCCTTGAAAAACCCATAACGTTTTATTGTTATGTTTGTGGTAGTAAAACAATACCTGCAGTTGCAGTAGAGTGAACCTTCTTCAGTTATCTGTGCCAGGCGACACGATAAAAATTGATGTCCGTACCATTTTATTGGAGTATTTCCAGTTGGCAACAGTGTTTTGACTAGCTACTAAACATTACGCTTATGTCCCAAAAAATAGTTTATAATCTATATTTCTTATAAACTGCCATTGCATACCATTGCATTCAAGTAAATCAATGACTGTCATTGAAATAGAGTCAAATGCATTGGAGGCCATAACACAGGTAAATATTTTTTTCCCGAAGATATGTCATGATTTTGGTAGTTTTTTGCTAGTTACTACGATCTGGCAACTAAAATATCACATTTAACACAAGAATTCTCGCTTTTTTTTAATTCTTTCTTATGCTATTCAAAAGAATAATGCGACGTGAATGAACACTAAACATTAACATTATAATCCGCACCTAAACAAATTAAAAACAAAATTATACTGATTTGATATTCTTTGACAACCTCTTATGATCCTTAAATCAGTCCAGTACTTCCTCCAAAATTTTGACAACCATTTTATGTCCATTTATTTACAAAATTCTCGAGTAAAAAGCGTTCAAATAGTGTTCAATGCAGTGCCAAATTGCAAAAAAGCGTTCGGATATGCATTCAGAGAAAATTTTAAATCAATTGACTTGAAATTGGCCGAGATTGGAATGATTTTCAAACAATAAGCAGATATATCGTTGCACTGTCAATTTCATTTTTTTTTTTTAATAAAGTACGTAATTATAAAGTTAAAGACGTATGTAAAACACAAGTAAATTAACTTTTTTAATAAAATCCACCTCCAGGGGTGACGCTAGCCCTTACCCCTTAAGTAGGTTCAAATGAAACCTTGAACCTTCAATATTAAAGGTACGAAGTGAAAAACGTATATGAAAAATGTTGTATAGATTAAAACTTTGATGTGAAATTTACAAATGTTTTTCTTCAATATTCAAGTGAAATATTCTAGTTAATATTTGAATCTACAAAGGAAATGGTAAATGTCAACATTTTTTTTACACCAAAATTGGTAGAGAACGATTTCTTAACATTTTGAGCCCATTTTTACAAAAACAAATTCACGTGATGAAGAACTTTGGTTGCAAGATTCTTATTTGTACTAGAAAAAACGCTATTGAAATAATATGCCACATCTTTTGCGACATAAAGTTTGAAAATTGTTGAATTTACTCCGCTTTTCTTGGAAATGGAAATACATTGAATATGAACCTTGAAATAAGTTATCAAGGATTACAATTTTAATATATTTGTTTATAATTTGCTTATAATGACGAATCAAAACGTAGATTTGTAGAAGTATGTGTTTGTAATTATTTGTATTTGCTATAAAACTCAATAATTATCTAACGAATTGTGTTTAATGTTTATATATAAATACTAGCTTTAGCCAGGCGACTGTCGCTCAAAGCGCAAATGAACCTGTCGAATAATTAAGATAAAATGAAATGCAAATTCATTGTAAACTATTTGATTTATATCGTCGATAATAACTACCTATTGGTAAATAGGATAAAATCAGTTTTCAAACATACCGTATTGCCCATAATTTATTAATTTCTACTGTCTGCTACGAGCCGATGTCTCATTGAAAAATGTACGATGCTGGTCCAGAAAGTGTATCCTCGTGTAAATTTCAATCTTTCTGTGCTATACTTTAGACTTACGAGTCGCATTTTTCATGCTTTTCTGCTGTGATATCCATTATCCCGCAAGTCTCGACAGGCGGTCGGAGGGGTCCCTTTCTAGATGTACCAAATGAAGAATTTCCGCCATTTTCGACTTCTTCATTTACTTGATGGCATGGGCACGCGCAAAAATATTTTCACTATAGTAGTTAGTTTTCTTTTCTTTTTGTTTTGAAGTACCTAATTAAAAATCTCGTGAAATCAGACATCTCTTTTATGTATAAAGTTAAAACTGTATTATTAAGTTAATAAAAAGCAAAATTTATTTTACAAAAAACGACTTTTACCAACCGATATTTTTAAAATGTTATTGAATTACTTATGAAGCGTCCAGATTGTCAGATTGTTACACGTATTCAAGTATTAGATTGTAACACAAGTTAAAAATTAGAATTATTTGTATTTTTTATCGTTAATCTGTCTGCAGTTATAACAAAAGTGATTTTAGTATTTTTTAGTATTTTCCTGCGTTCATTTCAACCTAGTTTGTTATTAAAGAAGTTTTCTGGCTATTTAATATATATTTAGATCAGATAACTAAAAAACGACAAAAAATTAATATTGATATAAGGCATATTTGGCGCATGGTTAGGAACAGTTGTTAATTAGGTTGCATACTCTAACGGCAGAAGTATTTATAACCACACGATATTATTCATCATATCATTACTTAATAAAAATATGGAATGGAATTAAAAATTGGTTTGAGTTTGTTGTAAACTTGCACAGTTGATAAAGAACTGTTATAATATCAGTTGAGTATGAATTTTTTTTTTCAGAAATAATTTTATTTTGAATTTATGTTTACATATGGTCTGCATACATAAGGCAAAGACAAGAGTGGTAATATTGTAGTGTTGTATTCTACAGTTGATTAGAAGAAAAGAAAAGTCTTTTGTCTTCCGCTTTCCAGATAAAAATCGACCAGAAATCAAACCGAGATTAGAATTAATTTATTCCGAAAGAAATCTTGTTTTTCACAAATTGTACTACATTATATTTGGTCATTTAAACATATCGAATTTTTTCCAGGAACGGCCACTGACCGGGGTCTTTCAGCCTTGCTTGCTTCTGCTTGTGTCTATGAGATGATATGAAACATTTTGCCGAATTTGTCCTCTAAAAATTTTTTAAGTATTTTTAATACTATTTTATTGAACGTCACAGAAGATAGTCAAGAGAACACCGGATTAATACAAACTTTGGAAATGGTAGGGAAATCTAATTTTCCTACCAATATAAGCTTGTTGTTAAAGAAACTTTTGTTTAACATATTTGAGGTCGGACTTTGAAAACGGAAGAATTTCGGACGTTCTTTTATTTTATAATCAACCGTAGATCACAATACTAACATATTACCACTCCCATTATTGATTTATTGGATCCTGACATTACTAAGGAATACGAAACATTCCAGGATTCTAATGGATTATACAACAAATTTATAATATCGATAATCAAATGATATTTGCCGTTATGGTTCAAATAGGTATTGGGAAATAATTGGGCTTAATTAACTATATATTCTAAAAAAACTAATAAGGAAACTATTTATGTCTCTTTTATAGCTTCCGGAAAAGATTATATTTGAAGTCCCGGCAAATAAATATTAATTGGCGGTATAATGAGCTGGAATAAACATAGGTATATTTATGAATGACAAACGAAAACAAAGATATAGTACATTTATGAAAGACGAGAGTGGGAAGAGAGAGACTAGCGTAAGTTTTTTTTTAAAGAACGTGTGTGTATTTTGTTATTCCTCCTGAAACGTAATAGTTTAGACTTAGATTTATTATTTAGTACCGTCTCTAATGTCGGTCTGCACTTTCCGTAAAAATCAAACCGGATTCCTTCATAGATTTTCTTTGCACAATTTTTATTATTAATATAATGTATTTCTCATAAGTCTTTGTCTATAGCTTCAAAACACCTCGCAATTTTAACGCGTTTTGCGTTTATATTTTTATCATTTCTTTAATAAACAAAACATCTTCTATGCTAAAGCAAACACATGGGCCATGAGAACGTGCCCAGTACCTATGGGCATACTTAACCTTACAGGTGTTATTGGAATAAAACAGTCTACAACAGAACGTACTACCAGGGTCTAGGCACAGGCCTACTGGAGCATCACAGACAGAAGAATAGGCATCAAAGGAGGCTAATTGTATAGGGGACAATTACAAACAGTCGAACCTGGTTGACGTAGTTTGAAATGCAGGAAAGCTTACATAACATCATTCCTTTATAGTGCCGTGTTAACACAGAGTTCGTATAAACGTTAGCGATACTTTGTTATGTTCTTATATATTTTACCTTTAATAGATAATCAACAAATCATTCCGAGTGAACAATTTTGCAGTTGTAACCTTCATGCTTCATACGGCACTATGAGCAGAGTTTCAATTATAAATTTGTAATTAATAGATTCCGACCCAACTGAACCTATACGCAATTTAACCGTGGTGTGCTTCTATATGTATAGATAGCCCTTCTGTAAAACAATATCAAAAGCAAATGTTGACTTTCTGTTATATGTATACAGGGTGGAAATTAAGTAACGGAATAATTCAATAATTCTGTTAATAACTAAAATATTGAAAAAATCTAAAAGGGGTATCGCGATTAAAATTATAGCGAATACAGACAAGCTATTTTCATGGATTTTCATCAATATTTGTAAGAGTTACGACGTCAATGATTTTCTTTTTTCAATCGTAACCAATATTTTTTATTTTGATAGTACTTTTTAATCTCTTTTCAACGGTATAAAATTATTATAATGTTACATCAGAAAATTTTCAAGAAAAATTGTCAATAAAAACTTTTTATACTGGTTATAATAATCGAAGTAATCTTGTTGTTTAGCTCTAGGAGTTAGTCACCTTGTTTGAACAAAATCTATATAAATTGACGCTCATAGAATTGAAATTCAATTCTGTGTTGATGAAATGGTATTTTTTATTAAAAAATGAACAAGAAAAACGTTGGGAAAAACGTTTCATTACATCAATTGTTTATCCAGTTATTCCGAATACAAAAAGTCGAAATTTAAATGATAACAAAAACTTATTTAAATTTTATTTACAAAATGGATCACAAGTGTTCAAATTATCGACCTTGCGCCACTTGACAACTTCCAAGTCGTTTCTAAAACACATCCACGACATTTTGAAGCTGTTCGGCAGTTACTTGTTGACACTCGTGTTGTATTTTCTGTTGAAGGTGTTCCAAATTGTTGGGACGATCTTTATAAACTTTATTTTTTAAATAACCCCACAGAAAATAATCAAGCGGTGTAAGATCTGGTGATCCAGCTGGCCACTCTATTGCTCACCTTCTTCCAATCCACCTGCCAGGAAATGTAGCGTTCAAATAAATAACATTAGCGGCATGGTGCGGTGGGGCACCATCTTGCTGGAACCAGATTAATTCATTTGCCTGTTCTAGATTGTTGTTATTTGGAAAGATTCTCCGTAACGCTGGCATGGCTTCATTTTGCAAAATTTGCAAATATCGGTAGCCCGTTAAATTGTAACTAAAAAATAATGGTCCAACAATTTAAGTGCCAACAACTCCTGCCCGCCCATTTATATTTTGGGGATATTGCGTATGCCGTTCGACCGTCCAATTCGGATTTTCTCTAGCCCAATATCGACAATTATGTCGATTCACCAAACCGACAACGAGAATGTTGCTTCGTCCGAAACCACTATCCGATTGGCGAGCATTGGATCTTGGGTGCAAATGTTCATCAAGCTTTTACAAAATTCCAGTCTGTGCGGTCAGTGTCGGTTTCGACAATCTGATAAATAAGTTGAATTTTGTAGGGGTGAAATTTTTCTACTTTTAGTAAATTTAAAACGGATGTATGACTGATGTCATGGTCTAAGGCCAATCCACGGCTGCTTGAATATGGATTTTCAACACTCAAGATCCAACAAAACATCCTATTTTACTACCGTTCGTAACTTTTTTCGGGCGTCCAGACCTGGATAAATCGCGTACAGTTCCTTTTTCCCGAAATTTGATATCAATTCTGCATACCGTCGACTGGCTAATTCGTTGGTCTGGATATTTTTCTACAAACAGGTTGCACACTTCTGCATAGGTCCTAATTCTATTCCCGTAACCGATCATAATAAGAACTTCTATTCTCTGCTGCTCTGTTAATCGTGACAGTTACTAACAATGCGATAAGTAACGTACGTAACGTAACTAAGGTAATTAATTCTCAAGACATCACGTCGACTTGATTTTAAGATTGCTTTCTTAATATGGTCACCTTTAGAGTCAATTTTCATGAAAATTTTCTGATATAATAAACATAATAACATTTTTATACCGTTGAAACGAGATTCAAAAGTATTTTCAAAATAAAAATAAAAAATATTGGTTACAATTTAAAAAAATATCGATGACGTCATAACTCTTACAAATATTGATGAAAATCCATGCATATAGCTTGTCCGTATTCGCTATAATTTTAATCGCCATACCCCTTTTAGATTTGTTCGATATTTTAGTTACTCACAGAATTATTGAATTATTCCGTTACTTAATTTCCACCCTGCATGTCAATCACGTTATTATGACGGATCACTCTGTTTATATTAAAAGCTTTTTACAATGATATTCTGACACGGAGTCCATTAGTGACACTATGGACTATGATTGTCGTTAGAGACGAAAAACAAAGAAATTAATTAAATTCAATTAATTAAACACTTATTTCTCGTAATGCCATGATAAGTCGATAATTAAGAAACTTTATTATCTTAATATTGCCTTGATGCCCGATTAATTGAATGATTTCTATAAAACACCTTCCGTAAATTTTATTAAATCAAATTACGGAACTTAATAGAAATACAATTAGATAACTTTTTATGGCGTCAATTTTTATATCCACCAGCAAGCAAATTTTCTTAATTAGTAATAAACAAACCACGAAGAAACACAAAATATATACCCA
Source organism: Melinopterus prodromus (assembly GCA_964023965.1). Lineage (NCBI taxonomy): Eukaryota > Metazoa > Arthropoda > Insecta > Coleoptera > Scarabaeidae > Melinopterus > Melinopterus prodromus. The sequence continues at coordinate 51,085,422 of OZ030392.1, forward strand.
TAAAACCGCAAGAGCAAATCGATTATGTAAGCAGCATTATAAAGGGTAGCTTTAATAACATTTTAATTGCTGCAAATGTTTGCTTTGGAGAGAAATAATAACCGTTCTCGTCATGGGGATTTTATCTCAAAATACAACAAGAAAAAAGAACTATTTTGTAATAATCGTTCAAAGTCCAGTCAATGGGTCACTAAAACAAACGCCACGGGGCTAAATTCTCCTACGCAACTACCCCAGTGTAGGGATTTGCTCCCTATTGATCCAGCTCGTGATTGACACTTCAAATTAACCAGTTGATTTTCATAAATTCGCTTATATAACATAACGTTAACATCAATAATAATAAACCTTAATTTAACAAAAAACAATCTCAATATCCATCAAGAATTACACATGAATTTAGTAAATTTCGATTAACTAAAGCTAAATTATTAAAATAAACATCTACTCACCCTTTTAGTGTGTCTCAAGTAGGCAAAAAATACTTCGTCAAGAGAAGTTCTTCACAATCTAAATTTCTCTAATTTCTAAACGATTTGAGGAATTATTGGTGGACTGTATAGGGGTTCAGAGCTCTAAGCGTCGATGTCGAAGCTTTTCTGTGTAAGTGCGGTGGAAAGTCCGGTCGATACCGTGGTGGCGCCACTAACGCTGTGAAATTGACACAAAGCTTTCTGTATGCGTGCTACTGCTGTCGTATAATTTTCATGAATGCGTGTACTCTCAACGCCTGAAACCTGTAGGCCTGGTGTTGCCTAAGGGTTTTTTTTCACTCCAGTTCGTTGGTGTGGAAATTATGCTTTCGGGATGATTTTAGTAAAATGGGTTTTGCTGGTAGAAAGGGATTCCGTGTTATAAGGGTGGTTTTGGTATTGATTTTTTATTTCGCCGATGTTTGGGATCCGTATTAGATTTATTATTTAGAGTGTGTTTGAATTAGTGATAAATTGTATGTAATATAAATTGTGTATTTGTAAATTTGTTATACTTTTATCACATAATAATACTAATAATATTTGTCATTAAAATTTTTAAATATAGGTATGTAATTATTATAATTGGTCTTAAATATCTTAAAAATTAAATAAAGTTGTCACTTGCCACTGTATTTTCTTCTCTAGTTAAACAGCACTTAAAGCCAACATCAGTTTAGAAAGTTCTAATTTGAAATTAAACTATTTGTTTTAGAGACATTAATTAAAATTGGGAATATATTTTTAAATATTTTTCTAATAGTTTTTATTGAAGATGCATTTGAAATAAAATAAATCTGATAAGAACTATAATACATCTCAACAGGTTTTTGTTTGCTTTTATTAGTAAAGTGAGTGGATACAATCGTTCAACTTCTTACTTGGATATGCAGTATGCAACCCAATATACGCGCTCTCGAAAGCCTTTTTTAGTCGAACTGGATGGTGCAAAGCAAAATTAGATATTGTGTCTTTTCCAGTCACAAACATGTGTTCGATTTTGCGATAATTTGATGTCTTTATCTTAGTGCTTTGTTATATAGTTATATTAGTAATTAGAGCAAAGTAGAAAAGTTCCATTTGAATGTATTTAATAAGTCACAGCATGAGCCATCTATAATTTATTATTTAAGAAATCACAACGTTATGTTAGCCAGGTATTCGTAAAAATATTTAAGATTTGTCAACGTTACTCAATGGGGTTAAATTCTACTCGAAAAAAATGCCTCAACCATGTGTGTTTTGTTTATTTTGTTTTTTATTTTTAACCTCCTATTCACACACCACTAATTAGCAATTGAATCTATTATAACTGTATCCAACATTTCTTTTGTTAGGTTAAAGTTATTAATATTAAAATTCCATTATGTCTTACTAATTGTGGTTATAATTATATCGATTATTTAGAAAATAAACTGCTTCCGGGTTATTCAGTGTGTCAAGATTTGTTACTGCTGACGTTTCGCGAACCATGTTGCTCGCTTCTTGAAAGCTAATTGAATGCTGAAGACCTACTAAGAAACTCTCCCTTATATACCTGTTTTTACACCTCACTGCGCACATCTGGAGCTACCGCTCCCATGTGCTGTTCCATCTGACCGCGTTAGGATTGATTTCCAGACCCTACTAATGTCATCCTAACAACATCAACCGCGAGGATGGTCCTCGCGGTTGATGTTGTTAGGGTGTTTGTAAATTTCGATGGCTTCTCTAATAAGCCTTCGATGATAATTACCAACCCTTGCCAACATCTTGACGTCATCGAAAATCATTGTGTGTCCCGACTCGTAGCAGTGTTGAGCAACAGCGGACTGTTGAATCTTGCGTAGCCGGGTGTCTCTACTGTGCTCCTTGAGTCGACATTCGATACTTCGTCCTGTCTGTCCTACATAGCATGTTCCACACTTACTTGTTATTTTGTATACCCTTCGCTCGTCAGGAGGGGTGTGATATCCTTTGGGTTAGGCAAAAGATCCTTTACCTTTGCTGGCACTGTGTACCTTACCAAGATACCCGATTTCCTCAGTATTCTAACGATTCTTTCTGATACCCCACTTACGTATGGTAAGCAAGCGAACCCCTTTGACTCTTGCCGCTCCTCTGAGACTTGCGGTTTTCTTTGTGTGGCACCTCGTATGTCAGACTTGGTGTATCCATTCTGACGTAGAGCCCACTCCAAGTGTTTCCGTTCGTCGTTCAAGGTGCTGGAGTCGCACACCTTCTCGGCTCTGTTGAACAGAGTGTTAATAACACTTCTCTTCTGTTGGGGATGGTGGTGCGACTTGGCATTCAAATACCGATCGGTATGTGTTTTCTTACGGTAGACTGTATGTCCCAGCGTACCAGTTGACGTTCTGTATACCAGCACATCCAAAAAAGGCAGCTGATTATGCTCTATTTCCATCGTGAATTTGATAGAAGGATTAACATTGTTCAGGTGGCTAAGGAACTCAGTAAGTTTATCTCTACCGTGTGGCGAAACCACAAAGGTATCATCAACATATCTGACCCAATGCTTGGGTTTGTAACGACTTGACCTTATAGCTTTTTCTTCAAACCATTCCATGAAGAAATTGGCGATTACCGGTGAAAGAGGTGATCCCATGGGAGCACCCTCTACTTGCTCATACATCGCTCCCGCCCACTTGAAGTATGTGGTGGAGAGACAATACTCTACAAGATCCGGTACATCGGTTGGTAGACCTAGGGGCACAAGTGTCGTCCGAAGGCCTTCGCCTGCCTCCTTAATATATCGATTATATTATAATTATTGCCAGCCATATTAGACCAAGTGTTCCACGTTGCAGCCCCTATTCCATATGACTCCCCATCGAGTACGGCGTCTTACTGCATCGAAAACGTTCTTATTTGCGGTAAGAAAATTTGACAAAACTACCAATAAATTGTTAAATATGTAAATGTTTGATTATAATTTGCTTTTAATGAGGAATCGAGACTTTGTAGAAGATTTGTAGAAGTATTTGTTGCTTTACAACTCAATAATTATCTAATGAATTTTGTTTGACTTTAACATATAAATATCTACTAATTTTAGCCAGTAGAGTGTCGTTTGAAGCGCAAATGTACATTTAGAATAATTAGGACGAAATCAAATTCAAAATTCATTGTAAACCATTTGATTTATATCGTCGAGAAGAACTATTATTACTAAAACTCAATTTTCAAATATACCATATTGCCCATAATCTTGCTTTTCAAATCAGACGGAATATTTTTTCAAAATTTAGTAGAAGGCCTACTTGTAAATTCAATTATGTTCAAATTGAATGTTCTTACATAATATAATTTTTGAGAAAAAGATGGTTGAGAACTGCAACATATTTAAAAGAAAATATTAAATTGGAAAATGCGTATTAAGCGTTTTTGATAGAAGTATTTACGCTGATTACGAATCCGCACACTAAAGTTTCCTATCACATAAGGGTTTTGAAAATGTTGAGGTTAAAATTGATTGAGTGATTTGAAACATTTGTGGTTTTTACGGCGCATGCAAACTATCATTCTAGGTAAAAGTAAAAGATTACTTTGAAATTCATTTAATGATTCTATACCTTGATAGAAAGCTTTGAAGTCCGGATTCGTATTCAGCGAGAAGAATCTATTAAAAATGCCTATGCACTTTCTATTCACAAAATCCGAGTTAGAATTTGTAACGCTACACAATTTAAACATTATTGCATTTAGAAAAAGTTACTAAAGAGATAAAAATATATTACTGTTAACAATAATAACAAGTTTCCATACATCTGCCAAACTATGTGTGGCTAGAGTAATTACACCTGTACATTGTACCACAATAAACAGAATCTATTACCGTATTTTAGCGTTCCACTCAGAAGTCCAGGGTTCAAGCCCAGGTTAGGCATGGGATTTTTCAAATACTCCGTCTCTCCGACTGCCGCACAGGCAAGCCACTGGCTTCGTGCACATGGCAACCGATTTTTGTGGCGACGATTCCAGAGAAACTACTAAAGGTATCGGGACGCAACTTCATATTTAGAAGTTTCAGGACCAAACTTAGAGCTGAAAGGCCTTCTGTTGAAAATGGTCCAAAGGAACTGGAGGTTTAGTCTTAGCATTTTTGATAGATTTCTGGAATTTCGTCGAAATAGTTAATTAATAAATTAAATTAGAGGAAATTCTGAATAATTTATGACTATGAAACTTTTTGGTACTATCAATAGTTTAGCTGCATGCGCAAATTCTATTTCATCTATTTTGAGATAGGTCGTACTGCATTAAAACTAGTAGACAGGATATGTCAGATATTTTGATTCTAATTACAGGTAGTGTCAAACGCTAATGTTTTGACCTACTGTCATATAGGCTGCGTTGGGATATTGTACACTGTTACACTTTTTACACTCAATAACACGTAAGTGTCATTTGGACGGTGTACCTGGTGTCAACGGAGTAGAATATCCGAACGCAGCTTTAATCGACTTGCCTGTCTAGTTCTGCTAGTTTTATTTTAATGCAGACATAGCCGATCTCGATCAAATAGAATCTCTTGCAGCTAAACTATTAAATTTAAAGTAAAGTAAATTTAAGTCATGTGCCTGGCCACATCAGATTTTTACTTTATCATACGCAGTATGGTAAAGTATTGTAATCATGCCGAAAAAAAAAATTGAGTTTTTAGCGGAAATAGGTCTTTTTGGGTCCCCTGAACATTTTTGACCAAGGTACAAAAAAATGTCTGTGTGTGTGTGTGTGTGTATGTATGTCTGTGTGTGTGTGTAAACGATTTTTGTGGCGACGATTCCGGAAAAACTACTAAAGGTATCGGGACGAAAGTTCATATTTAGAAGTTTTATGACCAAACTTAGAGCTGAAAAGCTTTTGGTTCAAAATGGTCTAAAGGAACTGGCTATTTACTCTTAGCATTTTTCAACGATTTTGCAAATGAGCCGCCATTTCTGTAATTTCATCAAAATAAATAAATAATAAATTAAAGCAGAGGAAATTTTGAATAATTTATGCCTATGACATTTTTTGGTAAAATTAATAGTTTGGCCGCAAGAGCAAATTCTATTTGATCGAGATCGGTCGCATCTGCATTGATATGAAACTGCATAGTAGCCAGGATTTTGACAAATATTTTTTTTGTGCTGTCACCACAGAAATGTCTATGGCTGTCACCACGCTGTCACACTCGGAGCATCGGAGAACCGCATGGAACGTCATCTACAGTGTCATGAACGAATATAAATCTGTCAGAATTTGAATTAGCTTTTTAAACTTGACATTTCGTAGAAGTGGTATCAACCTAACATTTTCTATACCGAAATATAACCATTTCTGATTTTTTTAAAATACGTATTTCTCAAAAAGCAAACCAAAAACGTTGATGTCACTCCTGCCGAAAACTACATAGCGCGACTCGCTCACATGCGACGACGACGCTCCTCCATCGGTGACGCGCCGCATCACCGCTTGTTGTGCTATTCCGTACTTTCGGCACTTGTAAGATAAACAACTATTATTCTGATGACAGTAGGTAGTGTCAAATGCTGATGCTTTGACAATACCTTCAATTGATACTATTGACTATCAAAATATCTGTCAAATCCTGGCTAACTAGTTTAATTTTAATGCAGACACGATTTATCTATTATATTATATATTCTATTATATTAATTTTATATATTGTATGATAAAGTCATGTGCCTGGCCACATCAGATTTTTTTGTTTGAAATGGTGACTGTCGATTGGCCTTGTATGGCAGTGTACTCCCTAGGAAAAATGAACTTATAATGGGATTATACTCATAATGACCAAGACTTTTTACTTATTTTGGTCCAAGAAATTTTAGCTGACACATTCCATGACACATTCCTTCTAAATAAAACTAAAGCTAAAACTGAACATGTACGTCTCTAGCATGTTTTTATTATTTATATGACACATCTAGTTTTAAGATAACATTCTTCAACTACAGTCACGTACAGTTTTACATTAAAAATTCAAGACACATAACAACTATTGTTACAGAAGAACCACAAAAGATACATACATTAAGATAGTGTACAAGAAATTAATTTCATAATCTATGTAGATAATACATATGTAGGTAAGTAATTAGGTTTCTTCTTAATCTGCGTGCGAAGTATCTCTATCGTGATGTATTCTATTTTATCTCAAACTAAGTGTCCTAGTGAATTCAAATCTCTTAAAAAAATTTCAAACACAACATATTTGGCTTTAAAATATGATTATTAATTATTATTATTTGCATATGATGTCTAGCAATACCAAACATTATATTAACGGCACCAACATCACCCTGTAACAGTGTTGATTCTGGTTTAATTTCAGCAATGCTAAAATTATTGTTGGAGAAATTTGGTATGACTGTTGGTTTTCTGTTGAGATTAAGGGTTTATATTTCATGTGTTAAAATCGCATTGCTTCAGTGTCCATACTTAGTATGAATCGGTACTCCAAAAAAGCTTTTTGTCAATACGAATATGTTCAGTACCTGCTTAATTGGGTTCTGAAATTTTCTATTTTTCAGTTTTCACACTCGTTCAGTGTGGTACAACTAATCAACTACGCGTTTAAAATTAAGGAGATTAAAACCTATATGCGGGTGGTTAAAGAAAATACAAAAGAAGAAAAAAGCGAAAAATATAAATAAAATATAATATAATATATAACATAAATATAAATAGTTACATAAAAGAAATAATGGCAAATACAAATTATAAAATGTAAGTTGGTTGCGGAATACTTTTCATGTCAAACAACTACCAATCTATTTTTTGTATATTTAAACCAATAGATATTAGAATGAATTGATGAATTTCAAACTATGTCATATTATAATATGTACAGATAAAATTTTAAAAAGCCCTGTGCTAAACAATAAAACTAATATGACCACTCGCCAATACGTTGCCTTTGTGCCTTCTGGTTCATTTTGTATTTATTTATTTACCTACTTCTCTATAGTCTCAATACAAAAAAAAGTATCGAAAAAACACATGTAAACAATTGCTCATCAGTGAATCATCATAGAAGATGCCACTAAAAACGAAAGTATTCTCCTCTCCTAGATTCCACACCTCCAGCATAACACACCAAACGAGAATGATCTCCATACGACACAACGTGACGTAAAGCGCAAGGAAAGCAGTTTCGATTCGCGCCGCAAAACCACCGCGCCGCGCAACGGCAACTACCGATACTAACTTCCGGAGATTTCAACGTTAGACCACACCAGAAACCTCGCCGCCAGAAACGAACCCGTTGTCGTGATGTTATGAAGTCGATACGACCGGAAAGTCTTCAAAACACATCAATGTGAGTCGTGACAGCGTCCAGAAACGAAAAAACTTGAAGACTTTTCGAGAATTATGGGTAGTTCCGGTGCTTATTTTCGCGGTGGTGATATGTGCGCGACTCTGTTGTTTGTGGTGATCGCTGGACCATTAATTCAACAGGTGAGATCACCGTTACGCAGTTGTTTTAGTCTGTAGAGTGCAGAAAGGTTTTGTTGTCGTTCGAAAATTGTCCGGATTTGGCGATTTTGTCGGTTCGTTTTAAGGTTTGCCGATTGATATTGATAGTAGGTGTCACAGTTTGCTATATGACATCATGCAGTTTCTTGAAATAGGCGTGATACGTTTGCAGCAACGTGGTGTACTGCTATGGGGATAATATTGGTAATAAATCTATTTTAAAGAGACATATTGATGAATGTCAACAAATGTAGAGTCTATTAACATAAAAAAAATTAATTAAACTTTCACTGAGAGAGTTAATAATGAAAGTAAGTATGGTCTTATCATTCTCTTTAATGAAAGAAATCTGATGTGGCCAGGCACATGACTTTATCATACAATATATAAAATTAATAGTTTAGCTGCATGAGATTCTATTTGATCGAGATCGATCGTGTCTGCATTAAAATAAAACAAGTTAGCCAGGATTTAACAGACATTTTGATAATATTGACAGTATGTATTGTCAAAAAAACAGCGAAATTACAAAAATGGCCAGCTCATTTGCAAAATCCTTGAAAAATGCTTAGAGGAAACATCCAGTTCCTTTGGACCATTATGATCCAAAAGCTTTTCAGCTTTACGTTTGGTCATAAAACTTCAAAATATGAAGTTTCGTCACGATACCTTTATCATACTGCGTATGATAAAGTAAAAACACACATTATTACACAGTACTAATAGTTATTTTACGAAAAATCTAGTAACATAGGTAAGGTTTTATGTCTGTATTTCTAAGAATAAAAATATACATTTCTTGTTTTGCATACAGGAACTATAAACGAAATGCTTGCCAACTGACGGAAGGATAATAAATCTTTTCGCATACGACTAGAAATAATATCAGGATGAAAAGAAACAAGTTGCAAACGTTGTAATTTTAGTAATTTTCCTGTTCTAGTATAATGAGTCATTAGACGTTTCTTGGAACGTCAAAATAGATGTAAAGTATCCGTTTGCGCGCGACTTCTAGGTAGAAGTATGGTAATTTTTAGCCTGAAGAAGTGAATGAAATGACTGTTTGATCCTTCGAAGAAAATATGGAATTTCCATATTTGCAGCTAATCAAGATGTGCATAAGAACAGTACACAAATGTGAAACATAACAAGGGGTTAGGAATTTTGCCTTTCAAATGGCAGCACGTACTGACTGAAGAATGAAGTTAATACATAAATAGGAGAAGCAGTTTCAAAGCTACGAAGAGGTAACGAGGAATGTTTACCATATTAAGACGACACTCGTGATTAAATAAATAACTCAATTATAAATAATTTTATGAAATTTTCGTTTATCTTAAATTGAAGATCAAGATTGCCAGATTGGAATTTATATGTTTTGTAATCTTTTCATTTCGCAATAATATTTACACATCAATGCTTATATAATTACTCAGTTCAGAAGAATGGCGTTTCTTTATATGGATTCTTCGAAAATGAGCTTGAAACTGTTCGTCTAGAGCTACATAAAATACAATACAATTATTTACACTTCCGTTCCTGTTGAGGTCACGCAGACCATATGGAGGAATTCTTTGAAATTATGAGATAGGTACTAATTTTTTACACCCATTCGAGAACATATTTTTCAGACTATGACAGTAACAAGGCGTTGTCGAAATTGTTTTTGCGCTACACAAAATTCCAGCTGCAATTACCCCACAATAACAACCATCTTTTTACTATGTATTAGTTATTTTTTACTTTATCATACGCAGTATAATAAAGTATTGTAATCATGCCAAAAAAAAAATTGAGTTTTTAGCGGAAATAGGTCTTTTTGGGTCCCCTGAACATTTTTGACCAAGGTACAAAAAAATGTCTGTGTGTGTGTGTGTCTGTGTGTGTGTGCGTGTGTGTGTGTGTGTAAACGATTTTTGTGACGACGATTCCGGAGAAACTACTAAAGGTATCGGGACGAAAGTTCATATTTAGAAGTTTCATGACCTAACTTAGAGCTGAAAAGCTTTTGGTTCAAAACGGTCCAAAGGAACTGGTAGTTTATTCTAAGCCTTTTTCAAGGATTTTGCAAATGAGCCGCCATTTCTGTAATTTCGTCAAAATAGTTAAATAATAAATTAAAGTAGAGGAAATTTTGAATAATTTATACCTATGAAATTTTTTGGTAAAATTAATAGTTTAGCTGCAAGAGCAAATTCTATTCGATCGAGATAGGTCGCATCTGCACTAATATGAAAATACATAGTAGCCAGAATTTTGACAAATATTTTTTTGTGCTGTCACCACAGAAATGTCTATGGCTGTCACACTCGAAAACAGCTGATTTCATCAGAGGTTGGAGAACCGATATGGAACGTTGCCGCTCTAGTGCGGCAAAGCACAAAATATAAAATTCAAATAAAATAAGATCACCAATTTGATTGTTTGTTGATAAGATATATCAACCCGTTGTTATATCTAATTGTACAAGCGATAAATTGAGAAAGCAAATAATGTATAGCGATGAGTGTAGTTATATTTTAGTATGTTGGTACGGATGTGACATCTACAGTTTCATGAATGAATATAAATCTGTCAGAATTTGAATTAACTTTTTAAACTTGACTTTTCGTAGAAGTGGTATAAACCTAACATTTCCTATTCAGAAAAATAACCATTTTTGATTTTTTTAAATACCTATTTCTCAATAAGCAACGCAAAAAACGTTGATGTCACTCCTGCCGAAAACTACATGACCCGCTCACATGCGACGGCGACGCTCCGCCATCGGTGACGCGCCGCATCACCGCTCGTCGCGCTAATCCGTACTTTCGGCACTTGTGAGATAAACAACTATTATTCTGATGACAGTAGGTAGTGTCAAATGCTGATGCTTTGACAATACCTTCTATTGATACTATTGACTATCAAAATATATGTCAAATCCTGGCTAACTAGTTTAATTTTAATGCAGACACGATTTATCTCAGTCAAATAGATTCTCGTGCAGCTAAACTGTTAATTTTATATTTTGTATGATAAAGTCATGTGCCTGGCCACATCAGATTTTTTATTTTTGCCTTGCTGCTTGGTCACATTCTATGCGTTGGCCAAGATCATACAGATACAGGGTATTCTAATTTTTTAAAAACATGTTTCAAATTTATATGAAACTGTAAAATATATATCACATTTTGCACATTATTGGATAGCGGAGTGTTAAAAGTTTTTAAAGTTTCTTGGAATTTGCATTCAAACCACACAGTGGCAAAATTTATTGTTTGCAAAGTTTGCTAATTGGAACCCACTGCTCAAGTTTTAAAATTTGTATGAGCACACTGTGGTCCAAGAGACCAGAAAATGTGGCCAAAACTAGTTTACTTAGACTGAAACAAACATGCTAATAAAGAATTTGGGGTTTTCTTATTACAAACTGATTTGAAAAGTCAAAATAATCGCTAATCAAAACAGCATGATTCATTAGCAAGATATGTGTTTTCTGTTATATTGTAAGACTCCTAATTCCAAATTTGATGATATATTTTCAAGTTTTCTGAAGCCTCTTGGTGCAAATACGATGTTTGATATCAAAAATTGCACATGGCTGATCCAAAATCGCGCCTATAAATGTAAAAGATCTAAATTTTTGTTAAATGTTTAAGATAAATGTGGTGATTGTAATATCTCTTAGGAGTATTAACGTAAGTAGCAGTAAGATTATTCATATATTGTGATTAATTGCTGTATAATGACAAAAATAAATACCTACTATTAAAAGCAAAATTTATTATGATTACACTCAGATGTCTATGTCCTTGAAACTGTCAGTTGTACGGAAGTTTTTTATCAATTTTCACATGCAATTATAGTTTCCTAGATAAGTCAAACACTAAATTATCCCCTGTTCACCCCGACTATTGTTTTGCAGGGATATATCTGGGCGATCCCTTGATATGTTCTTTAAAAGAACCAGTTTAAGCTGAATACAAAAATTCAGCTTGTTTTATGTTTTATGAGATATTTGATAAAATGTCCACGTTGCTTTTTGCTGTGTCTTTCCTTTTTTTATTGCCTTTCCTGAATCTAATGAGCAGAATATGATCTTTTGGCGGTTTGATTGAAATAAAAGGATGAAATGGGTTATAGAACAAACGCTTTATACGAAACAAACAGCATAAAACACAAAATCTTCTTCTCATGTGGAATAATCCTGTAAATAATTAATTATTAATATGCAGATTAATAATGCATTTTATGAAAATAAAAATAAATAAAGTAAACGTTTATGAAAAATATCTGGGCCATACGAAGAAACTAAAATTAAACTTTCACTTCAACGATGTATCGAACATCATATGGTCAGTTCATAATTAAATCCCATACGTTCAGTTGGCATCCGTGATACAACAACTGACCGCCGTTGTTACATTAATCGCAAGGAGAACTTTCACTCGACATTTACCGCAGATGCTTTGATATTTTAACCTGAACAAAAAATACAACAAACATTTTTTGCGTTCGCTTTTTTTGAACATTGCAAGAAGTATTAATTGCAAGTTGACTTTCCTTCCTTATGGTTAAAAAATAATTAATACGTTATGATGTAGGTACCTATAAGATGTCATATCATTTTGTAAGTGCAAATAGTTAGGAAAGGCTATGAACTTACTTTTTTACGTACTGCTTTCTAAACATCAAAATCGTTATCATTCACTGCACAACAAGAGCGCCTGTCAGTTTAGAACGGCCTTTAAATGAAATAATTGCCACACAAAAGAAACATTTGGCAATTTCTACATCTTGTTAATATAACATTAAACTATTTATTTGTTAATCCTTTATCCTCACATACAATAAATTCTTTATTCTTCCTTTCATTTAATCAAATTTAATTTTCCTTAATTACTGCAATTGTTTCATTCATTGCCAAATCTGTGATCATTTAATTTGTGATTGAACTTCAATTTGTTGCTATAATAAAACATTTTATGACGTCTTAAAGAGAGAGAATTCGTTGACCTTTTGTTTGCATATATGCAACATTTTCCCTTTCGACAGTATTATTTATAATGATGTAAGCATGTATTTTGTGCAGTAAGTACTGGTGAATAAAGTCACCAACCGTTGGCATGTGGTATTATGTAGGCAGCATTCACAGCCCACCATATCTCGTCTTACCATAAAAGGTGACGCGAAACAGTCAAGAGCTCCAAATTCGCTATCCCCAAATCGGCGAATTCTTGTTCCAGCCGCCCTCAAATAAAGAAAGAGAATACATACTTGTCACCATACAAAAATGTATTAAATTTGTATCAAAAATGGCTTTTGAGAGTTATCTTGACCATAAACGCAATGTTAAATGTTGTGTATATGTTTATTTGCACATGAATGATTTAGAAAAATAATATTAGTGGAAAGTTGTATTACAAACCCAGCAGACTTGCTTCATACCTTCTTTCTATGGGATACTCGCTCACAAGCTAAGAGGGATGAAAATGTATTATCTTAGTAACTCATTGTATTATCTTAGTAACTTGTGAACATAAACACTATTAGTTTTGAAGTTAGAAATAACACTATATTTCTTTATTGCTTTGTTTTATAAGCAAAGAGTATTTTTTATTATTAGAATTAAATAGAATCAGCAGACTTAATCAATTTTTTCTCTTTTTCTTACCTAGATTTTCAATAGTAGTGTAATGTTCAATAACAGGAAGGCCATTGACAAATTATGCTTTGAGTCACATTTCCTAGTAGAATAAGATGACATTGGCAGATTTCAATTATCTTTAACAATTTCCTGATTATAACATTATAGTTATGTTTCTTAAATGTAAATTAGAATTGGCTATAATTTACTTAAATACACCTTTTCTCTTTCAAACTGTGCTGTGTAATTAAAAAATGTATCTCTCAACTGGTGTCACTAATTAAGTTTTTTTAAAGAAAAAAATATAAACGCATACTAGTATAAAAAATTAGTAATAAAGTTATTACTAGTAGTAAAAATAGTATAAAGATATTCCAAACATTTCAATACGTTAAGAAATGTGTATGACATATGTATGATCATTTCATGCTTATGTTATAGATATCTTATTTATTATATGTTATAGAAATCTTATTAAATTTTATTATTATTATTGATGAAGATTATCTAATATATATCTACGCCAATCAACTAATTTTGCTAGAACAAAGATATACCTATAATTGTTTTAATTTTAATTTTCAATGTACTATTTCTCCCAAAAAGAAAAAAACCCGCTGTTACAAGTAAAATGTAAAAAAATTGTTACAATACATATCTTAATTAATATTTAGATTCTACTTTAAGCATAATCAAACACCTTTTTTGGCACCTAAGTAACTGCATATGGGGGCTAACACAGATGGTGGTTTAAAAACTATTCGATTACTATTTTCAGTTATTATTTTATGAAAATTGGCATTTATGCAGGCCGGTCCATTTTAATATAATTTTTAACATGAGTTAGTGCATAACGCATCAACATGGTCCTACGCTTTTTGAATGCAGGTTTTGAGTTTTTGCTTTATTTGTTAAATAAACAGCATCTCAAGAACCAAATTATTTCTCAACTATTTCAAATTTGTTAGTCGTCATCTACGATTAAATTCTATTTATACTGGATGGTTCTATCAATTTCGAGACATAGGACAACAAGCTTGTATACAGCGTGTTCATAATGATGGCTACATCTAACAAACAATTTTCATTCCAAGAATATCGTATTTTTATTGGAACAGCTGTCCATAATTCCATTTTTGGAATCTACGATTTTTTTTTCTAAAACTGGTCGTTTTATTTTGTAACATAGAAAGATAAATTTTTGATTGAGTATTATGAATTTACAGAAAAAATATACATACTTTTGTTTGAATATTTGTTCGCATAGTATTTTTAGCGACAGGGGCCAACGTTTGGATACAATCAATACAAAAATAATTTTTCTCGAAATAGTAATTTATCTCAATAATATGCGGTAGTACTTTTTGCATGGGCAATATAACAGCATTCAAAAAATGTGACCATATACAGGTTGTCCAAATAAGAAAATCAGTTATCTTGCATAGCAAATTTTGAATTCAAAAATATTCAGAAATGTAGACAATTCCATTTACAATAATGGAAATTTTCATTTTTTGCAGGCGGAGTACTTTGCGATATAATCATATGTTAAGATTAAAATGGCTCACCATGTATTATCAATAAAAATGCAGCTGTGTATAAAAAGTCTAAAAATTGTTAAGTAAAACTGTCTATAGCTAAAAACCGAAGACGATACACCCTGAAAATTTGTATTTAGAGTTCATCTAAAAATAAAAAAAACGTGTTAAACTCAATTTTTCTAAAATCTAAAAATCAATTGTGGCTTAAGGACGACATGACGACACAAAAATCAAAGATGTTGAAGATGTAACAAAAATTATTTTGATTCTCGTTTAAAATTGAGAATTATATGTACATATTTTACAATAATTTTCCCAAGATCCAGTTAAGGGTTGTACAAAAGCGGGAGTATTTTTTTAATGTAAAGCTTTATAAATGTTGAATTTAAATAAAAGCCTCCTTGATCCTTGCAAAATTATTTAATTATCTGTAGACAAGTTTTGGTGGACACCACAATCATCAGTAAGCGCGTTTGGCAAAATTGGCAAAAAAACACAAAAGGAAACTTGTAAACTTGTACAAACTTTATGGATTTGAAAATTCGTATTTATTTTCGTCTTTTAAATATAGAAACAATGCAACATAATGCATATAATGTTGCTTTCTAGGGATATTCATTTTTAGGTTACAACCCCAACAGAAATAACAACTGAAAGTGCAGCACATGTAATTACATTTCTTATTGTCTCATTCGTAATTACAACCACAACAAATATTGTGGATGCATATGACAACTTTAGTCTGTAAATTATATTTTTCAGGGTTTGAAGAAAAATGATTGTGTCACATACCAAAAGCGACGGGAGCAGTTTAACATCAAGAGTTCCTTAACTCCATGAAACAAACAATGACAAACGTGCCGATCATTAAATTAAATTAATAACTGCAATAAGCTTATTTTTTTGCTGATCATAGTGGGGTACACGTGATTTGAAATAATAGCCGGTTAGAAAGTTGATTTTAAACAATTGTGCTCCATAGTAAATATCAACAAGGAATTTGTCCTTGCTGCAAAATATGTACACACCTTCAATAGAGAAACAGCAAACTAGCACCTGGCGAACAAAAGCAGCAATTCTCTCAAGATATTTTCAGGTACTGATTATAATTTGATAGTACAGATTTGAATAGTCACTGATTTGTGATATATTACACAAATTATAGCATAATTATTGAGTGAAGAAGTTGCCAAAATTATTTATCGTCATGTTCACATGCTTTTTCATGGACTTTTGTTTGAAGAATAAAGAAGCCAATATGATTATTTTGTTACAACTTTGTAACATGCATTGATAATTTAAACGGCGCACCCTGTATATGTTAATCTAATGTCGCTTCATTACTAGCTGTAACATTTCCTTTGTGCACACTTATCTGCGGATTGCAATTTAATTTTTTCTCTTCGCCGACTTGAAAAAGTCAAGGGTACGTACTCGCACAGTTGTGTGTATAAATTTAGTTGCATCTCATTTTTCAGCCGATAATAGAGCTTATCCAGGCGTATTTCATAAATCATCTACTTATGTGCTCGGCCCATGATAATAATAACCGCTCGGCTGCGGCGTCCAGTTTCCAGAAACACCGGCAATAACTCTTCTGTGTAATTGTTGTAATATAAATGTGTATCTGTGTTCGAGCAATGCTATACTTCACTACACGTGGATGCACGATCTCGATCGAGCATGATTCTTTGGTTAAGATGAAAGTGTAATGTAAGTCTGGGCGGGATTACTTCCATATACCATAATATACTCGCTGTTGATTTTGTTTCAAGTTTGTACACGCGACGCTAAGTTTTGATTTTTAGTAATTATTATTATTTAATTCGTTTAAAAATTACCTGGTCTTTCATTCACATAAAGCAGAACCCATAATGTTCTGCATACCAAGGCTTACCATACGTCCCGGTTTGAGCGGGACAGTCCCGGTTTGAAACATCGGTTGACACATCGGACACATCGGCGTCCCAAGCGGTTTGATATTATTTACCGGTTAAAATTCTTACCAAGCTTTTATATCAGTAATCAGATCAGTACACAGAAGAAAAATCTCTTGCAACAATCGACTGCCAAAGGCACATATTGTGAAATGATGCTGAAATTTGAAAGTTTTTAATAAATTTATGCATGACGTTATTCCATACATCAAAATATACATTATCTCGATTAGTTACTCATCTTTTCACGTTCTGTAGTAAACCAACAACTCCTAAATCACAATAATTTGCATCGATTACATATGTAAGATTTAAATATTTTATGACGAAGAGCTACGGAAAAAAAATGTAATTTTGACCAAAATTGATGTATGTATAACTTTAGTTCATTGTAAGTAAATTAATCGTTGTATTTACCCATAAACAGGGGGATTTTCTCAGTGACAAACAACCCCTAAATCACAATAATTTTTATCCATTATTTATGAGGGTATTGCGGTACAAATTACATATCTTTGCTACAGAAAAAGTTGATATCGTTTTCTGTTATGCGAAATTATAAACAATTAATTAGAAGTTTTACTTTTAAATGCTCTTAGGTGTTGGAACCCCCTCATGTCCCCTCATGGTTAAGCCCCCTCACGTTAGCAAAATATTTAAAAAAATTTCAAAAGTTGTTCTATTTTCCATCATATATCAAATTGAAGGTTGAAGGGTTGTAATTCTTTGGTAATGATTTCAAAACATACACTTAAGTGCGTAAATCTGTATTATGATTCCATATTATACACAATTTAATAATTTCAACAAATGAGAATATTTATTAAATAAATAAGTAAATTCTTTAATTAATAATTAATTAATTTTGGTATGAAATGCTCCAATTTTTATCAGATGATTAAAGCATGGTTTATTATAATAGAAAAAAATTTCTACACTTTCGCGAAAAATACGAGACGGTCAATAAGTAATTAAATTTTGTCTGTTTCTTTGTTACAAAAAGTAACCGTAATTATGACAATTTTTGTAGGTTACGAACGTGCTACATCTTCATGACGTCTCACATTTGTTCAATATACACTTCTTGTTTGGCATCTATGAAAACAAAATTTAAATAATATATGACAAAATAAGTGTTATCATGTCTTATTTTTACACAGTAGTTTTTGTTGTGTTGAAATTACATAAGTTTTGGTTACTTTTAACATCCCAATTGTTAATAATAATTGATAAAACATCTGGGAAGCAACAAGAAGTAAAAAAGAAAACATCAAAGACAACAAATAGCCACCACAGGGAGCAAGTGGTGTTGTTGGTTACCGCTCGTGGACGTGGACTCCGTAGACGCTTTACTTGTGTTTTCACGTTTTTTTTAATATTTTATTTCCAAACGTAATTGTCCCGGTTTGCATTTCAAAATTATGGTAAGCCTATGCATAGCTATACAGGGTCCTGCAACTAAGCTCCCGTCTGCTGTAGCTCACTTACTCATTAAGCTAAGAGTTTGACATTTTGCAAGCTTACCCTGTACTTCAAGGTACAATTCAAGAAATTATTTTTTATTATACAGGATGTTCCAAAAATGTGCAACGCCATGGTAATATATTTTTTTAAATTGCATGCTATACATTTTTCTATACATTTGGAAGCCTCTTATGGTTGCCTACATATCATCAAAATTTTATTGAAATCGGTTGAGTGACCGCAGCGGAAAAAAATAAAAACAAATAAAATTGATTTTGTATCGTAGGCTTTAAAAATCAATAAAAACCACAAAATGCACCTCGTTAATAAAATTTTGCGACGTGCTTATTAAGTTAGATGTAATAGTCTCGTTAACCAAGTGGCATTGATCCAAATTATACAGGATGACCAAACTCGAGTGTCAAACTTGTCAAACTTCAAAGCGTGTTATTGTTCTTATTTTAAATTGGAACCCATACATTTTTTTATGTGAAATGATGCAGAATTAAAAAATAAACATTGTTTCTAAATACAACCCCATAACAATTCCCAATATTTTAAAACTTATTCGCCTAAAACTCATTTTTCAACGTTTCCAACGGCAATTTTCGATAATAAATATCGTACGTGGCTTTGAAAAACAATTTATTTCATAGAAAAATAATAGACGTATTTTAGATTTGAGTGTACTTAGTTAAGTAGTTATTCAAATGCTAAATTTACTGCATAATTTACCTATAGCGGTAAGGACGGAAATGTGGCTATAGGTAAATTTTGCAGTAAATTTAGCAATTGAATAACTACTTAATTAAGTACAGTAAAATCTCAAATACCTCTCTGCGTTATATTTTATGTAATAAATTGTTTTTCAACGCCTCGTACGATATTTATTACCTGATATTGCCGTTGGAAACGTTGAAAAATGAGGTTTTGGCGAATAACTTTTAAAATATTGGGAATTGTGATGGGGTTGTATTCAGAATAAATATTTATTTTTTAATTCCGCATCGTTTCACCTAAAAAAAATTATGGGTTCCAATTTAAAATAAGAACAATAGCGCGCTTTGAAGTTTGACAAGTTTGACACTCGATTTTGGTCACCCTGTATAATTTGGATCAATGTCACTTGGTTAACGAGACTATTACATCTAACTTAATAAGCACGTCGCAAGATTTTATTAACGAGGTGCATTTTGTGGTTTTTATTGATTTTTAAAGCCTACGATGCAAAATCAATTTTTTTCGGTTTTTATTTTTTCCCCTGCGGTCACTCAACCGATTTCAATAAAATTTTGGTGATATGTAGGCAACCATAAAAGGCTTCCAAACGTGTAGAAAAATGTATAGCATGCAATTTAAAAAAATATATTACCATGGCGTTGCACATTTTTGGAACACCCTGTAGAATAAAAAATAATTTCTTGAATTGTACCTTGAAGTACAGGGTAAGCCTGCAAAATGTCAAACTCTTACCTTAATGAGTAAGTGAGCTACAGAAGACGGGAGCTTAGTTGCAGGACCCTGTATATCAGATAAGTCCATTGGTTCTCCTATTATTTATGTGGTGGTTAAGCTATCACACACTTAACGGGAGGTAAAGAAACTGACCCTTAATTCTAAGATGTCTCAGTTTTCAATGTAATTTTCCTGTCCAGAGCGGCACATCCGTCAATAATGACGATAGTGATTTCACATGTTGCAATCATGAATTGAAATCAAACTAACAAATAAATAGTAGGTAAATAACGAAAATATTTGTAAATAAAATAAAAACCCTATATAACTTATTTTGAAAAAAATGGCGCTACATTAGATTTTCTTGCGTGAAAAGTAGGTACTGTTTTGCAAAAAAAAACAGCACATTAGTCTAAAACACAACAGTTCTTAGGGGTTTTCTCAGGTATTTATGTATTCACTGAATCTTCAAAACAATGCACCAAATGAAACATAAAGAATGTACAATTTTCTGTCTTATAGTAGATTTTTGATACTTTTGTAGGCTTTTGAAAAATTAGTAGTGGAATCTGACCTGATTCCTTTGCTGATTTTCAATGCTTCTTATTTGAAAACACAGGTTATTGTCATTATTGTGACTCAATTAATACCAGTAATAATAATTCATCATAAAATTCAGTTGCCAAAATTTGTTATTAATGACTTAAGAACCACTTAAGAACAAATGATAAAAACAAAAGATAATATTTTAAAATTGAGACAAAAAATATTTTTCCTGTGGAATTCTTAATTGTGGAAAACTGAACTTTTTTTGGTTTTGCAATAACCGTCATAAATATGTTAAGTCAAAATTTTGCGTAAGCCGAGGCATTTTTAGGGCTTCTAAAATTCTTGCAAAGAATAACTTTTCACGAGAAATTAAGATTTTGGTATATTATAGGCAAGGTTGACCTGGGACAATTTATATATTGCCATCATTCCAATAAATTTTTCTATAGACTTTTCTTCAAATATGGACTAAATACAAATTTCACAAAAAATGTTTGCCCCACATAATAAAACCTTCATAAAAGAGAGTCCTGCTACACGATTATAAGGATGTACTGTTCGGTCAGATCCAGTAAAAAGTCGAAAAGTTATGGACGTTCAAATTAAGATGAATTAAGAACTTTAGCAACAGTTTGATGACATGTTTACAATCCATTATATTTTATTTCTATTTTTTTATTGGAAGCCCATTTAAAATTGCAGTTAATACCTGTTTATTTATTAGAATCGGTTGAAATTTTACCGGGTTATCGAAGTTTAATCACCGTCTTGATATTCACACTAGGCAGAAGGAATATACCTATACGGCCCGACCGTAATAAATCCATACTCTTGATTCACATTAACTAGACATTATTTTGTATGTTTATTACCTAGTTTTATTGTATTTTAGTCTATCTAACATGTTATTAAGTACTATTCGACATGTAACCAAATATCGTAAAATCATTCATAGACAATCTTAACCGATGTCTAATTAATGTCTATAAAGACTACGGATTTATTACAATCGGCCTGTATATTTCTTCTCCGTAGTGTGACGTGTCTAGCCGGTCAATGAAATTTGATAATTCTGTTAATTTCAAGCGATTCTAATAAACAAACGCGTATAACGAAAATTTAAATGGACTGTCATCAGCGGTCATCAAATTAATGTTAAAGTTGATAAATACTGAATATAATTGGAAACTTCTGAACTTGAACGTCGATAACTTTTCGGTTTGTTATTGGATCTGACAGCACATCTTTATAATGGTCTATGCTTCCTCTTTCATTTTCATTTTTATATTTTGGAAATCGAATAGAAAATGGGGGAGTTGTGAATTTTTATACACGTGCAAGTGACCAAAAAGGTTTTTTGAAAATTCGATATTTTTTGGGGGTGTTTGATTTTCCTTTGTAAGTGTACAAAATTTCACGTAAAAATATGCATAGCATGTTAACATTATTTCTTGGAGTACATGAATCAGACATATTTTATCACATAGTTTGGATACAGCAACAACAATTAATGCATTTAAATTACGACAACAGGTAATACACCTTTATCTATAATTTGATGTGTAGTATGAGAGAGATGATATTAAATAAATCTCACTATGGGTGCTTGTTTTGTAAAGCGTACTACCTCCAATGATTCAGTTTTAAAATATCTTCATCAGCAGAGAACAATCTTGGGATACCACTTTATTTGCCACTACTATAGTTTTGAACAAAGCTGGATTGGATATCAACAATCCTGAAAAAAAACTTTAAGTCGAAACAAAACGGTTAATTTCATTTGTTTTTTTATAACTCTAAGTTAAGGTGAAAATAACGGTGTTACCTACAAACATAACATTTATATAGCAATAGCCAGTTATAAAATAACGTAATAATCGTTTAACATTTACCTAGTTCGTGAATACAATTTCAAACAGTTATTATGATATTACTCAGATATATCATGACGAAGCGTACAAGCAATAATCTTTAAGCAAACACATTGGCATTACAAAATACTTGAGAAGTTCTAAAATGGAAGTAAATATGTAGATTCAATAAGCAGCGCTTCTTTTGTGATTAGCTGATGAGGCATGCTGCGTCCTTATGCATTCCTATAGCATAATGTATGTCGTACTCCTTTTCTGTAATTCTAAGGTTGTCACGTTACGAATACCTCTTCGGGTTAAATAACAAATCAAACCTACATATATTTATAAAACAAGGTCGTGCACTAACGTAGCGTTTCAACATTGACACCTCTGCAAATACGTTTCGCCAATTTCCTTTGTCCTTAAGATTATAACTTAGAGTAGGTGCAAACTTCTAAATTATCCGCTTAAATTTCGTAAGTGTTCCTACATTTTGAAATACAGATACAAATAATGTAACGAACGGTAATGATTGCAGAAACCGGAAAATCCGATGGTAAAATACATAAGTAAAAAAGAATCAAACAGTTTCAACAATACGTTTTGATCTGTAATAGTTTTTGCTGTAGACAAAGATAACAAAACACACTCGAACCAACATTCAAAACTTGAACAAACAAAGGGTTTCAAAAGTAAGGAATGCATTTATTAAATTTACCACTCTTTGATATTCTTAGTTATCAAAAAAACGACACCAAACAACCATATGTTAACATCAATTTTAATTTACGACCTTCAATTGTTTTTGACGTCGTCGACTATGTTTTAAAATTGCAACCAACTATCCTTCTTATTAATTTTGAATAATGTGTAAAAGTTTTAACTATGGTATGTCCGTGGACAGTATAGATGTTAACGATAAATTTCCTTACGCTCAATACGAACCTGGGTTGAAAGTTGCATGTTATGGTTTGGGTTTATTGTTTTATGATTTCTTTTGATATTTGGAATCCACAAGATAGGAATCTTTTGAGTTTAAATGGATTTTCACTGCAAGCACTTTTCTTCGTGCAAGCATGATTACTAACTTGATACTTTATTTAAGATCGCTTTAATATTTTGAAAATTTGTAATAGTTCTTCATTGCCTATTTTATTCAATGATTCGACATTTGTACAGCCGCGGTAAAATAATGTATCCATGCTTATTTTTTTGTGTGGCGTTATAACTCGAAAACTATCCAATAAATGTTGATCTGTTTTTCTTGAACATTCCATAAACTAGTACTCATGAGTACTTGTTTCTGTTTGTTGTGTATTTCTTTTCATTTTCGATAAGATATGAGTTTATTGCATTTATAATGTCGTTTGAACCTCGTGTTTCGATGTTGTGGTCACTATTTATAGATCATATAGATCATACATTTACAAAGACATAATTAGGTAGACTCAAAATTTTTCCTTCATCGTGTCCACACATTTTACTTTATCATACGCAGTTGATAAAGTATTGTCACCGTGCCGGAAAAAAAATTCATTTTAGCGGAAATACCTAGGTCTTTTTGGGTCCCCTGATCATTTTTGACTTTGTACAAAACAATGTATGTGTGTGTGTGTGTGTGTATGTGTGTACTCGATTTTTGTGGAGACGATTCCGGAGAAACTACTAAAGGTATCGGGACGAAAGTTCATATTTAGCAGTTTTATCACCAAACTTAGAGCTGAAAATCTTTTGGTTCAAAAGGGTCCAAAGGAACTGGCTGTTTCATCTAAGCATTTTTCAGGGATTTTGGAAATGAGCCACCATTTCTGTTATTTCGTCAAAATAGTTAAATAATAATAATAATAATTTTTGGTAAAATTAATAGTTTAGCTGCAGGAGCAAATTCTATTTATCGAAATCGTGTCTGCATTAATAGTAGGTAGCCAGGGTATTTTTAATCTTTTGACAGTATTCAGAACGTAAGCGGTTGCGAAACGTCAATTCAACACGTAAATGCATGGAGAATGCGATGAGGAGGAGAAACACTCGCGTTTCTGTTGAAAAGGGTCCAAAAGAACTGTAGGTTTAGTCTTAGCATTTTTGAAATATTTTGCAAATAACCCGCTATTTCTGGAGTTTCGCCGAAATAAATAAATAATAAATTAATATAGAGCAAATTCTGACTAATTTATGACAATGAAATTTTTTGGTAAAATAAATAGTTTAACCGCATGATCAAATTCTATTTTATCGAGATCGCTAGTGCTGCATTAAAACACTATAGTATTAAAACTAGTTAGCCAGGATTTGTCAGATATTGTGATTCTAATGACAGTAGGTAGTGTCAAATGCTGATGTTTTGACATTACATACTGTAAATATAATCAAAATATCTGTCTAGTGACGTGGCCGATCTCGATCAAATAGAATCTCATGCACCTAAACTATTAATATATGGTATGATAAAGTCAAGTGCATGGCCACATCAGATTTTTTATCTTAGGCTGATAATACAGTTGCATTGCTATTGTTATTGGTTCGAAGGTTCCCTGCTTCTTTTTTAAATTAACTTTTTAAGAAAGGGGTTTTATTTGGTTTCACACGTAAAGAGACACAATGGTTAAAACCAAAAATACAACGCAAAAATTACAAAATATAAAATTCCGTGTTATGACCATCAGTTTTGCAATATAAATTATTTTAACAGCTAGTATTAAACGATATAGGGACTCACTTATTTGTCAAATGAGAATGTGTAACGACAAAATTACTGCGACAAGTTTGACAAAATCATAATCCATATTTTTCTCTTTTGACGGCATATAGTGACATAATCCTGTTAGAGCCATATAGTGACACAATGCTGTTAATCTTAATAGGAAACTTTGGTGTAATTCTTAATTTTAATTCCTTCAAATGTCCTAAGAAAACGACTAAAGGTAAAGGTAAAGATTTTTATGGTTCGTTAATACGAATGACAGTATTGTTGAGATAAGAAAATTATAATTAAAAGACATTTCTAAGCTTTTGGATTTTTAGTGGTATTGTAGAGACGCCAAATACAAACCTGACACTTAAATTGAAAAATTTCAAATAGAACCTAAATTTGCAGGAAAAGATAATTAAATAATTAGTTATTTAATTAATTATTTAATTAATTAAATAATTAATTTGTCAGCGTCATTGAAGAGGAGTTATGAGCATAACTAATAGTAAACGCGTTTTTTCGAAATTATCCTTTCGCGACTGGTTGGCAGGATACATCAAAAACTATTGGTCCGAAAAACCTGAAATTTTTACTACATGTTCAACAAACATTGCTTTATCGCTTGATGCACACTCAATATGTTATGTATTTTGTATTTCATAGCAAAAAACATTGTCAAATTTGTGAGCAAAGTCAATAATTTGAGTTTGACAAGTCACCATTTCCTCAAATGTGAATATTCTTTTTTGTTTCTGGTTTTATTTCAGGTTCATCAACCGATAACTACTTATGTATAGAATTCTCACTTCACACCTTGAGTTGAGGAATCAAAAAACAAAAAACCGCTGATCTCCGCGCAGAGTCATAAAAAATCAAACAATGCGGCCATTTTGGCGTCATACACCGGAATCCCGCTTAATTAGGATTATCCAA
The DNA here is from genome assembly GCA_964023965.1 of Melinopterus prodromus. Taxonomy (NCBI): domain Eukaryota; kingdom Metazoa; phylum Arthropoda; class Insecta; order Coleoptera; family Scarabaeidae; genus Melinopterus; species Melinopterus prodromus. The sequence continues at coordinate 51,111,430 of OZ030392.1, forward strand.
TCCGTCAGTTTTGATCCGGCAATTTGAATATTGCATATGCCAGATTTAAATTCATCTTCCTTAAAAACCCCAAAAGGGCTAAAAGTGCTTTCTGAAAATTCACTTAATTTTCATTGTCTGGTCCGCCATTTTGGTTTCGCGATTTTAAATTTTGCAGTTTAATACCATATTCGAATTCAGTGTCATTCCAAACCCGTCAATTGAATATTTGAAGGAGTTATGAGCAATTTCAGAGAGGCATTTTTTGTTCAGGGCACTAAATAGAAATAATAGACCAATTTGCAGATTTACTATATTTATTTCAGGTATTTTGGTCAAATGTCGTCTAATGTCGTAGCTACAATTTTTTCCCGAACGTCTCAGAAAAAAAGGATCTCGAGTTTTGTATTATAGGAAACAGTGTTTTGTTGTTAACTTCATGGTCAGTGTCCAGTTTTTTCAGTGCAATCTGCAATGGTGACAAGGACGTGAATAGTAATAACTAAAACATCACATAATCTAACATTAGAGGAAAACAATCAAGTATCTATACTTCAAAAAATGTAAACAAATTATATTTTTTTAATTATTTTATTTTAGAAAGATTTTAGTTTTATTTTCTTGTCAATCCCCAAATCAGCAATCGCTAAAAATAACCAAAATATGTTTAACGCGTAATTATATATGTAAAAGGCCTTGTTAATGCACTCGTTGCGATTAAAAACAAATATTTTTCGTTCCACTCTATTATACTTACCTGATACTTCAATATTTCTTTCTTTATATATATATAACCTACCTATTCAGTCTTACATATCAAACAACTCATTAAATCTTTTTAATTCCAATAGTCTATCGGTTAAAGGTGCCAGACTGGTCATTTAACAGTTTTGCGTAACCGTATTTGACGAATAAAGCATGGCACATTTTTCGGCGTGGCACACTGAACGTAACGGTGTCAATTCTAGTTACATAATGACCACGTACTGTCATAATTCAGTGTTCCTCCTCTTGCAATGGGTTTGCATATCAATGCGATACTGTAGTTTGAGTTAGTTTTCCAGGAAGAATTTCGATATGGGAGGTTCACTGAACCCGACATACCTTTGTCGTACAACTTTGTCCTAGATCGCGTACCAAAATATCAGTTATTGCACAATGGTGGAGCGTAGAGAAAAAATAAAGGATATAGATATCCTGTCTGTATGGTGTCTGTGTCTTACATAATAGATTTAATAAACTTAATACAGAAATTATGTCTAAGAACATTTTAAGAAAACCTTTTAAGGATGTAGATTTAATATGCACTTTAGGTTTGGTGACCATTATAGACCAGACGGAAAATAATAAAGGCAGGCTATAAATGTTTTTGATATGCAAAACTTTGTTTATTATAAACCATTATTGCTTTTATAAAAAAACAACATGTGGGCGCAAGTATGTTTCCGCAATTGTGTTTGTGTTATGGGTTGTTTCTATTCATTTCTATTCGTTAAGTAAATATGAAAATGTCAAGTTTAGAAATGTCCTGCAATGTCATCATACTCGTGTCAAACATTCTCTGTAGTACGAGCCGGTCGGACTACACAGTAGTATAAAAAAGGTAAAGAAGTAGCAACGAATTAGCTCATAAACGGATAAACGTAATAAACTTAAACTGTATAGTGCGGTACATGCATAGCATTAAATAAGTGCATTTACGTAGGTACAACAGCATAGAATGGATAAATTTACTTGTGACTACATAAGAGAGTTTTTATATGGTTATATTTTATTAGAGTACCTAGCGGGTGATTCAATTTCGAGGCTCACCATGGGGATCTCGCTTCTCTTGTACAATTATCTGAAATGAAAATTAAGCTATCATTTTTCATTTTGAAGATATCCGCAAAAAACTGAAATATTAAGATATCGTTTTTAATTTTTTATTCAAAACCAAATGTAGTTAGACATTTGAAACAAAAACAGCTACTTTTTAACAAGGAATGCAGTGTTATTTTTAATTTGAAATAACATCAAAGATGGCGGCGTAACCAAGGCCAACTTTTGTTTTATTGTGGGCGCCATGTTGTATGCCGGACTCGTTGCTAAGCAACGTCAATAAAATTCACTTGGACCAAGCAGAGCGCGCAACGTTCCGTTTGCCATTTATCAAAATATTTGGTTAATTATGGATGTGAAATACCGTTTACCAACAACGAAAACCGTTCTATGATAAGGGTTTATTATTGTTCTCATAGAAATTCCCCATCGTATAATATTCCTAACATTGGACAGAAATTTAGCGGAGCATGGATTGTTTAGTAAATCCCGCAATTCTTATAATCTTCACATCAATTGGTCGTACGAGTCGAAATTTACAAATTTTAGAATGTTTAATCAAAGACCAATGAAGCCACTGCAACGTTTTGGAATTAATGTTTGGATGAGGATGTACCAGAACCATTTAATTGGGCCATTCATGTTCCAGGAAAACTTGAATGGAGCACGATATTTAAATCTTCTGCGCACCGAAGTGGCAGATTATTTTGACGATGTTGCGTTGGACCAAAGGAGAATAATGTGGATAATGTGAATAATACGGTGGCAGCAAGATGAGCACCGCCTCACAATGCGGCAGTTCTACGAAATTATTTGAATCAACAATTTCCAAATCACTGGATTGGTAATGGTGGAGTGGTGGAATGTCCTGCACGATCCCCTCATTTAAGTCCTCTGGACAATTTTCTATGGGAAATTGTGAACGACGAAGTTTATCACGATACTCGCAGAAATATCGAGGAACTGCGGTCAATGTTATTCTGGGATGAACAGTTAGAAGAGCGTTACAACATGTAGAAAATCGGGCACGGTTTTATACCTTCAAGAAAATGGCGACCTATTTGAACATTTACTTAAAAAATAACTTTTTTGTTGTATAAACTTGCTTCTTTTACAATCTGAATGTTGTTAATCCAAAGCGCTCTTGGCCTGTCTGGCGGTCTGTAACCAAGCTTCAGTTGGGTACCTGATAAGCACGACAAAGAACGAGTAAAGCCAAAAAGCTTTTTTTTATTATGACACCATTGTTTTAAAAAATAATGCCAACATGTTATACATTGGGGAAATGAGAAAAGCACGACTATCGGAAAATGCCAAAATTCAACATGGCGCCCATATGAAAAACAAAAGTTAGCCATGGTTACGCCGCCATATTTGATGTTATTTCAAATTAAAAAATAACACTGAGGTTATTGTTAAAGTAGCTGTAGAAAGTTCTGTTTCAAATATCTAGCTACATTTGGTTTTGAATAAAAATTAAAACCGATATCTTAACATTTCAGTTTTTTGCGGTTATCTTTAAAATGAAAAATGATAGCTTAAATTTCTTTTCATACCTATAATTGATCAACATAAAAATACGGAACTTTGCCGAATTTAAACATAGGGTCTATCTCTACTAATAAGCGAGATCCCCATGGTGAGCCTCGAAATTGAATCACCCAAAGTGAATGAGACTGTAAATATACAAGTACTTACATTTATTACATTAAGGGTACAGTCTGGTGTATAACTGCACTAAAGCTAAGGCATTTTTAAATATTTCTTTAAGGAAAACTTTAAGACATTGACCTCTAATTTTTTCACACATTTATTGATACACATATAAAAATATACCACTACACTTTAAAGCACTTAAGGATTCTAAAACAGCAAGAAATTAATTGAAAAGCAGCGTTGAAAAAAATGAGATGGCCAAACGGTTGACACGATATTCATGAACCAGTACCCTGAAATCAGAAAACAAGGCTTTTCCTGAAGTTTATTTCTGTGGCTATCACTAGAACTAGTAAACTAGATCTATAAAAAAATATTCAAAATTCGCAAATATTTATGATTATTTAGAAAATTATGCAAAAAATAACATATTTTGGCTAAAAAAGTTAGATAAAATTATAATTTTTTGCGAAACCGGTCCATCTGGGGACAATGCCGCAAGAATTTTTTAATCGGCCGTTTACTTTTTGCAAACTTGTGCCAACCGACAAAACCGCGTTTAAATTTTAGCTGTGTAACGACATTCCCGAACTTTTAATCTTGTCTACTTATATCGATATCACCAAAGGTATATTAATCTTATCATAACACATAATAAGCCATTTTAAAGAGAAGGAATCTGGGTAAACTATAGATGAGAATTTCTGACAAATATTGAAAGATGTACGTATTGGAGGTGGTTAAATGCGTCGAGATATAATCGGATTCGGCGGGCCGCTCAACTTGTGGCTCTGAGATCGTTCATTTTTCGAATTTCTTTCTGACATTTTTACAGTATATTCTTTAAATGTTGTGGATTCATAACATGCTACAAAAATCGTTAATTTATGAAAATGTTATACCAGAATGTACCCTTAACGACTTTGGGTTAACTTTGTGATAAATAAAATAGGTTTGTGTCTTACTCGAGAGTTGAGGTCTCGTGTGCTATTCCCCACAACAGAGTTTTATCGAGTTATAAAGCAACGCTTTATTTTTCGGTATATAGAGATAAATAGAGCTAGTAAGAAGAAACTACCACCAGAAGCCAGTATTTTGCTAATTTTTGCTAGAGCAACATTTAGTATAGTTTCTCTTATGAATAAAGTGTTTTGAGTGTTTAGCTACAGTCTTTTTCATTACAAGCTGTTTTTAATCACATAAATTATTCCAAAAACTACAAAATGTTTATAGAAAACACATCAGTTAGGTAAAAGATATTAACATCGAAATAATAATAAAAGATTGATGGTGATAGGCGGGATATAGTGGGATTTATTATAAATCGATTGGAAAATCATTTTCTTTTACATAGCTGTAGAATAAACAATAGCTATAGGCACTCAAGAAAATTCATAACAAATTATAAAATAAATGGAATATATGAACAAAATATGTAGTATGTTTAGCATAAATCTAAAACAATTTTCTTTCAAGTCGAACATGAAAGATTTAATAATTATTTCCTTTCTTTTATTTTCAGGCATGGGGGCAAAATTTACCGAGCGAATTCGCACCCCAAGTGTCAGCGACGTGCAAAACCGGGCACATGAACATCAAAGTGAATTTCAACAGCAGTTTCCTTGGGGCTGTCCACGCCAGAGATTATAGGACACCATCATGTATGGCACATGGAGATGGCAGCAATGGCGTTTCTTTGAACATTAACTTACTTTCCACGAAAAACTCTCCGGATTTTTGCGGTATTTTAGTCAATAATGTAAGTATGTAGATTAATCCTGAAAATTATACTAGAGAAGATCTATCATTAGCGTGACAATAGAATTAAATTAAATAGCTCAACTATGGAGATTTTATTGCCAGGCATTTGTTTCATTAGCTCAAATATTGCGAATTGGTGAGATGTGGTATTTTCATTGTGATAGCGCGATTATCATATAGGTATGCCGTGCTCACAGAAAATGTGCATAATAAATCCTGTAGATTGAAATTGCCTCTCTTCTTTACCAGAGTCATGAACATCTTGTGATGACTCTAGTGAGATTATCGCTGCGTTTTGCCGCAGGGAATCGCACTAGAGCGTATATCTGATATCTCAGGAAGAGTGGACAAATTGTAATTGCAATAAGTAATTCTGAAATTGTTCCTCCGCAGTTGTTGTGGTCTGGATTGATGCAATAGTTTACAATAGTTTACACCGGTCAACATTTTTATTTGTCTAGATTAAACCCGATATTTTCTGATAATCGCCATGTCGCGAGGCAACTAAACCTGCCGATTAATCAGGTAAAACTCTAGATTTTGCGCCAGGATACAAAGAAATATGTTCTATGTTATTGACAGAGTTGTCCCATGACTGTCCTCTTCGTAGTTTCACTTCATATTTAATGTTAAATGTGTAAGCTTTTATTTCATCCTTCATAAAGAATTTTATCAAAATACAATTTTGAAAAATGCACAAATATGGCATTTTTCTTATCACAGCAAATAACATCCATCAGATTCCCAAGTACTTAATTTCTCTACAATACACGAACAGAGAATACTTATGACAATACTGACCAATAATTAAAAAAAATCAAAGAAATGGTATACTTTTTTTCGTAGAATCTGTTTCTGATGAGTTCGCAGAATCAGACATTGTAAGACGGGTTTCTTTGTAACATTTTTTCAAAACTAGCCTTCATTTTCAATTTCTGCCTCCAGAGTCCGATTTTACAAAAAGAATCATACCACCATTCCAGACTGGTAATGTCTTAATGTGGTCGTTATTTCTTATTGTTGACCAGTCTCCTTCTGTTGTTGCTATGCTATACAACTATAGTGAAAAGATTATTATTATTTTGTTTTGAATTGAAAAGAGAAAACAAGATTGGGTACGTCCGTCACCTCAGAACGCCACTTTTCGCAAATTGACTTGAAACTTTCCAAATAATTAGTACCCAATTAGTACCAATTGGTACCACCAACGGCGGAATTGGTACCTCAAGGGAACTCCCTTAATTTATGAGTAGTTCTTTTGAACGTCACCTCAGAACGCCACTGGTCGTAAAATAACTCGAATCACTTTGAACTTTTACAAGTATTTAGTACCCAATTAGTACCCTCAGAAAACAGTAATTTCCAAATTAGTACCTCAAACGAACCCTCCGATATCTGGGGGCAAAGATACCGCGCGTCACCTCTGAACGCCACTTGTCGAAAAACAAGTCGAATCTATTCTAGCTTTTGTAGGGAATTAGTACCCAATTAGTACTCACAGAAAACACCAACAACCAAATTGGTACCTCGAAGGGACCCCCGTAAATCACGGGTAGTTCTTTCGAGCGTCACCTCAGAACGCCACTTGTCGTAAAACAACTCTAATCACTTTGAACTTTTGCAAGGATTTAGTACCCAATTGGTACCCTCAGAAAACACTAACCCCCGAATTCGTACCTCAATGGAACTCCCCGATATCGAGGGGCAAAGATAACGCGCGTCACCTCAGAACGCCACTTGTTGAAAAACAAGTCGAATCTATTCTAGCTTTTGTAGGGAATTAGTAGCCAATTAGTACCCACAGAAAACACCAACAACCAAATTGGTACCACAAAGGAACACCCCTAAATCACGGGTAGTTCTTTCGAGCGTCACCTCAGAACGCGACTTGTCGTAATATAACTGGAATCACTTTGAACTTTTGCAAGGATTTAGTACCCAATTCGTACCATCAGAAAACACTAACCACCAAATTAGTACCGCAAAGGAACCCCCGATATCGGGGGAAAGATAGCGCGCGTCACTCAGAACTGCTAGCTTCTGTAAGGAATTAGTACCCAATAAGTACCCACAGAAGACACCAACCCCCAAATTGGTACCTCAAAAGAACACCCCATAGTCGGGGTTGAAACTGGCACGCGTCCACCTCAGAACACCACTTATCAAAAATTAAAACGAATCTATTCTAGCTTTTGTAAGCATTTAGTATCCAATTGGTACCCTCAGAAAACACCAGCCTCCAAATTCGAACCTCGAAGGACTTTTCTATGGAGTTGCAACGTGCAATTGCACTTGAGGTAATGAAATAATTTTCGTTAACCCGGTGACCAAATTCCGATCACATTTTCCACACATACGTTTGGAATACAATCATTAGAAGTTGCCTTACTGGTATACTTTACATAAATTCCCTTTACAAGTGGTTGAAATTTTAACTTAGTTGGAAAATATAGAATAAGGACAAAGTATTATTGCTACATTTTCGAAGGTTTTTAATTCCGAAATCAATGTATTTATTGTTCAAGAAGGTGGTTTGCAGTAATATTCTACCGTGGCACGACAAAATTCTTTAACATTTGACTTTTACCCATAAAATCAAGACTTGTTGTTGATCTAATAAAGCTAAAATAAGCAAGAACATAATCAGGAATTCGAGAAAGCACATTAGGATATTTCTATCTGCTAAGTGAATACACAACAACACATTTTGCATCTTTTCACAAACGCAGAAAGGGTCTAAAGGCACATTTATTTATCAACTCTTTCTTGCAGTCGTAACATAGAAGTCGTCTTTTGAATTCGTATGATAATAAACACTGCACACATAAAAATTTTACGGAGTGAATTCGCACGTAGTTAATCGTACACAAAAAGGAGTAAAATTTTCTTCGAAAATCAGTTGATTGTATCTTAAAAATTGTTGTTATACATAATTTCGGAGTTAATTTAACTACACAGCAGGTAGTTGAAAATAGTTGATATCCGACAAGGTGAAAATTTTCACCGGCTCCAGCACGACGGTGTGAAATAAAAATTAACACCACCCAGGGTGTTGAAATAACTGAGAAAACGAGAGAAAATACTTTTTTTTTATTCATTCAAACTCCGCGTGGAGTGAACAATTTCCAAAATGGTACGATTTATTACAAAAGGTGAAAAATTTGCCCTCTTGGCAACAACAGTACGTCATAACGTCGCCACGAAGGCGGTCGCTTCGCAGTTCGGCCACGGGACTTGCTGTAGGTTAGGAGTGAGGTTAGTTTTTGATTAGGTACTTGTAATATATTACATATTAGTAACCTATTTGGCATGGAGCAGTCTATTTTCATCTCCGTGTTAAATACGAAAACAATAACAGAGAAATTTTAGGTTTCGTCGCATTTAATACGACAAGTATGTAACGACAGGTAGGTACTTGTGCGTTGTATATTACCCATTGGTTGTGGTCACAAGCTTTTATATTTTTGAACATTTCAGCTACATTATAATCATAGTGACTGTCATTGAAGATTAAGACGTATTGACCGCACCCTGTGCCAGGAGATGAGGTTTAATTACCAATTAATAAAATATATGTTCGTAAGTTTTACTTACTACGAATGTATCTGATAAGTATTAATTCCCATTTGTATTACAGTTTTCTTGTCTTAAAAATTAAGTATAGAAGAAGAAAACGCACATTTTACTATTCCATGAACGTCACGGCAAGTGGAAAGCAAAATTTACACCAGTTTTTCACCACGAATTCAATACATATGTAGGAGAAGTCACCAACAACTTGCTACAAAGGTACAGTGATACATTTTAAGCAATGTAAGATATATTTTCAAACAAAATAGTTATTGATATTGCAGCTTGAGACATATTTACCGCCTCCGTGTGCCAGGGGATGGAGTGACAGTAAAACTGATTCATGTTTAGTCACGTAAGTATTATTTACTACATATACAACTGATACGCATTAATTTGGTTTTGTATTACAGGTTTCTTTACCATTAGAACTTAAAAAAGGAAGAAGTGGATTGCCTGTTGCAGTTGACAGACAAGACGGTGTACTACTGATTATTATTTATAGTATATTTATATGTAAGTATTGTGGAATAGATATAATATTGAACAAAATAAAGGATTGATATCTAAATTACATGAGTATTTAAATTAATAACTTTTCTGTGTTACAGTCACTGTCACTAAAAAACAACTAACTAAACTGTTGTTTCTTATTGACTAGTGATCAGAACACAGAAAACTGATTAATTGGCATATTTTTTATTTTTGCTGGCCCCCGCATCATTTCTCCCTTTGGTATAAATTTAACTCCGTATAGGATAATTTTAACACCCGCGCGGTGAAAACAACCAACTCCCTAAAGATTTATTTTCAACTCCTTTTCAAATAATAATAACTACAAAAGGAGTGAATGTACTCCCTAAAAATTCAACTCCGTCCGATCTAACTACATGCGCAAATGGTCGCGAGGGAGATCCATAGCGGTGTTGAATCGGTGTTAAATCCAACTCCGTATTTTTATGTGTGTGCCACTATGTATAAAAAAAATGTCGGCGCATATGAAACGAGTTAAAGGGCATCCATAAATAATTGTTTTATCCTTGGTCGGCATAATATTTTAAGTTACACAGTGTGTTATAACTATACATTACATGGTGGTGAGCACTCTCCTTCCAGAATAAGAAGATATAGGAAGTTTTGTAGTGAAGTTTTCGCCTGTACTTTGTTAACCATTAAAATATACAACAGATAAAAATACACATAATTATGTTATGTAGTTGCAGATAAAAGACGTATTATAGCCAAAGTTAGAATAGATTCGACTTGTTTTTCGACAAGTGGCGTTCTGAGGTGACGCACGCTATCTTTGCTCCTCGATATCAGGGAGTTCCTTTGAGGTACTAATTTGGGGGTTAGTGTTTTCTGAGGGTACCAATTGGGTACTAAATCCTTGCAAAAGTTCAAACTGATTCGAGTTGTTTTACGCCAAGTGGCGTTCTGAGGTGACGCTCGAAAGAACTACCCGTGATTTAGGGGGGTTCCTTTAAGGTACCAATTTGGTTGTTGGTGTTTTCTGTGGGTACTAATTGGGTACTAATTCCCTACAGAAGTTAGAATAGATTCGACTTGTTTTTCGACAAGTGGCGTTCTGAGGTGACGCCCGCTGTCTTTGCCGCCCGATATCGGGAGGTTCCTCTGAGGTACTAATTTGGGGGTTAGTGTTTTCTGAGGGTACTAATTGGGTAGTAAATCCTTGCAAAAGTTCAAACGGATTCGAGTTGTTTTACGCCAAGTGGCGTTCTGAGGTGACGCTCGAAAGACCTACCCGTGATTTAGGGGGGTTCCTTTAAGGTGCCAATTTGGTTGTTGTTGTTTTCTGTGGGTACTAATTGGGTACTAATTCCTTACAAAAGTTAGAATAGATTCGACTTGTTTTTCGACAAGTGGCGTTCTGAAGTGACGCACGCTATCTTTGCTCCTCGATATCAGGGAGTTCCTTTGAGGTACTAATTTGGGGTTTAGTGTTTTCTGAGGGTACTAATTGGGTACTAAATCCTTGCAAAAGTTCGAAGTGATTCGAGTTATTTTACGACAAGTGGCGTTTTGAGGTGACGTTTAAAAGAACTACTCACAATATAAGGGGGTTCCCTTGAGGTACCAATTCCGCGGTTGGTGGTACCAATTGGTACTAATTGGGTACTAATTATTTGGAAAGTATCAAGTCAATTTGCGAAAAGTGGCGTTCTGGGGTGACGGACGTAGATTGGGTACTGTTTCTACCAATCTATGTAGATAAGCATGATCTTAGTTATAAGCGGTAATTTTGAATTAATTTGAATTTTGTCTCTTGAATTTGTTCAAAACATTGCTAGATGTAAAACGTTTTGCAGTAAAATACAAAAAACAGCATACATACAGGTTTGGGGTGCTTTTTAAGATGTCAAGCTCTAATAACATTGTCGGACGACATAGAATATTGAAATCCAGGACTTTCCAAGACTTTTTGTTTTTTACTCTTCCTCACCATTAATTTTTGAGATGCATCAAATAATGCCAATTTTATAACAACAGCCCATCCTGCCTTTACAATCAGAAAGCGACAGGAATTTTGCATGCTCAGTCAAAAGTGTCAAACATCACGGTGGTTTTGAAAGACAATAGCGAATAACCTCTCGAATTTCCATGAAAACGTCAACATTTTTGTAAATAAAAAAATGGCGCCTCCGCCATTACTCGTACCGTATTATTCTGACAAATTTGTCTCATATTAAAATACTTAGTAATAACTATTATGCAGTAAAACGCAGTGGCCATGAGATAAAAAAATCTGTTTTGGTAGTATTTATCCGGAACTAATTGAAGGTGCAAACTGAGGATTATTATTAGGGCCCCCAAATCAGCATCATTGCCTCGTATAAACTTTTTCCGACTTTTTGACAAGACTATTAATTCTAGGGCCATTTATTGCAGTTATATAGTTTTACAGTGCGATCTCGTAAGATTGTGCCTCTGTCAATGAAGATATTCTAAAACTGATTTCACTCATATATACAGACCGACGAGGCGCACATGTTGAAATTTTATTAGCGTGTATACTATGTGTTCCATAAGGTAGTAACAACCTAAACTTATGGCTTTTATAAATGGAACAACCTATATTTCAGCACAATTTGGAATTCCTCGCAAAATTTTACGAAAAATAACATTACCTACCCTAAACTTTATACTTTTTAATTTATTGGCATTTGGATGGAAACACAGCAGTCTAAGAAAATTTGTATATCTCAATACCTGTTTTTAATTCTATTGCGCCAGCTTAGATTGTGATAAAGTAAGAAGCGTTCTATTAGCGTGATTACCTATCATGTGTACAGTGATCATACGGTGATCATAATCTGCAACAAAATATAGCAAATAGTTTTTCGTAAGAAAGTTAATATTTTTAAATGGGATACCACGTATCTTATTATTTTTTTGAATTCTACGAATCGTTCTGTGCAAAAAAAGTTCCTTAATAACTTGTTTAGCACAGTTGTTCATAGTCTATAGGGTATAAGTAAAACACTATTTCAAATTATAATATTAAAATGCAAAGATATCAAACGTTTTGATTTATTAAAGAAAGATGAAATCATGCGACAAAACAGTAATTTAGGTAAATCCTTAGCTGGTTAATGTAGATTGTTACTGATTGTAACTGTATATTGTTTGCTTATTATGTAAGTGTATTGTATATCTATAGCCAATAAATTGTTTCTTTTTTGTCATGTTTTGTTACTATTACCATGAATAACTGAATAAATTTGCAATCTTTGCGCCGATATATCAAAATCGTTTTGGGCATTTGCTGCTAACCTTTGATCTTGAATAACGTTTCGACTATAGCCCCCATATGATTTTTTGCAGGGATACATTCGGACATGTCTAGAATGAATCAATTTTCATTCACTGATATACAAAAAAATTTTGGAATAGATACACCTTGAATACCTTTTCGGTCATTGCCCCGACATATGTTCTTTTTTACACGGTAATATTCCAATATATCTCTGGATTCAATTTTCACCCCTCGACATATCAAAAATGTCGAGGGGGTTTTGGAAATATTTGACCTTGATAAACTTTGAGGTCTTTGCCCCGACATATCGTATTTTTTCACCGACATATCCCGACATATGCCTAAAATCGAAACACACTCCCCGACATATCAAAAAATCTGATGTGGCCAGGCACATGACTTTATCATACAATATTTAATGTTAATAGTTTAGCTGCATGAGAATCTATTTTATTGAGATAAATCGTAGGTGTTGTCAAAGCATCAGCATTTGACACTACGTACAATACGTCATTAGAATAATAGTTATTTATGTCACAAATTCCGAAAGTACGGAATGTCGCGGCGAGCGGTGATGCGGCGCGTCACCGAAGGCGGAGCGTCGCCGTCGCATGTGAGCGAATCGCACTACCTAGTTTTAGGCAGGAGTGACATCAACGTTTTTTGTGTTGCTTTTTGAGAAATATGTTATTAAAAAAATAATATCTAAAAAATAGTTATATTTCCGTATAGGAAATGTTAGGTTGGTACCACTTTGACGAAACGTCAAGATTCAAAAGCTATTTCAAATTCTGACAGATTTATATTTGTTCATGACACTGTAATTGTCACATCCGTACCAACATACTAAAATAAAACTACACTCATCGCTATACTTTATTTACAATTTTCACAATTTATCGTTTTTAGAATTAGATATAACACCGGGTTGATATTTTTTATCAACAAACAATCAAATTGGTGATCTGAATTTACCTGAAATTTGTATTTTGTACTTTGCCGCACTAGAGCGGCAACGTTCCATAGCGGTTCTCAAACCTCTGATGAAATCAGCTGTTATCGAGTGTGACAGCACAAAAAAATATTTGTCAAAATTCTGGCTACTATGTAGTTTCATATCAATGCAGATGCGACCGATCTCGATCAAATAGAATTTGCTCTTGCAGCTAAACTATTAATTTTACCAAGAAATGTTATAGGCATAAATTATTCAAAATTTCCTCTACTTTAATTTATTATTTAACTATTTTGACGAAATTGCGGCTCATTTGCAAAATCCTTGAAAAAGGCTTGGAATAAACTACCTGTTCCTTTGGACCCTTTTGAACCAAAAGCTTTTCAGCTTTTCAGCAAGTTTGGTCATAAAACATATAACATATGAACTTTCGTCCAGATACCTTTAGTAGTTTCTCCGGAATCGTCGCCACAAAAATCGTTTACACACACACACACACATACACACATACACACATATACACCCACACACACAGACATTTTTTTGTACCTTGCTAAAAAATGTTCATGGGACCCATAAAGCCCTATTTCCGCTAAAATCTCAATTTTTTCGGCACGATTACAGTACTTCATCATACTGCGTATGATAAAGTAAAAACGTTTTGGGTTTTTGCCGCCAAACTGACCTTGAATAACTTTTCAGACTTTGCTCCGATATATGATTTTTTTATACGGATGTATTCCGACATATGTATTCCGACATATGACGAATTTTACTCCCCGACATATCAAGAAACCTCTTGAAAAAATTGACCTTGAATAACTTTGAGGTCTTTACCCCGACATATTGATTTTTTCACCGACATATCCCGGCATATGCCCAGAATGGATTTCCACTCGAAAATAATTCAAAAAACGTTTTGGGTTTTTTATTTTTTTAACCTTGAATATCTCCGTTATCTGTGCTCCGACATATGAAATAAAAACGGTTTTGGACCCGACTAATGAGCTGACAACACACAACTTTGTGCAATGTCATGAGTCTGCTGGTGTCACAGTAATTAATCTATGGTCAATCCTTTCTAGACCAAATGCATTTCTCCTATTAGACGCGTAAACGGGGTAGGAGATATGTTATGTTTTTAGGAGTTCTTGATA